>CM057456.1:860463750-861125625 GCA_016271365.2 Neoceratodus forsteri
TGTCAAATGTGAACCTTATGTTAGCATATCCAGTTAACAGGCTCAGATATATATTCTCTTTTGGGAAATGCAATATAATCCTTCGTCCAGTGGCACCCAGCCAGGTTCCCAAAATGTTCCCTTATGACTCAATATGAGATATAGGTATATTCTTACCTTTAGCAAGATTAGTAACACAGTCAAGCCCTTAACAGCTGACAGAATTAAACACTGGTTCAGCATTCACATGCAAAAGAGAACTGAGAAGACACAGGCAGTATTTCAAGGAAAATATTGTTTACTAAAAATTGTAAAATAGGTAAACTATCAAACATAGAACAAATACATTAATAACTTACAGTCACATAAAATTATTGGGAAATTACAGAACACAAAGACGTCTATCAAAATATTTAAAAGTTCTTGCCTAGCTAGGTGTTACCATAAAGTGCCTTGTCTTGAGTCCAGAGTTAAAAAGCAATGTTTTCCTCAGATGCCTGACCATTTCAAAATCCATCTCCCCACCCCTTGGTGAGGCCACAGTTAGATCCTCCTATAACTTTACTTCTTAGCATAAATATCCACAAGGTTGTATGTTATTACTGTGAAAATCAGCAACTAGCAATTTCCCAAAATATGAGTCTCTTTGATCAAACATTTCTCTTTGACCTGTCTGCTGGTTTCCTGCTTTGCAAGAATGATCTTAGGTTTACGACTGTTAACAAGGTTCTGTGACCAACTGGTCTCTTTCTGCAGGAATCATAAACTTTTATGAGGGCCTATCTCCTGGCAGCTGGCCAGAGCCCTCTGTTAAACAGAAAAGGAAGCCTTTGATTCAGTTTTCCCTTGGCCAGCTTTTCTAACAGCCAGTTGCTTCAACACTGTCACCTCTGAGGTCAAAGGTCAATTATCTCTCACACACTGGCTGACTTTTGTCTGAGGCAGTCACATACACATACCATTTAATTATAACACAAATATCATACAATATAACAATAAGCAGGTGGCAGAGCGTCACAAGTACATCAAAGTACATTGATGCATTATTCTGATCCCTGATGACTGAAGAAGGGCAGATGTGGTCCCCCTTCATAAGGGGGGGTGACAAGAAGGAGTCAGGCAACTACAGGCTGGTGAGCTTAACATCAGTGGTGGGTAAGCTCATGGAGAAACTGCTCAAGAAGAGAATCTCAAGCTACCTGGATACCAATGGTCTTCTGGACCGGTGGCAACATGGTTTCACTGAGGGAATGTTGTGTCAAACAAACTTGATAGAGTTCTTTGACTGGATCACCTGGGTACTGTATCGGGGGGATCTATGGATATTGCATATCTCGACTTCAAGAAGGCATTTGATTCTGTGCCACACAGGAGACTATTGCACAAAATGGAATGCCTTGGGCTGGGGCTGCTAGTGATTAGGTGGGTGCAAAACTGGCTGGGGGCAGAAGGCAGAGGGCAATTGTTAATGGGGTACCATCAAAGGAAGGTATGGTCAGCAGTGGGGTACCTCAGGGGTCATTACTGGGGCTACTCCTTTTCAATATATTTATAAACTAAGATAGCTAAGGTTATCCCTATTCTTAAATCCAGTAACCCCAAATCCTCTGAAAATTACCATCCAATATCCTTCCTCATCTCAGTAAATTATTCAAGAGAGCAGTCCACAATCAGCTCACTGAGCACGTAAGTAAATACACCCTCTTATGCAACCAACAGCATGGGTTTCGCAAGAATCATTCCACCGCCACTGCCTTCGCTCTACTGACCAACCACATCCTCTCTAATATGGATAATGGTAAAGCCACCAGGGCTGTCTTCATCAACCTTTCAAAGGCTTTTGACATGGTTAACCATGCTCTCCTTACCTCCAAGTTTAGCCTTCTTGGTTGTTCTCAGAAAAGTCACAAGCTGGTTCACTAGCTACCTTACTGATCACTCACAATTCATGTGTATTGGTCAAACCTGCTCCCCCACCCTGCCTGTCTCTGTGGGGATCCCTCAAGGCTCAATCCTGGGTCCCCTCCTTTTCTCCTTATTCGTTACTGCACTTCCCTTCGACTGCCTCAACTGTGACTCTCTCCTGTATGCTGATGACCTTGTCCTCTTCCACAGTGACAAATCCACAGCTGCAATTTCCTAAGTTCTCTCACACAACTATGCTGCAGCCCACAGCTGGTTCTCAAAAAACCTCCTCTTAGTAAATGCCAAAAAAACTAAATCCATGCTGTATGGATCTAAGCCCTTCCTGGCCAAAACTAAAAGCCATGCCCCCATACGCATTCTCACCCCAGATGGTACAGCCCTGGAGGACGTCAACACCTACAAATACTTAGGAGTACTGCTCAACCCTTCCCTCACCTTCACTGAGCATGCAAATTCCCTTGTCAGAATGTTCCATCAAAAGTTAGGTGTCACCTATAGATTCAGGCAATACCTTACCCCTGAAGCTAGACTAGCCATTGTCCAGGGTAATCTTCTCCCTATTCTTGACTACTGCTCTCCTATTTATGCCAGGATCTCAGCCACTGCTATGGCTAAACTCTCCACTGCCTACAACAGCGCCTGCCACTTTGCTTTATTGGCCCCATTCTCCACCCACCACTGTACCCTCTATAATACCCTTGGATGGCTACTGCTGCAAGGTCACTTTGACCTAGCCCTCTGCTGTATGGTGGACAATGTCATCTGCATGGCTCCAGAATCCCCCCTAACTGCCCTTCTGAAAATCCAAACACTCCTCCGCAACCTCCGCTCAAATGGTACTCCCCTCTTGCTTTTCCTAGGGTATCCACCAACACGGGTAGCAGAGCTTGGTCTGCAGCTGCCCCCTTGCAGTGGAACAAACCACCGCTGAACTCCATTCCATTGACACACACTCCAGTTTCAAGTCCCACCTTAAAGTCTGGTTCCTGGAAAACTCATCCTGCCGATGCTCCCATGGGTCTCACACCAACCCACACTAGTCAACTCCCCAGCCCAGGGGTTACCTACCTACCCACACTAGTCAACTCTGTTGCCTACAACTGTTACATTGCATTTTTCACAGTAATATTTGACTTCCTTGCCTGTATGTATTGTATATAATTTTTTTTACTGAGTATTCTGTGTATTACTTGCTAACTGGACAATGCAGTCTCACATTGTACACTGTGCCTATGATTTGTTTGTTTGTACCAAGTCTTCTCATGTCTGATATTGAAACCTTGTATTCACTGTTCTCAAATGGACCTATGCATCAAACCTGTATATTATGTCTACTATTGTTGCTTGTATCAAATCTGTTTCATGTGTATTACTGTTACCTTGTACTTCACTGTCACACTGCGCCATGTGTTATGGCCTGGGTCATGTCTGAAAATGGTCCCTGGGATCGGTGCTCTCACCTGATTATCAAAGTCATAAATAAGGGACATAGCAGAGGGTCTAGAGGGAAGAGTGTGTCTATTCACAGATGACACGAAGGTCTGCAATAGAGTAGATATGCCTGAGGGGGTTGAGAGCATGCGAAGGGATCTGTAGAAGCTGGAAGAATGGTCCAGGGAATGGCAATTGACCTTTAACACCAAAAAATGCAAACTTATACATTTAGGCAAAAATAATTAGCACATGAAATACAGTATGAGAGGGCAAGCCATAGAGGTTACCAAGCTGGAAAGAGACCTTGGCGTATACATTACACAGGACCTGAAAGTGGCAGAGTAATGTGAGAAGACAGTGGCAAGGGCCAGTAGGATGCTGGGTTGTATCAGCAGGGGAATAACTAGCAGGAGGAGGGAGGTCATAATGCCCTTGTACAAGCAACTTGTCAGGCCACACCTTGAGTATGGAGTCCAGTTCTAGAGGCCATATCTTAGGAAGGATGTGGAGAGGGTGGAGCGCGTCCAGAGACAGGTGACATAAATGGAAGGGGAACTCGGGCATCTATCATACAATGAATGTCTGAAAGACCTCAACATGTACTCCCTCAAACAGAGGAGGGAAAGGGGGGGACATTATTGAGAACTTCAAGTATATCAAGGGTTTCAACAAGGTACCAGCAAGGGATATCTTCTAGCCAAAGAAAAAATCAAAAACATGGGAACACAATATGCAGATAGTAGGGGGGAGATTCAGGGGGAACATCAGAAAATTCTACTTTACAGAGAGGGTGGTGGACAGCTATAACAGACTCCCAGGAGAGGTGGTGGAGGCAAGAACTGTGTGGGGTTTCAAGAGAACGTGGGACAGACACAAGAGACTGATAGTTCCAAGGAGGGGGACGGGCGGAAGGGAAGTCCTACCAGTTTGCTAAGCATACTGAGCAGGCTGTGTGGGCCTGGCAGTCTTTTTTTGCCAACAAGTTCTGTTTCTATCAATGTGTTTAGTACATTAATGTAATATAAACATTGATGTATTGTATTGTTACATTCGTGTACTAAGTACAGTCATGTAATGCATACATTTGTATATTGTATTGTAACACTGATATAGTAATTACATAATTGTAATGTATACAACAACGCATTGGTTTTACATCGATGTACTAAGTACATCAGTGCAATATATCAGTTGATGTATTTTATTGGTACATTTACAGTATGTAATAAGTACAACAAAGTACTGTATACATCAATATATTGTATTGCTACATTGATGTATTTAGTACATCAAAGTAATATATACATAAAGGTATTATATTGGCACATTTATGTACTGAGAATGTTAATGTATACTTTGATGTATTATATTGGTGCATTACTGTCCTGAGTACATCACAGTAATGTATACATCAATGTATTGTACTAGTACATTGATGTACTGCGTACTTCAAAGTAATGTATGCATTGATTTATTTTTTTGGTCCATTGATGTACTAAGTACATCAAAGTAATATATACATCAATGTAATAGTACATTACCCTACTGAGTACATCAAAATTATGTATATACATCAAAGTACTGGTACATTGTTGTACTGAGTACATCAAAGGGAAGTATACATTGATGTACTGTATTGCTTCCTTGATGTACTGAGTACATTAAAGTAAATGTATACATTGATGTATTAGTACATCAATGTACTAAGTATATTAAAAAGTGCTTGTCTCCATCAATGTTTTGTATTGGTATCTTGATGAATTGAGTGCATTAAAAAATGCACATATTGATGTATTGTGCTGATACATTTATGTACCAAGGTCATCAATGTAAGGTATGCATTAATGTACTGTACTGGTACATTGATATACTAAGAGCATCAATGTAATGCATACATATCAATGTATTGGTTTTATATTGATGTCACTTTGGAGGTCAAACTCTACACAACTGTAGCAGCTAATTCTACAGTGGTAACCAGAGGTTAGTTCCAATATATTTATATATTTGAAATTTCTCCGCCCAGAATAACCCAATAAGAAGCAACATCTAATGTTCATCGGTTCCCAGAAAGGACACATTCCCTGCTTTAACATTTCTACAGTTTTCCTTGAAAATGGATAACTTTGGAACCATTTGGGCTAGGAACTTACTTTATTTTAACAAAGGTTTAGCATGAAGTCAAAATGGCTATGTCATGTTGATACAGTCATGCATCAATGTACACCAAATCATGTGTCAGACTGTTAAAGAAGGGTGGAAAGGGCCACCCTGATTGTCAGGATCAGTTTTTGGTACAGAGTCTGGTTGCTCATATTGGGTGGTAGGCCAGACCAAGGCATCTGACACTCAGCTGTGTTACTGGACTGGGGAGGACTGGTGGCAGGTTACAAAACCACAGCACCAAAGAGTACAAATCCTATGTGCTCGAAGTGTGAATGGTACAACCATCAATGGCAAGTGGTATAAACAAAATTAATTAGACAGCACGGGGAGCAGGAGAAGTAAACTGAAAATACTTATTTAACTGACTCTCAGCACTTTGAGCCATGCTGACTGTTCGTCAGTGGGTGGGTTGCGCAAGGAGAAAGGCAATTGATTTAAAGGCTCCATGTTGAATTCAATTTCACAATTGATAAAGAGAAAAAAACTGAATGAAAATACTGAAAAGGGAACACTCAGCACAACATCCTTACACCCAATTTGTCCTAAATTGCACCGATTTTGCTGACTTCCAAGCTGACATTTTCTGTAACTGCAAAAATCCCAGAATCTGTCCAATTTGGATCCCCTACTAGGTCTATCCGAAGCCTTCAGTCCGGAAATTTGTATAATAGGAGATTATGGGGAACTTTTGAGTGGTAATCAACGAAAACATATGACATTAATATCCCTATGTGCCAAAAAAGTAATCATGCGCCACTGGTTGGATCAGAACATCCCAACGTACTCAGAGTGGTTAAAAGAGACGCTTTTCGCTTTACAAGCTGAAAACATGATCGCTCATATGGCAAAGAGGTCACAATATTACCAGAAAGTATGGGCCCCTTTACGTACTGTATTGACCATTTAATGTGAATAGGGTACTGAATAATAAAACATTTTTTTTCTTCCTTTTCTTTTTCTTTTTATTTTACGCAACTACTATTAGTGAAATTGCAAATACTAATCTAGGCCTTCTCTAATTACTGTACTTTGGGTTAATGAAACTACAGGCTAATATCACTGCATACCTGAAGGACTAGGAGAGGAGGGGAGAGGGTATAGGGTGGAATGGGGGGGGGCAGGAGTAGGAATAAGTGCATGTTTTTGCAGGTCAAAAGGGATTGTTAAAGGTAATTATGCTTATGATCAAAGTTCCACCAGATTTTTATGTAATTACCTAATACTGTAAAAGAATTCTAACTTACAATATTTGTTCGTGTGAATGTAACATGCAAGCTTCTCTACTCAATGTTTGTAATGTATGATTTAACTCTTCCTACTAATAAAGCATATTCAATTTGAAAAAAAAAATCCCAGAATCCCAGAATCTCCTACAACAAACATCAGTGTAAGGCTGCAGCAGTGGGAGATTCAATAGCCTGCAGTGCATGTTAGAGTTTTTTTAGGCTCTTTTGTTTGCTGGTCCTGCTGACCTCCTTTGGCTAAGTACAGTCACAGTCTCAGTCCTAACTGTTCCCCTTTAACTCTAAGTTACACCAATTGAAATCAGATTTGGAATGCATAATGTCTCAGATCTGCTCAACCTAATGGTGATCTCTGCCAACATTAGTTACAAGTTGTGGAAAACACCAAAACGTCAGCTTACTGTAAGGCAAGACAAGGCAAATTTTATTTATATAGCGCCCTATCCAGGGGCTCAGAGGGCTTCACAATAAAACATCCCCAAAGTTTAAAATAAAATATATTCAAATAAAACTAAAAACCTTCTTAAACCAATATGTCTTTAAGGAGACTTTAAAGGCCTCAACCAAGCTGGCTGCATGAATGTAAGGGCTAGATTTTCAGCCACATGCTGGGGACTTACTGCACGCTGGTTCCACATCCCCCTTACATACATCGATATACTGTATGTTAGATCACATATGAGGTGCGTTAATTACTGTACTCATCTGCTGCCACTTGCAGCAAAACAGAAGCCCTATAATGACACATGCTTCAATATTTTTCTTCATCATTATTGTACCATAAAGTGGTGACAAGTGCCAGTTAAAAAAAACAGTCAAACATTTTGCTGCATTTACACTGCTGCAAGCGCACTCCCAAATCAGGACTTGTGCCTATAGCAGGTCCTGTGAAAATACAGCCCTAGGTATTTAAAATCAAGTTGTTATCATTCCTAGAGAGATGCTGAAGGTACTTTACTGAGGAAGTCAACAAATATACACAACTTTTGCTAAACAGTTTAGATGCTAATCCAAATAAAGTGCACAGTGTCTGGTGACAGCTTGACTTAAAAGTGCTATCCTCAAAACTGATTTGCAAATCTTGAGCCAGAGCTGGCCTTAAATATAGCTGAATTAGGCAGTTACCTAGGGTGCCCAGAAATGGGGGAGGGGTCCTGAAAATACAGTTAAAAAACTGAGGAATCATTTAAAAATAATTTTTTATGGAGAGAGGGCATCATTTTCAAGTTTGCCTAGGGGTGCCATGTACCATAAGGCTGGCCCTGTCTCGAGCATACTTGTATCTCATGGTAATGCAAGTAAAATTGATCTAGATGTGTAAACTTCTCAATACATTCCAAGTTTCTAAATATGCCAAGTAAAATGGAGTCATGAAAAAGGTGCAACATTAATACAAAAATAAAAATGAACAGTGGTGATTACAAAAATGCAGTTTTATTTTTCAGTTAGAAATATAAGACAAAAAGAATAAATACATACTACCTCAATTAACAGGCAGTTGATAGACACTTAAAAAAATGAATTTAAGATGCCCAAACAACTAAATCAAGCAACCAATGAAGGCACAGGAATGTTGTAGGAGAGCCCCTGTGGGATAATTAAGTTCAGTGAATATATGTCAACACCCATCCCACCTTTTTTTTCTAAAAGACAAGTAAAATTGTGAAGAGAAATAACAATACTGATTAGTTAACAAATCCAAACAACAAAACAATCAACCTTCCTACAAAACAACAATTTTCATATACAAATGCAGTGATTACACCAACCAAACCAAAGGTAAATTTTTATGACTATGATAGTATACCAACAAATCATAGACAACACAGACCATTGAATGTAACAAGGGACGTTGACCCTACAGATAAAGGGAAAATACAAGACTTCATATAAGCCATGTGGTCAGAGGGCAGAAGAGAATAAATCCAATGAGAGTCCTTCTGTAGCAATATTTTAAAACAGCAGTGCAACAAAATCATGTAAACAAATTGACCCCTACACTTTTTCATTATAAAAACGTCCAGGCCTCTTCCAGTTTTTAGTTAATGATAACATTTTCTAGTTCCACCAAGATGTGCATATTTTATAGATGTTTTAATTTCATTTTTTTCTCTGGAAAAAAGTTGGTCATCACATTTGGCTTACAAATAGCATTGCACACCTGGCAAGAGTTAGGACTGAGAAAATAAAAAAAAATCATGGTGCACAGAAAATGAGGTAACTAGAAAAATGAACTTCACAGATTTGCTATGTGTATTAACTGTAGATGAAACAAACTTTTTTGGGGAAAACATTTTGTTGCACTGCTGCTTTACTCTGTCTCCCCTCTCTGTTTTGGTGTTAAATGTTCAATTACACAGAAGTCAAAAAACACAAAGGATCCCCCTTGTGATTCTCCTCAAAGCATGCACCACATCAACCCTTGTGGTTGGGCCAGGGGCATGCTGTGCAAGCACAAGGCCAACAAATGGCTGCACCAATGCCAAGGGAGGAGCTAGGACTCAATGGGGGGATGAAGGAACAAATCTCAGTTCCACTGAAGAGGATGCCTGCCATTATGTTCAGGCTTCACACCATGCAGTCCCAGCACCAGCAACTGGATCAGGGTCTGGAAAGGTGCCCCCCCCCCCACACGCACACACACAAACACTGTGACACAGAGAAGAACCGAAAGGGATTACGGTAGCAGTGGGATTAGTGGAGAATGGAGCTGGCCAGTAGCTTAAAACAACCTGAAGGTACAGTGAGGCTGAAGGGGTTAAAAACCTTTAAGGAAAAAAAATGGAGGTGGACATTGCTTGATATAATATTGACCACTATATTGGAAAAGTTTATTTATTTGTAATGTTTGATCTGGAAAATCACACTAAGCTGTGATAGCTTGTTCCCAAGTATGTCCTAGGGTGGGTTACATTCACTCATTTTATTGACAGGCAGAATGCTGGCCATGATACTTGGGAAACTCCCCCACTCTTCTTCATTAAGTGGTATGTAATCTTTAACTTCTACTTAGACCATACCTCTCAACTGTCCCTGATTTTCAGGGACGTCCCTGATTTTGCATCAAAATTTTATTCTGTCCCTCCTAAAAATTGTGTTTCCATGACCAAATAGCGGGGGTTATAAGCACAAAATAATGTCAAGCATTAAAGTTACAGACTTGTTCTTCCTTTGAAAATGCATTATACACTAAACCCTTTATTTTACCAGCTTCTTGAGTATATATCTTCAATTTTAAAGAAGTGTGCCTGATTTTGGTCCTTTGTCCCTGATTATTTTAAGCCTTGTCCCTGATTTATGAGGCAGGAGGTTGAGAGGTATGACTTAGACAGTGACTAGAGGGGGCAGATGGGACCTTGGTTTAATATCTCATCTAAAAGGCGGTACCTAAACAGTGCAGTACCCCCATTGTACTACATTGCTGTTTCAGTTATGGGAATTGACCCAAATACCAGGGATGGGGCTAGAACCAATGGCCTTATGATCTTCTGGCCCCAGAGGCATGCATGCTACTTTACTAGTGGTATTCTTTTTTTTTTATTTTTTATTTTAGTCTTTGGTAACCGGGTAAGGCTCACTAGGCACAATTGCCTGTTTTCAGGGGCAACCAGGAAGAACTGGGCAGTTAAGTGACTTACTGAGAGTCACACAGTATACAAGTGGAGATTGTGAGAATCAAACTCAGGTCTGGTCTGCTGGACGTATCAAGCTTGTTCACACCTCGTTCCTCTAACCTCTAGGCTATTCTGTCAGGCAGAACCACATTTGTTTTTCTAATTTTGATTTGCATTATTCTACTGTACAACACTTCCCTGCTGCAGTATGTGCATTGTTCTTCACAAGCTGTTGTGCTGCCACTCATCTGCATGGCACGCCTGTATGTGTGCACTAGGACTCTTGTTCTGACACTCATCACTCTGCTCACTCAGTTACCTTTGGTTTGAAATACAAGCCAGAAGGTCTTCTTCACAGCCTGCCTTTATTTTTCTACTACTACTAATTATTCCATCATTATTCAACTGTTCCTCATCTTAAAGGGTGCACGTGCCATGTTTTGCCTTCTAATAAGTTTCAGTTGTGTTTGCACATGCCTAGTAACAATTTGGGTTATCTGTTTTCCTTTAATGGAAACTAAGCTGCAAGTTACTTGATTTTTAAGGTACCTTTACATATGCAACGAAACACTCTGCTTCTGAGTCAGCGGAGTGCATTTTAAGAATGTGCAGCGCATAGCAGAGTGCTGGACTATCTGAGACTAGTGAAGTACACTTTCTGCAGTAGTTACTGCCTGTTTGCTTCAGAACTGGACAGCTCCTTGCATCCAAAACTCAAGAGCCCAAGGCACACTGAAAATGAAAAGGTAGAGCACAGCTTAACATAGAAACATAGGGCTGGATTTTCAAAGGGCCCTTAGATCCACGCAAGCTGCATCAACCAACCAGCTTGAGTCAGATCTAGGTGCGCCAAATATTGTGCACCATATTTTGCAAGAAAAGCGTTCTTTGTGACAAAGTCCCCCAAACTGACACAAGATGTCCACTGTGTCAACAAAATGGTGTAAGGGATGAGAATGACGCAAGCTGCACCAAAATGAATGGTGCAAGTTGAGTCAAAAATGGTGCATGTTGAGTCAAAAAATGACTCAAGGAATGAAAATGATGCAAATTGAGTAAAAAAATGCTGCAAACTGAGTAAAAATGGTGCAAGTTGAGAAAAACGTGACACAAAGGACGAGAATCATTCAAGCTAAGTAAAACAAAAACGGCAGATAAAATGGCCAAAACTAAGTCCCCAAAATGTTCTAAACTAGTCCTGCAGGAGAATACTGGCCCTTAATAGTAGCATAGTCAGGTCTGGCCACCTGCTTTTGGTCTCTTTATATGCCCTAGTGTCCCTTAGACTAACTCTAGCTGGTCTAACAGCGACAGGCATCTTAGGCACAAGAACAGGACTTGCCTCCTTTGAAAATCCCAAATAAGGGGATGGTACATCATTTCAGTGATGCAGGCATCCCTTCCGACATGGCACAGGCATTTTTCTGGTACAAGCATGCGGCAAGCCACTCTGGTGCATGCAGACCTGTTTTTGACACAAGCACCATTTGAAAATCAGAATTGGTGCAAGGTTTGATGCATTCTGCTCCTTGCGTCAGTTGTATTTGATGCAAGCACCCTGCATCATTCTCAGGCCTTTGAAAATCTGGCCCATAGAAGAAGTTGACGGCAGATAAGGACCACAAGGCCCAGCCAGTTCATTTGTTCTACCTTATGAATGTGCCATAGGCCTTTACTCTGTAAATGGCCTATTTAGTCATACTCATCTGTATTGCTCCCTTACATCTATCCCATGCCTGTTTGAAGCCCTGCACTGTATCAATATCCACCACTTCCAGAGGTAGGCTGTTCCATGCATCCACCACCCTTTCTATGAAAAAGATCTTCCTCAACATTCCCCCTTAATCAGCCTCCCTCTAATCTCATGCTATGTTCTCTTGTCCAGCTATTTTTCTTATATAGAAACATGTTAGACTCTTTCACCTTGTTAATGCCCTTAAGATGTTTGAATGTTTCGATCATATCACCTCTCTCCCTCCTTTGCTCTAGGGTATACATATTAAGCTCCGTTAATCTGTCCTCATGTTTTCTTATGCAGTCCCTGCATCATTTTGGTTGACCTTCTCTGGACTGCCTCCATTTTGTTAATGTTCTTGTGCAGGTGCAGCCTCCAGTACTGCACACAGTACTCCAGATGGAGCTTAACCAGTGTCTTGTAAAGAGGGATTATTACCTCCCACTTATGAGTTGTGATACCCCTACTAATACACCCCAACATCCCTCTAGCCTTACCTACTGCTTTAGTGGTCTGCTTGGATGATTTCAGGTCATCTGTGATGATGATGCCCAAGTCTGTTTCTTCCCTTGTGATTGCCAGCAACTCCCCTCCCAACCTATACGTAACTTCAGGGTTTCTCTTCCCTATGTCCATGATCTTGCACTTCTTTGTGTTAAACCCCAGTTGCCACTCTTCAGACCATTTTGCCAGTTTTTACAGATCTGTTCTCATTCTGCCTACCCCATCTGGATCATCTACTCTGTTGCAGATCTTGGTGTCATCTGCAAACAGGCAAACCTTACCCTGCAGTCCATTTGCAATGTCACTGATGAAGATATTGAAGAGGATTGGCCCCAGGACTGATCCCTGAGGTACCCCACTTGTGACTTGCATCTCTTCTGACTATACATTTTACCACCGCACTCTGTTTTGTGCCCTCCAACCAGTTTGCCACTCATTTGACCAACTTCTGACCCATGCCAAGCCTACCCAGCTTATTAATCAATCTTCTATGTGGAACAGTATCAAAAGTTTTGCTGAAGTCAAGGTAGGTGACATCAGCTGTACCCTCTTGGTTCACCACTCTGGTTACCCAGTCAGAGAAATCTATGAGATTAGTTTGACAGGACTTTCCTGTTGTAAACCCATGCTGTCTTGGATCCTGTGTTCCTATGAATTCCAGATGTTGCACTATCCTGTCCTAAAGGAGTGCCTCCATAATCTTGTCCACTAATGAAGTAAGACTGACTGGTCTGTAGTTCCCTGCCTCTTTCCTGCTGCCACTCTAGTGGAGCGGGATCACATGAGCCCTTCTCCAGTCTTCTGGGACCTCTCCTGTACTCAGAGACTCACTAAGCAGTCTTGCTAATGGCTCTGCTAGTTCCACACTTAGCTCCTTTAGTACCCTGGGATGTATGCCATCAGGTCCTATTGCCTTGTCCACCCTGAGCTTAATGAGCTCTTGTAAGACCCTTTCTTTTGTGAAAGGACTTGTGCACACCTCCATTCACATTTCTGGACTGTGTATTATGGTACGGGTTGCACACCCATTGGCTCATGATGTGGACCAATGGGCGTACAGCCCTACCATATAGAGTCAGTCGGCAGGCAGTGGGGCAGCAAGCAGGTGGGGAGCTGCTGCCTGCCACTGACCGGAGGGGAGCAGGGCAGTGGGGCTCAGTGGGTGGTGGGGAGGGGGTACCGCTGGACCACCAGGGTTGGATTGGTTTGTCATAATATATTACTGACACCCACGATTGGGCTGCGAGCAGTCCCTGGACTACCAGGGATATGAGACTATTCTTTATAATGTATGCCCGTGACTGGGCAATGGGGCACTTTGCTACTTGTGCAGGGGGCGTCGGTCCACGACAGCTGCAGCCTGGCAGGGTGCCAGGTGCAAGTCGCCAGGGATCGGCACACCTGCATGCAAATGGGGCCATAATGACATGCAAATGGCCCCATTTACACCTTGCATACATTATGGCCCCATTTGCATGTGCACTTTTGAATATCACGGTAGTTGCACCTATCACAATGGCACTTGCGCTAGCGCATCCCCCTGCTCCACTCTGGCCACTAGCACTGGCGCAGTGCGGGTGGCCAAGGAGCGATATTCAATGATGCTGTGCCATGGTGCAACTCCGTTGAATATCACCCTGTCAACGCCCCTGTGCATCCAAGTTGCGTTGCACCCAGGCTTGCACCACAGCCTGGCGCAGTCTGAATATCCCACTCACACAGTACAAATGTTTGACTAATATGTTACAGTATTCTATTAAATATATTAATTTAAACTAAGATCTGGTATAAAGTGTACTACCAAATGATGCTCAACTTCTGCAACTCTTTGTAAACAGAACCAGTCTAATTTCTTTTATGGGAATTTGCATATACTTCCTATGGGGTTTTGCATCTTTGAGGTATATGTTTTTAAATTACTTTACTGCCAGGTTGAGTTTCCTAAATAACAAGTCAACAAGACTGGATTCTGCTGAGAGTCAAAAAAAAAAGTTACAAAATTGTTAAGCACCCGGTGATGTCCAAAACCATAAGTAAAAGTAGAAATGGTAACTACACACCAATGTAAGTATCTGTGATAATAATCCAAAAAGAGAAGAAGGGAGAAAGAGGGGAAAATGACTAAGGGGTGAGGGCAAGAGGGGGGGATAAGATAAAGTAAGTACAAACAAGAGAAAGATGCAAAGTTGAGATACAGGGGATCTCCCTAGTGGAGTCATCTGTCAGTTGATCCAGTACTGTTCTAGACATGTTGCAGACTGGTTTCAGGTTAGTATGTCAGACTAATAGCTGTGATGTAGAGATGATGAAAATTAAACAAGTTAAAATCATATTGCAACGACACTGTCACATTCTAGCAAATTATCTTCTCTCTTTCCTATGACTATATGTAGCTACATGATATTCCAGTCTGTCTATATCAACAAACTATGGCTTCTATTACCAGAGAAAAGGGACAAAAGCTAGACATTCATTGAGTTCCTTAGGTTGCACAGTTTTTTTCATCAGCTTTTGTATGCCAATTCTGAGGGATGGTTGTTCAGCCCTATCCCTGCTGTCCTGAGCAGACACCCACCTCCACAGAACTCACCTGTGGTTACACCTTCCCTCATGAATTCACCCTTAATGGGGCTGGAGAGGGATAGGCTATCCTCTCTCCAGTACAGAAACCCAGAATGGACCTTTGTTGAGCACGGGTGATAGTGCGGAGCGGGAACCAATGAACAAGGCTTCATTAAGCACCCTGACCACCATTTTCGATATTTTCTCCCTTAGCCATGGCAGCATGGGATATGTCTGTACAAGAAGGTGCTTATGCATCCCAAAACCATGGCTACCTCACCCCTGACCATAGTCAGCTGCTCATGCATTGTTGCCACCACCAGGCCGCCACCTGATGGCAACCAAGAGTCAAGTTGACTTACCACTGCAATCCACCAGAGGAGAGCTGCCAGGCAGATGCTTGATCCACTCCTAGTCCCCCCCCCTTCTGATTCCCAGCAACCCAAGCGTGTTCCCAAACTTGCATCACCGGCATGATGAGAGGTAAGACACTAGGTATCTCTACCTTCTGAATTATTGGCCTGATCCCCAGATTTTACAGTTTGAAGATTGAATATCCAACTCAACTCCCTCTGGAGCAAAGCCCTTGTTCAGTTCCCCACCCCCTCTGTAATTGGTACCATATCAAATCCAATAAATTAAATTGTCTTTGACTCAGAGCCATGGTGGTAAACAAAATGAACCCCTAATGATCTATCTGGTGCTTTTTTTGGAAATAAATGTGTTTATGAATTTGTCTTTTAAATTTTCTAATAGTGCAACCAATGTAAATGTTGCTTCAGGGGCACCAGAAGCAGACAGCATTTGCATGACAAGATTTGACAAGTGTGAAATGTGATGTCATATCTCTACTTTTTGCCACTGTTTGGACACATTAAGTGTTTTGCTTGTATGGTAAATTGGCAAACATTATGTGTTTTACAGCCAAGGAAGCCAATTAATAAAAAGGGAACTAGGAGAGCTACAGTAGCAGACAAGTAGTGGAAGTGCAGTATAATGTGGGGAGTGGTGCAATGCAGTGGCTGTGGGGCAGCCATATTCAGGCAGACCTTCTGGACACTGAGGTGCTGCCCTATCTGCATGCATCTCTATGGACTGCGGGATGAGGTAGCCAGACTCAGAGCAGAAATAAACTGGGTCAGGAGTACCATCACCCCTATCCAGGGACCACCCAGTCCAATGCAACTGCCTCAAAGGATGCTGAGAACGAGGAGCACTTGGATGACAGTGGGCTCAGGGAGGGTTAGAGCAGTCAGGCAGAGGCACATCCCAGATCCTATTCCACTCAAGAACTCATATGCCACACTGGCAAATGATGACAACCAAATAGAGGTACCCAAAGAAGTGGAAGGAAAAGATGTGGAGGTTAGCCAAGGATGTGACCTCAGCGGGGAAAGCAGTGGACCCCAGAGGAGGAGGAGGAGGAAGCGAATCCTGGTGGGGGACTCCATCATAAGAGGGATCCAGCTAGGAACACAGGAGGGGGAGGACAGGGAGGTGAGGTGCCTACCAGGTGCCACGGCATGGAGAGATGGAAGAAAGATCCTGGGGCTCACTGGGAAGGCAAGACAGGAGGGTGAGCTGGATGTCATTATCCACCTAGGTATTAATGACCTGGCAAATGGGGAGCCAAAGGAAGTTCAGGAAGAGTTTAGGAAACTGGGGAGGGGTTTCAAGCAAGTAGCTACTTCTGTCACTTTCTCAGAAGTACTACCTGTGAGAGGCAAGGGAGAGCATAGGAGTGCATGCACCAGGAACTTTAACTCATGGTTGAAGAACTGGTACTGTGAGGAAGGGTTTGGATTCATTGGTGACTGGGGACCCACCTGGAGGGATGGAGGTTTGTTCAAGCCTGACGGCCTGCATCCATCCTGAAGGGGAATCCAAGCACTCAATGATAAGTTTAAATGCTACATTGACAAGCATTTAAACTAGCAAAGGGGGGTGGCAGGCCAGCAAGGAGGGTACCTACTTGCTCACCCCCCACAGCTAGCAGTGGAACCAGTGAACCAGAGGAGTGGCTATCTCTGCAAAGCAGTGTGCAGAAGATGGAGATTAGTGCCCAAGAGGTGGATAAGCAGAAAAGGGGCAAAATTCAGCAGAAGGGCAGACAGCAAGGAGAACCAGGGATAAATGACAACCAAGGAAGGGGCTGGAGTAGAACAGTGAAACAGTCTAGGGAGGTCAAATCATGGAAAGCCATGTGTGCAAATGCCAGGAGCTTTAAAACAAGATGGAAGATCTGGAGGCTGTCATGGTACAGTCAGATCTGGACATTGTGGCCATCACTGAAACCTGGTGTAATGATAACCACGACTGGGAGATGGCCATACCTCACAACAACATATTCAGAAGAGACAGAGCAGGCAGGACTTGGAGGAGGAGTGGTACTGTATGTGAAAAATGACATAAAGGCCACAGAGATCCAGGAGGAACAAAATGGGGAGAGATACTGTGGGTTAAGCTGGAAAGAAAATAGGGACAGCTATCTGTATAGGTGTGGTCTATAGACCACCAGCCCAGGAGGAAGAAACAGATAGGGAGCTGATGCTAGCCATCCAAAGGATGGCAGACAAGGGTGAGGTAGTACTGGTTGGAGACTTCAATATTCCAGACGTGGACTGGATCATCCCAGCAGCAGCATCAACTAGGAGCAGATTTATCCTGGACTCCCTTCAGGGTGCCTTCCTCAAGCAACTGGTCATGGAACCAACTCGGCAGAAGGCAATACTGGACCTTGTGCTCACAAACAGGGACAGTGTGATGGGGGTAACAGTGGGGGAGCACCTGGGAAACAGTGACCCCAGTCATTGTGGTTTGAAATCACAGAAAGAGCAGAACCAAACCACACAAAAACACGTATCCTGGATTTTAGGGGGGCAGACTTTGGGAAAATGGGGAGATACTTGAAAGAGGCATTAAGAGTATGGGACAGGAATCAGGGGTTGAGGAACAGTGGGCAGTATTTAAAATGGGGATTACAAGAACAACAGAATTATGCATTAAGCAGGTTAGCAAGAGGAAAAGGAAGAGGAGACCATTATGGTTTTCCAAAGAGGTAGCAAAGAAAGTGAAAGCCAAAAGATTGCATTCAGGCAATACAAAAGACACAGGCAGAAGGGATAGGGAGAAGTACCAGGAGAAGCAAAGGAGGCAGGAGGTCAGTAAGGGAAGCCAAAGCTCAGACAGAAGAACACATTGCAAAATCAGTGGGTAGAGGGACAAAACCTTTACAGGTACATAAGTGAAAAAGAAAGACAAAGAGAGGGATAGTGAGACTGAAGGGGGAGGATGGGGGCTGTGTGGAGGATGACCACAGTAAAGCTGACATATTGAACAGGTATTTCTGCTCAGTCTTTACTGAAGAGGAGGAGGATAATGGGTCTGAAGGGAGTACAAGGGTGAGAATGGTGCAGAATGGACACAAGTCCCTTTACACGAGAAAGGGTCCTGAAGGAACTGGAAGTAATAAGAGTTGATAAAGCAATGGGGCCAGATGGGTGCACTCCAGCGTCCTTAAAGAACTAAGAGAGGTGGTGGCTGAACCTCTGGCTATCCTGTTTAGCCGATCACTGGAAACAGGGAGGTACCCAAAGACTGAGGACAGCAGATGTAGTCCCTTATACAAAAGTGGGAACAAAGAGGAAGCAGGGAACTACAGACCAGTTTAGCCTCACCTCAGTAGTGGGGAAGATCATGGAAGCACTACTGAAGGAAAGATTGGTGGAACATCTGGTTGTCAATGGACTACAGGACCCAAGGCAGCATGGTTTCACCAGGGGGAGGTCATGTCAGACCAACCTCGTTGAATGTTTTGACTGGGTGACTAAGGAGATGGATCAGGGGAGGGCAGTGGACATGGCCTATCTGGACTTCAGCAAGGCCTTTGACACTGTGCCACACAGAAGACTATTACACAAACTGGGGAATATGGGTGTGGGCAGGACAGTAGTGTGGTGGGTAGGTAACTGGCTGGGTGGCAGGACACAGAGGGTGGTGATAAATGGCTATCACCCACAGAGGGAAGAGTGACCAGTGGGTACCACAGGGATCAGTGCTGGGACCGGTCCTATTCAACATCTTCATCAGTGACATTGCGCAGGACCTAGAAGGCAGAATTTCACTGTTTGCTGATGACACAAAGCTCTGTAACAGAGTAGACACACCAGAGGGTGTAGACAGAATGAGAAGCGACCTGCAGAAACTTGAAGAATGGTCAGGGGTTTGGCAGTTGAAATTCAATGCAAAGAAGTGCAAGATAATGCATATGGGGCACAAAACCCTGGCACAATATATCAGTTGGGGGGTGAGGATATAGCATGCACCAAGCAGGAAAGGGATTTGGGGTTGTCATCTCTGATGACCTCAAGGTAGGGAAACAGTGTACAAGGCAGCAGGTAAAGCAAATAGGATGCTAGGATGTATAGGCAGGGGCATCACCAGCAGGAAAAGGGAGGTCACAATTCCGCCATACAAGACACTAGGTGTGAGTGTCCCCACCTGGAGTACAGTGTACAGTTCTGGAGACCATACCCACGTAAGGACATAGACAGGGTAGAGAAGGTTCAGAGGAGGGCAACAAAGATGGTGCATGGATTGCATCACAAGTCCTATGAAGACAGGTTGAAGGAACTGAACATGTACTCCCTGGAGGAGAGGAGGAGAGGGATATGATAGAGACATACAAGTATCTTACAGGGAGGAACAGGGTGCTGGAAAACACTATTTTAAGTGAAAAGATGTTCCAGGACTAGAGGGCAAGGGATGAAGTTGGAGGGAGGACTATCTAGAGGAAACATGAGAAAGAATTTCTTCACAGAACGGTGGTGGATAAGTGGAACACCCTGCCAGAGGAAGTGGTGGGGGCTGAAACAATCACGGGATTTAAGAATGCATGGGATAGACATAAAGGAATTCTGGAGGTCAGGGGTAAGGGGCAACAGACTTCTAGGAAAACAAACTGAACTTACAAGCTCAAATGGGCAGACTGGGTGGGCCATAGGCCCTTATCTGCCGACACTGTCTATGTATCTATGTAATGCCTTTTGTTGGTAACTGCTTCTAAACTGGGTTTAACAAAATGGCTGTGGGCTAGGGAATCCTTCAAGTTGTTATCCCCATTAAAGTTTGCCCTAGGTGTGACCTCCACCACCATTGCCACTGCCAGGTCACTATGGAGCACTAGCCAATTCTAGTGAATAATTTTTGTTATGCTGCCGGTCAGTGGGGTGTATTTTTTAACAAAGATAATCCTCTCATTTACTCTCTCTCTCTCTCTGATCCTATTTGATGGGACTAGAAGAGATTCCCCTTTGAGGGCTTTTGCCTCCATACTGTACATGCTCTATCAATTGAACTGGTTTCATATTATCTGTCCTTAAACAGTGCTTTCAGATCTTCTGTTTATGTAACCTGCAAATTACTAATCCAAAGCTTCTATAAAAACCTATAAACCACCTTCGGAATTTCAGAATTCTGTTTCTGATGGAATTTTGCAGACTTAGGTGGAATTTTGCCAGAACAGAATTTGAAAATTCCACACTGCTCTAGGCATAACACATTGGGCGATACTGCTGCTACTGTGCTGATGGGCCATCTGTTTCCATCACTATTAAAGACATTAAAGTCTTCCCCACCATCCCAGAAAAAAGTTGGTATCATAAGTAGAGGCCACTGTTGCCCTATTTGCCATTTTTGTTGTCTGAAGGTAGTATTTTTTATCATAAGTAAAGATGCTGGCAGTGGAGAATAAGCTCTAAACCCTGCAATATGAATTCCTTCCTCGTTTTAGTGGCACTGGTACAATACTCCAGAAAATGGCCCACTGCCTGCTGTCTATCTCAGTGAGATATATTGGTATATAGAGGCTTGTGGACAGATTTTCAAAAGCGAAATTCTGCCTTTGCATCCAGGTTGGTTTTCTAAGGGCACAGACCCTGTGCCCTGGATGCAAGGGAGTTTCCGCTGCCAGCAGCAAAATGCTGTACATCCAGTGGAGACAGCTGGCACAAGGACTAGGCCCACTAAGTCCTGATCAGCAGTTGTATCTCCATTTGGATGCAAGCTGCCAGAAACCACAGCCGATCATCATAAATCAACTGCAATTTCAACAGTGGGGATAGACACAGCAGGTGCTGTGGGAGGCTGGCACACTGTCAGTAAGGTTTTGAAACTCCAGCCCATGATGCCAGTTGTTAACCACTGATATCCGTGCCCCATGCTCATTTCTAGTCTGCCAGTCACGGCCATAGCATCTTTCACAAAAGTCAGTGATATTTTCACTAGGTCCTTAAGATAAAGTAGTTCACAAATTTGCAGAGAGTTTTAATATGCATTCCAGTACCAGAAACAATGGGAAATCCTGGTGGATTTTCTAGTGACTTCTAGATTTTAGGGACAACATAACATGTTGGACCTACGGGATGTGTAGTTTTTATGAACATCATTTCTATTTGTGTAAGACCTCCTGTGCAAATGTAACAATTAATAAACATATCCATGTCAGAGGTAAACTTGATGTCAGATAAAGGTGAAGCATTTATAGCATTTCTTTCCATCATTTAGCTGTCACATCACCTCCTGATCATACTGGATTTTTTAAGTTATGACCACATTTTCTCTTTTGCCTGAGGATTTTTATTTCTATTAGTTTGTTGTTCCTAAAGTCAGACAATGTCTGTTTTTCTTCCTTACTGAGATTATGGTTGCCAGTTTTCCTATAGGGCATCAATATCCCTCCTTATTAATTTCTGAAAGGTCAATATGACTGAATGACCACCTGTGCCTGGACAAAACTGGGACTTTGGTCGAAACTAGGTACTGGCTGGCAAATTTAACACGTCTTTGTGTCAATGCATTTAATCCTCATCTGTGAAGATGTAAATACTGATGTCTAACTGGGGATAATTTTGAGTCGTGTCCTCTGTTTTTTCCCATTCCTGGTACCTCCATTCGGTGGCCCATAATGTCGGCGAATACAATAACATCGAGACCAAAGTCATCGAGGGAACTACAGTGAGGACAAAACAGCGACAAGTATTTCAACCTCTCACCAAGTGCTACAACCTCAGAGTTGGTTATACAAGTAAGGGAGGTGTGGGGACAAAAATCACAATTTGTGTCCTCGCCAAAATTCCATCGCGTTTCTAGAGTCACAGTTTCAGAGTCACCCTTACCACATATAACCCTCCATTCATGCCCTTGATGTCTTGTTGAGTGCTGCTTAATTCCCCATCATCTTTGACAGGGCTAACTGACTCCTCACTTACAATTATAAGTAGTGTCAAGTCTGTGAGTGCCAACAGGATAACTAGGTCATTACTAAGGTCGGGGTCAGGGTTATCAAACTCTGTATCAATTGGCCTCCCAATATATCTTACAGATGGAACTTTTCTTCTTTGGAAATAGTTTCTGCACTGAAGTGCAGCCACCTCTGGAGTAGAGCATGGCAATCATTCAGTATCAGCACATTACATAACAGCTCTCCTCCTCTCCATGCTGAACAATCATTGAAGGGCAGGCACTTCAGAAGTGGGGCATGACAAGTTCCAGTGTACTACACAGCAGCTCTACTTTTCACCATGCTGAGCAATTACTGAAATGTAGCCAACTCTTGAGTAGAACATAGCAATCACTCGGTGCTAGCACACTGCATAACAGCTTTCTTTCTATTGATCTGTAACCCCTTCCTAGCCTAGGGGTAGCCAGCAGAATTTGTTTTTTCAAGGAAAGAACCCACAAAATAAAAATCCACTTACTTGATCTTCTAGACCTGCAGTGAACTCATGAGTGCTTGGACATCTTTGGAGCTGCTGAAAGCTTCAAATTAACTGGTTAGCTGGCAAATGCTTTGTAACTAGTAAATGAATGTCCCAATCATGTATAATGTTCAAACAGAATCCATTTTAATGAACGTAGAAGCTCATGAGCATATTACTACAAGGGGGGACATCTTAAATCCCAGACAGGCTTTTTTCAGGCAGTGAATATCCCACAGGGAGAATGTCTCTTTGTAAACTCCTTTGTACCACAAAGGAGGCACTTCATTAGGGTGCTGATCCTTTAAATTAGCATCTTTAGACTCTATGAGGCTGTATACAAACTTGTGGCACAAGAAAATTAACTGTAGCTGTGAGATTCATACCCAGATTACTAGACAGGATCCAGCATGAGGTAAATTTAACAGAACCAATGTCTGTAGGATAACACAGCACTAGTGGTGAAATATGGATGTAACTGTTGGGCATTTCACAAGGAAGCTTACCCAAGGATTCCATCCATCCAACCTCCCCTAGACCCAATACACTCCTTGCCATTGCCCCCCAAGGGAAGGTCAAAGGTGGCCACGAGGCCACCTAATGCCTACCTCAATGTGGAATTATGGCAGTGAACTCAGGGCCCCTTGAGTCTATATAATCTCCACTAATTCCATGCTTTGGTCACAGCCAGTCCATAACCTGTGTGGCTCACCTCACAATACAGAAGGTTACAGAAGGGCATTTTGCTCTCTCTGTCTCTGAGGGACAGCAGCTCCTGGAAGTCCTATTACCTCATCCTCTACTCCACCAGCTCCACAGAGCAAAGGATCCTCAGCCAAATGTTAGCACCATTACATTACATGGTAACCCTCCACTACCTAGCAGGGGGAAGACACCAGAGTACTTAATACATTTTTTTAAAGTCCAGAACAACTACATTTCTACCACGGAGGCTGCACACTTAACTTTGTGAGTAAGGAAAATGTTCCTTGAGGATCTGCATACTGTGGGGGTTCATCCCAGAGGGGGCTCTAGGTGAAGGCTGCTGCATCATCCCAAGGCTGGGAGGGTCCACTTCTAGCAAGGCCTCTAGCTCCTTCAGCTGTTGGAACTGTTTACTGCAGCACTCTCCAGTTCCTCTTCTAAGGCTGAACTTACCACACTCAATGACTCACCTTTCACAAGGAGATGACCATACCCCCTGAAAACTCTCAGCCAATCTAACCTGTAGGAAGTCTCCTGTCTCGCTAGAGTTAACCCTTAGGAGTCCACAAATCAACAAGATAGCCATTGCTGCCCAGGGGTAAACAGATTAATATTAAACCAGGGTAATCTGTTTGTGGATTAGTGAACAGGGAAATATAGCCAGGGTACCATAGAAATTCCCCTTTTCTTTTTGGTAGGTGCCATGGATTCTTTAACATCTACCCTGACAATTACAGTATCACAACAGGTAGGCAGGACCACAGTTAAATGTGTCATCTCAACAGATGTATCTTTTTTCATATGGCAGTTATCCCATTGTTTTGTGATGTACAGTATCGAGGGATTCCACAGGGAAGTATGATCAGTCCAGGGGATGGCACTGAACGGAGTCCCAAACAGTTTGTTAAATCTGTTTATGGAACACATCCTGATAAAACAGTATTGAAGCCATTTGCCTAACTTTTATCATCCACAGAATAGGAAAGGGAAGAAAATGTATAAGTACTTATCAGCTGACAACAGTTAGTAAGTGGGCACAGAGCAAGTGAGAAAGGCTCAGAGGGGCTAAACACAGGGATAGAGATAAGAAGGTAAGAACAAGGAGGTTATGTGACCTTATCAAGGTCATATACTATAAGTGGCTCTGGTGGGATTCAGACATAGCTCCGTAGCACAGCCATTATGCCCATTGGGTCTTGGGGCACATAACCACCGAGCTTTCTAACCACGTAATTTTTTTGTCACAAGAAAGGCAGTAAAAGTATTACTTAGTGCTTTCCCAAAACTATTTTTAAATTGTGCCCACCCTCCAAAGAAACTCTCTTCGTATG
Source organism: Neoceratodus forsteri (assembly GCA_016271365.2). Classification (NCBI taxonomy): domain Eukaryota; kingdom Metazoa; phylum Chordata; order Ceratodontiformes; family Ceratodontidae; genus Neoceratodus; species Neoceratodus forsteri. The sequence continues at coordinate 860,488,708 of CM057456.1, forward strand.
ATTTTTTCTGCATTCTCCACCAGGCTACACTGCTTCTCTATGAAGGAACAAGCAAACAATTTTCCACTTTCTCCTGTGAGAGCTGACTTGTCTCTGTGAACGAAACTTCAGGCAGGGCTGCAGGTTGATGCTTGTTAGTAAGATCCCAAGGGAGCCCTTATTTACTGTGCATTCTAACACTGCATAAAGAGAAATGGCAGGTAAATCCCTCCCACGAGTCCTGGATAATTGGAGTTATAATTTAGGGATTCCACTTCTTCCCCTTAAAGACACAGGGTCCTGTTTTCTAATGAGTTTTTCTTGTTCTTTGTATGCATGTAAAACCTTTCTAAGAAGCAGGCCCAGATTATCCCTAACTCTCATTAATGTTAAGCCTTAAAACAAATGAGGAATTACACTAGTAAGTTGAGGAGCTTCTAGCATATCCAGTTTCCCTTTGCACACATAAAGCCACTTAAAATCACTGAGTCCGATATTTCTCCCCCCCACCCCCGTTCTTTATGTTTTCATGGGAGCTTTCATTAGAACTGGTGAAACTAGGAAATACTTTCTAGCACCCCAGGTCAGTGGGAGATAACTGAGCTGTGGCCCAAATCTTAGGGCTCACAGGGGCAACCTTAAGCAGCCTGAATGAGTAGTCCTGCGAAACTGCTTGCGATGAGTGTGTGATACCTGCAAACTACTTTGAGCTCCCGCTCACCTGCTGGCAAACTGAAAATTCATGCAAGCTGTTTCACATTGTCTCCTCCCATTTATTTTGATTTAGTTTTAAAATAAAATAAAAAAGATACCAACTGCTACCATATGAAAATAATATTTTAGATTTGTCCAGGGAATATGCTTCTGGACCCACTTAGCTTAGTAGTCACCCTCCAAACAACTATTCCAACTTTGCAGCCCAGGGTGAGGGTGGGGGAATTAGTAACAGCTAGAGCAGTCCTTTTTGTGGTTGTTTGCCAGTGGCATATGGGAAAATATTGCTATCACTGTGTGAGATGTCTTTTGTGGCTTGTCACTCTCCACCAATCACAGGCTTAGGTTTAGCAATCTCCTCCCTAACACCCATTCTCCATCTACTGTACTCTCTGTGGTCACTTTGATCTACTTAGCCAATCATGGAGCTGGAAAGTGCAAAGCAGATGCTGCTCTGGTAATGTTTACAACCTTCCTAAGGTCCCTACTAGGATCATTTGTTGAGCTTTTTTGTACTGCACAGTTGTCTCCAGCACCCACCCAGCAGCACTTCCTGTTTTTTTTCAGCTTCCCCCTGCACTGGCACTATCTGTGCTATCTACGCCCAACATCTACACAGCAAATACAAACAAACAAACATGACTGGCATTGGCCATTGCTTGTTAGAATTCCAGGGATGTAGCCAGAAATAATTTTCTTTGTAGGGATGCAGTAGACTCTGTTGGTCAGTGCATTGGGCTGTGAACCTGGAGACCCAAGTTTGACTCCCATCACTGCTACTTACCAACTGTGTGATCCTCAACAAGTCCTGGGATCATACTTTGGAAGTTACCAGTCTAGCCCTGTGGAACTCACTCCCAAGATCTTTGAGGGAGCCCCCTGATGGATGCCTTTAAGAGGGGCCTTAAGACCTATCTGTTTAGAGAGGCCTTTGGTTTCAGTTAGACCCCCCATTGGCTGCTTTCTTAGCTATTATTTCTGATTTATTTAATTTTTAATTTCATTTATTTGTCTTTATTGTAGCTTATTTGGTTTCTGCTTTATTATTAATATAATGATTTATGCATTTCATTGATGTACAGCATTCTGGGCCACCAGAAATGGGCATTTAGCAAATAAACTTACTATTAAAGAATGCAGTCTGGTGCACCTACACCCTGTACTATTTCAATACAAGTGGTGGATTCATTATTTAAGAAGATACGTTATTGTCAACCAGTTGATCTGTTGTTAATGAATTGAAATGTGACTGACCTAAAGTAAGCAGGAATTGAGGGGCCCTCCACCTTTTCAGGAGCCCAAGCAGGGTGGTTAAAAGTACAGTTAGGATCAGAGGGATGAGATTTAGAGGGGCACCTAGAAATAACTCTCCACTCAAAAATGCCAAATGTCTACACAGAATCTCAAGCCCAATGAGTAGTGCTTTACTGTTCTTTTCCAGGACACTTCTGATCACATCTAAATACGCACAACTCCCAGGGAGAGATGGCATGAACAGTTCTGGGGCACTTTCACTGATTTGTGGTTTTTCACCTCACAGATCACTGGGTTTCATATCAGCTGCTGGCAGGTCCCAACATGAGAGAGCATGGATGTTTTTCTGGGCACCTTGACACCTTTCACATCTCCTTCAAATTAGGGGCAGCAGGTACACATACAGTGTTGCCCAGTGTCATGTTCCTCTTGTCTAGTCATGTCAATCAGCACATTCAGACAGGAACCAGCAAGAATAGGCAGAACCATAACTGCTAACTGCTAAATTGCTATGACATATATTTTAGTTTAGCCTTCAATAAAGATAACAAGATGCTCAAAGTACCCCATAGACAGACACAAAGAGATGGAAAATAATGAATCCTGTCCACTGTCAAAAAACACAATTAAAAAGTTACTCAAATGTCTTCATTGTAGCAATTCTCATGGGTGGGCAATATTCACCCATACATCCTGAAAAACATAGCTGCTCTCTTTGCCATACTGTAGCTGCTCTCCTTGACATACTGTAGCTGCTCTCCTTGCCATACTGTAGCTGCTCTCCTTGCCATACTGTAGCTGCTCTCCTTGACATACTGTAGCTGCTCTTGCCATACTGTAGCTGCCTCCTACACTGTAGCTGCTCTCCGCCATACTGTAGCTGCTCTCCTGCCATACTGTAGCTGCTCTCCTTGACATACTGTAGCTGCCTCCCTGCCATACTGTAGTGCTCTCTTGACATACTGTAGCTGCTCTCCTTGCCATACTGTAGCTGCTCTCCTTGCCATACTGTAGCTGCTCTCCTTGCCATACTGTAGCTGCTCTCCTTGACATACTGTAGCTGCTCTCCTTGCCATACTGTAGCTGCTCTCCTTGCCATACTGTAGCTGCTCTCCTTGACATACTGTAGCTGCTCTCCTGACATGCACTGTAGCTGCTCTCCTTGACATACTGTAGCTGCTCTCCTTGACATACTGTAGCTGCTCTCCTTGCCATACTGTAGCTGCTCTCCTTGACATACTGTAGCTGCTCTCCTTGACATACTGTAGCTGCTCTCCTTGCCATACTGTAGCTGCTCTCCTTGACATACTGTAGCTGCTCTCCTTGCCATACTGTAGCTGCTCTCATTGACATACTGTAGCTGCTCTCCTTGACATACTGTAGCTGCCTCCTTGCACATACTGTAGCTGCCTCCTTGACATACTGTAGCTGCTCTCCTTGCCATACTGTAGCTGCTCTCCTTGACATACTGTAGCTGCTCTCCTTGCCATACTGTAGCTGCTCTCGTTGACATACTGTAGCTGCTCTCGTTGACATACTGTAGCTGCTCTCCTTGCCATACTGTAGCTGCTCTCCTTGACATACTGTAGCTGCTCTCCTTGCCATACTGTAGCTGCTCTCCTTGACATACTGTAGCTGCTCTCCTTGCCATACTGTAGCTGCTCTCCTTGACATACTGTAGCTGCTCTCCTTGCCATACTGTAGCTGCTCTCCTTGACATACTGTAGCTGCTCTCCTTGCCATACTGTAGCTGCTCTCTCGACATACTGTAGCTGCTCTCGTGACATACTGTAGCTGCCTCCTGCCATACTGTAGCTGCTCTCCTTGCCATACTGTAGCTGCTCTCGCTGACATACTGTAGCTGCTCTCCTGACATACTGTAGCTGCTCTCCTTGACATACTGTAGCTGCTCTCCTTGACATACTGTAGCTGCTCTCCTTGCCATACTGTAGCTGCTCTCTTGACATACTGTAGCTGCTCTCCTTGCCATACTGTAGCTGCTCTCCTTGACATACTGTAGCTGCTCTCCTTGCCATACTGTAGCTGCTCTCGTTGACATACTGTAGCTGCTCTCCTTGACATACTGTAGCTGCTCTCCTTGCCATACTGTAGCTGCTCTCGTTGACATACTGTAGCTGCTCTCCTTGCCATACTGTAGCTGCTCTCGTTGACATACTGTAGCTGCTCTCCTTGACATACTGTAGCTGCTCTCCTTGACATACTGTGGCTGTCCTCGTTGACATACTGTAGCTGCTCTCCTTGCCATACTGTAGCTGCTCTCGCTTGACATACTGTAGCTGCTCTCCTGCCATACTGTAGCTGCTCCTTGCCATACTGTAGCTGCTCTCCTTGACATACTGTAGCTGCTCTCGTTGACATACTGTAGCTGCTCTCCTTGACATACTGTAGCTGCTCTCCTTGACATACTGTAGCTGCTCTCGTTGACATACTGTAGCTGCTCTCCTTGCCCACCCTCTACAAGATTTTTTTCATATCCTCTTTATCAACTGGGATGGCTGGAGAAATACAGTCGTCACACCAGTACTTAAGAAGGGAGATAGGCAATAAGCTTCCAACTACAGGTCTTATAGTCTGACCTCAGTATTAAACAAAATAATGGGAGGCACGATCAAGAAGTATATCATAGAAAATATAACTGTTAAAGGGACACGGTCAATCCCCTCCCCCACCTCAAAGTGTCCCTAGTTTAAAAAACACATTTTGTGATAGTTCACATTCTGAAGAGTCTGCTGATGCAGCTGGCAGTTTGGTTCTCATTCTTTTTTCTTTCGAAAAGTGAAAAACAGGCTTCCCACCATAGTGGTGCTATCACATAATAACATGTTTATTTACATTCCTTGATCAACTCCCACTGCATCTTTCCTGTCCTTAGGAACACCCCTAACCCAGTCTAGCCACTTATAACACAGTGAGAGTAGAAGAGATTATTGCATTATGAGTGGTTGAGTATAACTATACATTAGCATGCTTTCAGTTCTGCTAAGCAAGGAGGCAGATAAAACAACCAGCAACATCAGTGAATTTTAGAGAAGGCAAGAAATCATGGAATGTGGATTTTTAACTAAAAATACTATGATGCAAAGAAGGTTGACAGTGTCCCTTTAATGGTATTTTTCATTTAACACAACTTAGGTTCACAAACAAATGCTTCTGTGTGACAAATCTCATCACATTCTGTGAACCTGTTAGTCATCTCCTAGACAAAAAAAACATCCCCAGTGCTATCATACTCAGACTTCAATAAGGCTTTTGACAAGTTAGTACAAAAATTATACAGTATGAGTAATAATTGGAAACTGTCCAATGGAGTAGGAGCTTGCTACACAATAGATATCAATGAGTGAGGGTACAGGGTTTATTACTCTAGGCCCCAGAGGTGAGCAAAGCTGTGCCTCACGGATCAGCTCTTGGGCCATTTCTTGTTTCAGTATATATAGCAGATAGTCATGACAACATTACAAATTACACATCCACATTCGCAGGTGATGCTAAACTGGGTGGTACAGTACTAACTAATGAAAACGCACTGGCAATACAACAGGATATAGACAAATTAAACAATCAGATAAATAAATCGGGCCTGGAATTTAAGAAACAAAAAATGTGTTGTACTGCATTTAGATAAAAATAATAACAAACAACAGAATTCACAATTTAGGAGACTACGTTCAAAATAAAGTGAATGAGAAGAGGAACCTTGATGTACTTGTTCAGGGTTCCATGACACTGGTTCAACAGCAAACCCCTGCACCTCTCAGATCTTACTATAATCCTTTCCACAATGGAGGTCTTTCAGTGAGGGGGTGCAACACCCAGAGAAGTTGTGCCGGGGGTCCCAGTGCTGTAGCGTGACTATTACAGTGACCTACAGCGACCTGTCATTTTGTCGCTGTAAACAACTGGTCATTGTAGTATTTACGCTGTATCAGTGATATACCCTTGTTCAGTGTAACCTTAAATTTAATCCAAATAACAAACAGGCAAGCACAGAGGCAAGTAAAATTCTGGGTTGCATTAGAAGAAACTTCATCAACAGGTACAGAAGGGTTATATACTATTGCATCAGTTATTGGCAGGTCCTTCTTTGGATTATTGTTCTTAGTTCTGGTTACCATACACAAGGAGAGACATAAATAATTTAGAGAAGGTAAACAGGAGGTTAACAAAATGTATAACAGGTATAGGTGAGATGGATTATGAAAACAGATAAAAAACTATATAACATCAAAGTTTAAAAAGGAGATGGAGAAGAGGTGACCTACATCATTGTACCAAATACTGAAAGATGACAAACTGTTTATAGATATGGATTTTGAATTCAAAATAAATAATCATAACATAAGAAGGCACATAAGCAGCTCATAGGGAATAATTACAAAACCACTAATGGGGGAACTATTTAACACAGAAGGTGGTGAGGCTGTGGAATAGATTGCTCAGTTCAGTGATTATGGCTAAAGATAAGGGGCTGGATTTTAAAAGGGCTGAGAATGCTAAATATATGGCGCACATGACTTGTGGCATTCCCCAACTGACAAAAAGGATTTTCTATCCCATGCACCAACTGCCACAAGTTAGACCAGTTTTTTTTCTAGTCTAGCTTGTGGCAATCCTGGGTGCCCTTTTTACAAGGCTTGTGCCAAATATTTGGAGCAAGCTGCCATAAATTGGGTGAAGTGTTATAATTGCACCTGAGTTACTCAAGTTGGTTTCAGTTTGCGGTAAAGGTGTTGGCACAGCTCTGCCAACAAAAGGGTTTGATGTAGAGCTGGACACAAGCCCTGTGTTGCTTTTTGAAAATCCAGCCCATGAATACATTTGGAAAATTATTGCGTCGTTTTATAGACAGGGCAGAACATTTCAAGTATGACCACCAAGCAGGAGGGGGGTACTTGTGATGTGTCACAAGTCCTTCTTCTAGCTCTATCAACCTTTGTAACCTTTGTATGTGTTTCCAATCATTATATCTAGTCATCACTCAGGCATCATGACAATAGCACTACAACATGACTAGACAAGAAGGAGCATGACATTAAGCACCACTACATCTCTAGCTTGATCCCTATGCAGCAGTTTGCCATCAGCGACTGTCTCACTGGGGCAAAGAGCTTAAAAGGACATCCCTGAGCAACAGTAAGTATCCTATTGGCAGAGCTCTACACACATGCCTAAACTCCCCAATGACTCAACTAGACAGCAGTAGATGGTGGATTTTACCTTGAGGCCACTTCACTTTGCTCGTCTTACAGAGAGACCCCTAGGGCACAACCTTCTGCCTCCATGGATCAGCAGGATAAATAAACACATTTAGGAAGATCTTTCAGGGAGTCTTCACATTACTTCATCCCATCATTGTGAGGTAAACCCCACAAGTTGGGATTTTACTCTAGTGATGTGCCTTAGTTCTGAGCAGAAGTCCCATTTTTACTTGCAGACAGTTGTAACTGGGGTTATATTGGGGATGGCCTGTGCTGCTTCACTGCAGTTCAGCCACAAGACTTTTTCCTCAGAGAAAATTGATAACAGACAGGCTGATAGGGAACTGTTGTCACTACATTCTGTCACTACAATTGCTGCAGATCTTTGTCACTCTGACTGACAGGAGCCCTCAGGAAAGTATCAGTTTTGCTCTGCTCCTTGACTCCCAAGTCCAGGTAACATGATCTGGGTGCCAGGGAAGATCTCAAGGTTAACTCTGTGCTCCAGGGCAGCATTTGGGTCACATTCTAGAAATCCCAGGGAAAACATTTTGTTTTTCACATCTTCAGTGTTAACACTTTCCAGATTCAGCTGCCTTCAGTATCTGCTCATTTTTAGCAGTTGTAATGGTATGCACTCGTTTAAAGATGAGCCAGTACCACAGACCCATATGCACATACAGGTACTTGCTTGGGATATGATGACATTTAAGCTAGTGTTTTTTGGAGGAAGCCACATCAGACTCCAAAACAAATAACTCACATTTGCACACAAGATGCTGGAAGAAAAGTGTCATGCTGTAATGTTTCTAAGAGATGCTTTGCTGAGCCTCTTTTCTGCCATCTGTTGGTCAGGCACAGTTGAAAACAAGTATAATTTAGTCATCAAGTAAGCACAGAGGTGAGGCTCAAAAATACTACGGCTTCCACGGGGTAGTAGCACAGTGTTCTACTCAGGAAGCCATAAAAGCTGACACATTAGCTCACATGGGGGAGCCACTATTTTGTGTACTGAGAGACCTCTGGTATTATTCAAATTTCACAAAATATCACAACAGAGACACCCATCAATTTGGTGCTTTGTTCAGCCTCCTGCTCAGTCTGTTTGAGGAATTATCTTCCTGTGTCATTGCCTCCAGTTTTTCTTGTGTTTCCATCTTTCTTGCAAATTCTGTCTCAGTGTCTCACCTGCTAACACTTGACCTTCCCCATGACCTCTTACCCTAAATTGTGACACTCACTGTCCTCCACACAAGGTGCCCCACCACTTTCAGGATCCTGTCTTTGGCTGTCTCACTCATGTTTCTCTGCCTTATCCTTGCCTGTATTTCATAAATACATAGCAAAATGTTCAGTGCTTGGCAGCAGAAGACAGCTGAACCTGTTGCTACTAACATTATTAGAGACATATACAGTACATGTTACTGCAGCACCCAACTCAGAGGTTCTGAACCCACTGCCTGCAATTAATCTTTTGGCTGGGCTAGACTGGGCTTAACCACAGACTTCATATTGCTTGCCTGTCTGGACTGTGCTTAGTCACCAAACCCTATGCTGCATGCCTGCCTGGACTGGGCTCCATGCCACCAGATCCTGCACCATTCTACTACCTTTTACTATTTGTCTGGACTGGGCTTCACCAGTAGACTACATGCTCTCTATCCACTATACTGGGTGCCTGTCTGGGCTGGATTTCATGCCACCTGGCTCCATACCCTCGTACTATCTGTATGTCTTGCCTGGACTTACCCACCAGACTCTACCCTCTGACTGACTGATTGGCTGACTGTGCAGCTTCCTGTATAAGCTGTGTTCTGTACTACCACACTTCATACTCTCCAGTCATGTGACCATGTTATTTCCCATCTGTTTAATCTTTAGTTCATGGCTTGTTGCATCTGAAGTATTAGGTATTGAATTAAAATAAATTATTCTGAATAATAATAATAATAATAATAATAATAAGCTTAGAGTAATGGCCAACAGAGGTCTTAAATCTTCAAAGATTTCCTCCACAGGGATATTTCCTCTCCTCCATACCGAAGGTCTTGCATTTCTGCTGTACATTCAGACTGAATTGTCTTTACCTATCTATGGTACATTGTTCCCTATCTTCTTATAGAAAACGTATCATACATTTTTATTCAGTGCTCTGCCACATCTTTAGCTTTGTCTTTTTGGGGATTGATATGTTATATAATTCCCTTTCTCCTAACAGGAAAGACAGTACTTCCCTAATGTACCTCTAGTCAAAGAAGACATGGTCCCTGAGGTACAGTATCTTTACAGGAAGTGTTCTTCTCAAGAGTGTGTCCAAATTATTGTTTGGATGCAGGCAGACTTGCTTCCAGACTTGTGTTTAATGTTCCATACTGTTCTATATATTAATAACTACCCTCAGTGTGACCCAGTGTCATCTAATTCCTTGAAGACTCACATATTTGTAAATTGTAGTGTGTGCCTTGTTATTTTTCAATTTGATGTCGACTTAAGCACTATTTGCATCTAAAATAGATACCAGCTCTCCCATCAATAGGAAAGGTGAGGAAATGGTTACCATGAAGGAAAGAGAGTGACCAAGAGAATGAGGGGATGAATGGCAATCAACTGGAAAAGGGACGGTGAAAAGCTAACAAATTCCATTTGATCAATGTATTTAGGATACCACAAAGTGCAACAGTTAAAGGTGTTCCTTAAGTAGAATACAGTGAACTAAATCACTATTATTTTGTTCTTGCTAGTCAAACAGAAATGCCTGTTAACACACTGAAAGCATTCAAAGGCTTGTTTGTCTTCTAGCACATTTTATTATTCCTATGTAGGTACATCACCTTGAAGTGAGATATGAAAATGAAGGATCATAAATACCCAGAAATTTTAAAAACACTTGTGAAAAACATAACTATATTTATATTCAGAATGATGCCTGATTCTCTAGCAACAGTTCCTGACCCAGCTGGGGTGGATTGATGTGCTGATAAGGTTTAAATGAGGTGTACCCCTAGGTACACCTCATGATGTGCACCTCAACTGCACTGTTGTCGAAGAGGTGTACATGAAGTTCACTTGCAGAGCAGTTACACTGTGATTCAGGTGTAGCTGATTTGCATCTAAGAAATGCTGATTAGTTACAGCTCTGTGAGGTGTATACCTCCCTCAGAAGCGATGTCAGGAGGTGTAGTTAATGCTTATCTAAAAATCCAAATAAGGTACACTTCAGTGAGGTGTACACTTCCAATAATAGAGATGTAGTCAGAAGAATTCTTTGATTCCTCACCCTTAAACATTCACTACCCCATAATGATTCCTGGAATCATGATTGGCTCAACTCTAAGAAGGTCCTGCATTAACTAGATAAATGGAATAGTGATTGCAGGAACATCATTCAAAGGACATTGTTTTCATGCATTTGTCAAAGGAATTATCAAACCTTACAAGGAAGCACAGAAAAAAGTATTGTGGAGTTACAGACCCCCCCTTACACACTCACATACTACATCTATAAAAGAGACTAACACGCTAATAAGACCTTGCAACTTTGTGTAGCATGAAAAAATGTTACTATAAACAAGGAATTGTCTTATTCTGATTAAGACTGGTTTCTTTGCTAGCAGTGCCAGGCTAAATATACTAAGCTTAAACTGCTGTGTCAGATCAACTGGCAGTAACCAAGAAATACTGCAGAAAAGTCCAAATCAGACCTGCAAACAGTATTCCTACAGGGCCAAAAAGGATAGCTTTCCACTTAGTGAGGCATAATTCAAGGTGCGGTTGAGATGTATACTGCAAAATTTTATGTTTTTAAGCTGGAGATAAGCTGTACACTGCTAACTATCACATTTTTATTATGTGGTTGGAGTGTGCATTTGCAAGTTGTAGTTGAAGCACATCCTGCTAACCTAACTGCTAAGTTATAAGGTGCAGATGATGTGTATATTAATAAAAGTACATGGTTTTAAGGTGCCATTGAGGTGCACAGCATTTATGAGGTGTGTACAAGGTGCAGTTGCGGTGTGCATAGTGCGTAAACCTCAGACAATGAGTATTCCTTAGTTCACTATATGCAGCCAAAAGGAACAACAAAGAAAATGTGCAGTTAAACAGAAAATGTCCATACTGGCCCTGATGGCGCAGTAGTATCCCTACTACTCGCGAAGCCGGTGACCCTATTTTGAGGTGAGCTTGGTTTATTGGGGGCCAGTAGAGGAGAAGGATTGGGCATCCCAGTAGATGCTCTCCTCCTCTGTAGAGGGTGGGCAGCAAGTTCTACTGCTACACTACCACCTAGGTGGCCATAGGTGGTGGTGCAGGTATAGCACCTAAGGAGGGATGCTCCTTGCAGAAGACATCAAGTTCAAGTTCAAGTTTATTGCAGGAAAGCTCCATTGAGCAAGCTCATTCATAAGGAGGTCCTGGGTGCATGGTTACAACAAATATACAATGCAGGCAGTAATATAACAATACATAAATGGCAGACCAGGTCCTACAAGGTGTATGGATAAACAGTCCTGGGTGAAAAACAAACACCAAAAAAATATTTAGTACAAGTTGTTTAAGGAAGGCGGTGTAGTGAGAACAAACTAAGGAAGTAAGGAGAAAGGTAGGGAGGGAGTTTAGAAACAGTTACAGGTGTCCTTTATTTTTGAAGCCACCAGTTTTTTGAAGAAATTTACTGAGACTACACTGGATAGTTTCAGAGTGGATTGCAGCTGGTTCCAAATAGTTGGTAGGGCACTTGAGAAGGCTCATCTGCCAAAGGAAGTACGAGTCCTAGGTGCGTCAAGTAGGATAAAATCTGATTTCCTAAGGAAATAAGAGCTGTGGGCAGTACAGATAAGTGCTACTAAATAGCTTGGTAATTTATTCAGAAGAAGTTTTAGGGTCCAAATGCCAGCATGGAGTGTGCGTCTAATGGTAAGTGAAGTCCAACCAACAGCTGCATATAGTTCGCAATGGTGGGTTTGGTATGGGTAGTTTGTATGAAGCGCAGGGCATGGTGATAGAGAATGGTCTATTTGTTTAGGTTATTAATTGCTGTAGAAGTGTATAATATGTCCCCATAGTCAAGTAAAGGGAGGAAGGTGGTCTGAACAAGCCTGAGTCTGGTTTCCAGGGGAAAGAGGGACCTATTTTGGAAGAAGAAGCCTAGTCTAGCTTTTAGTCTTCTGGACAGGTCGTCAATGTGCTCGTTGAAGGAGAGCTTGTTGTCTAACCAAAAGCTGAGGTATTTAAATTTAGAGACAACTTCCAGTGGTTCACCTAGGGATGTGACGATGAAATCTTTAGGTGGGACAGTGAGGGTGACGGAGGAAGTACTGGGGGGAAATCATGGCCTTAGTTTTTTTAGCATTTAGGAGGAGTTTGGTATTGATGAGATTTGTTTCTAGATGTGCAAAATTGACTTGAAGTATATCCCTGACTTCTGATATTGTATGGCCGGATGTATACAAAACTGTATCATCTGTAAAGAAATGCAAGGTTGACCTGGCTATTTGAGAACTGAGGTTGTTGATATATAGGGAGAAGAGTATAAGACCTAAGATGGAACCTTGTGGGACTCCCCTAGTAACTTTTAAGGAGGCAGAGAACAGCCCACCAGCTTTGACTTCTGCATCCTACCCGATAGGTAACTGGAGAACCATTTGGTAGTAGCTAGGGTAGTGCCAATATTGGTGAGGCTGTTCACAATTAGTGTATGGGCAACGGTGTTGAATGCTTTACTCAAATCTAAGAATACTGCACCCATAATTTTTTTAGCATCCTTGGCTGAGATCCAGCCATCGGTGACTTTAGCTAGTGCAGTAACGGTGCTATGATTAGAGTGAAAGCCTGATAGGACTGGATTGAGGAGAGAGTAGGTTTCCAGATGATTCTTCAATTGTATATAAATAAATTTTTTGAGGACTTTTGAAAGGATAGGCAAGATTGAGATGGGTCTGTAATTGTTTAAGTCACATAGGTTGCCGGATTTAAATAAGGGTATGATATGAGCGGATTTCCAGCATAATAGAACTATGGCAGAAGAGCTAGAGAGGTTGAATATATGGAGAATTGGAGCAGTAAGATAGCGGTAGCCAACTTTTAAGAAAAATGGTTCTAAGCCATTGTCTCCAGCACTTTTTGTGGTATCTAAATTGATGAGTGAATCCTCAACTTCTTTGAAGCTGAGGGAGAGCAGCTGGAAAGGATGGGCTGTAGCTTTCGGGACAGTGATAGGGCTAGCATGGATACTAGTACGAGATGCGTACAGTGATGCATCGAAAGCTAGACCAGCTGTGGCAAAGTGAGAATTCAGTTCTTCGAGGATTTGGTAATTGTTCTCAATAACTGTGCCATTTATGTTGATCTTAGCTGGGATGGAGGGAGCAGCCGGTCGACCTTCAATAGACTTGATGGTCCTCCAAATTTTCTGCGAGTTTCCTTTGGCTTTTTCCAGCGTGGAAGCGTAGTAATTCGCTTTGGTAGAGCGAATATGTTTTGCGCAGGCATTCCTAGCTGCTCTAAATGTCTGCCAATCTGTTGGATTCTTAGTTCTTCTTGCTAGATCCCAGAGTTTATCTTGATTTATAAGTGTGGATTTGAGCTTCGGTGCAAACCATGGGTGGGAGACCTAGCGCATACGCACCTTAATAAATGGGGCATGCTTGTTAGCCAGGGTGGTGAGATTTTCATTTAGGTTAGAGACAGCCTCATCGACTGTTTTAGAGAGGTACAGATCTTGCCATTTGACCTTGCTAAGGCCAGTCAGATAGCTCAGGGTGTTGAATTTATGAAAGGAACACTTAATCATGAACTTAGGCTGATTGCGGGATTTGGTTTGATGTCTTATACAGACCACAACTCTATGATCACTCATATCATTGGAAAAAACAGCTGATTGTAGTATTTTGTGGGGATGGGTGGTAAATATGACATCGATGAGAGAACTATTGGCAATGTTGGTGGTGTTAATCCTAGTGGGCTCACTAATTATCTGGACAAGACCTAGTTCATCACAAAGGAATTTCAGGCTATGCGATTTGTGTGTGAGCCAATCCATGTTGAGGTCCCCGAGTATCAGTATTTCTGTATTGGCTGTTGTAACTAAGGATTTTAGGAGGTTGATGATTTCAGTTCCACCAGCTGGAGGTCTGTAGCCACCGAATACTGTAATAATTTCATTAGAGGGAAGGTGGAGTTTCAGAGATATGATTTTGTATTCCTTAGATTTAGAATTGCAGAAGATGTCACTAATAGGGAATTTGGATTTGGCATAAATAACTACTCCACCCCTCTGGTATTCCTATCAGCCCTATAGAGATTATTGTTGAGGAGAGTTATTTGCTGGTCCGTAATAGTATTTTTGAGCCAGGATTCAGTGATAATGACGAGGTCGGGCTCAGTGTGTGCGGTCCAGGCTTGTAAAAGGTCAATTTTTTTTGCAAACTTAAAATGTTGACCAACATGAATTTAAGGCCAGGAGTGGCAGCAAACTCGGTAGGTGAGGAGAACATTGACAGAGGGCCTGGGTTTAGTTCTACATTACCTGAGCAGAGAAGGAGCAGGAGAAGGAGATTTTTATAGCTGTTGTGATGGATCTGGATGCTTTTTTTAAGTTGTGACCGGCTAATAGTACTGGTAGGGGATACCATTTTAGTGCTATTATGGTACAGTCTAATGTGGCAGTTAATAGATAGTAGGGCTAATGCTCTGAGTGACATGTGAGAAGGGCGTAATAAAAGCAGGTGAGTGGGAAGTGGGTTGTAATTAAAAGGATGGGTGGGCTTTGAATGAGCGTTAGTGCAGTGAAAGGGGGCAATGCAAATAGCAGTGAGATGTTCTAGGGTAGGTTTTGAACCTGGGACTTCGTCGTGATAGCATATAGTTAGGATGTTAGTGAGCAAAAATAAAATGACAATGGGGGGACTTCCGGTGACGTCATCACCCGGCATGGCAGCTTAGAGCCGAGCTCCATGGTGACAGTGCATAGGTTTTTCTCAATCCAGTGCCATCGGCAGCCGACAAGTGAATTCCAGAGCGAGGGAAGAAAGAAAGACCAGCCCGATGTCGAGCCGGAGGGCAAGAAGCCAAAAAAAAGCTGCCGGAAGAGTTAGGCAGAGGGAGGAAAGCAGTCCAAGCACTCCCCTGTCGAGAGCCTCGGAGTCGGTGGCGGGCTCAGCGGGAGAAGAGGAAGAAGGCAATACCTCCCGAGCTAGCTCTCTCGATGGATGAGCGACCGCCCATATCCTTAAAATGCTCCAAAGAATTGACAGCAATGTAAAAGATATCAAAAAAGAGCTGAAGCACCTCGAGAAAAGAACGTCTGACTTGGAGTCTGGCCTGGATGCCTTGCGGGAGGACCACATCAAAGTAGTCCGGGCAATTGTATATCTGGCTAGGAGGGAACGGGAGTTAACAGCCAGAGCAGAAGACGCTGAGTCCAGGGGTCGAAGGAAGACAATATGCATCTTCAGCTTCCCGGAGGGTGTGGAGCAAGCAGATCCAGTCGAGTTTATTAAAACCTGGCTAAGGCAAGAACTAGACATCCCTGAATCGGAACCTCTAGAATTGGAGAGAGCCCACCGTGCCCTTGCCCCCAAACCGAAAGGTGATGCACCCCCCCGGTCAATACTGGTTAAGTTTGCCCGCTACCCAGTGAAAGAAATGATACTCCGAAAAGCATGGGCCAAAAAGATTTGAACTTAGACGGCAAGCGTGTTCTTTGTAGATCATGATTTTCTCCTGCCACGATGGCGAAACGGAAGCGGGTGCTGGCGGTAATAAAACAATTAAAGGAGCAGAACATCAAGGCCTACTTGCAGTATCCAGCGAAGCTGCTAGTCCACTGGTCCTCGGGAACCAAGTTGTACGATTCCCTCCTGCAAGCCAGTAAGCAGCTTCAGAAAGTAGGAGTTTCTCTCCCGGATCTGCGGCAGGAAGCTACAGAACAGGCCATACTCCAACTAAGGTGGTCGACGACGAAGGAAAAAGGAGCTGGGGGAGGCGATCCGTATTGGAGCAAGGGCCCTGGAGAGCAGCCGTGTGAAGATTTGGTCCAGCTCAGTAAAGGACTGGCGGCGTCCAATGGGACAGATAAAGTGTGATGGAAGGGTGAAGTCTGGAATTTATCCTTCTGGTATGGAACAGTTGGGGAGATAATCGCTGGGAGACTTGAGTGCGATCAGAGGGCAGGGCAATAAATGGTGCAGCCTTTAATTCTACGCAGGCCATTACAGACACAATGGGACAATAGTCTCAAGGGAAGCAGAGGAACCGCTGCAATACAGCGAGAAGGGATCTAATACTCTGCTCCCGGGGCTTTGTCTGGATATTTTTTTTCTTTCTTTGACTTCTGGGTCTCCTGTTCGGAGATGGGACTGGAATGCAAAGGAACTTTGATGCTCCATTTTGTACTTTGCTCTGGGTCCATTCTGGGGAGATTAAGGAGGCCTGAAAGATGAATACAAATACAGAGTCATGGGAAAACATACTTCATATGAGCGGTGGCACTATGGGAATGAAGCTCGGTCTGTTTATTGGCTGAGCATTAGTAACCCTCATTTACATCTGGCACTATGCTTGGTTAGATTGGGGGAGGGAGCGCTCCGAATGTTGGGAGTGCATACCCCATGCCCCCAAGACAAGTGACGTGCACTACGACCGGAGGCCATATCAGCGAAGAGCTTACCAACCGGAGGCCATCCAGTCCTGCGAAACCGGGCGGGTGATCCTTCGGGGGGATACCCCTTTTTTCTTTTCACTGATAGTCCACCCTGGGAGACCACCCTTCCCCCCCATTGGTGACAGGGGGGGAGGTGAGGAGCTAATTCTTGGCTCATGCTGCCGGGCGGAGGGAGAGTCCCTCTGTATGAGGCCTTGAGGGGCCTATCTGTACATAGTTTTATAGTTCTAATGGTTTGTTGGGGGGGTGGGAAGAGGGGCGGGGGGAAAGGGGGTGCGTATGGGGACGATGGTGAATGGTATTTTCGGGGGAGGAGCGGCCGTTACTGCCGAGCTATCCTCCAGAGGGCAAAAGATCACTCTGATGGGAGAGAGGACAAGAGGGATGAAGTACAGTTAGACCCAAAAGGGTGCAAGACCTGCTGTAATGGGAACTTTGAAAATAATTTCGTTTAATGTCAAGGGGCTGGGCTGTCCAGCAAAAAGACATAAGGTGCTTAGGGATCTGGCGAGGACCCGATGTGATATCGGGCTTTTACAGGAGACCAGGCTCTCCGATGAGGAACACAAAAAATTGCGGAGTATGTGGGTGGGGGAGGTATACGCCTCTTCGCACAGACAGGCGAAGAAAGCGGGAGTGGCTATCTTGGTGAGAAAGGGTCTGGGAGCAGCCCTCCAGAGGGTTCGCTTGGATGGAGAAGGTAGGTGGGTGATTGTATCACTGAAAATGGCAGACAGACTGATACACATTATTAATCTTTACACCCCTACCCCTTCCTCTTCCGAGTTCTTCCGACACCTTTTTGGAGTGGTAGCCTCGTTACCGGAAGGACAGATTATCATGGGAGGAGATTGGAACTGTGTGGAGGATCCAAATATGGATAGGTCATCAAAGAGGGAATGTCAGGATAGGGCCGGGGGACCCCGGACCCTCTCCCTTCTTAGGGCTGAAGTAGGTCTGGTGGATACTTGGAGACAAAAGTTCCCTTCCAGCAGGGATTTTACTTTTTACTCATACCCCCAGAACTCATACTCTCGCATAGATAGGTTCTATACTCAGAAAGTGTGGGAAAGCTCGATAGCAGATCAACAGATTTACCCAATAGTAATTTCAGACCATGCGAAAATTAGTTTAACGATTAACTTGGGGCCACAGTGTAAGCAATCCCTATGGCGACTTAATGCGGGGCTCCTAGGGGACAAAAAATTTACCTCTAAAATCAAACGGGTAATAGAGAACTATGTAAAGGAAAATTGGGCTGCAGGGTGAAGGTAAAGTATGTGTGGGACGGATTGAAAGCAGTAGTAAGGGGGGAGATTATCGCCTATGCAGCGTATCAGAAAAAAATCAGAAGCCAAGAGCAAGATAAGTTGGAACAAAAAATCAGGGAGTTGGAAAGTACCCATAAGGGGGGGGAGGGTCAGCAAAACATACTGAAACAATTGAAAGAAGCCAGAGATCAGCTGAATAAACTATTATCATTTAAGACCGAGAACGCCCTTAGATTCTTGGCTCAAAAATATTATACAGATGGTAATAGGGCGGGAAGACTTTTAGCCTACAGGCTGAGGAGGCAGGAGGAGGACAGGTATGTTCGGGGAATCAGAGACCCGAGGGGCCACGGGGGTTTGGTCACGGAGTCCCCCCAAATTGCTGACTGTTTTAAAAATTTTTACGAGCTCCTTTACAGATCGGAAGCACATCTAGGTCAAGCTGAACTCGTGGAGAAATTTCATTCGAGCTGCGACTACCAAGTCTCCCAGGGGAGTTGCGGGACGAGGTGGACCGCCCATTCACCCGAGTCGAATTAGATGAGGTAATTAAAAAACTAAAACATAATAAAGCCCCAGGCCCTGATGGATTCAGTGCGGAATACTATCAGGAGTTTAGGGAGGTACTATCCCCCTTATTGTTACAGACGTGTAACATGGCACATATCCCCTCGGAAACCCCAGACACGTGGCATCAGGCCATAATTTCAGTCATCCCAAAACAGGATAAAGACACTACCCAGTGTGGAAACTATCGCCCCATTTCTTTGCTAAACGTGATGTTAAAACCTGGCAAGATTGATAGCCAATAGGCTGCAAGGAGTAATAACTCAGTTGGTACATCCAGACCAAACTGTCTCATGCCAGGCAGGCATCTACACGAAATGTCAGGAGGTTAATCACAATACTGAATAGTTTTCAAGCAGAAAGGGGGGGACGACTGGACTGGTGGTGACATTGGACGAGAAAAGGCGTTTGATCGCCTAGAGTGGGATATCTGGGGCGGCTGCAGAAGTTCGACTGGGCCCAAAATTTCAAGCTTGGTTAGGCACTGTATACTAACCCTTCAGCAAGAGTTAGAATAAATGGTCTTTTCTCCCAGCCATTCCAGATTAAAAGAGGCACTCGGCAGGGATGCCCTCTTCACCCTTACTGTTCGCTTCTAGTATGGAGCCCTGGCCGAGGCCTTCGATCTCGGGAGAATATCTCTGGCATGGTGGTAGAAGGAGGACAACCGATTTCTTATATGCAGATGATACTCTGTTGTACTTGACGAATCCTAGCACCTCTTTACCAGCAGCCATGGGGCTTTTAAAGGAATTTGGGACAGTATCTGGATTCAAAATTAATGAATCCAAGTCGGAAATAATGGTGATTGGGCCTGAGGGTGCACTCAGGAAAAGTCACCACAAACTTGAGGTGGGGTACTAAGGAGTTCAGATACCTAGGGATTCAAATACCAAGGGATTTAAGTAAATTATTCCGGATTAACTTCGGGACGCTTACTGAAGAAAAATAAGAGAGGACTGCAGTAGATGGGTGGTCCTCCCATTATCCCTTGTGGGAAGGGTGGAGTCAGTAAGAATGAATTTGCTCCGAGACTCTTTTCTTATTTGATGCACTCTCTTGATGCCTCCAAAAGAGTTCTGGCTGGAGGTACAGAGGGTGATTAGTAATTTATATGGGCTGGGAGAAAACCCAGGCTAAGTTGGGGTTATTAGTTGCCTAAGGGGGAAGGTGGTCTGGGGGTTCCAGATATGAAAAGGTATTATAGAGCTGCCCAATTGCAATACTTAGGGGTGTTAGCTTCAAAAGATAGTAAACAAAGTTGGGCAGAAATGGAGGTGCAATTACTATACCCCCGTACGTTTCTGACAGTTATACTTAATAAGGTTTCCTCTGAGTCAATGCCTCAACCAGTGACACCAGGGATTAGAACCCTGACCTGGCTTTGGGTCCAGATGGTGAAGGAGTTAAGGCTACAACCCTGGCTGGCTAGACGGGGACTAATAAAGGAAAGTCTGGATTTTTCGCCAGGAAGGGAAAGCCCCCTGTTCAAACGTTGGGCAAGGCTAGGGTTAACGGAATTTCAGCAACTTCTCTCAGGAGACATAATTAAAAGCTTTGCCCAATTACAAAAGGAATTTAATATACCTTCTTCCGATTTCTATGGGTACCTGCAGATTAGGCACTTCATGCAGGCCGTGGAAAGGGAATGTCTAGAGGCAAGCAGGGGATGGCCACACCTTTTCTTAGACCTCTTACAGAAGTTGCTTAAAGGGTCAAAACACCAAACTCACTTAATATCCAAATTGTATGTAGCTGGTGGAGTTGGGGAACTGGAACATAAAATCAGGGTACAGACTGGTTGGGAGAGGGAACTGAATTGGGGAGAGGAGAAATCTAGGTGGGAGCAGATATGGAAGCTGGCAAACAAAACTTCAGCCTCCCCCTCCTGGAGGGAGTTCAGGTGGAAAATTCTCACTAGATATTTCAGAACACCCACAATTACGAAGCATTTCAGTCAAAACCGGTCAGAACACTGTTGGAGAATGTGTGGTCTGGTGGGCTCACATGAGCACATATTTTGGAGCTGCCCCAAGATCAGGGGATTTTGGAGCCTTGTGATTCAGGCTCTGGGACAGATCCTTCGAGTGGCAATCCGGAACACCTCGATACCTCTTACTGGGGAGCCACCCCCAGAGCGGGAAACTCAGCAGCTGCTTATTTATTTTCAATTCTAGTGGCTGCTGCTCAAAAGGCAATCACGAAACGGTGGTTGGATAAGGCCCCCCCAACCCTAGAGCATTGGCTGGCAATAGTTGACCAGATAAAATTAATGGAAAGGCTCACTGCCAACCTAGCCCTGAAGACAGATAGATTTAAGGCCAGGTGGCTCCCTTTCTTCGAATTTCTAGCATTGAAAGAAGGAGTGGACGTCCTGGCAGTATTGGCCAGAGAGGCCTTAGATTAAAGCTATTACAGAAGGGACTCCCCCTTGGAAGTGTTCCTCACCCCAATTGGAGAGGAGAGGAAAATGAGAGTGTAAAGTACTAGAAGTACTAATAGAGGGAGAAATACCATTCACCATCGCAGTGGGAGGGGGGAAGGGAGGGAGGGGAGGGAATTATTTTGTTGATTTTATGTAAATGTAGTGAATAGATATAGTAATATGTAGGCCGACATTGGCACAGATAAACTGAAGTTTAATATATTCTTTACAGGTTTTTACAATGTACTTTGTAAACCTCCGATAGGGAGGTAAGGGCTCTCTCCTATAGTTGTTCGCATTTGGGGTGAGCTATTGATTAATCCGATGAAATATGTCTAGTGTGGCCAAGGTCAATAAAGTAATGTAGAAGGGGGTGTTTTCAGTTTTCTGTTTTCTGTATGTGTTCTTTTTAAAGAAAACTTTAATAAAATACAATTTCCAAAAAAAAAAATGACAATGGGGAGGTGAGTCATGGTTCAGCAGTGCAGGCTAGTGCAGAGGAAAGGGGGGGTGCCTAGAGAGAGGGTGGCTTGTAGCACGGTCTATCCCCTTAACGTGAGCGAATACAGTGAAACAGTTCTATAGGGGGTGGAGCTAATTGAGTATTTAATGGAGGTCTGGGAGGGGGTGAGGAGGTGGGAAGAAAAGGCCCAGCAGGGACTGAACCCAGAGCATAGATATACAGCGCCTTTCATCTGAGCCAATCGGGGCTTGCTTCGAAAAAGCACCCGCATTGTGATTGACTGATAACAAGGGTAGCTCACCAGCTGCTGGTTGCAGGATTCCCCTGGCGGAACCCTGGCAGTAACAAATTGTTTTAGTAAGAAAGTGAAGGCAGGAGATTCATCAGGGATGGGAGTGGGCAGTGCTAACGGGTCTATATAATAGCACACAGGAGGGGGATGGGCGGTGGGCAAAAACTGTGGCTTTGCTGCACTCTCTCAAGCAGTGGAGTCCAATGAGGAGGTCTGGGGCAGTGGCTTTCAGCACCGACCGCCCAGTGTCCGCGGTCCACACGGAGAGTGTCTGAGCTGGTATCTCTAGCGGGTTCTCAGCTAGAGAAAGGAGAGAGGAGCTCAAATTAATAGTGGGGCAACACAAAGGCTAGCAGTCTGAGTGAAAATAGCTCAATTAGCAACTGAAAAGCCAGCGATTTCCTTGGCGCCTTGCAGTCTGGAGAGAGCTACAAAGTCACGAAGGGGCTGTAACACTTGGTTGCTGGGAACATTTTTAGACAACAAGCAGTTTTTTGGCAAATCAGTTACAGTTCAGTAATTTGTAGTACAATTTTCAAGTAAAACAGTGCCTTAGCAAGATAGGATATGCTAGTCAGCAAGACAGGATATGCTAGTCAGCAATAAGCAAACCTAAAGTACCAAAATGGTATGCCTCAGCAAGACAGAATGAGATAAATCTGCTAGAAGGCTAAGTTGCAAAAAGGGGGTGGGAGGAATTGCAGCTGTTGACAGTAAATAACCAATAAATTGAAACATCAGATAGGAGTGGGCGAAGACTGTGTGCTTTTAAAGGAGGCCTGGGAGGGGGAGGGAGAGTGGGTGGGACGAAAAATCAAGGGGAAGTTTGCAGAGCTAGCCCTGAATCAGTGCACATACAGTTGGAGAGAAAATGCAGCGGGGGGAATAGTAAGTTACTTTACACAGGCCGAGCAGAACAGGCTAAATTAAAATATATAAATTAGAAGTCGAGTACAGGGATGCAGGCTTACATTAAGCCACACATCTTGAGTGCTCCTGTCTCAGGTGAATGAGATCAGCCAATCAGGGAGCTCTACAAAGGCATGGAGCCAATAGCGCTACCCTGAGAAGGCGCTGAAATTGAAAACAGCAAATTGCAAGTGATGATCTGATTCAGCATTCACCACAGCCCAGAGAAATCATGGCAATTTTTCAGTCAGCATGCTCTGTGTGAAGTGTCATGCCATCGTCTCCATGTAGCATCCGGGGGGGGGGGAGGAAAAGAGAAAAGACCACCAGTTGCAGCAGGATGGTGTGGAGGACCATCTGCACATCCGACACCACCTACTGGGCTCAAGGATAGTTCGGACCAAATGTGACCTTCAGAGAGGAATTGGTGTACCCCTGCTGACCCCACCACAAGGGAAATGCTGTGGGGATTCAAGACAGGCCAGAAGTAAGTCCCAGAGATGGTGGGGAATAGAGTTGGGGGGACTTTGGGAGAAAGAGAGCTAACCAGGTGTGTGGGAGAAAAAGAAGGTTACAAAACAGGAAATATTAAGTCTATAGATATCAGTGATGCATTTGCTTGATTCATGCATGTAAAATGTACCAATATTTTAAGGATTAAAGCATGACTAGGGGTTTGGTTACCATCCATTAATCTAACCCGGGAGGTCATAAGACACAAGGTGTAGCCAAGTGTCTTATGCCCCTGGGATTAGATTAACAAAAGTAACCCAACACCTGGAATGTCTTAATGGTATTATTCAACTAAAATGTCTGCATTTTTTCAAACTGAATGTTTTAACAGTTAAAATTCTGATTCTTTTATCATGCATGCAGCTTCCAGCCATTAACATAACCCTTTTGACTGCTTTTGGCCAATCAAAATGCTTCATTTCCAGTCAATGTTTTCTCATAAATATTGTACATACATGTGTTATTAACTGAGGGACTGAAAAAGGCATCTTAAAGAGGAATACTTATACTACATAACCTACTGTGACAGGACTAGGAGGCCCTAGTTCACAAAACTGCAACAAAAATGATATTTTTTGAGTACTTTTATTAGAAATCATGCATGTATCTGGTTGACAGTGTGACCCTTCCCCCTCCGACACCATGCTAATTAAAAACAAATACCACAGTGCCCTACATCTGAACCCCAGGTCATCCAAGTGTGAGACAGCTACTAATATGGCATATTGCTGAGTTAAATGTTGCTGACACTGCTGATACTGAAATCCCTGCTGCTCACATCAGAAATATCAATACATATTCAGATTTTATTCATTTTATGTATTCATTGGCAACTGGGTAAAGTAGCCTGAGACCCTGGTCCCTTTTTCAGTCATGACCGAGGGAAAACAAGGTTCGGTTTGATTGATACAAGACATAAAATTCCAGACAAATACAAGGCAGCAGGGCAGTTCGCCTACACAGATCGAGTAGTTGCAACGTTCAGTCCTGTACTTTAAATCAACTGCATAGAAAGGTGGGCATAAGATGCCATTAAAATAGGGACAGTTTTCATGCTGTAATCTGGCAGCCTAAAGCTGCTTGCAGAGCTCTGAAATTTCTACTCTTCACTTCAAACTGCTTCATGCTTCTTTAACTGGGAACAGTCAGCACTGAAAGACTCACACCCAAGTGTGTTGTTTGTCCTAATTTGCACTTTTGTGTGCAAAAACATTTTTTTGCTTACTGTTTACTGTTCCTTGGGATGGGTGATGTGGAGCACTCAGAAAGGGGGCTGAACCCCTCTCCAATGGACGGCCCCTCGTGATCTTGCCACGTAGGAGGTCAAACACTGTGAATAATAAAAACATTCTCAGGAGCATATTATTAGTACCATACTGAGTAAGCTAAGGGGAGGAACAATTGTCTACGCCCCACACACAGTACACAAACTGAAACTCAAATGCTAGGTGGCTGCCACCAGTGTTTCAATAAATAGCTGTATGTATAGTTGGTAGCCAAGGGCTAGCAAGTTGGTTACCCTGGCTAGCATATGTCTAGTGGTAATATTGTGGACTGATCTGGTGTTGTAAGGGCCCTTGTGTCATTAATAAAATAAGTATCTCCACAACTAAAATAATCTTATTAGAAGCCACCGTGTTTAATTTATTCATTAGAGCAGTCACTATTTTAGTAGTTGTAGAATGGCAGGTGCACAATGCTAAGCAGCTAAGACAGGAAGCAAAAGGGGAGCCAACCAAGTCTTAGGAGAAGCATTTCCATGCTATGCTGTGAGAGCAGGTCTGAAGTATTGACCCCATATTTGTGAGAGCGTACCGCAGTTACTAGGGCAGGCTGTGGCCAGCTAAGAAGCAGAACGAGAGAGAGAGAGCGCTCAGTGGCAGAGAAAACTGTCAGTAACACCAAGTAGCACATTCTAGTTTAGAAGGTGATGAGCACCAGGTTTTAAATATAGTGACTGGCTGTAAAAACATAAATAATTAAACCTGAGAGCTTAGGAAGTTAAAAGAGCGATGACTCAAAGGAATGGGGGTGGGCTCACTAAATGGGCAATATCTTGGGCAACAGTGGACTTGAGAAGGAGAAGACAAGGGTGCACGGTAAACATTAGAGGAAAACACCAAAAATAATGGCTACATGAACAAACAAATTGCACAGCAAAGATAGTTCACAGTCTAATCAAAACCATTTCATTGATTTCCCACAGAAGTGCTTAATTGGAAAAACTGGGCTAGTTAAAAAAGCATAAGTGATTGAGAGGGTGAGATAGAACCATTTTAATCTGAAAAAAAATGCAGCTTTTTTTTTTACCAAAACCCATACATAAGCCAGTTCTTAACAGTGTTTCACCAACCTTGACATATTTATAGTTTGAAGGGTGGACTATCCAATAAAAATAATCACACTTGTCTCTGTGGCCAGGAAAGGGAGTTGCTGACCTGTGAAGGTGGAGTAGTCACAGAAAATTGTCTGCAGTCCATAAGGCAAGGCAAGGCACATTTTATTTATACAGCACCCTATCCAGGGGCTCAGAGCGCTGAATAACATAATAAAAGTAACCAATTACGTAAAACATCCCCAACAGCTAAAATCACAATATCAAATAGGTATGTCTTTAAGGAGGCTTTAAAGGCCTCCACTGTGCTGGCTGCTGGAATATACAGTGGAAGAGAATTCCACATCAATGGAGTGGCCGTACTTAATGCCCTGTCTCCAGATCTCTTTAAGCAGGAAGATGGTACGACCAGCAGACTAGCCCTGGCGGATTGTAGGGGGCAGAGAGGGAAGTACAGAACCAGGAGCACTTTTAGGTAGTCAGGTCCCAAACCATGTAGGGCCTTGTAAGTTAACAAGCATATCTTGAAGGTTATGCACAAACTCACAAGCAGCCAGTGCAGAGTGCACAGGACAGGAGTGACAGGATCCCTCATAGAGGTGCCCGTCAACATCCTGGCTATGGCATTCTGCACTAGCTGCAGTCAATGTATCAAACCTCCAGACAGCCCTAGGTATAGAGCGTTACAGTAATCGAGCCAGTTAGTAACAAAGGTATGCCCGACCGTAGCCAGGTCAGCAGGCATCAAGAATATACGGATCCTAGCGATATTCTGGAGATGGGGAAAAAAACGGCTCTGACAACCATATCGACAGACTAGGGAGGATGAAAGAGAAGCCAGGAGATGGTGTGTGCTTATGGGCAGCAATAATTACTGGAGCCCTTAGGACTACCCCTAGGAGGAGCTCAGATTACAGACAGCAGAATACATTGTTTGTACAGTCCCAGACACAGGAAAAGTGTCTCAGTTAAAGGAGAAAGTGATCATTTATTAGTAGTTTTCTCCTCAGATTAATGGCTGAAGGTACTTAGCACACTGACAGTTTCACACTGGAGAAACTTCACTTAATAGCAACAAGAGGTTCCCTTAGCTCATTTAATTTATGAAGAATACTGGGGAGAGCCCAAGAAGTCAGCTTTTGAGCTCGGTTAGAGAAAACATAGAGGATAATGTATGGTCATCGATTGTTAACCGGTTTGTTAACCATCGAGAGGTTGCCAGGGCGACCATGTAAACCTCGAGAGCGAAGCTCGAGAGGTTTATGTCGCCATGGCAACCTCGACATTGGTTAACAAAATGGTTACCCATCAATGTAACATACATTAGGTTTTATAGTGTATGGTACCATTTTGTTTTTTTAGAAAAGAAAGCAGTTCCTTACTGCTGGGTTTTTTTTTATCTCCCCACTGCTCTGCCCTCACCGCCTCGGCCATTTCAAAGCCGTCTGATCCAGCTGCGCGCATGCCCAGACTGTTCTCAGTTGTTAACCCATCTATGTGACATACCATCAATGGGTTAACAACATCGTGACATCACACTGATGGTAAAATGTTGTTATAAAAAGGTAGATTTCTACTTATAACAACATTCTACCATACATTATATGATTGCTTTTATTCTAAATACATTTTTATAGTGATTTATGCGATATGTAATCAGTGATGAAAGTGAACAGGAATTTGCATGAACTCAGTTCCTGTACATTTTTTGCAGCAGGGATGAAGTTCCTGTACTTTTTCCTGCTGATAACTGAACTGCAATTCCTAAACAAGCAACATAATGATCATTTCTGGACCTGTGACTTGAAATCGGGGGGTTCTATCACAAAATATGACTTGTACAACAATGTAATTTTTCTATAAACACAGTATTGCAATATATCTGCCTGAATCCACTAGTATCGGTATGGTTCCATGTCATAATAGCGATCGCAAAACAGCGATCGCTATTATGGCGCGTGTATATCACTGAAAAGCAAATCGGTGATATACACTTCCAGGTGACCAGACATCCAGAACACTAAAAAATGTTTTTGCAGGGGTGCTTTGCACCCCTCACTCCCCTGAATTTAGATTCTCAACTCCAGGGGTGTGCATGTCAGGAAGGGAGCAAAATCCAGAATCTGCAAAAAAATTAAGTCCCACAGCCACAGGAAGCTGCAAAACTTCTATGCTCCCGGCCCCAACCCTAAACCCATTACCTGCTGTGCCAAAGCTAGCCACTCACACCACCATACCACATGGCTATCTCAGTGGCAGTAGGCACACAAGTCCCCTAAAGTTCCTTCCCTGTCCCTCCACTCCCCCTCGCTATCCCCCCTTCCGGTCACCTTTCCCTATGCTTGCTTTCACATAGGGTCGCTACTCTTGCAGGGCAGCCCATGGGGAAAGAGCTGAATATGAGTCACCATTTTGACTTTCACATTAATTCAGTCGCTATCCTCACTGGATATCTATCGATACAGATATATGTGTCTTGACAACAGCTACCCTTTAGAGTGAGGATCATAATGCTGCATTTCATTAGCCAGTGTTTGACTTCTTGCCTACCACTTGCATCACTACATGTAATAGAAATAAATCCAAGTTAACAGGGCAGAGCAGGCTCAGAATTTTCAGGCAGTTGGTCAGTAATCTTAAATCTGAGAATTCCATTGTGGCTCATGCTTCTGCAGGATTCCAAGGAGGAATTGCTTGTCATTGGTGCTAAGGAGTAGAATCAGCTATCTGTCCAGTCAACAGTCAGATTTTGGGAAAAGGAGAATGTTGAGTGAGTATAAAAGGAGCTGAACAGCTCTGTTTAGGAGACATTGTGCAGGGAAACAGACCTGAAGGGGCTAGTTCCTGACCAGAGAGACTCTGGCCTATATCGGCCTACTACTAGACAGGGCCTAGGGACTAGATCTCATGCAGTAAGCCTAGCCTATAAGACAGTGCCTGTATCCCAGTTCCAGGGTCAGTAAGGCAGTAAGTAAGAACAGGAAGAGATACGTTATTGCCTGCTGCAAGTGGTACCTGTTCCTGAAAGTCGTTTCAAGTCCGTATCTACAAGGTCAGCACAGCATTTTCCAGCACCCAGGTCATCTTCAAGAACCAGCAACACCAGGGAACAACTGATGTCTCCAAAGGGTCCAGTTTTGTCATCAGCATTCCAGAGATCATAAATAAAGTGGTACAGTAATTTCAATTTATTTGTGGGACTAGTTCAAGAGGGATACTCATCTGCTGAATTGGGATTTGTGATTCCTATTGCTACAGGACTACTGTCCAATAATTAAGGAAACTTTGCTCGGACACTGAGGGGGATTTAATGTGAATGTCTAGAAGTATTTTTTAGCCAAATGTGATTTACATGCTACAGTTAATACAGTAAATTGCTATTCAGTATAAGTGAATATAGAGCATAAGTGAATATAGAGTATAAGTGAATAATGAGTATAAGTGGTACAGAGTATAAGTGAATACAGAGTATAAGTGGCACAGAGTATAAGTGAATGCAGACTGTTTAGATATTAGGGAAGGGTGTCTGGGTAAAAGGGGTGAGTGGATTGAATGAGGTAGGTACAGGCCCAGTAGCCACTGCATGTCTTTAAGGCATCTGTAAAGTGAAAGTGCAGTGACTGAGGTCTGAGGGGTGGCCTAGTGCTAGTGCTATTGGTAATACTGGAGGGCTGGTGGGTATAGGTATATGAGGGGTAGCAGTTGCTGACCTCTGGGAAGAAATCAGTAGCGTATACATATCTGCATAGAGTATAAGTTATAGTCAGTTGAAGTGGTTATTGCAAAACTGTTGTTTGTATTTCTAATTTTGCAAATTGTCTGTCATGCTGGCAGAACAGCTGAGTAAATTTACCTGTATTTCACTTGAAAACTGTGTCTGAATCATACTTCAAAGTTAACCAAGTTTAACAAGTCCTGTTGTTTCTTGTGTCTGTCCGTTATAGTGCCTTCTCTCCCACACATGTTCACAAAACTGTCTGGTTGGTAAGTCAGACGTGCATGCCCTTCAGTGGTGTTGGGTGGAAAGAGAAGTAAACAAACCTAATATGGCTAATGGTTTGCCTTACATATCCTGGTTCCTAGCCGCTCTATCATACTATAGTAAGGCAAACAGGATGCTGGGGTGTATCTGAAGGAGCATGTACAGAAAAAGGAAGGGTGTATTACAACCTCTCTATAGCTCACTAGTGAGGCTACACCTGAAATATTCTGCCCAATTCTGAAGTTCTCAACAAAGAAAGGATAAGGGCAGACTGGAGATGGTGCAATGTAGGGTGACCAAGATGATTCAGGGCCAGTAGTGCAGATCTTACGTGGATCATCTCAAGGCACTGAACATGTACGTGCTGAAGATCGGGTGGGAGCGGACAGTTATGAGAAAGAAATTCACTCTTCTAAAGGGAATAAACAAGGTAAACTTGAGGAACTATTTAGCATAAATAATGGTACAAGAACTAGGGGCGTGAGTGTGAACTGTTAGGAGGAGGTTCAAGAGGATGTGAGAAAGTTTTATTTCACATGAAGGGTGGTAAAACATAGAAACATAGAAGTTGACGACAGAAGGAGACTGCTAGGTCCATCTAGTCTGCCCATTTGTTTTAGACCTATTTTGACACTCTAGTTGCCCTTTGTAGTCAGGGCTCCCTTGTGTCTATCCCATGCTTTCTTGAATCCCCCCCAACAGTGTTGACCCCTATAACCTCTTGGGGCAGGCTGATCCAGGTGTCCACCACTCTTTCTGTGAAGAAAAACTTCCTGGTGTTGGTAGAGAACCTTCCTCCTTGCAGCCTGAGGTCATGTCCCTGGTCCTGGAGCCCTTCCTGAAGTGTAAACGTTTCTGTGCCTGTACCTTGTTAATGCCTTTTATGTACTTGAAAGTTTCAATCATGGCCCCCCCCTTTGCTCCAGGGAGTAAATATTTAGTTCTCTAAGTCTCTCCTCATAGGACATGTACTGCAGACACTGACTCACTTTTGTTACCTTTCCCTGTACTGTTTCCACCTGGTCAATGTCCTTCCTAAAGAGGGCCTCCAGAACTGGACTCTGTATTCCAGGTGAGGCCTGACCAGCGATTTATACAGTGGTAGTATCACCTCCCTCTTCCTGCTTGTGATTCCCCTCCCAGTGCAGCCCAGCATTCTGTTGGCTTTCAGTGATGCCTTCTCACACTGCTTACTAAGCTTCAAATCGTCTGAGATTATGATTCCCAGATCTCGTTCCTGGTTTGAGGCCACCAGCCTTTTGCCTTCTAGGTAATACTCCTTTCCTGGATTTTTCTTTCTATGTGCATGATCTTGCACTTTTTGGTGTTAAACCTCAGCTGCCACACTCCAGACCATTCTTCTAGTTTCTTGAGGTCAGCTTCCATCGTGCTCACTCCTTCTGAGGTGTCTACCCTCTTGCATAGCTTGGTGTCATCTGCAAACAGACACACCTTCTCTTCCTGTCCATCAGTGATGTCTCTTTAAAAACACTGAAGAGCAGAGGCCCCAGCACTGAGCCCTGGGGCACCCCGCTGATCGCCCTGCCTTCTGTTGATTGCATTCCATTTACCTGTACTCTCTGGGTTCTGCCTTGTAACCAGTTTTTTACCCATTTGACTACTTCTGGACTAGTCCCTGTGTGGTCAAGCTGTTTTACTAGCCTTCTGTGTGGAACTGAGTTGAAGGTCTTACTAAAGTCTAGATAGACCACATCTACTGCCCCACCATCATCCACTATTTCTGTAGTGTACTCAAAAAACTTGAGCAGATTTGTCAGGCATGATCTACCTGCTGTGAAACCATGCTGTTTAGGGTTTTGTTGGCCACTAGTTTCAAGGAATGCTGTGATCCTCAGTTTGAGTAGTGTCTCCATTAGTTTCCCTACTACAGATGTGAGGCTCACCAGTCTGTAATTACTAACCTCTTTGTAACTGCCAGATTTGTGAAGTGAAACCACTATTGCCTTTTTCCAATCTTTGGGTACCACTCCGCTCTTCAAGGATTTTGTAAAGAGAAGTACCAGATGGGCTGCTAATTCTGCCCCTAGTTCCTTAAGGATTCTGGGGTGCATCTTATCTGGTCCATTGGCTTTGTCTGCTTTTAGTTTATTTAGCGCCTCCCATACTTCAGCTTCTGTAAAGGGACTAGTGTCTACCCCTGGTCCTGGGGTGCTGTGTTTTTTCAGGGCAAGGCCATTACCTGGGTCCTCTTTGATAAACACTGAGCAGAAGTATTTGTTGAGGATTTCGTTTTTCTCAGGGTCATGTTTGGTGCATTTCCCCTTCTTCAGTAGCAATCTTTTCTATCCCCCCCTTTTGCCTTCCTACATTCCCTAATGTATCTAAAAAATGATTTGTCTCCTCTCTTTGCCCCTTCTGCTATCTTTTCCTCTGTCTGTGCTTTTGCCTTTCTAATTTGTTTGTTAGAATCTCTCATTTTGTTCCTTGTACAACTCCCAGTCTTTCTCAATTTTGCCAGTGAAGCCATGGAACAGACTGCCAGCTGATGCAGTGGGTGCAAAAACAGTAAATGGTTCATGCATAGCTGGGACAGTGTGAAAGGATTAGTGGTTAGTGGTTACTCGGGCAGGAAGCAGTAGGGAGGGGAGCAGAGTGGTGAACAGTGAGTGCTAGAACCCTGAATAGACTTGAGGCCCCGGGGTTTATTAGGGTACTTCAGGCTGACTAAATGGACCATTGTTTTTTCTACTGTCATTGTCTATTTCTATGTTTCTATCCCCTCACCATGCCCTGCAACCAATGAAGAATTCACATACTCTGAAAGGGTGGGGGGGGGACATCTGGCACAGGGAAGGATTTGAATGGCAGACAAAGCCCTCTCCCTCCTAGGCTGTCCCAAAGGTCAGTGCCTGAAACCCATCAGGACATGGGTCCTTCTGAAACCACTTCACCCTTGTCAACAACCAGAGGACCTGTCAGGTCTGGGTTCTAGTACCCCTCCCTAAGTGCATACCTTCCACTCTCCTGCTACCACATTTAAAAAGGGGCCAGCCAAGGTAGCTACAAATTTTAAGACCCCCCCCCCATCCTTCCCAACTGCATCCACACTCCCTGGGGGGAAGAAAGCATCCTCCCATGTCAGCCCTGGCCCTTTCTCCACCTGATCTAAGGGGAGGCAAGGCTCAGTACCCGGCCCAGCATCTGGGGGAGCAGCCATCCCCTGCCAGATATGTTGAGGGAGCAAGCTAACCATAAATGTCATCTCTTGCTGTAATCCTAAGCAAATCTGACATAAGCACCTTGCCACCCAACACCCAAAAAAATATTTTTAAAACAACCTCAAAAATCAACATTGTTTGCATTTGTCATTTATCACAGCAAGGCTGGGAAGGTCTGCAGTTGATGCAGTGCTCTTTCTGAGCAGTGTACTGGAATGGTTTGAGTGACTCATCACTTTGAAGTGTAAATGCACCTTAAGAAGGATATTAAATATTTTAAGTAATTGGCATGAACATGAAATTTCTCATTAGTGACTGCTGTGGAATGCAGATAAGAAAGTGCATGTGCTGGGACATTGCAAATACTTTCAAATTCTGCAGGGAGCCTGTAACTGCCTACAAATTGCACCCCCCAACCTTTGTAGCCCATGACTGGCGCAGAGGCAGAATTCAAGGAGGAAATGAGAATGCTGTATGTATGTATGTATGTTAATCCTGCCATCCCAAAGCAAACACTTCATATTGCTGACATGACATATGAGATCTGAGCCATGGACCAAAGCAATTCATCAACCTGCTTCAAAGGCAGACTCTGACAGATGAATGTTTTCAAGTGCATTTATTTACAATTTCTTTGCAGTAATACTTATTGCCATGTACTTAAAAATGTTGTTCAAGTAAATATTTAAAAAATCCAGCTGCTGATATTCCACCAGCTTAGTTTACACTTTTAACTACGCAGCACTACAAAACTAATGAAATGGAATTAGTGCAGTAGAGAACTTGTATCCTGCCGTCTATGGTTGTCCACCCCAGCACCACCAGTATTCATAGGAATGAAGAGCACTTGGATTTCTGCCACAACAGGCTAGGGATTACTCTTCTCATTGATAGAGTTAGAGATTGGTTGACTGTCTCTGGTAGGAGGGAACCCAAAACATGTTATCCTATCAACACTATTAGCAGGAAGTGAGCCCAGAGGCACTGCAGACTACAGCAGGCTGTTCCACTTTGCAAGCAGATCCAGTTAAGTTGCATGAGGGTTCTCCCATCAACACCAGTCAACAGCAGCTGTTTTGGTCTAAAGTTTTCAAAACAACGTTTCTGCATTTTTCCAGAGGAAAGCATTTCCCCTTAACCACCTTACTGCCTTCGTAATAGACAAGGCACATTGATTTACAGAGCACCCTAACCTAGAAGCCCAGGGCTACAGAGCACCCCAACCCAGAAGCTCAGGTATACAAAGCACCCTAACCCAGAAGCTCAGGGCTACAGCACACCCTAACCCAACAGCTCAGGGCTCTGTATATTTGGCAAAAAAAAACAAAAAACAAAGAACAATAAAAAGTAAACTTTTATTTAAAAAAATACAGAAAATTCAGCATAATAACATTTATTATAAATAAGGTATCCAGAGATAGCAATTAAAACTTTCTATTAGATACACAATTAAGAAAAATGTATTTAGAAAATGGGCTTTTTATTTGGAGGCATCTGATTGGCTGGTACCCATTCCAAAGGGGTACATTAACTTTCAATAGATGCCCACCAAATAAAAAGTTCCAGCCCTAACCTGCCTCATGCCTAGCCAAGTATCCTTGTGCCCAGCCTGCTGTATGATTGGTGCAGCACTGGGCACACAATTTGAAACTACCGCCATTTTTATTTATCACTTTACCGAGATAGTCAGTGAGAGACTCCCTCCCCACATACAGACTTACTTCTTATCACATCTACCACCACCTAGTAACTGCCCAAAACAAAAATATCTGTTTTCTCATTCACAAACCATCATTTTATTTCTTTTTTGTACTGTACGCTTTTGTGTGCTGCTCGGACATTTCCCGTAGTGCGACTCACAAAGCCAATCAAGTTCTGTCACAGAAACCATAGAGAAATGCACAGAAAGCAGCTTATGTCCCCACTCATTCAGAAAATAAATCGCACATAGCTCCCTATTAATCCAAAGCCACCAACTGCCGAAATAAATTGGCTGAGCCCGCCCCCACATGTCCTTCGTCCCTGTCCCCGTCATCACACAGTGGCTTAGAAAACGCTTTTTTTTTTACTTGCCGCTTGCCACTGCTGCTCTATCTCTGTCTTTCCCACTCACAAACACATTCCCTTCTGCTGGGCTGCGTTCACTTTCCTTGCTTCAGTTACAAACCGCAACTGCATTTCAGTCACACAACACGGATGTCGCGAGACCCCCGAAGACATGGAAGCGGTAAACAGTGAAACTGAAGGCTTGGGCATCAGGACGGCGAGAGCGCAGCACATTACCAGCCGTAAATATGCTGGCTGTTAACTTTGAAAAAGTATTCTTCATTTCTTTACAACACGGATGTCGCGCGACCCCCGAAGACATGGAAGCGGTAAACAGTGAAACTGAAGGCTTGGGCATCAGGACGGCGAGAGCACAGCACATTACCAGCCGTAAATATGCTGGCTGTTAACTTTGAAAAAGTATTCTTCATTTCTTTACAACACGGATGTCGCGCGACCCCCGAAGACATGGAAGCGGTAAACAGTGAAACTGAAGGCTTGGGCATCAGGATGGCGAGAGCGCAGCACATTACCAGCCGTAAATATGCTGGCTGTTAACTTTTAAAAAGTATTCTTCATTTCTTTAGCGGGCTGTATTTTTTACCAGACTGGCAGGGCTTTGACATGCTCGGTCTTCTGAGTCCACTGGGAAGCACACATTTAAATAAAAGAACAGTTTAAATCAAACTGCATGTTTTCTCACTCTTCAGAGGGGCCCAAAAACATCATTCTAATGCAGTATGAGGAACTATTTTTTTACAAAATTACTTTAAACTATTTTTTATTAATTTTCTTTTTATTTAACTTGTTTTTACAGTGCCTATTTTTCAAGTAATATATCTTGAGGGTGGGTAGTAGAGCAAAGGTCGACCTCAGGCAGGCCCGCCCGCGCGCCGGGCCTCATTATGCCCTGGGTGGTCCGGTATTGCCCAATACCGCCCACCCTCTCGGGTATTATTGCTTAAATAAATACCACCAAAGGCCTGCTCAAACAGATAGGACCTTAGCCCCTTCAAGGAACACCTCTACCTAAGCCACATTCTGTCCATTCATTGGAAGAATGTTCCAGATAATAAAGGCTGCAACTGAGAAAGCCCTGTACCCAGACTGCTTCAGACAAGACCTAGGAATAACCAGCCTCCTAACCACAGTGGAGCAGACAGGTGGCCCCAAGTATGTAATAAAAGTATGATATAAATCCTAACCCTGCCACTGCTCTAGTCTCATCCTCAATGAGGTGGTGATTGAGAAAATTACAAAAAATGGCAAATGGCAAAGGAAATAATGAAAGCGCTAAAGGTAGCTCACCACAATGGTGACTAACATGGAAACAATATATACTGAATCACATTAGTCAACAACATCACTTGAACTCACACTAAAAATCTGGGGCTTGATGCGCAGTCACACTCAGGGGTGGTGAAACATGGGGCCCAAAGAGGCACCCAATTCTGCCATGCCTTGAAAACTGCCATGCATAAATCCCTGAGCTAGCTGTCAGGGGCAGAGTCTCCCTCAATGCCTAGGCTGAAATGCAAATACCAGGTGCCAGACATTCATGGTTGAAAGAGGGTTTTTACCTGCAAGCATCTCACTTGTGCCCATCATAGTCTTCGAGGCATGGATTGCAGCAGTTGGTTGGCACAGTGCCATGCCCAGATGCCATGGAATGAGGCACTACTGCCTCAGTTGTCACCCCCACATTCTCAACACCATGCCTTATGACCCACTTCAATTTTAGGTTTTCATGTTCCTTGCTGGTACTCCCTGGTGGTCTGGTGGCCCCCTGACTGCTCCAATGTTTTCCACAAACCCTGATGTTCTGTGAGAATTTAGCCCCATACCACACATGCATAGTGTTCACAGATGGTTCCTTGCTGATCTTGATCAATTGTCGAGCCATCCTGGAGACACTACATGCCTGTGCCACCCATGTGGAACTGCTTCACACAGTTCCACAGGGGTTGGAGACACTGCTGTGTGTGGACCACTGTTCAGGGACTGGGAAGCTTTTCTGTATAGTGTGGTACTTCAAATGCATGCTGGCCACACTCCTTTCCCTGTGCAAGCTGAATGGTCATTGCGCCTATGCATAGAAAGGCTTGCAACCCCTTTGTGCATAGTACAAAGGAGTGCAAGTTTGAACAGTGGTGCAAAGTGGTTGTTGTGACTACTTTATACCACTTCATGGTGGCTATGTATGGGGCCTCTAGTTTTGTAAAGAGAATATTTCCAGGTTGTATGTATGTTTACATTTTTTCAATGCTCCTATGTAAATAATTATACTTTTAAAAGTGACTTTTGGTAAGGTCACCAGACACACACCTGATGACTTTTTAAGTCAAGTGAATTCAGAATGTGTATTTATTGATTAATTTATTGAATTATTGCTAGTAATTATTCCTTCTTAATGTTATCTTTATTGTTATTGTATTGTAGTTTGCTATTTTTACATTGTGTTGCACTTCAGTTATCAAAAAGATGTATTTGATACCTCTTTATATATCTATCTAAGAGAAATCAGCAGAAAAAGACATATGGGGCCCAATATTAAAAAAAAGTGCAAAATGGAGTGCAAACATTTGCATTCAGTCGTGCAATAGCACTGGTGGGCAAAATTTCTATATTCAGATGAATACCACAGGGAACTATTTGTCTGAATATAGATCCTGTTTTGCCCAGGGCTAAGCCATTTAGCCCCACCTGATTGTGCCCCCAAAATAGGGCGCTGGCTATGGGTAGCACTGGGGACAAAAATTTGCAATATTCAAAAGTCCCCATACAAATGAGCCCATTGGGCATGCAAGGCGCTGAGGGGCCATTTACATGCCCATCATCAGCACATTTGCATGGGGTTGGAGTCCCTTTAGTGTCAAAAATTGCCCATCCAGTAAGCTGTCCCTGGTGCTAGTGGCTTCCCCCTCCTTCTGATCCCAGTCCCACTATATTAAATAAACGTCCCTGGTGTCTAGTGGTGTCCCCTGCCCTCCACTCCCAAATCCGTGAACCGTATCATATGTCCCTGGTGTCTAGTGGTGCCACCACCCTCCAATTCAAAGCCTGTGTTACTGTAGATATTGCCCTAGTGTCCAGTGATCTCTCCCACCACCCAATCCCCATCCCAGTACCGAGACCACCACCCTCATGACAGCTGGGTAGCCACTGCCCATGTGTAGCCATAAGCACAGAAGTCATCCCTTCCCCCATGACAAAACCCTGTCCCTGTGCCACACAGTGTACATGTCACCCACCCACTGCCCATACCCCGTTGGTGGCTAGCAGCCCCTCGCCCACCTACAGGACCGACTCCCACCCCTCAGTCCCCCTACTTGTCTGTTGGTGCCATGGGTAAGGACATCACAGCTTCACCACACACCTCCCGCCACCCGGCGTCTCTCATTAGCATGGAACATGTCTTATTTTTAAGGCATGGGTGATGCACCTTGCCCTATAAATAAGACACACTCCCTGCTAATGACAGACACTGTATGGCTGGGAGGTGTATGGTGGGCTGCACCACTCGACGTCCTTTGCCCACTGCACCAATGGACAGCTAGGGGGGCCAGGATGGGAATCAATGCCGCTGGTGGGTGGGGGGCCGCTATCCACCAATGAGGTATGGGCAGGGGGGACATGTACACTGTGTAGCACAGGGACAGAGCTTTGTTGTGGGGGGGATTGACATCTGTGCTTATGGCTACACATGGGCAGTGGCGACCCAGCTGTCGTGTTGTAGCTGTCCTAGTACTGGGATGGGGATCGGGTGGAGGAAGGGACCACTGGACACCAGGGCAATATCTACAGTAACACAGGCTTTGGATCAGAAGGCAGGGGCACCACTTGACACCAGGGACATATGATACAGTTGAAGGGCTTGGTATTGGAGGGGGGGGCACCACTAGACACCAGGGAGTACTGTGTTGGGGTGGGGGGGGTGCTAACATACTACCTCAGACAACCAATAGGGTTGTGCCAGATTAAGACCTGCTTTCAGTCTGTGGTATTTTCTCCATGCAAGGGACCACACAAAGTGCCCTTGCATGGAGCAAATACTCTGAATATCGGCCTGTGCTGATATTCAGGTCCCCACCCCCCGCTTTGCATAATGTTGCCTTGCGCACCCCTCCACTGCTTGCCCTTGTGCAATCCCAGTGCTCCTGCACAAGACAGGCTTTTGAATATGGGACCTCAGCACAAAACCTGGTTTGTGAGCGCAAAATGGATTTTGCACTGAGTCAAAGTTTTGAATATCTGGCCCCTGATATTTTATGGTAAATAATACATGGCAAATACAACTTTATTTTGTGTAGTATGTTTTGTACAAGACAGGTCCCAAAATACTTTACAGGATTTGTGAAATGTAAAATAGAAATTGTCTATAAAGGATACTGATTGAAAAGGATCATGGATAATAACAGAACAATGAATACATTATAAATAGGGGCTATCCAATGGCTTGACTTAAAATATGCAATTTACCTCTATGCATGAGGGGCCAAGACCATGACTCATGAGTCACGATGTCACAAGTGAGTTATGAAAGCCTTGTCCCCTCACAAGTGAAGATAAATCATGTATTTTGAGTCAGGCTATTGTGTATTCAATTTATACAACATCAGTTTAACATTTATTACTTTTTAAATCAGCCTTTGTGAGATTTTACTGTTTTTCTATACTCAGCTGCGGGCTTCAGTGCTACACAGGCCTATTGTGGTATCTCTGATTGGTTCTGTTCTGTACTAAGGTCAAGAAAAGTGAGTGTGACATGTCTAATAATGTTTAGCTGGAAGTTAGGTAGCTTGATACACAAATTCATCAGGGAATATTTATAACCACTGGTGTTGTATAAAAAATATTTTACAATGGGTATTGAGAATGGAGGATTCTGATTGGCTGACTGGCACCTTTCTGCCATGGTAAATTCTGGAATTATCCATGCAAAAGGTGCCAGTCAGCTGCATCTAGAATCCCCCATTTTTGAAATCACTCTGATCTTTCCAACACCAAAGGCGATAAACAGCTATATTGATTACTGGTAAAAGCGATGGTGAGGAGGCAGTTTCAAACTGACTACAGACTGAAACCCATAGCCCCCAACAGTCCTCAAAGCCATGGTACACAATACAAATTGTTTTTTCTCTGGAAAAAAAAAACAAGTGACTTGCTCTTTCCTCTTACCAGCCCACTCTTAAACCACATAAACAAAACCACAGTGATTGTTCTGTTTCCTAGAGTCATCCCAGGCCGCTTCCTACAAATTCAGCATATGTTTTTTTTAAGGCATGGTACCCAAACAACTTTCTTTCT
Organism: Neoceratodus forsteri; assembly: GCA_016271365.2. NCBI lineage: Eukaryota > Metazoa > Chordata > Ceratodontiformes > Ceratodontidae > Neoceratodus > Neoceratodus forsteri. Next base: position 860,528,824 of record CM057456.1, read on the forward strand.
TTCTTTCTTTCTTTCTTTCTTTCTTTCTTTCTTTCTGTGATCACATTCCCAATACATACAGATAGAACACATCCCGGGGCCATACCAGCGGATGGCATGCATGTGCACTGAGGCTAAAAACATGACTTGCTCTAGGAACCAATATGCCACAACACCAGCAGGCCTCTCTCCCCTATCCTAACAAACAAATGACCCTTTCCACTTACTATAACATACACATGAATTTAAAAATAAAATAAAATAAAATACTGTTGCAAAGCTACATTCTCTCTCTCTCTCTCTCACTCTTACTTGTGTTAAAAAACTCGGTCAGCATTTCCATAGCAACACACAACTCATCCTCAACCCTAGCAACCCCTAGCAACACCTGACTAATTTATGTGACACAGTAATAAATGGAAAAAAAATGCTAAATAAGTCTTTTTCTTTATTTTATGTTTTTGTTATCAAAAAAGGGGACATTGTATAACTACAATAAACCACTCCAGGGTGTGGGTTGTGCTGGGATTTACCCAAAACTGGTGAGGTTTAGTCATTCAGCCTGCAGACTCATGATTGAATCATGCCAGGCCTGAGTAAACCCAGCATAACCCACATCTTGTCATGGTTTATTGTTTAATTCATGCATCTAGTCAGTAAGACAGCCATAAAGTTGTAACTTTGGAAATGGGTCCGTTATCTGTAATAGGGAATTAGAAATCATGGGTGATGGAGAAGAGAAGCAGGCATGATATTTTTCAGAGTTTATTCTCATTCATTTATTTTATGATTTGCCAATTTGAAAACAATTGTGCAAGTAGTTCTGTAAATTTCGATGGCTGAAAACAGCTATTTTATAAACTTTTTTTCACAAACAAATTGATTTGTTAAAACTGCAAGAAGTAAAATTTTGAAATGTGAAGTTTGTTAGGGTATGGTCTTATTTAGGTACCTTTTGTGTCAATATTTTTTAAAGGTTTTGAAATGTGAACACTACTGTTGAAAGGTGCTGTATGCTCAGTAGCACAAACAAATGAACAAAAATAGTGTAATCCAAATGGAAGTGCAGAGAGTGTTTTTCACTTCCTAACAAATTTACAGGCATGTAAATTTGGTTGGATAGAGGCCGTAGACTGCTGAAAACAGTTTGGAACCTGTCTCCTTATATTCAAGTACATTGTACACTAAGAGTCAAGGTACAGACCTTTGATGTCTGTTTATTTAAATCTATTTAACTTTCTGTAATAATTGTAGAGTTTATGACCTCTTACTATTGCTGAAAGGACCAACAACAGGGAATTGTTGGTCCTTTCAACAGTATACTGTAGTTGTTAGTCATAAAATGACTGCTATAGTAAATTAAAATTAATCTGGTTAACCTTCCCATCCCCAACCCCTGTAGCACCCAATACCACCCATCTACCAACAACCCTTATTTTGGCCTTTGGGTAGAATTATATCCAGACCTTCTTAGCAGCAGTGCAAGCTGGACTAAATGAGAACCAGCCCATCCTGTGTGCCAAGAAATGCACGACCATGGCCTTTGGTGCCAACCTACACACATGACAAGTGGATACCATCCTCTTTATCAGCTTTAAGGAAAACTTTGTTTTTGAGGAAGTCCTGTTTCTCAAATACTTGGGGCAGTAGATGAACCCTCTACTCACCTACCAGAAACATGTGATCACATCAGCACTGTTGTGGGCCTCAGGCTGAGTACTCTCTACAGGCCAAGCAAATCTACTATCCTGTATTTCTTCAACAAACCCCAAACTAGTGCTGGGCAAGATTTTTTATTATGCTTGAGAAATTGTTTAACATTGCTGATTGCTGATGAAGTGGAAAATGGATTGCGACTTAGGCAAACATTATGGGGCAGGGAGTTCCTCAAATTAGGGCCTCAAAGGGTAAATGCTTAATTTCCCTTTGAACACTGAGGCCTGGGAACTTCAAACCCCAATCCAGTGGTGGCTAAAAGTCAGGTTTTTTTTTATTTGAGGAGGCTTCAAAAGCTCAACAATATAACCTGAAACTTTTAACCTAACACACTGATATAAACATTTTAATACAATTGTGCCCAGCATCAGATTTCCTCCTGTCAATCAATATCCAGAGTGAAGAACATCAAGAACTATCAAGGCCATCATGTTACACTTGCCTGTCTTCTTGCAATTTGTAGCTGACTGCTAGAGCCCTTTGGCTAAAGCTGTTGTGGAGGCACACACATGCACAGCCCTGTTTCTGTACAATGCCACCTGCGGACTCTTTAACAACCCTGCAGATGATGTATATTTTAGCATGTAAAACATTGACACCAAATATTACAAATAGTTGTGACAGAGCACATTGTGGCAGGAGTATCTGGATATTTGTAGTCATGATGGGACATGGTGTTGGCACCACTGTATGTACCCTTCTCTTCTAACCTTAATGGAGACCAAATTTAGCTGTTCACTTAAAATGCACAAGGACATGCTGCTGGGCACATTCGGAAAAACTGGGTCATATGGTTATACATGGACTCCATCTTGTGCAGATGCACCACAGCAGAATACCCATACACAACATCCCCATAATACAGCAAGGAAAGTAGCATGCAATTAACCATCAAAAGACTCACTTCTTGTGAAAGTACAGCTCAAGATATAAACATATTCATTCTAAGACTTATCTCTTTAAAATATGTGATGTTGTGGTCATCCTAGTTTAATAGGGAGTCCAACCATACCCCTGAATATTTGCAGGAATGCACAAGCTGGAAATGGTCTGATCCATAATCTTCTTAATCACCAGGGTGGTCACACTAGGATCAAGTTTTTATCAGGACCCTAAGATAATAACTTGAGTTTTGTGAGGTTTTAGGGCAAGCCTACAGTTAATCAAATAGTTCTGAGTCACATTAAAGCCCTCTTGGAGGGAGGTCTGTACATCCTTTATGGTATTAGCCATGCAGGAAACGTACTGTTGATATACAGGTGGATCTTTGCCCCCCGCATACGAAAAATAAGAGGAGAGCAATCACTGAACCTTGGGGAACCCTATTTTGAACCAGCAACAGCTGGGACCTGACCCCATGAGTTTCCACATTATACAATTTGCAAAAATAGTACTGTATCAGTCACTGGCCAACCAAGGAAGTCTGGGGATGTTGCTCTGCTGGTTGCTGCCTGAGGGGTGGTGGGAATAGAATAAGGGCACTGGACACCAGAGGTGAGGAAGAGGATGCTACTAAACACAAAGGATGGCTTGGCATGGATGAAGTGAGGGGAACACTGAATGCTACAGACTGCTTGGCAGTAGAAAAGGGTAGAAGGAGGGGCATGAGATGGAAGGGATTGCTTGTTATGGGATGGGAAAGGAGGGGTACCGCCTGATGCCATGGATGGCTTGCTATGGAGATGGTGTGAGTGAAGTGACTACTGACACCAGGGAGTGCTTGGCATTGGGATGGGGTGAGTGGGGTGCCAATGGACACCAAAGACTGTTTGCCATGTTGATGAGATTAAGCAGGAGTTTGTCACTAGATGCTCAGGGCTGCTTGACATGGGATGGGGTGAGAAAGGGGTGTCACCAGATACCAGGAACTGCATGGCACAAAAAGTTGTCCAGCATTGTCAATACAGTTTAACATGTATTAGTGATTAAATATCCCATTCAAAAAGTAAGGAAACTAAATGAAAATAACAAAGTTTTGGGGCATCAGTTTTGGCTGAAGCACAAAGCAATGAATTTGGAAAATGTGCCAGTAGGATAAAAGTACCCTGAATCTTAATCATTGCATGGTGTTGTGTTCTTCAGAGACTGAAAAATTGCTCAAAGCAGCTATAGTGTTACCCTTGCTTTGGCACCCTCTCTCAAATCATTATGTGTTTGAGCAAATGTCCATGCTTTGAAAGACAGTGCCAAAGTTAAGGTAACACGAGCACTGCTTCTGGCAAACATTCAAATCCTGAGAAACATCCCACCACACATTCACAAAGATTCACAGCACCTTCTACAATAATGTTACATTTCCCAACTTTAACAGCATTGTACTTCAAACCTAACTGATGCCTAACTGTAGCCTTTTTGTAGTTAATAGAATAGTAAACAGGGTTATCACACCAGCAAATATGGACAAGGGTATGAATAAAACAGTCTACAGAATGTTAGCAATATGATTAGATGTCAAGCTTTGCTCATAGTTAGTAATGGAGTCAAGTTTATCTGTGGCACTTGCCACACTTGGTCAACACAAATTAGCACACCCATGAAGCCTAATGACCAGAACGTCTAACTATAGTAATTATACTATGAGCAATGTAATCCAATTTCTCAACATCTTCATTTTAAGAAGTGCTTAATTTCCTAAATCTGCTTTTTTGGACTGTTTCCCCATGACACCCACTGACAGCTGCTGTGCTGAACACTAACAGCAAGGTCTGAAAAGGGAGGGGCTATCCCATGAAATTCAGATAATGAGAACAATTGCCTTTGTTCTGGTCTTGTCAGTCTTCCAGCAGCAGACATCTGATTGTATCAGCAATAGCATATTGTTTGCATGCTCCTAGCGGTCATGGAGAGGGATTGTACTGGAACTAGCACCCAAGGGGAACTAAATGACGCTACTGCATTTCAGGAAAGAATGGAAGGAAAGAAATTTGGTTTTCTATAGTGCCTTACACACTGTATCCGTAAGCACTTCACAGTCTATCAGCAGCTGGTAGCAGCCACTAGGCACACACAGAGAGGTTAGGGAGAGGTCAGGAGGTTAGGTACAGATAAAAAGAGAGAACTAGGCTCAGGGAGGTTAAAGGATTTGATTGGGCTCCCACAGCAAGTGAACAGCAGTGGTAGGATTCAGAACTGGGTCTCTACTCTAGATCCCCAGGTTCACAGCTCTGTGCTCTACCTCAAGGCTATACTGCCTCCTAACTTATGTTATTGTAATTCCAGTTACTGTGTTGTGGGCCTGCTGGATAATGCAGCATACCAGAAAAGATGATGTGATCAGTGATAAAGACAGCATAATGGTTGTAAAGCAAGTGTCCTGTAAACTAAAGTTATTGATATCTGTTTAACAGGTCTTGTTTAACATATTTTAAAAATAGTTGGTACAGCTGATTGAATGGGGCTGAGTGATAGGGAACAGATCTACATGCTGGCAACCCTGCTTGCCTCCCCTCCACCGACCAAGATGTCAACACTGGATGCCAATGGGGGTTGAGCATAGAACTGGATGCTCTTCTTGGAGCTATCACTCATCCCACTTTTCCTGTGTGACCATCCACAAGATGAATGAGGCACGCCATGAGGGACTGAAACTGAGTGGACCATTTAGAAACCTAGAGAGGTGGCAGCCTAAGACATGGTACCACTCCCAGAAAATGAGGACTGGTAAAGCCTGAAGAAAAGACAGTTCAAGGCCAAGTGAGCAAAAGACTGGAGAAATAGACACACCTGAAATTTAAAAAGACTTTTAAAAAACACCATTCCTGGTGCTCAGTACAAAAACTTTAGAGGAGCCTTACCTGCGCCAAAGTCCATGGGAGTCAAAAGTGCAGTTTTAATGTGGCTAAATTGTGGGATGGAAGGGATCATAATTTGGCTCCATGGAGCCGAGACCCCAATCCCTTCCACTTCCTTTTCTTCAGCTCCACCCCCACACTAGCATGAATTATGATGTATTACATGGATGGCATGAGGACATGTCCCATAGAGTACTGTAGGTGGCTGATTTTAACATCTTTTTTTAATAGTTCTGGGTTCTGATTTGGATAGAACAAGGCCACCGTTCAACTAACAAGGCTCTTGTTAGCTGAGCGGTGGCCTTGATGTATCTGAATTGGAACCCTGAACTATTGAAAAAAAAGGCATAACAGTCAGCCCCTATAGTAGTCTATGGAGCATGCCTCCACACTCTCCATATACTGTAAATAGATCACAAAACACGCTAGCACTGGGGCAGCACTGAAGACAAGGAAGTGGAAGGGATCTGTGGCTCAGCTCCACAGAGCCAAATTATGATCCTTTCCATTCTGAAATCTGGCCACCTTAAAACTTTACTTTTTGCTCCCATGGACTTTGGAGGAGCAGGTAAGGCACCTATAGTATTTCTGGGGAAAGTTCTAAAAAAGTTGGTAAAGGTGCTCTTGAATAATTTATTTTTTAGAGATATGAGCCTGCTGACCTTTCGGGTTCCTACATAACACCTTCCTTAAGGTAGACAGATTGAATATATCTCTTTAGCCTTTAATGTCCAGTCTGTGTTTCAAAATTATACGAACATACGAAATTTGCCAGCAGATAAAGGCCTAGAGGTCTATCAAGTCTGCTCGAATGTGCAGCTAGCACCCCTTATTCTGCAGCTGCCCCTCCCTTCCACCATTCCCCTTTATTAACCCTCCCCCTTGTCCTGTCCCATCCTCATTTGAAACAGTCCACTGTTCTACTGCATACCACTTCAGCAGGTAACGCATTCCACCCAGCCACCACCCTCTCTGTAAAAAAGTGTCTCCTCATCTCCCCTCCTGAACCTTCCTCGCTCCAGTCTCATATCATGGCCCCTGGTGTCCCTCCCCTCCCTTACTTTGAACAGCCCCTCTGTACCTGTCTTGTTTATTCCTTTCATGTATTTAAGGGTTTCAATCATGTCACCCTGTCTCTCCTCTCCTCCAGTGAGTACATGTTCAACTCCTTCAACCTCCTCTCGTATGATAAGTCCCCCAGCCCCTTGATCATCTTTGTCGTTCTGCGCTGCACCCCCTCCAGTAACTTAATGTCCCTCTTCAGATACGGACGCCAGTACTGCATGCAGTACTCCAGGTGTGGTCTAACTAATAACCTATACAGTGGCAGAATCACCTCCTCCTCCTCGAGGATATACCCTTGGCAATACAACCCAGCATTTTGTTGGCCTTGCAGCTGCCTTCCTACATTGTGCCGAAGTTGTTCATTGACCCTGTAATGAGCACACCCAGATCCTTCTCCTCCTCTGTCTGGGCTAGCTGCACCCCCTAGCTGGTAATTCTCCTTGGGTTCTTCATCCCAAAATGCAGCACCTTGCACTTTTTGGCATTAAAGCCCAGCTGCCAGGTGTCTGACCAGGTTTCAAGCTTTGCCAGATCATCCTGCAACCCCTGCCATCCCCCTAGGTCATCCACCACCGCGCCTACCTTGGTATCATCAGCAAACAGACTGATCTTGCTCTTGATGTCCCATGATATGTCTGCAATGAATATCCCAAACAACACTGGTCCCAACACCGAGCCCTGTGGAACTGGCCGTCACTGCCCTTGGGTGTGAGAGCTCCCCACCCACCACCACCCTCTGTTGCCTTCCCTGCAGCAGTTTCCTACCCATCTCATCAGCTTTGCACCTCGGACCTTGTGCCTACTAACTTCCTTCCCAGCCTTCCATGTGGCACTGAGTCGAATGCCTTACTGAAGTCCAGATACAGGACATCCACTGCATGGCCCCTGTCCAGTTGCCTAGTTACCCAGTCATAGAACTCGACCAGGTTGGTTTGGCAGGATCTGCCACGTATGAAGCCATGCTGTCTGCTGTCCTGTAGTCCTTTGGCCTCTAGGAGGGCCACCAGCCTCTCCTTCAGGATAGTCTCCATTAGCTTACCCACGATGGATGTGAGGCTCACTGGTCTGTAGTTTCCCGGTTCATCCTTGGGACCACTCTTGTGGAGGGGCACCATGAGCCATCCTCCAGTCCACAGGTACACCCCGAATTTAGTGAGGCGTCATGGGTCTGCCAAAGGTCCTGCAAGGACCTCTGCCAGCTCTTTTAGTACCCTGGGGTGGATGCCATCTGGGCCTGGAGCCTTGTCCACCCTCAGTGCCTTCAAACCCTCTCGAACTCTGTTCTCCATGATTTCCCAATCTGTCACCACTTCCCCCCCTGCTTCTGCCATTTCTCCCACCTTGGGTGTCACCCCCCATTCTCTTTAGTAAATACTGAGCAGAAGTACTCATTTAGTGCTTCCGCCTTATCGCACCCTGCTTCCACCCAACCCCCCTCCTTCCTAATCCTTACTATGTGGTCCTTATAGCTCCTTTTCTCCCTGATGTACTTAAAGAAGTCCTTCTCCCTGTTCTTAATGCCTTGTGCCAGCCTGAGTTCCGTAGATGCTTTGGCTCCTCTGCCCTTGTCACCTCCTTGATTCTGTCAAGTACTCCTCCCTGTCCTCCTCCTGTTTTCTTGTACTTCCTAAAGGCAACTCTTTCCTCCTTACCTTTCCATGACCTCCTTGCTCAACCAGATCGGTTTCTTAGCCCTAGCCTCTTGCTCTGGGCTTTGCAGTGGTTTTGGTTGCCTCCACTATCCCCAGCTTTATGAGCTCCCACCTCTGGTTAGTGTCCATACTGGGTTGAATTCTGGCAAGGTACCCTTTTACCACTTCCCATCCTCCCAAAGTCGGCCCTCCTGAAGTCCAAGCACTATTGTGCCAGATTCCACCTTCCTTGCCCATATCCAATGTGAGCCATACTGAGTGGTGGTCACTCCTGACAGCAGTTCCTCCACTGTAAGTTCTCTCACAAAGTCCCCATTTGCCAGCACAAGGTCAGGGTATTCCCTAACCTGGTTGGTTCACTGACCATTTGCAGCAGAAAGCTGTCCTGGAAGGCATCCAGCAGTACCTGCTCCCTTCTGTTCCTGGTTGTTGGGGTGCTCCAGTCCACTCCTGGCATGTTGAAGTCCCCCACAATCACCACACTACCCTTCTTGCAGGTCCTCCTGATCTGTCCCGCTAGTTCCCTGTCTAACTCCTTCGTCTGAGATGGTGGCCTGTACACCACTCCCATTCTAAGAATCCTATTCTTGGAATCCTTAATATACTATTATTTATTATACTTTACAACACACCATCAGTCTGATTTCCCAACATCATTACACTTTTTTACTTCAGCCTTTGTCTCCTACCATGTCTGATGCACTTGTAAATCACTCTCAGGACCAACCGCACACTCAGAAGCAGATGGACATTGAATGCCAAAGAGATGTATTCAACCAGTTCACTGTGAGGAAAGGATTATGTAGGACCCCAAAATGTTGGTGTGTCAGCAGTCTCACATCACAATGAAATAAACTATTTAAAAATCTTTCTAACTTTTGGGCGAGTGATTTTTTTCCCCCCAATGCTTCTTGCTTTGTTTCTGATTGAACCGCCATTGTAACAGATTGCCTCCTGAATAGGATTTTTCTATCCCTTTAGGGGCTGATGGCAAGGATGGATCTCGTTCTCTGTCAAGTAATGAGCCACAAAACATGGCTAAACATAAGTCATAACATAACTCAAGGTTCTGCTCTGTTAATGCAACAAAATTTTGCAATGTTTCTCGAAATTCAAGGTTCAGTGTATGTATGCCAATGAGCTCCTTTGGGATTTTCTGTGACAGTCTGCCTAGCATCATGCTGGGCAGACCACCCCTCCCCCACCCCTGCATGTGCCAGGGACTGATCAGCTGATCAGTCAGCTGGTGCCGCTGTGAGAGAGGATGGGCTGAGTGGCATGGATTACAGTATATTTATTGAATGGCAACAACTGAGGGAAGGGTCTTGACTAACCTTGTACCTTCAAGCTGGTGTGTGCTACTTAAGTTCTGGTCAGCACCAGTGAGTCACAGCTTGGTCCTGCACCTCCAGTCAATGCCCCAAAAGCAGTAGCTTGTACAGATGTGACAGCCAGGCTGGAACGCAGAAATGCTGCAGAATATCACAGAATGCTGCAGTTTACTGCAGGGACCATTGTAAGTCAATGACAATTAAGCTCTTTTGTTATGCAGGATTTTGTGATGTCATTACTGCAAGTTATTGTGCTTCATCATGGCTGACTCCACTGTATCTAGTAAATCACTACTGTCATTGGGTGCCACGTAAGTTCTGCTCTGCAGAGGTGAGTTTCTGTTTGATATATTATTGCCACTGCACATGATCTCTAGTTCTGATCAGTGCTGGGTGAGTTTATGTTTAGCTGACCATTACCACTGGTTGTACCACTGGTTGTCATTGTAAGCTGTAGTCTGGAGAGCTACTGGGATACAAAAGGTACAGAAGTCACTTTAGGGCAAATACGTAGGCTGAAAATGTCACATCAAATTTAATTTCCTGAAGCTCATAGTTATGATTTTGTGTCTAGTATTTTGCTTTTACAATTTACCTCAGATAGCCTTACTGAAATTTAAAATCTAATGTCCAGTGAATTCCTGCTTCTACTCAATTTTGTAGTGGAGAGAACTACAGCACAGGGAGGTCAAATGGCTTTCTCAAGCTTACCAAGAGTATGTTGAGATCTGACTTGTGAGCTCCTGTCTCATGGAAAGTTCAGTGCCCTAACCAGCAGACAGCATTGCCTTTCTAGTACTTGCTCCTTTCCCAGTCTCAAATTCATCTTAGAAAGATCCTCAACCCTACTCATGCCAGGATTGAAGCTAAGACAGGAATAGAAATGTAGAAGAAGTAGGAATACTGCCCAAAACATCACCTTCAATGTTGGACGTGGATGGGACTATAACTCTTGACCCTTCCACTATAGCTAACACATTCAATAACGCATTCACTGACCTCAGTAGTGTTCTTCCTCCAGACTTCTTTGATGAAGACCTCCCTCCCTCCTGCACCCTCCCGCCCCCTTCCTCAAATCGCCCCCCTTTTTACTTCAGAGCAGTCAGGACACATAAAGTACATAGATACGTCTGTAAAGCTATTGCTGGATCTCGAATAAGTGGCGACTCACTCAACCTCAAACTGCTGTCCCTTACTCTTGATGAAGTGCTATCTCCTCTAACCTGGATTTTCAACCTCTCCCTCATCCTTGGCCAGTTCCCCAACAGATGGAAATCTGCCACTGTGACACCAGTCCACAAGAGTGGGGACAAGGCCCTTCATGGAAATTATAGGCCTATATTCATACTACCCCCCCAAAGCCATTGAACGTCTGGTATCTGACCAGCTAATGGAATATCTGGACAAGTACAACATCCTTTGTAAACAACAGCACGGCTTTAGAAAAGGCCATAGCACCACATCTGCCCTCCTTGAATTCACAGGAGCAATTTACAACTCCCTGGACACTAATTACCTCACTGGTTCAGTCTTCATAGACCTGACCAAGGCTTTTGACACCATCCATCATTGAATAATCCTCACAGAACTACTAAAAGCTGGGCTCTCCCCTGAGTCTACAACTTGGTTTAAGAGCTACTTGGAAAACCATTCCCAAAGAGTGAAAATTGCTGATGTCCTCTCAGACGCTAGACCAATACGCTCAGGAGTCCCCCAGGGATCCATTCTCAGGCCACTCCTCTTCAGCCTGTTTTTGAACAATCTTCCACAAATCCACATAGATAGCGTCACCAAAGCTGCAAACACACGCATTGGTCTCCTCTACAGGCACAGGGAATGCCTTACCTCGGATGCCTTAAGGATAGCAGTATAGAGCTCGGTGGTCTCTCTAATTGACTATGGTCTGACTATTTATGGCTCTGCAACTGACACAGCCCTCAAGCGCTTATCCTTGGCCCTAGACAAAGCCTGCTGACTCATCACAGGATCCCACCGACTCACCTATACGTGTGACCTCTATGCCCAAACAGGGTGGCTCCAGTTATCAAACCACATCAAGTACCAAACTTGTCTAATAGCTAAGAAAATTATGCTACATCTTGCTCCCCCGAGTCCAAAGTCTCCTCCATACAGCACGCAACCCCTGCCTCACCAGGTCCTCAGAAAATCAAATGCTGCACATTCCTTGGTGCCGCACCACACAGGGCCAAAGATCCTTTGCATACTGAGCTCCTAGCAGGATTAATGGACTCAACAAAGACATCTCCTCTGCAAAAGCTAGGCCTGTTCAAAGCCAACCTTCGTCTCCACCTAACTGCCTCTAGCTCCTGCGACTGTCCCTCATAATCTGATCTACCTCTTAGCACTTCTACAACTACCCCTTCTCTTCCTCCTCCTACAGCCTACCCTCCCCCTGTTTTTGCCCCCTACCCCCAAGCACTTTTTTCAGGCCTGACAAATGCCCACGGCTGCACCGATCTTTTTGTGTCCATTCCAAGGCTCAGTTACCTCTGGCTACCCTGCCCCTTGGTACTCACTTTCCCTCAATGTAATGTGTTTCAGCTGCTTAAAAATGTCTGCACCATTTCTGCAGTTACTCAACTCTATGTAATGTTTGCATTGTACCTCAATTGACGTGGAACCTTTGTAAAAGAGCCTTGGCTCAAAGGTGCTTGAAATCCTAGACTTTAATTAAATAAATAAAATAAATGAATAAACATAGATTCTGCCAGCAAATAAGGACCGCTTTGCCCGAGTATTCATGTTTCCCTGCCTACAGTAACACTGTAGATCTTACATGATCTCCAGTCCATTATCCCTCCCCCTTACTTTCCCCTAAGATTCCCTTGTACCTAATCCACACATTTTTAAACCCCACCTCTGTTTTCACCCCCACCACCTCTTCTGGAAGGCTGTTCCAGGAATCAACCACTCTTTCTGTGAAGAATTACTTCCTCATATCTCTCTCCTGAATTTACCCCCCCCTCCCAGTTTCATATCGTGCCGCCTTCTTCTTGAGCACTTTTTGTTCTGAAAAATAATTTGTTCCTGTACCTTATTTGCTGCCTTTAGGTATTTAAAGGTCTCTATCATATTCCCCCCTCTCCTCCAGTGTGTTCATATTCAGGCCCTTAAGTCTCTTCTTTAAAGGCTTCTAATGCAGACCCAGCGCCATTTTAGTTGCGCTCCTCTGGACTAGAGATGCAGCAAAGTTTAACATTGCCGGCGAATTTCCAGCAAAGTCACAAATTTTGCATTCACGAATCATTTCGTGGAATTTGCAACTTTCCCTGGAAATTCATGAATTGTTACTTTGCCTTGCTTTGGGATTTTTTTAAGTGCAAATTGCACTTAAAAAAATGCAAAGCAAGAAGTAAGGTATCCTAAATCCCTGGTGTCTAGTGGTCCCCCTACCCCCTGCTGATCGCCAGCCATCCCCCCATCACTGGCCAGTTGGCACAATGTAAAAACAAGTTTTTAAGTCCCATGTGGTGCCCCCCCACCAATGGTGGGCCACAGTTCAAATAAAGAAACTACCCCAGGCCCCCACACACACTGGCTGATCGCTGGCCAGTCGGCCCCAATAAAAATATAAAAGACATTTTGGTAAATTCAATCCCTGGTGTCTAATGGACTCCCCACCCCATCAGGGAGTACCCCATCACACCACCCTGCTCCCCACATTCCAATCCCACCCTGACTGGGCCACCGGCACAGCCCTCCACTCACCTCCATGGCCGGCAGCCCAACAGAACTGTTAATGAATGAGCATGTGCTTGTACAAGCACATGCTCATTCATTAACAGCTTGTGGTCTTTTAGGAAGTTTTTCAGGGGGATAGAGAATGGGAGGGGGCTGCTCCAGTCCCTGTCATGGGTGGCGGGATGGGGGGGAATGGCGTTGTGGACTCTTCCTTCAATGCCATTCTCCCCATACCACCACCCCCCCACTGGCACCTGGAGCAGCCCCCTTCCATTCTTATCCCCTTGAAAAATTCACTAAAAGACCACGAGCTGTCAATGAATGAGTGCGTGCATGTGCAAGCATGCGTTCATTCATTAAGAGCTCAGTCGGACTGCTGGCCTTGCAGGTGAGTGGAGGGCTGTGCTGGTGGCCCAGTTGGAGTGGGATCAGAATTGGAGGAGCAGGATGGTGTGGTGGGGTACTCCCTGATGGGGTGGGGGCTGGGGGGTTCACTAGACACCAGGGATTGAATTTACCAAAATGTCTTATATATTTTTATTGGGGCCGACTGGCAAGCGATTGGCCGGTGTGTGGAGGCCTGGGGGGAGATTCTTTATTTGAACTGTGGCCCGCGATCAGTAGCGGGGGACCACAAGTGACTCAATATATATGTATATTTTTTTACATTGTGGCCGACTGACCAGCAATGGGGGGGCTGACAATCAGCAGGGGGGACCACTAGACACCAGGGATTTATACGTATTGGGCAAGTTTGTGCATGAAGTGTGGAATTTCGCTCATGAAACTGAACATTTCGCATTTACATAGAAACATAGACTTTGATGGCAGATAAGGACTGCTTGGCCCACCTAGTCTGCCCATTTCCCCACCTATTGGATAAGCTGCAGATCCTAATTAACCAACAGCTTACTTCTTCCTACTCCCCCACAAGAACTGCCTTATGCCTGTCCCATGCATTCTTGAATTCCCCCACTGTTCTTGACCCCACGACCTCCTCAGGAAGGCCGATCTATGCATCCACCACCCTCTTTGTGAAAAAATACTTCCTCACATTGCCCCTGAGCCGTCCCTCCTCTATCTTCAAATTGTGTCCCCTTGTTCTTGCACATCTCTTTTTCTGAAAGATGCTGCCCTCTTGGACTTTGTTGATTCCCTTGAGGTACTTAAAAGTTTCTATCATGTCCCCCCTCTCCCTCCTTTCCTCTAAGGTATACATATTAAGCTCCTTTAGTCTCTCTTTGTATGACTTCTGTTGCAGACCCTGCACCATTTTAGTTGCCCTCTCTGGACTGCCTCCATCCTGTCTATGTCCTTGTGGAGATGGGGTTTTCAGAACTGCACACAGTACTCCAGACGGGGGCTCATCAACTGTCTCTCCAGAGGCATAACAACTTCCTGTTTTCTACTGGTGATGCCTCTCCCTATACATCCCAGTATCCCCCCAGCCATTCCTACTGCCTTCTCACATTGCTTGCTTACCTTTAGGTCATCTGATATGACTACCCCCAGGTCCCTTTCCATTTTTGTTGTTGTTACTACCTCCCCCTCATTGTGTACTCTTCCCCTGGGTTTTTATTTCCCAGGTGCATAACTTTGCACTTTTTGCACTTCATCTAAGCTGCCATACTTTTGACCATTCCTCCAACCTTGCCAAGTCCCTTCTCATCCTTTCTACCCCCCTTGTGTATCAACCCTGTTGCAGATCTTTGTGTCATCTGCAAAAAGGCATAATTTTCCTTCCAGTCCATCTGCAATGTCACTTATAAAGACACTAAAAAGGACCAGACCGATTACTGAACCTTGTGATACCCCACTAGTAACCCCCCCTTTCTTCGGAGTGGACTCAATTTACTATTAATCTCTGTGTCCTGTTGTCCAGCCAATGTTTTACCCAGGCTACCACCCTGGGACCCACTCCCAGGCTGGCTAATTTGTTTATTAATCTTTTGTGTGGGACTGTGTCAAATGTCTTGCTAAAGTCTAGGTAGACCACGTCCACAGCCCTTCACTGGTCTACTGCTTTGGTCACCCAGTCAAGGAAATCTATTAGATTCGTCTGACGTAACCTTCCCACTGTGAATCCATGCTGCCTTGGATCCTGTACCCCAGTGGCCTCTAGGTACTCAACAATTCTTTCAGAAGTGATTCCATCATTTTCCCTACCACTGATATCAAGCTAACAGGTCTGTAGTTTCCTGCCTCTGCTTTGCTCCCACTTTTGTGAAGGGGAATCACATCCACCCTCCTCCAATCCTTGGGTACTACACCATCCTCCCTTGATTTGTTAAAAAGGGTAGTCAGTGGTGTCACTAGCTCTCCCCTTAGTTCCTTTAGAATTCTGGGGTGAATCCCATCAAGCCCCATTGCTTTGTCCACCTTCAGTTTAAGGAGTTCTTTCAGAACCCTTTCTTCTGTGAAAGGACTGGTATCGA
Organism: Neoceratodus forsteri; assembly: GCA_016271365.2. Taxonomy (NCBI): domain Eukaryota; kingdom Metazoa; phylum Chordata; order Ceratodontiformes; family Ceratodontidae; genus Neoceratodus; species Neoceratodus forsteri. The sequence continues at coordinate 860,544,495 of CM057456.1, forward strand.
CCCCCTATCCAGAGTGCTTCTATTGATTGGATTAGGTATCTCCCCATCTCTTCTTTTATGAATACTGAACAGAAGTATTTGTTCAGTATCCCTGCTTTTTCACTATCCCTCTCTGCCCACTCACCCTTCCCTTTATTAAGCCTCACTCTCCTTCCCTTGGTCTTTCTTTGCTCCCTAATGTACCTATAAAAAGTTTTATCCCCCTTCTTAACTGAGTTGCCTATCTTTTCCTTGGTTTGGGCCTTTGCTATTCTGACTGCCTTCCCCACTTCCTTCTGCTTTACCTGGTACAGTTCTCTGTCCTGCTCCTTTTGTGTTTCCTTATGCTTCCTGAACACTATCTTTTCCTCCCTAACCTTCCCCGCCACCTCTTTTGAGAACCATAGTGTTTTTTTCTTTCATTTTGATTTGTTTATTTGCTTCACACAAAGGCTTGTTGCCTCTGTGATGGCAGTTTTGATGTTTCCCCATTGTTCCTCCACCCCTCCTTCTTGCCTGTTTGCTAGTGCTTTTCTGAGGCACTTTCCCATTTTGACAAAGTCAGCCCTCCTAAAGTACAGTACCTTCACTTTTGTATGGCTTGACTTGTATGGCATTTGATCATGTGCTCTGCGATCGGCAAATTTTGTGGATTGTGTTTCACGTAATGAGTGCAATCTGTGAAATTTTACATGGACTGAATTTTCTTGACTTCACACTTCTCTAGTGTTGACTGCCTCCACTCTGTCTGTATCCTTTGGGAGATGTGGTCTCCAGAACTGGACACAGTACTCTAGGTTGTCTTACCAGCAATCTATACAGAGGCAACATCTCCCTCTTTCTGCTGGTGATACCCTTCTGTATGCACCCCAGCATCCCACCAGCCCTCCCAATTGCATTGTTGCACAGCCTGGCCACTTTTAGGTCATCAGATTTGTTTATCCCCAGGTCTCTTTTCTGTTTGGTACTTATCAGTGCCACCCCACCCATTTTGTAGTCCGTCCCCATGTTTCTGTGCCCCATGTGCATTATTTTGAACTTTTGGCATTGAAACCCAGCTGCCATACCATTGACCACTCCTCAAGTTTTCTCAGATCATAGCTCATACTTTCCACCCACCTAGAGTGTCCACCCTATTGAAGATTTTTGTGTCATCAACAAAGAGGCAGACCTTCCCTTCCAGCTCCTCTTCAATGTAATTTATAAAGACATCAAAGAGGATTGGTCCCAGCACTGATCCCTGAAACATCTCACTGGTTACCCTTCCTTCCTTGGTGTGAACCCTATTTATCATCACCCTATGCTGCCTATCCCCTAATCAATTTATTACCCAGTTAACCACCTTTGGACCCACCCCTAAGCTACCAAGCTTGCTTATGAGTCTGCTATGTGGAAACTGAAAGCCTTATTGAAATCTAGGTTGGCTACATCCACTGCTCCACTCTGATCTAGTTCCTTGATTACCCGGTCAAAGAATTCTATCAGATTCATTTGACTTGAGAATCCCCCCCACCACCACCACCACCACCATGAATCCATGCTGTCACGGGTCCTGTGACCCACTAGATTGCAGATATTCCACAATCCTTTTCTTCAGCAGTGATTCTGTTTACTTTCCCACCATTGATGTCAGGCTGACTGACCAATAATTACCAGCCTCTTCCCTGCTACCCCTTTTGTGTAGTGGGACTACATCCGCCCTCCTCCAGTCCTCCGGAATGACTCCAGTTTCCAATGAGATGTTATATAGCACTGTCAGAGGTACAGACAGTACCTCCCTAAGCTCACTAAATACCCTTGGATGCAACCCATCTGGCCCCATCATTTTGGCCACATTCATATTAGCAGGTTCTTAAGGATTCTCTCCTCCATGAATGGACTAGTATCCACCTCCCTCCCTCCCTCCAATGCTCCTGTTACTTTTTGTTGCCCCTCCCCTTCTCCTTCCTCTGTGAACACTGAACAAAAGTATTTGTTCAGGATATCTGCCTTTTTCTGGATCCTCTGCACAGTCCCGTCTTCCTTTTTTTTATTTCTTATTTATGCTCCTGCAGCTCGGCCTGCCGTACATCCAGCCACCATCCTCTCTTCCAAGCAGCCTGCAGGCTCACTCTCATCTGGCTGGCATGCATCATGCCCATGGAGGGATCCCCACTCCCTCATGCTGGGCCAGGAACCACCACCAGAGTGCAATTTCATGACAGGCCCCCTGAATGGAGAGGTACAGCCATCAAGCTGCTCGGCCAACTGCTCCTTTTTCCTCCTGTTTTTGTATGCCCCTGAAGTATGGACATGCAATGATGTCAAGGTACTATGTGCTGACATTCTCTGTACTTCATCTCTTAAGTGAACCGCTCCTGCAGTGCCCCGATTTCCACTGGGGCTGCCGCAGAGCAATGGAAACCCAGTGCCCTCCCCAGGGAAAGGAGAGCAGTCCATTGGATGCTCCATCCTTTACCTTCCCAGCCAACCCCCAATGGCCTGAGCATGTTCTCGAACCCAGGTCATTGGCGTGATGCAAGGTGTGGCATCCAGCGCCTCAAATCTCAGCACCACCGGCCTGGCACATTTTCCCTTTTTAACTTTACAATTCCACCCTGGTCTTCCTCTTTTCACTTACATACCTAAAAAATGTCTTGTCCCCCTTTTGTTACCACTTGGGCTATTCTCTCTTCCATTTGTGTCTTTCTGCTCCCTACTGTTCTTCCTGCTTCCCTCTGTTTTGCCTTACACACTTCTGTATCCTCCTTCCTCTGCATCTCCTTATAAATTCTGAATGTTATCTTCTTAGCTTTTAACTTTCATGCCACATCTTTTGAGAACCATAGCAGTCTCTTTTTCCTCTTGCTTTTGCTCACATAGTTGATGCAGAGCTTTCTTGCCCTCACTAAGGCCCTTTCTACTTTTGCCCACTGTTTCTCCGCCCCACTCAGGTCATTCCTCCCACCAGGTCATCCCTGAGGCATTCACCCATCTTTATAAAATCTGCCCTCCTGGAATCCTGGACCCTTGTCCTTGTGTGGTTCAATTCCACAGCTTTCCTTATATAGAACCACTCTGTACAGTGATCACTGGTCCCCATCTGGTCTCCCACCTTGAAGTCTTCAACATTGTCCCTGTTTGTGAATACCAGGTCCAGTATTGCCCCATCACAAGTGAGTTCACTAACTAGTTGCCAGAGAAATGCTCTCTGCAGGGAGTCCAGGATGTCCCTGCCACTAGCTGAAGCCGCAGATGGGGGGGCTCCAATAGTAGCACCTCCTCCTCCTTGTCTGCCATTTTGACAGTGGCTTCTACCAGTACCTTATCTAACTCTTCTCCCTGTGCCAGAGGTCTCAAGATCACCCCAGTACAGATAGCAGTTTATTTATTTTATTTTATTTATTTATTGATAAATATCGGATAACACCTTTGAGTCAAAGACTCTTTTACAAATGTTCCACGTCATACATAAGAAGAGACAACAGTGTACAGAGTAACAAGTAACACAGTAGTTAAACACAGTGGTTACAGAATGGTTGCAGATGATTACAGAAAATACAAAGAATACAAAAAATAGCAGCTGGGACTAAAGGTTGCAGGTATATGCATAGCATTTCAGGCTGATGGCACTAGCCATGCCCACACATTATTCGTTGGCCAAGGCTGGATAGAGATGTCCATTGTCATGGTATAGGCACGCTCAGGGGCGGCAGACCAGAGTTAGGTCCGTAGACATGGGAGATGGGAGGTGGTAGGAAAAATGGAGGGTCAGGTTTAGGGGTAATCACATACTGATCCTTGGGTAATAAGGTCCCTTAGTTGGTACTTGAACCGACCAAGTTTGGGTTCAGTGAGAAGGGAGTTTGGGAGTGAGTTGAGCCAGGTTGTGGCCAGATATTGAAATGTTCTTTGGACAGAGGTGGTTTTGCAGCAAGGTACCCTAAAGTGGGTAGTTGCTGACTGCTGTGTGAGGTGACTGGACAGTGGGGCCTGAAGTAGTGAGGTGAGGGCTGGAGGGAGTAATCCTGAGGTGATTTTCTTTGTGAAGAGGCAGGTCTGGTACTTTAGCCTCCCATCGAAGTTGAACCAGTTTGCTGAGGTGTAGAGGGTGCATGTATGAGTGAGTGTAGGACAGCCTGTAGCAAGTATGCAGGCCTTATTGAGGGCCAGTCTAATCTTGTGTAGGTGGGTGGTGTCGGCCGCACCATAGGTGATGATACCATAGTCAATTAGGGATAGAATAGATGTAGAGATGGCTAGGTGAAAAGATTCAAGAGGCAGGCAGTGCTTATAGCGGTGAAGGAGACCAATACGTACGTTGACAGCGGTGCTTAGTAATAGGCTCTGGTCATGGAAAGTGAGACCTGTGTCTAGGGTAATGCCAAGGTATTTGAAAATGTTAACCTGTTCAAGGGGGTCATTTAGTGAGTTCAGAATGTGCAAGGGTTGTCCTGGGTTCTTATTTTGGTGGTGTGCAAACATCATGGATTTAGTTTTTTTGTAATTTAGTACTAACCTATGCTGAAAGAACCAGGATTCAGCTTCAGGGAAGGATTTCTGGAGTGCCGAATGGAGGGCTGTGGGATCAGTGTGAGAGTTGTAGAGGACTGCATCATCTGCATATAATAGCATTTTCCCAGAGCAGACATTGGGCAGGGTGTTGAGGTATAGGGAGAAGAGAAGTGGGCCAAGGATAGAGCCTTGAGGGACCTCAGACCTGACTTGGTGGGGGGATGACAGGGAGTGGGCAATCTGGACTGTCTGGGTTCTCGCAGACAGATAGCTGGCAAACCAGTCAATGGTCTCATGGGAGAGGCCTAACTGAGTGAGGGAGCCCATTAGAAGCAAGTAGTGCATGGTATCGAAAGCCTTTGAGAGGTCTATAAAGACAGCGCCAGTAGTGTTACCAGTGTCCAGGGATGTATGGAGGGCATTTGTAAATTCCAAGAGGGCAGTGGTGGTGCTATGGTTCTGGTGGAAGCCGTGTTGTTCAGGACACAGAGTACTATATTTGGTGAGGTAGTCTGTTAGTTGTATGGCCATGATTTTTTCCAGGGTTTTAGAGAGGGGAGGCAGGATTGATATTGGGCGGTAGTTCCCAGACAGGGTGCGGTCACCACTTTTAAGGATAGGAGTGATGAGGGCAGATTTCCATTTGGATGGGAACTGGCCCAGAGAAAGGGAGCAGTTCAAAAGCATGGTAAGGGGGAGGAGAACTTTGTTGAATGTGAGTCTAAGCAGTTTTAGGACCAGTGAGTCACTGCTGAAACGGGATTTGCTGAGGGCTTTGAGTAGGAGAGGGGCAGCTTCATGCTGGGAAACTGCTTTAAAGTAGAATGGGGGTTGGTAAGGGGCAGTGTGGTGGGGTGGGTGGGGAGGAAAAATTGAGGGGAGGACACCAGAGAGGTGAGAGAAGGTGTCATTTAATATATCAGCGATAAGGGCTGGGTCTGAGGTGATAGATCCATTGGCCCAGATATGGGTAGGAGGGGCAGTGGGGGCTACATTTGCCCCATGTGTTGGTGAGCAAGGTTTTATAGTACTCAGCCTTTGCTTTATGGATAGCCCATGTACATTTATTGTGCGCTTCCTGATAGCGCTGCCTGTCAGAGGGTTTTCTGGTATCCTGTGCAATGTGCCACAGATTGTCTCGTTCACGCATCTGGTCCAAAAGTGCTTGGGATAGCCAAGGTGTGTTGGCACCTTTAATTGTTTGTTTGGTTAGGGGTGCAAACTGGTTGCAGGCAGTGTTGAACATATGAATGAAATAGTTGAGGGCAGAATTAAATAGTTGAGAGCAGAGTCAATGTTCTGACCATTTCTTATGGAGAACCAGTCAGTAACTAGGAGGTACTGTTTATGTGATTGTAGTTTGCCCGGTTTGAGGCGGCGTAGTAAGACAGTTTTTTTTGGGGGGGGCTTGTTAATACAGTATGACCATTGACATAGCACTGGGGAGTGGTCTCTCAGAGCATCGGGTAGTACCCTGATCTGTGTTGCTTTATGTGGGGAATGTGGGGAGTTAGTGAGCACTAGATCTAGGATGGTGGTAGTACCAGTCCTCTGTTTTATTCTTGTGGCAGTAGTCACAAGCTGGGTCAGGTTTTGAGCAGTTGCAGCATCCCTAACAGGGGCTGAAGTGTCAGCCAGCCAGTTTGTATTGAAATCTCCAAGGGCAATGATGTCAGCATTGCCAGGGAGAGTCTGGAGATGGTTGAGGACAGAGAGGAAAGCAGTCTTCTCATTTCGGGGAGGGATATATACAGAGGAGAGGAACAGAGGGGCTCTGTTATGGGCAAGAGTGATCTTCAGTGTGAGGGATTGGGCCCCGTGCTCAAGTGATGGGAAGGGGAGGGCGAGACACTGTAGTGATTCCTGGACATACAGTGCACAACCACCACCTTTCTTTGAGGTTCTATCTGCTCAGTATAGTGTGAATCCAGGAAGTGAGACCGCAGAGTCAGGTGTGTGGTTGTTGAACCAGGTTTCAACTACTGAGATGACACTGGGGTGATTCTGGGCAACCCATCCTTGAAAGAAATCAAATTTCTTGAGGAGGCCACATATATTGAGGGAGGCGATCGTGAGGCTCTTGGATGTAGTAACCCTGGGGGTGGGGAGGCTGGGTCCTGGGTTGGGGTGTACGTCTCCAGAAAGAAGAAGTAGTAGTAGTAGGATGCGCAGGTAGGCCAACCTTAAACGTTTCTTCATGAGCTTAGGAGCCATTAGGGAGGGGGAACAGCACTGTGCGGAGGTGGGAGTAGATAGGTCCTGTAGGGAGGGAGAGGCCAGGCAGAGTAGTGTTCATTGTGATACCACAGTAGTACCAGTAGGGTGATTGGAGCATAGGTGATGCATGGTCCAATGGTGGAGTGGGAGGTATGGGTCAGTGGCCGGGGTGGGTAGTGTGGCTAAGGTGAGGAGCTTGGTGCTAGGTACAGGAAGTGTGCGTAGGAGGTGGGTTATCATGATGACAAGGGGTTGGGTACCCAGTAGAAAGGCAGAAGGATGAATAGGGGATTGTGGTCTACATGGTATCAAGGTAGCTGTACAACGAGTACTGCATGTGTGGGGGTTGAAAATAGGCTTGGTAGGGAGTATGTGCATGTGAGGTGACGTAACATGGAGTAGGTGGGTTTGGGGGTTAGCAAGACGGGACAATACCAGGTAATTATATATTGGCCAGAAGAGTGGCTGTTGTTTAGTGTTAGATCCTGAGGGGGGGTGGTAGAGCCATAAGGGGGATCATAGAGGTTATAAGGATAACTATCTAGTGAAGTGGTAGCATATTTATTGTAGAGATGGTTAGGTATTTGGGATTGAGAAGAGTGGCTACTAGTGGGGAGCTTGTATAAGCTGCAGATGGAGAAGTGGGTCGATCGGTTTATTTAGCACCACGTGACTGCCTACTTCCCTATATAAGTAAAAGCAGACCAAGGGTGGTGGTGGGGGTGGTGGGGGTGGCGGGGCAACTCCTGGGAGCTATGCAGCGTGGTCACAATCAGCAAGCAGGGCGAACCCTTAGCTGTGGAGATGCTGTACCTGGGCAATTTTCTTTGCTGTTGGCTGTGGGGGAGGGCTGAATCCAAGCTCTCATGATCTCCTGGATCTTCAGGCGGTTGGCTGGGCAATTTTCTTTGCTGTTGGCTGTGGGGGAGGGCTGAATCCAAGCCCTCACGACCTCCTGAATCGTCGGGGGGTTGGCTGGGAAATTTTCTTTGCTGTTGGCTGTGGGGGAGGGCTTAATCCAAGCCCTCACGACCTCCTGGATCGTCGGGGGGTTGGCTGGGCAATTTCTTTGCTGTTGGCTTTGGGGAGGGCTGAACCAAGCCCTCACGACCTCCCAGATCATCGGGGGGTTGGCTGGGCAATTTTCTTTGCTGTTGGCTGTGGGGGAGGGCTGAATCCAAGCCCTCATGACCTTCTGGAACATCAGGGGGTTGGCTGGGCAATTTTCTTTGCTGTTGGCTGTGAGGATGGGCTGAATCCAAGCCCTCATGACCTCCTGGATCGTCGGGGGGTTGGCTGTGTTCTTTGTCTCCAGGGTGACCCACAATACCTCTGCCCCCCTCTATTCCTTGTATCTCTGTCACTTTTATGTTTTCCCTCACATAAAGCACCACACTCCCTCCTTTCCTTCCTATCTTGTCTTTCCTAAACAGAGTATAGCCTGGTATGGCTATGTCCCAGTCATGGTTTTCCATTCACTATGACTGGGCAATGGCCACAATATGCACTTAGGTTGCTCTTTGCTGTTCTGTGTCTCCGCCTCATTACCTACCTACTAATGCACCTCACTAACTTGTCTTATTCTATCCTTTACTGTTTCCAACCTTGCCTTCACTTTTTGTTTTGGTTCATTCTGTTTGGCTACCTCAAATATAGTTTGTTGTACTACTATCAATTAGGTGCTAACTTACTTTGTAACCCTGTACTACTGCTGTATCGCTTATATACTGCAATCTATTAATTTAACCTGCCACTTATATGCTATGTAACTTTGAACCTCTGTAAAGCTGTTGTTACCTCTGTATGTACTTGTTCCCATATAAGCTGCTGTTATCTCTATATGTACTGCAATATACTGGTTGACTTGTACTCTCCCGGGTTGTGTCTGAAAATAGGCAGCTTTGTCTAGTATGCTTACCCGGTTACCAAAGCTAATACATAAATAAATATCCAGATCGGCCTTTGCCATAATGGCCTCTAGGTCTGGAATCTTATTACCTAGATTTCTACCATATGCACACATGGCCTTCCAGATTTTGCTAGCACTCCTTCCCCCATAAGCCATGAACATGGACCTTCTGGTGTTTACTGGAGGTATTCTTCCTTTGTACTGCGTCTTTTTTTTTTACAATATATGTTTTTATTGATTTTTCATAAAAGTCATACATCTATGATAAACGTATCATGACATTTCTTCATGTACTAGAATCAGTAGTTCGGCTGTTTATTGAAATGTTACAACTAATTCATTGCAATTGTTCCTTTAAGTCTAAACCACTTAAATGCTCAGGAAGGAAACAAGAAAAGTATATGAAACTTATAAACAGAATGTATAGTGAAGTAAAAGTAAGATTGTGCAAAGTGTTAACCCTAGAAAAAATTAAAAAACACGGTTAATAATGCCAAAGTTTCTGGTTACTGTTTTGTTACCACATAGATACATTGACTACAATGTGTTCACTTTAAATGGATGCATTTTGGGGTTGGTTTGCTGATGCCAAGACACAGTGCTTTGCTTTTGAGAATAGTACCCTTTGCCTGACATTGGAAATCAATTGTCACGGTGGCTGCAGTGCATTAGAGAAGATGATAATTAACAAACAGCAGAGAGCTGTGGATTCATACCTCTGTACCTGCAGAGTTCATGCCCAGGATGGTGTAACAGCTGGTTTTGTCAATGCTGACATCAGCTGTGACTTAAAACAAAAGAACATGCTACATATCTGCTAAGATGGACCATGGGGAGCTGAAAGGAAGTGGGGGATTCAGCCATGATCACTGGAGTATAAGTTCATCATTGTACCAACAAACAGCTATTTTAGCAGCCCTTCCAAAAGGAGGCCAAAACAGGTTCTTTTTTTTTTTTTAAAGGAAGCAATGACTCTGATATGACACAGTTGATAATGAAACAGCAGCAGAACAAAAATAAGATTTTTAGTGTGTAATCAGATATGCTTTTTTTGCTTTGTATTCCAAAGTGCAGTCAAACATGTATACTGGTGCAGTGTCACACTGAGCACAGCTATTTTAATGCTGCAGTCAAATTTGGATGCATTGTGCCACAGTGAAATGCTGTTTATTATATAGTTCCATCCCCCCTTGCCCACAGGTACCTCTAGGGGACATCAAGACCCAGGTACCCCCTTCATCCCCATACTTCAGAAACCCAGCACTGCAATGCTATGCAAATGTGTGCAGTGGTTTGGAATGCATCCCCCACCAGTTTCACCATCAGTTGTTGGCCTATGTATCATAGTCTTTCCAATCTGTTACCAAGCAGTGATGGCAAGGCAACCCCAGCTCTACCGCCACCTGGGGGGGCATCTTGTCATATGCGCCATTCTTACCCCAGCTAGCCCTTAGTGGGGTTCCAGGTTCACGGCAAAACCTGAGTTACTACCATGACAAGCAACTCTCCAGTCACTGTTTTGTCAGGCTAACCCAAAGTAATAAAAATAGCATTCTACACTGGCAGAAAAATGGACATAATTAAACGTTGACATCATACATTGATTTTGAGGGGTTTTGGAGTCAAGGAACATAGAAACATAGAATTTGACAGCAGATAAGGACCACTTGGCCCACCCAGTCTGCCCATTTCCCTACCTACTGGATAAGCTGCAGATCCTAGTTAACCAGCAGCCTACTTCTTTCTACCCCAACCCCCTAGAATTGCCTTATGGCTGTCCCATGCATGCTTGAATTCAACCACTGTTTTTGACTCCACAACCTCCTCCGGAAGGCCATTCCATGCATCCACAACCCTCTCTGTGAAAAAATACTTCCTTACATTACCTCTGAGCCACCCCTCCATCTTCAAATTGTGCCCCCTTGTTCTTGCACACCTCTTTTTTTGAAAGATGCTACCCTCTTGGACTTTGTTGATTCCCTTGAGGTACTTGAAAGTTTCTATCATGTTCCCTCTCTCTCCTTTCCTCAAGGCTATACATATTAAGCTCCTTTAGTCTCTCTTCATATGTCTTCTGGTGCAGACCCTGCACCATTTTAGTTGCCCTCCTCTGACAGCTTCCATCTTGTCTATTGTCCTTATGGAGATTGGGTCTCCAGAACTGCACACAGTACTCCAGATGGGGTCTCACCAGCTGTCTGTACAGAGGGATAACAACTTCCTGTTTTCTACTGGTGATGCCTTTCCCTATGCATCCCAGTATCCCCCAGCCCTCCTTACTGCCCTCTCACATTGCTTGCCCACCTTTAAGTCATCTGATATGACTACCCCAGGTCCCTTTCCATTTTTGTTGTTGTTAGTATCTCACCCCCATTGTGTACTCTTCCCCTGGGTTTTTGTTTCCCAGGTGCATTACCTTGCACTTCTTAACATTAAATCTAAGCTGCCATACATTTGACCATTCCTCTAACCTTGCCAAGTCCCTTCTCATCCTTTCCACCCCACCTTGTGCATCAACTCTGTTGCAGATCTTTGTGTCATCTGCAAAGAGACATACTTTTCCTTCCAGTCCCTCTGCAATGTCGCTTATAAAGACATTAAAGAGGACCGGTCCTAATACTGAACCCTGCGGCACCCCACTAGTAACCCCCCTTTCTTCAGAGTGGACTCCATTTACTATTACTCTCTGTGTCCTATTCTCCAGCCAATTCTTTACCCTCGCTGTCATCTTGGGACCCACTCCCAGGCTGGCTAACTTGTATATTAATCTTTTGCGTGGGACTGAGTCAAATGCCTTGCTAAAGTCTAGGTAGGCCATGTCCACAGCCCCTACCTGATCTACTACTTTGGTCACCCAGTCAAAGAATTCTATTAGATTCGTTTGGCATGACCGTCCCGCTTGTGAATCCATGCTGCCTTGGTCCCAGCCCCTCTGGCCTCTAGGTACTCGACAATCTTTTCCTTCAGAAGTGATTCCATCATTTTCCTATCACTGAGGTTAAACTAACAGGTCTGTAATTTTCTGCTTCTGCCCTGCTTCCACTTTTGTGAAGGGGAATCACATCTGCCCTCCTCCAGTCCTCAGGTACCACCCCATCCTCCCATGATTTGTTAAAGAGGGTAGTCAGTGGTGTCACTAGTTCTACCCTTAGTTCTTTTAGAATTCTGGGATGAATCCCATCAGACCCCATTGCTTTGTCCACCTTCAGTTTTAAGAGTTCTTTCAGAACCCTTTCTTCCGTAAATGGGCTGGTATCAACTTCCATATCCAGAGTCTTTCTATTGTTTGTTTTAGGTACCTCCCCCTCTTCATTTGTAAATACTGAACAAAAATATTTGTTTAGTATCTCCGCCTTTTCACAGTCACCATCTGCCTACCCCCTTCCCTTTATTAAGCATCACTATCCCTCCCTTAGTCTTCCTTCGCTCCCTGATGTACCTAAAAAAGGTTTTATCCCCCTTCTTAACTGAGCTGGCTATCTTTTCCTCAGTGCGGGCCTTTGCTGTTCTGACTGCCTTCCCAGCTTCCTTTTGCTTTAACTGATGTAATTATCTGTCCTGCTCCTTCTGTGATTCCTTGTACTTTCTGAATGCTTTCTTTTTCTCTTGATCCTTCACTGCCACCTCCTTTGAGAACCATAGTGGTTTCTTACATTGTTTTGTTTTGTTTAATTGCTTCACACAAAGGCTTGTTACCTCTGTGATGGCAGTTTTGATTATTCCCCATTGTTCTTCCACCCCTCCTTCCTGCCCATTTGCTAGTGCATTCCTTAGGCACTCACCCATTTTGGCAAAGTCAGCCCTCCTGAAGTTCAATACTTTTGCCTGGATGGTCATCTTGCTTCTCAGGATACAATTCCAGCCAAGCAATAGAGCTAATACACTTCTTGCATACAATATGGGCAGTAAGGTACTGTGTGTCTTGACAGGGACTATTTTTTCTGTAATACATGGGTTTAGTAATTTATGGCACTAAATTAAACTGGAACTTTGAAAGCCACTCCTCCCCAGCCCATAGTAGATTGGTTCTAGGACCGATCACCACTAAACAATTTGCCACTGTTGCATGTTACCCCAACAATTTACCTCCAGATCATTTTTTATATACATATATATTGCAGATTTCTGCTTTATCTGTTTTAATAGCACCTGTCATAATACACCAGAAATATGTTTAAAACTAACTAAGCTTGCTAATTTATAATTTGCAAAGCATATGTATTTTCAAATAAAAATGTGCTATTTGCAAAATTTTGCATTTTTGAAATGCAAAATTTCACAGTTTGAAAATATTTGCAGGATGACCAAAACTATGCAAAAATTGTGCATATTTTGTGAAACAGAATTTTCCAGTCTTGCCCAGCTCTGCCCCAACTGTACAGCTCAGGAACACTCAGTATCACAGTAAATCACAAAGTGCCTGACAACAGTGAGTTCTCTTCTAAAGTGAACGAGACAAGTTAGTCTCCTTGACTACTCTTAAATATTGATAAATAAAGATGCAGCCCCTAGGGCTGGGTCAGATGGAATTGATGCAAAATTTGTTAAAATTAAAGCATAACACCTGGCTGCCCGTTACCTCACTTTTCAACTTATCCTTTGCAGCTGGTCAGATACTACAAGTCAGGAAGATAGTCCTAGTCACACCATTATTCAAATGGGGGACCCTTTAAATCCAAATAACTAGGCCCATCTCTGTACTGAGTATAGTTAACAAGTTCCTAGAAAACCTGGCATATAACCAATTCTGAATTCAGCTTTGGATAGCACTATAAACCACTTACATGATTTCAGCCAATAAGGGGACACAGTGCCCGGGCACAGTGTCACTGTACTTTTAATTCTGCATACAGTGATCTTTCATGTAGGAACGTTAGGAGTGGCCATTCCACTTCAGAGCTGGAAGAAGGATGGCTTTATTTAACTTTTACACTAAATTATATACTGTGGGAGTGTCATGTGATGCTCCTGGCCAATCACAGTACATCTATCTGCTGCACATGAGGTACTCTTATTTCCGAAAGAGTGTCTCTCGTACTGAGATGCTGTAATGGGCTTCTTACTGACCATTACCACTATCACCTTTTGAAAGGCAAAAAAATAATTTTAAAAGAATAAAAGTTACTCAATCTATATTAATTTTATGGATCTGGTTGGCATGCCTCTTATAGATCTAAGAATGTCACCGCTCGTGTCCTTGGGATTGACAGAACTTCTCATTTTCAGTTTGCAGTCCTCTCATCCTATGAATACCCAAGACAATACTCTTATAGCCGTAGGAGGTCATCCAACCAGACTCATAAACTTAAAAAATAAGACTTGATACTTATTTTAAATCACTCCAGCTAACTTGAGTGATTTATAAAAAGTTATTAGGGGCTCCAGTGGGTGTCTCTTATGGCATACGAAACTCCTCTTATGAGGTTTGGGCAGGCAAAAGTGCTCAACTTTGTATCAGGGCCCTCTCACCCAAACCTCACATTCTAAGTCTCTTATACTGAACCATATCTGACACCCAGCGGAACCACTATTAACTTATAATATGCTTGCATGCCCCAACAGAATTTAGACCCTTCTGTTCTATAGCAGTAGCACTCTATAGAGAGCTGGGTCACAAATTTCAGTTGCAAGGGGCTGGTGGCAAATTTTGGAACCAGAAGTTACCAAGGGTCCCTTGGCTGTGACCCCCCAAGCTATGACAACCAGCTCTCCAGCCACTGTTTTGTTAGGCCAGCCCTAAATCTCATTCCTCATTGGAATAAAACAGTCACACAAAAGGGGTCACACATAACTGCTGTTCCAGTGCACTTCACAGTGTGCTGGTGAGTGGAAGTGGGCGGGGTCACCATGCAACTGGAATACAGTTAAAATCATAGAGACTACTGGTGTGGCTGGATTTGCCTTTTTCAGGTACAGTACTCCCTGCCCCAAACATGTTTGAAAGAAGGCAGTGCAGGATTGGCGGGTGACATAGGATTAAAGTGGGATCATTGTGTTTCACAATGACATGCCAGGAAATGGACAAGTGTGGGGGGTGTCATTGGACACCAGAGATGTTATTCCGGCCAGGATTAGACAGAGGGCCACTTGACTACCATGGAAGACTTTGAGGGCTGACCAAATAAGTCTTTCTCAGAGCCTACAAGGGGTCCAAATGTATGGGTCAGGTGTGTGAGAGGATGGGTTTGTGTGCTGAACATGATCATCCTCGACGTCCATGCATGGCATTGCCCAATGGTCATACATGTGAGATCCTAATGTGTATTATTATAGTGTGCCAACCCAGTTTGTATGGTATTGTGCACATCAACAGCTGAAATGCCTAATTTGCATTCAGACTTATGCACGAGTGAACTGCCTCACTCCAGGGCATAACCAGAATGGGCACTAGCCTATTCCTCCAATCAACTGCATCAGCAATGCATCACAAATGTATCATGACCCTGGTGCTGCCCTATACCAGTCACCAAAAAAACACGTAATGGAACCAAAAATGCCTGAAAACATATTACCTGCTGTGCCAGCTTGGTGGTGCACTTTGTCCACCCCCTACCTACTGTACCCAACACTAGTGGGCAGGTTTTTCATTCTGCTCACCACCTCCTATAACATTTACACACATAGCCCTACACTCACAATTTTCATGTATATGGTGATCCATGGCCATGTGTAGCTGAAATAGTAAATTAGAGGAAGAATGGAGTTCTGCCCTAAAGGTGTAGTAACATGGTCATGATGTGGTTCCTTGGAGGAATCAGCTGCTAGCACCAAAGTGCTGTGTATGGCAAGCTTTATTGGTCAGTGCA
This sequence comes from Neoceratodus forsteri, assembly GCA_016271365.2. Lineage (NCBI taxonomy): Eukaryota > Metazoa > Chordata > Ceratodontiformes > Ceratodontidae > Neoceratodus > Neoceratodus forsteri. The sequence continues at coordinate 860,559,900 of CM057456.1, forward strand.
ATAGGCACTTTTTTGCAACCCATAAAATAAGAAATGAGAATCAGGCTCTTTGGTATCATCTCAGATAAAAGGCTTTAAACCATTAGGTTTGCAACAATATATATTTAGATGATTTGTTTTGCATTTTGCTTTTTTTTACTTTCTCCTGTTATTGATTTATTAAATACTTCAGATAATGCATCACTTATTTCATTGTGCTTCATAAAACACCAGACTATGCCTAACTGACCTCATTATTGCTGATTGTGACATCACTGACTTGCCATGGTAAGCACTATGCCCTTATAAATAAGTACTATAAGGTCAGCTGGTGACAGTCATTTTGTTATACAGAAATCTTGTATCAGCTACTAAAATGGTACTCCAAGTCCTGAAGAGAAAAACTGAAATTAAGAGGGCGTAACGTGGGTTCAGATATGACAGCTGTAACATTCCATCTATGAACGTACAGATTGAAGTGGATACCTGCGGTAACCAATGAGATACCAACTACGTGCTGTGTTTATTGATCTAATAAAAAGTTTTGTCATGGTCTGATGGGATATTTTGTTTAGTGAACTACACAATGTAGGCTTGTTTCTCATTGAACTGCACAAGATATGAGATTTAACAGGTCAAGGAAGTTGGAAAACTTATCTGTTTCTATTGTTGTAAAATGGTGATGGCTGGCATGAGGAATACTCAATTACTGTACAATATATAAGAATCCCGCGGAGCAAAAGTGACTAGACTGAGAGCATGATGTACTTAAAAGTCAAGGACTTAGAAGCACTCAGAGAGATGTAGTGGGAAATGAAATAACTAGGGCACCAAAAAGGATGAATTCTGGCTATTTCAATGGGATAGATCTGACAGAAAAAAAGGAGTGGGTGACTCTTTTTAAAGCAACAGTGCAACAAAACCAAACAAAAAAATAAATGTACCCAAGCTTTTTCACACTATAAAAGATTCCAGGCATCTTCCAGTTTTATTTGGTGAAAACATTTCTAGGTCTACCAAAATTTTAATATTTCATAAATGCTTTAATTTAGATTTTTCTCAAGAAAAAGGAAAGCAACCACATTTGTCATAGAAATAAAATAGTAGATATGGAAATGGTTCGGCTCAAAAAAATAAAACAAAACTCATGGTATACAGCATAGGAGGTATGTTGAAAAGTGGAATTTACATGCATGCTAATATTTTTATTAATTGTACCTCAAATTAGATTTTTTGGAAAAATAAATATTCGTTGCATTGCTGCTTGAAAGGGACATTGTCAGCTCTTTATTTATGTTTTTGTTCGGTACTCAGAAATGTGCATTTACTTCCTGCGGCAGTCCATCTTGTGCCATAATACAGACAGCAGCAATGTAGTCCCCATAAAAAATAATTACTTTAAGGAGTTTAGTAAAAGGAAAAACCCTGCTGGTCCACTCCGATTGCCCGTACTCTGATTCTAAAGCCCAGTTACATTTGTAAATGGCACTGAAGAACCAGAAGGCTCACGTGGGGACTATTCTACCCGAGTTCAGCTAAAGTAGAAAAAAAGCTGAACTCAGGAAAGTGTTTCTTTCTTTGAAACAAGCGCTAAAACTCAGTTAAGTCACATATTTGCATGCCCAGTATCAAGGCTTGACTTTCAGACCATGATTTAACTAAGTTTTAGTACCCATTTCAAAGAGAGATACTTTCTCAATTTCAGCTTTCTTTCTACTACTAGAAAGTGCATTTAGCTGAACCTGGGTAGAATAGTCCTTGCATGAGCCTTTTGGTGCTTCAGCGCCAGACACGAATGTGACCACACTTTGGGATAAGTGCACAGATAATAGGAGTGGACCGGCAGGGTTTTGCTTTTTACTAAAATTCATAAATTATTTTTATGGGACTACATTGATGCTGTCTGTATTATGGCAAGAGATGAACTGCTGCAGGCAGAAATGGCACATTTCTGAGTGCCATCAAAAAACATAAGTAAAGAGCTGACAGTGTCCCTTTAATTGAGCATGTCACTGTGAAGAACAAGAAGAATAGCAGGGGACAATCAGTCCACTGAGACTATCCGAACAAGCTTAGAAAAAACAAGCATGTGTCAAAGCTGAATGTTTGCTTGCAGTGTAACAGAGCTTTAAAGAGCCCATGATGTTGTTGGGACAACTTTGAAAAATATAAGATTTAGACACAATATAGCTTATAATTCACACTTTTCTGTAATTGCCACCCTTATTTATTACTAAGTACATTTGCATAGAAACAGGCTCTCTGTCCTATTTGCTCTGCCTGCTTATCTTCTTCTGCAGTCATAATTCTGCTTATGAATCCTAAACTGTTGCTTTGGAGATAATTGTGATGTCATAAACAGGACATTATGATGGCATGTGTAGAGAGGCATCCAAAGCAAATAAAGTCTAAGGGGCAGTATTTTTGTTTTTATGTTGCTTCACTTAGTAATAAAGAAAAAGGGAAAGAATTACACAGATGTAGCTCTGACTAAATGGTACAGAGGGAAAGTACTGAACTGTACAACAATGGATTGCAGGTTCAGTCCTCTCAGCGTTACATACAGTATTGTCTAAGGAACTCTGAGCTATAGTAAATGTTTAGCCAGCCCAGTGGAATGGACTGGTGAGGCGCTGGATACCTCACCTCCCACCACACCAGCAACAAGGGTTCAGGAATAGACCAGGGTCACTTGTGGGCTGGTGGCGATAAGGAGGACTGAGCATCCATCAATGGCTCCCCTCCTCCTGGATGAGGGGACAGTGTGTACTGCTCCTTGGCTGTCACCTAGTGGAGGGTAGGTGGCACATCAGTGGTCACCAGGATTGAAATCCAGAGGTGGGCATTGAAAGCATAAACCATCTTCACAGTCTCTGTGCATGCCATTGCACTCTGCAGGCTCTGACTCAAGGAGAGTAATGGGTGGAAAAGAACCCTTGTCATCAGAATGATGCTTCAACCCTGTTGGCACCACACCACCACCATCCATGACAACCACTCACACAACAAGGTAAGAATTAGATGGGTAAGTGCTAAAGAAGGGGTGACAGGACTTGGAGTCAGTAGCAGAAGGGGAACAACGGGGAGGGGCTGGAAGATAAAGTTCATATGAAAAAAAAGAACTGCAAATATATATGAACTATAAACTGAAAGGTGCCTAAATCTCACATTTTTTAAAGTTGTCCAGCTAATAATAGATGCTCTTTAAAGAGAACGTAAACAATATGTAATTTAAATGAACTATTTCTGGTGTTTTCTGTACATTATTAGTAGTGGTACTCGGACAGCACTTTAACAGATCCAACTAACCTCCATTGGATAGTGCCAATATCTGAACCAGGATCCAGCAAATATCCAGCCAAAGTCGGATCTCAGATCCAAGGTTAGATAATTATGTATCCATGGTGGTGCAGCAGCAATCACCAGAACTAAAACCCAGAGGCGAGCACTTGAGAATGTGCATTGTCTTCATGGCCTGTGTGTGGACCATTGCATACCACAGGCCCTGACTCAAGGGGAGTAACATGTGGCAAAGAACCTCCATTGGTTGGATGATGATGATGATGATGTGACGCTGCAGGCACCACAACAGCACCATCCATAGTATCCACTCACACAACAAGATAAGAAGTAGATGGGCTATGTCCTGGAGCTGGGGTGGTGGGACTGGGGTCAGCAGCAAAAAGGGGGCCTACAGGGAGGGGCAGGAGGATAAAGTCCAAATGAAAAAAAATGCAAAAATTTATGAACTATAAATTGAATTGTGTCTAAATTTCCCATGTTTCACAGTTGTCCAATTGGTATCAGGGGCTCTTTAAAGGGAACATAAATGGTATATAATTTAAATCAACCATTTCTGGTGTTTTCTGTTCATTATTAACATGCTGTGAACATAGTTGATGCTATTATAATTTGATGTTATTGTATTTGCATTCTGTGTGCTGAGTGTTTTTCCCCCACTGTTTTATGCTTTAAAAGAGATGCTCTCAAGACTCCTGTCTGTAACTAGAGGAAACCCCTATAGGTGGTGTAAGTGGAAAACACACACACACACACACACACACACACACACACACACACACACACACAGTGTAAGGCTTGTATTTAGCATCAAAGCCTGATGATAATGTCTCTAAGCTGGCTAATGGGCAGAAAGCCATTGTTACTGGTGGGGCTGCATCCTTTGAACTACATAAAGTTTACGCCCATCAGCCAGCTGAACACTGTCATCATCAGTCTTCTCAGAACTGAATTTTGAGTAGCAAGCCTCCTGCATTTCCACATCCATTGGCTAATACAGTACACACCTCCACAGCCCAATATACTCACCGAGAACCACCAATATGCTCACTTTGCATATGTACACCAGCAAACATAGAAAGGGGATGGGGGAACAATTCATCATCCAGGAAGGAACTACTGGACTGCAAACAGCTCAGCTTATCAGATGCATTGGTAGTAAGTGCTTTGTGAATGTTGAATTAGACAAATGGAATTCTGGAGGTATTTCCTATTGTGCTACCATGAAGATTTGAGAAACATGTTGCCAATAATAGTCCTCAGTATTTCCACTGTTAATTTAAAACTATTAAACCAAATTTTCAAATTTTGTTACACACCAGGACACAGGGCGCTGGATATGTTTGCAAAATTTCATGTGTATACCTACAACAGCAGAGAAGTTACAAACATCCACATTTTTAGAATGCTTTCAGAAAATTTCACAAATAATTTTATAGTGAAATTATTACCTCCTGCAACTTAAAAAATGCTGATTCACATCTTAGAAACATAGAAACATAGAATCTGTTGACAGATAAGGACTCTACGGCCCACCTAGTTGCCCATTTCCCTACTCACTGCTGCAGCCCCAGATCCTATTTGATCTGTAGCTGTCCTGCTCTCACATCTCCAGGGTACCCTTATGTCTATCCCATGCACTCTTGAACCCCCGTATTGTTTTCACCCCCACCATTTCTGCTGGAAGGCTGTTCCACAGCTCCACCACCCTTTCAGTGAAAAAGTATTTCTTAACATTACCGCTGAGTCTTCGACCCTTCAGCCTCATATCATCCCCCCCTTGTTCTTCTGCAAAGTTTTCTCTGAAATATGCTTTCCACCTGTACCCTGTTTACTTCCGTAAGGTACTTGAAAGTCTCCATCATATCTCCCTCTCTATACTTTCCTCCAGTGAATAGAAATTAAGGACCTTAAGTCTTTCCTCATAGGGCTTCCGGTGCAGTCCATGTACCATCTCCATTGACCTTCTCTGGACTGCCTCTATTTTGTCAATGTCCTTCTAGAGATGTAGTCTCCAGAACTAGACACAGTACTCTAGCTGAGGCCTCTCCAGTGATCTGTACAGTGACATCACCACCTCCTTCCTACTGCTTGTTATGCCCCTCCCTATGCACCCCAACATTCTGTTTGCTCTTCCCATTGCCTTTTCACACTGTTTGGTCACCTTCAGATCATCAGATATGATAACCCCCAGGTCTCTCTCTCTTGACTTGTGGTGGCCAGAATTTCCCAACCCCTCCTGTACTCCTTCCTTGGATTCCTGTGACCCAGGTGCATGATCTTGCACTTTTTAGCATTGAAACTCAAAACAGACACCCGACCACTCCTCTAATAGGCTTAAGTCTTTTCTAATTTTTTCCACCCCTTCCAGTGTGTCCACTCTGTTGCAGATCTTGGTGTCATCTGCGAAGAGGCACACCTTTTCCTCCAGATGCTCTGCAATGTCACTAATAAAGACATTGACCAGGACTGGCCCCAGCACTGACCCCTGTGGCACCCCACTGGTCACCTCCCTCTCCTCAGATTTCATGCCATTTACAACCACCCTGTCAGTACCATCTCTTATTCAGTTCCCAACCCACTTTAACACCATAGGATCCACTCACAGACTCCCCAATTTATTTAGCAATCTCCTGTGCGGGATGGTGTTGAAGGCCTTATTGAAATCCAGGTAGGCCACATCCACCACCACTCCCTGATCTACCACCCTGGTTACCCAGTCAAACAAATCTATAAGATTCGTCTGACAGGACCTTCCCGCTGAGAATCCATGCTGTCTTGGATCCTGTGCCCAGCTATCCTTCAGAAACTTCACAATCCTCTCCTTAAGTAAGAACTTCAATAGTTTCTCCACTACTGAGGTCAGGCTTACAGGCCTATAATTGCCCACCTCCTCTCTGCTTCCACTCTTGTGGAGAGGGACCACATCTGCCATCCCCCAGTCCTCAGGTACCTTCCCGTCTCTAGTGATGCATTGAAAAGGTCAGCCAGTGGTTCCGCTAGCACTTCCCTGAGTTCCTTTAGTACTCTGGGATGGATCCCATCTGGCCCCATTGCCTTATCTGCTTTTATTTTCCCTAAGTTCTTCTACGACACTTTCCACCATGAATGGGCTGGTGTCTACCTCCTTCCCCTGAATACCCCTCTTAATGAGTCTTGGTCGCTCACCCTCCCCTTCCCTGGTGAATACTGAGCAAAAGTACTTGTTCAGTATCTCAGCCTTTTCTAGGTCATCCTCTACCCTTTCTCCTCCTTCCTTCTTCAGCCTAACAATCCCATTTCTGGTCTTTTTCCTTTCGTTAATGTATCTGAAGGTCTTGCCATATTTAATACTTTCTATGACCCTTCCAAAAAGGTTTTGCATGCTAATTTGTATATATCTAACTCCAAAGATGGCTGGATTTTAAGCAGATAAATAGTTTCATGAAATTTCTCCTCAACAAATAAAGTGCCAGACATTAAGCCCATTCATGTTGGAAACTACTCATCTGGATGCAATTAGGACACCTAACAACATATAATTATGCCAGATTTCAGGTCTCTAGTTCAATGGGCAGCTGGATTCTGTCCAAGTGAACACATTTCACAAATTCTTTGAAATGCCGCAGAAGTCCCTTGAATTTCATAATAATTCATGGAATCCCATCAGAATTCCACAAATTCAGAATTTTCTAAATCTGCACATCGCTACATGCCAGAGTGCTGACTATAATAATCCTGATTATGATAATGTATGGACAAATATATCTTTATCTATGTTATGGAAAATTCTACAAACTTAAAGGAAAACACCAGTCCCTGCACCACCCCACCTCCTGAACAACACCACCCACTCCCCTTCCCGATTAGGCTTTTAAGCCAAAAAATAATTTTAATCACAGGTGTGTTTTAATCTATCCTCTACTCTTTCACCTGTAATGTAAACACAGCCAGAGTTTTACTTTCTCAGTGTGGTTCTGCACTGCTTTACAGTGCCACTTTACACAGTAAAAGTGGTGCAGAGCTGCACTGAGAATGTGAAATGACACTGTGCAGCTCTGGTTGTGTTTACATTACAGGTGAAAGAGAGGAGGATATAGACACAAGTAATTAAAAAAATAATTTGGGGGCTTAAACGCCTAATGGAGGGTTGTTTGAGGGGTAAGGTGGTGGGGAGTCTGGTGTTTTCCTTTAACTAAAATGAAAATAAATGCTGTTGAAATGACATATATACACATTTAATTTTGTCTTTATTATTTCAATTTTGGGGATAAAACAAACTTGAATAATTCACTGGGGATTAAGTGATGATGTGGGCAGAGGCATGTTTAAATGATGGTGGATAAATTGAGAGGAAATTGTATGCAATTATATATTTTAATTCATTGACTTAAAAGATCTTCTGACTTTCTTACACATGCACGAATCATACTACTACCAATGTGATAGGGTCAGTAGGTGACCTGTCACAGGAAAGGGTCAAGTTAGAGTCGGTAGGAATGTGCAGGTAGTAACCCCTCATACCTGGACATGCCTCCAGGCTATCATACATCATTTCACCTTTGTAATATCTGCACCACCACCCCAAGTCAGGAGGCCATGAAATTAGGCTCACAATAAAAGCACCCTTTTGTTCTGCTTCCAGGATGCAGGATGTGCGTACCACTAAGCAGAGCCAGGATGGACTGGGTGACTGGATCTAGGTAGCTGTCCTTCTATACTCTGTTTTTATGCCCTTCATCCATGATGAGGCAGGGCTCCCTTCTGCCAGCTTCCACCACCCCTTCCCCACTGTCCTGTTTCTCACCTGGGCCTTACCTGTCACCAAGGGTACCCCACAGATTACCCCCTTTGAGGGGTCAGGAGAGGGAAGGTTATCCTCCCTCCCCCCCAGAGGCACATTATCCAGTGCTCACTGTGTATGATAAACACAGTAGATGAGAATGAACTAAAATAATTTTGTTTATTCTGTAAAAACTTGCAGTTAGGCAACTATGACCTATTTTGTATAGCTTTGAAAGATTTAGCCTAACACACAGTTGGCACAAAAAAGTAGACTTCTGCACTAAACAGCAATTAACTGTGCTTTACCATGATGATACACAGAAAAAAAATGACTTGCTTAGAAGGGTTGAGGACCAGTCATGGCCTCCTAATTTTTTATCATCATCATTCCATCATAATCTAGACTAACGGTGCTGGGGCAATAAGGTATTGTCTGTCTCCTGCTCTAGTGATATTTGTTAGAAAGTTTTTAAGAATTCATTCATTCACTCTCTGCTTACATCTCTTGACTGTTAGTAAGGGATTCTCAGCAATAAGAACACAATGTTCAGTAGTGGCCAACATGAACAATGACTCCTGCTTTGGACTTGATTACGTCTTATGTTAATGTAGGAATTGTCATATGATGCCTCACAAATCCAGGAATTGGTAGACTCAGCTCAAGAAGCTTCAGCGGGGTAGTTTGGACATCACAGATCAGGTCTATCATGTCCAAGACTCTTTCCCACCCTTAGGCTTGGGGTTGGGGTCTCTGTTGTCAGTGCTGGTGTGGGACTGATGTCAGGTTTGGGGCAGCACATTGTTTTGATGATATATTTTTTTTAAAACCCCAGTCTGCTGCTTTTGCGGGGTCACCTTGCTGTTCATTGCAAGTCAGGTTCCAGCCCAGATCTTTGGCTTTTATATCCCTGATCATACTCTGGAGTTTCCAACAGACATGTCCTCTCATTGGGGCTTGAGTCTGTGTTGTCATTGGGGAATGCTGGCTTCATTCAGGGTCAGTTCCTCGTCTTGGGGAGCTGCCTCTTTAGTCCTTGTGGCTGGGGGATATACTTTTTTTCCTATTAGTATTTTCTCCCCTCACCATGACCTGCCAGTTATCTACCGTTGTCACAGGGATGTACCCTGAACAGGCCCATTGATCCTCTGGCTCACTCCTAGGTCCCTATGCCCTTGTCAGCATCCCCCATGGCTATTCCTCTGCCATGGCAGGGGCCCTGGGGGAAGGTACATCCCTCCCAGGCAGCTCAAGGCAGTTCTCTGAGTGAGCTAGGACCCAGGGGGGCTAGGAAACCCAGGTCATCATAGAGACAATGCAGTGAAGTTTTCCCCTTGGTTTTCTCCCACCCTCCATCCTCCCTTGGAGTGCATCAGCATCCAGACTTTGGATGCACACAGCAACATCCCTGCAGTGGAAACTATCTCCCTTGTCCCACTGCAGGGTCACTGGGTCATCAGCTGTGCAGTACAAACCCACCTCAACCACAGAAGCCCTATTAACTTATAATATTGCTCAAAACTAATTAGATGTGGTACATTTTAAGAAATGGGTGTAGGCTGGACCAGCCACAGTATTTTGATGGACATCTGTTTCTAACACACACAGAATATTCCCCTTGTAATTGCAAGCAGTAGCTTTTACAGTATTTAAATCCAAAACCTTGAAAATATATAAAACCACCTTCCTTTCCCTGGCTGTCAAGGGGTCTCCCCTCCTCATTTTTTTAGATAAAACAATTTAGTTAGCAGGACCACCGGTGCAATATTGGCACTACCACTCGCGCAGCAGGCAGCCCAATTCGGGAATGAGCCTGGGTCATCAAAGGGCCAGCTGGGGAGAGGAGAACTGAGCATCCCACTGGATGCTGTTCCCCTCTGGGGGGGTCCTATGCCTTGCAATTTCCCCCTGGGTAACTACAGGTGGTGGTGCAGGCTGAGTAGATTCAGTGGAGAGCAGGGATGTGATTGGCTGGCAAGGTGCCAATGCATGACATGTATGTGCATGTTCCCATTCCCAAGTCAGCATCCCAATGGGGTGGGGAGCAAAGTGAAAGCCCTGACCTCTGCAGCATGGCAGCTCTGCACAGACCACTGACCCTGCACACACCGACCTGAGCTCCTTCCTGGCCACACAAAGTTGCTTGTTTTTGTGGGGCTTGGGCCACCCTGAAGGCCTCCATCAAGCAGAGGGAATACCACGTGTGGACAGGTTAGGAGGAAGGTAAGTCCTGGGATATGGTGGAGTGATGAGGTTGGGTTTCATGCAGGGTGTGCATACCGGTCCAAAGAGCCAGTTGGAGAAGGAGATTAAACAGAAACAAAGACAAACAAAAGTTAAATTAATGAAAACTACAGTGATTGCCATATTGGCCAGACATGTTTGTTGAGGCATTATTTATTTCATAACAGTGACCATGCTGACAATTTTACAGAATAAAGTATGTATAAAGGCAGCTTCAATGATTCCAGAAATGCATCAGCAGAAGAAAGATGATAAAATATTAGTCAAGATATTTTTAAAGTGTATTTTTTGTTGTAAACAGTCCAAGTAAATACATATCCACAGACAGGCAGCAGTCATGTGAGTTCCATCTGTAGTATAGCTGTGACATGAGAGTTTCTGACTGTTCTTTGTGGGTGGGGGGGGGGCGCTGTTGTGGCCCAGTCATATTTACCTCATAAAAGTGAATTGACATTCAGTTTATGCAGCAGTTTTGCTTCTGTTTCCTTGCTACTGCTGACACACAGCATACCAATCTTAGAGGCATGCTAATTGCTTACCCTCCTGTCAGCCATCTCTATAGTAATTAACCTCACTGACACCAGCGAAGCATAAGGAGTTCTGACTGGTGCATTGGTCCTGCACAGCAGCATAGCTGAATCCCTTGAAGGGATATTACAGGGTTAACTAGGCCTGCCCTTTCAGCTTACTAGAAAAATCACGTTTAATATTTCCAGGTCTGATAGACAAGCTCAGGGGATGCAGCTGATAATTATTTAATTTGAAAAGCTTAGCCATTTTTGATCAGTACCTTTTTAAAGTTGCAGGCTTGTCTTATAAAGAAAAAAGCCCGTTTAGCTTTCTGGGGTTTTGCCCACTGAATGTGAAATAAAAACTCCTGGGCTGCAGTTCTTTAAAGATCAAATGCCAATGTTTTACAGATTTATGGTAACACAGGACTTCAAGTCCCTGTGTCATGATTAGTGTTTCCTGAAAATATCATGCTGTTTGGTTTTGAGGTTTTCTTTAAATCAGCATCTGTTAATGCACTCTGCAGTAACTGAAAACAGTGAAGAAACAGTGAAGATTTGTCAGTCCCTATTAGTGAGTGATGACACCATTCCTGTCCTGCCTGTTGCTGCAACAATGAAGTCCTTAACTGCCTGTAGTAGCTGGTGTACTTCCCAGTCAGAGTAATCAGTACGGCTAATTTTCTTTACTCCAAGTGTGCTACTAACCACACCTGGTTTGTGTTTAGATAGATTAGGTTACAATCTATTATTCTGTTCTCATAAAGAGTTGGTCATTTGTGTTTCAGTGTTTAACTGAAGTGGTATAAATTAATGTTTGTGAGAAAGCACCTGTCTGTATCACAGCTGAGTTCTGTCACATAAAAACTCTGCATTGTTATTTGCCTGTATAAATCCAGGGTTGTTTAATGGATATAAAATAAATCTAAAGTTTAAGTCATAGAAGTAGTGTGTCCTTGATGTAGTCTCCATACATATGTTCATGTGAGAACAGCATTGTTATGCCAGATTGACAACCAGGTGTCTGCCACACTTTGCTATTTCAGGAACCTGTACTGTATGAACTCTCAAAATGTATTTCTCTGAGGGATTCTGTGTGGAAATACATCATGTATGTGTGTAACTAGACATACTATACGTCATCCTGATGCCACCGTCTCTTGCCCCTTAGTTGAGGCTACTGCACTCTGCTTTCCACTGCCCCCCCTCCAGTTAGGGCCAATGCCACCTGTTGCCCCCTGTTCCAGTCTCCACAGAGAAGACTGCTGCACTCTGCTAAGCCCTAGAGTCCCAGGGACTCTGTCTGCACAGTTGGGGCTGCTGCACCATGCTGGCCAAGGCCACCAAAGGTAGGGCTTTTGCTGCTCCCTCCACTGCCCCCAAATGGGCAGGGCTGCTGCATTATGTGCACTCTGTCTCATAGTCAGGGCTGCTGTACCCTGATGCCACCCTTCATCCTGCCACATGGTCATGGCATCTGTACCATGCTATCCTCTCTCTCTGCCACCACATCCAAGGCTGCTGCACCCCACAATCATGTTGACACATTCAAGGCTGCTGTGGCCTGCTGTGCCCTACGGCCCCATGCCTCCACAGCAAGGGGCTGCTGTGCCCTGCTACCCTCTGTCCCCACCCCATAACACAAGATGAAAGTGCTTGTTTTTTCTTTCAAGCAGCTTGGGTAGTGTACCAAAGGATCTGACTCTGGTGGCAGGGAACAGCATGGAGCAACAACCCTAACTGTGGAATCAAGAGGCTCTATGATGCAGCAGGGCACAGTGGTGGCAGGGGGCAGAGGACAGCTTAGTGCATAAGTTTTGACTGTGGGGCAAGACACAGTGGGGCATCAGGGTACTGCAGCCCTAACTGAGACAAGGTGCACGTTTTGCAACTGTTCTGCCCATTTTGGACAGTGCAGAGTGTAGCAAAAGACCCACCTTTGGTGGCCTGGGACAACACGGTGCAGCAGCCACAACTGTGGAGGCAGAGGCCCTGGGACTGTAGGACTTAGCAGAGCACAGCAGTCCTGTCTGTGGAGACTGGAACAGGGGACAACCAGTGACATTGGCCCTGCCTGTGGGGGGTGGGCAGAGGGAAGCAGGGTGCAGCAGCCTCAACTGAGGGGCAAGAGACAACAGCATCAGGATGACATATACTATGTCTAGTTACACACATACATGATGTATTTCCACGCAGAATCCCTCAGAGAACTGAATTTTGTGAGTTCATACAGTACATGTTCCTGAAATAGCAAAGTGTGGCAGACACCTGGTTGTCAGTCTGACATAACAACAATATTGTTCTCACGTGAGCATATGTATGGAGACTACATCAAGGACACGCTACTTCTATGGCTTAAACTTTAGATTTATTTTATATCCATTAAACAACCCTGGGTTTATATAGCCAAAAAACAATGCAGAGTTTTTATGTGACAGAACTCTGCTGTGCTACAAACAGGTGCTTTCTCACATTCATTTATATCACTTCAGTTGCCCACTGAAACACAAATGACCAACTCTTTATGAGAACAGAATGACAGATTGTAACCTACTTTATCTAAACACAAACCAGGTGTGGTTAGTAGTACACTTGGAGTAAGGACAGTTTAGCCCTACAGATTACTCTGACTGGGAAGTGCACCAGCTACTACAGGCAATTAAGGACGTCATTTCTGCAACATCCTGGACAGGAATGATGTGATCACTCACTAATTGGGACAGAAAAATCTTCACTCTTTCTTCACTATTTTCAGTTACTGCAGAGCACATTAACAGACACCAATTTAAATAAAACCACAAAACCTAACAGCATATTTTTGGGAAACATTAATCATGACACAGGGACTTGAATTTCTGTGTTTATTGTAAATCAGTAAAACATTGGCATTTGATCTTTAAATATCTCAGCATAGAATCATATGTTTTTAATTGTGACTAGATAAGGGTTCTGCAACTCCATTGGAGCCTGGTACTGTTGTACTGTAACAAAATTTACAGATCCTGAAAATGTGGCATTCCCATCAGGACATGTAAATATATATAATATATATATATATATATATTTTGTATAATGTGCCATTGTATGTGTATGACCGTTAGGACCTCCTTGTGAATGAGCTTGCTGAATGGAGTTTTCCTGCAGTAAACTTGAACTTGAACTTGAAATAAATATAAAATAGCTTCATATTGTAAATGGTAAAGGATGGAAAAATATAACGAGGAGGATTTTGGGATGATATGATGCAGGCACAGTGACCAATTTCTGCCTATGCCATGCCACATCCAAACCTTTGAATGCTATGTTCAAAGGTTCAGATGGTTTAATGGCATTTTCTTCACTTTACAATAAAATCAAACTATACATTCATCAAATTTTTGACAGATGCTTCATTTCTTGAGAGCAATTTGCCTCAGTTCTGGATGGATGTGTGATCTAAAATTCAAGTGCAAATCATGCTTCTATGTCGGAACCATGACACAAGACCCCTGAAGAACTTTGAACACCCTGCCTTATGCATCCATTGAGCCTGTCCTCTTGTTCCTATGTTGATTTACTTTGCACTCTCAGAGTTCTCCCCTTATCCTGCCTCCCTTTGGTTAGTAAAATTACCCTTGAAGATGTCCTATTGGAGGGGACAGCCCAGTGGTGCAGAGGGCTGAGGCACTGTGCACCTTACCTCTCACCATGCTGGTGTCCCAAGTTTGGGAACAAACTCAGGACACCGGAGTCAGTGGGAGGGAAAGAGGGTCATAAGTGAATTGAGCAGCCATCAGGCAGCTCAGCTCCCCCAGGTAGGGATAGCTGGCCATGTCAGCACTTGTCTACCACCAGGTGGAAGCCTGGTGGTAGCACCAATGCATGAGAGTCAGACATGAGTCAGGGAAGGGGGAGCCATGGTTCCAGGTCACACGTGCACCTCCATGCACATGTGCAGCCCAAGTTGCCATGGCTAGGTGAGGTAGAAAAGAGGTGGGAAAAAATTATGGCAAGACAGGTGTGAATGACACTTTGCACATTAAACCCCCACCCACCTCACAACCAAGGTACCTGCTGGCCACACTGGATTATGACTTTGAGGGGGATGGCCCCCCCTCCTGCCCCCACCATGGGGAGCATTCCATGGGAGCATTGGTCCAATCAAGGTAAGCCTGGGGAGGTGGTGGATATTGGGGGTCAATGGGGCAGTGCATATGGGAGCCAAGTTTGTCTCAGCCAGGGCGAATAAACAAATGATGAAAAAAGCCCCATTGGGTTTTGAACCTCGAGATAGTCCAGCATTGATCACATTACTGAATAGACTGTTTCACCTATCTACCACCCTCTCAGTGAAGAGGGACTCTCTGATGTAATTCTTGACTCCCCTCCCCCCCACTAGCTTAAGGTTATTCACTTTGGTGGTTGTGCTGCTCCTTGACTTAAAGAACTCTGTGGAGTTCACATTATTACATCCCTGCATGGGTTTACTGTTTTTTATCATGTCCTTGCCTTTCGTTCCTGTCCTCCAGAAAATACATGCTAAGGTCACAATCTATCCTAACATGTCATACCGCACTAACCCTGGATCATTTTTATAGCCCTGTGCTGGATAGGCTGTAACAACTACCTGTCCTTCAGATTCAGGTTCCAAAAACTGCATGCAGTTCTCCAGGTGTGGTTTACCCAATGACCTGTACAGTAGTAATGTCACCTCCGTGCTGTGACAAGTGAAACCCTGCCTGATACATCTCAACATCCTATTAGCTTCCCCATATGCCACACTGCATTGGAAAGATGATCTCAAATTGTTGTATATTATAGCTCTAGGTCTCTTTCCTCCTGATCTACCTTGACCCCAGTGATGCAGTATTCTTTCTGCAGATTTTTGTTTTCAGTATGCATCTTTTCTGCATCCTTTGTCATGCTGCTAATCCCTTCTTCATTGCCCACCATTGTGCAGAGTTTGATTTTGTCTGCAAGCAGACTCACTTTGCATTATACCCCACCCTGATGCTACTGATGTACATGTTAAAGAGCAGTGGCCCCAGGACAGACCTCTTTGGCACTTCACCTTTGACCTTCCAGATATCAGAGAATGTACCATTCAGGACTGCTCTCTGTGTCCTACAGTACCTGATGACCAGTTTCCAATCCACATATGTAGTCCTATCCCCTCAGTCTATGTCCACCACCTGCTGTATAAGCCAAGTACAGGTTCATTGCAATGAATCAATGACCTTACTGAAGTACAGGTACAGAATGTTGACTGCCTAGCCTTATCTACTTTCTGTGCCACTGAGCTGAAAAACATCTGTCTACAGTATTTCATTTCACATGAGCAGCCCTTTATGAAACCATGCTGATGCCTGTCAATTAAGCTGTTTTTCTCCTAGGAAGTCAACTATCTGTTCCTTTATTATTGACTCCCATAGCTTGCCAGCTATTGTTGTCAGGCTCACTGGCCTATAGTTACCTGGGTTTTCTGTATCTCCACCCTTGTGTATAGCTATCAAATCAAATCAACTTTATTTATATAGCGCCTTTCAGAGCCAAGGCGCTGTACATAAAAACATATACATAATATAGATTAAAGCAACATTAAAATATAGCGACCATAATTAAATAAAAGCTAGACTAAATAAATATGTCTTTAACCCAACTTTGAAACTGTCGACGGTTGGGCATTCTCTCAACCAATGAGGTAGAGAATTCCACAGGGTTGGTGCTGAAAAAGCAAAAGCACGGGATCCTGATGTCTTCAATCGAACCCTGGGAATCTCCAGCAATCCCTCGTTGGCGGAACGGAGAGGACGGAGGGGGCAATAGGGAATCAGGAGATCTTTCAGGTAACCAGGTCCCTGATCATGTAGTGCAGTAAAGGTTAGTAAACCAACCTTAAAGGTGATCTGCCACCAAACAGGCAGCCAGTGCAGTTCGCGGAGCACAGGTGTAATAAGACTGGTTCTAGATGTCCCAGTCAGAAGCCTGGCCGCCGCGTTCTGCACCAGCTGCAGGTGGTGGATATCAACCCCAGGTAGCCCTAGGTAAAGGGAATTGCAGTAATCAAGATGGGTAGTGACAAAGGCATGGACCAATTTTGGAAGATCACCCGCGAAGGAACCAGGTGTTTCACCAGGGCAATATTCCTCAGATGGTAAAAAGAGGATTTGACGACAGCTGACACCTGAGATTTTAGGGTCAGTCCGTCATCAAAAATAATGCCCAGATTACGCACCTGATCAGAGGTAGGGAGCGGCATACCACCAAGTAACAAACCTGAAGGTTGTCCAGCTCCCAAACCTGCCCCCGGATGACCTGGGTCCACTACCAATACCTCAGTCTTATCCGGATTCAGTCTCAGCCAGCTGGAACTCATCCGAAGTCTGATCTCAGCAAGGCAGTTGTTTAGCACGGAGAGTGCATCATCCTGGCTGGGGAGAAAAGGACAGATACAGCTGGGTATTATCTGCATAGCAGTGAAAACCCAGACTGTATCGCCTGATGATTTCTCCCAATGGCAGCATATACACTGCAAACAACATGGGAGTTAAAATGGAGCCCTGTGGTACCCCACAAGGCAGGGAGTGAGCACCAGAGGAATAAATTCCAGTGGCAACTCTCTGAGACCTGTCTGTGAGGTAAGAATGAAACCATTAAACTACCTTCCAACCAACTGGAACCTCACCCATAGCCAGTGATTTATTAAATAGGTCTTCTAAGGTGGGTACCAGAGCCTGACTTGCCTCCTTCAGTACCCTTGGGTGCTGCCCATCTGGTCCTGGTGACTTGTTTACATTCAGGTCCTACAGACCCTTCAGTATCCTCTCCCGAGATACCTACACTATCTCAGATCTGTTGCTGTCAGTATCCTCAAATCTATTCTCTAGTCTTACCATTAGGAATTGGTCTTGTACCCTCCACTATAAACACAGAACTGAAGTATTCATGTATTATGTTTGACTTGTTTTGTTTTCATTGCTTGCTCCATCTCTATTTATTCTATGTCATGATTTTTCAGATGTTTTTCCCTTATGTACCTAACAAAAATGTAATCCTTTTTTGACTCCCTCTGCTGTCCTTAGTTCTATGTACGCTTTCACCCTCTTTATGATGTCCTTGTTTTTTACTGCGTTATCTTTATATACATCCATGGTGGTCTCATTCTAGTCCCCTTTGTTAACCCTTAAACTTTTAGGTTATTCTAGATTGCCTTCTTTTCCTGCTTGTTTAGCCAAAGTGGCTTCTTTTGTTTCTTAGTCTAACAACTTCTATGCAAGCTTGGGTGGCTCTCATTATTGTCAATTTAATTGCTGTCCACTTTCTCCACCTCCTCTATTTTATGTTACTCTTTCAGCTGATCTTCTATTGGTACCACCTTCATTTTGCAATAATCAACTTTCTTAAAGTCAGAAACCACAGTGCTTGATTTCACTTGCTCAGGTCTCTGTCCAGTGTCAAACTAAATGGTGGTGTGGTCATTGTGTCCAGTTGTATCCTCTATTGTGATATTCCTGATAAGATCCTTGTTGGACATTACCATACCAAAAATCAGCCCCCCCTCCAAGGTTGATTCTCACACCCACTGTGTGAGAAAACCTGCCCTGCATTACTTCTAGGAACTTCTGACTTTTTGGCTTGCTACTTTCACAGCATGCCAGTCAATGTCTAGATTGTTACAATCCCCCATTAGTATTGGTTTTACCTGGCTAGCTTCTGTCTGAATTTTCCTTTCCATTTCCTTGACCTTGACCTTCTGTGCCCCCTGATTTGGCAGCCTACAGGGTACCCTTGTCCAATGGGTATCCCATTAAGATATCGCTGCAAACATATTAAGGATAAAATCTTGCAGTGAAAATGTGGAGACCATTTACAGTGACGGGGTAGGATAGGGTTACATAATTATTGCTATCCTTATCACTGTATGCATAGATGTGGAAGGGATCAAGTAGCTGTAGGTGTGGTGCCTGGTCAAGCAACTCCAGTGGTGGAGTGGCCAAGGCACTAGCACCTGAAGCAGAGGAGACCTGGGAACCAGGGTTTGGTTCCCTGTCTCCTGGTATTGGACTTTTTTTTTATATAAAGAAATTGCCCCTCCCAAGTTTCATTCTGTCCTCGAGGTCCACACACCCTCAGAGTTTGTTATATTAATTTTGGGGGCTATGGGGCGTGGAGCCCACCACAAAACAAAAAACTGCTCATGTTGCTCTATTGTTTTGTTTGTTGTGTAGCAAGTTTGTGCCAGTTGGTGTTTTCACCAACATTTTATTTGTTTGCGAGATTTGGGTTATGGCATTGTGTACCACAATGTTTTTGTATGTGGGGGTATGACAGTGATTCATCCAATGCTTCCTCCACCCCCCCTTATCTGTTTGCTGGGAGCTAGACCTCCCCAGGACTGATTTTTCCTCTGAGACCCTTATGAATTATTTTACGAATACTGCCCTCCTTCCCATGGCATCCTTCTGGTCCCTCCTAAATAGAGTATAATCAAGAACATTTAGGTCCCGGATGTTCTTTTGAATTGAAAGAACTGCCCCAAAAAACATTTAAAGAACTTCAACCTATCAACACTGAAAAGGTAAATTGTAAATACCCTTTTCTGTAAGCTAGGTGCTGTTGTCTGCACTGTGTCAGCTGTCCCAGCACAGAGCCTCAGCTAACTGGTCACTTAGCCCGGCCTCTGCTGGAATGCACTATGCCTGTTCAGCTCCTATGCAGCTCCGCCCCTGATCAGTCACATGCATCATGTGTACTAACATTTAAAGAATTGCCCCACCCAAAAAAATTTCAAAAGAACTTCAGCCTGTTCGCACTGACATATTAAGTATTACATACCTGTTTTTCTGTATGCTAAGTGTTTCTATTTGCTCTGTGCCAGCAGCCCCTACCATTATATACAGTATGGAAGAACAAAGAATTGATATACTGGGGAGACATTTTGGAAAACCAAAAAATTGAAAAAATTATAAGGCACAAGAAAAGTTCTGTTTAACTATTGCTAATCATTACAAATGTTTGAGATTTTATTGTATTTGTATTGAGCAATGAGCATTTTCATGGAGATCCTGGGAGTACCACAGTTCACAGTTTATTGTATTTGAAAAAGTATGAGATTATGAATGCCAAATTTCTGATATATGAGACACAAAGTAAATCAAGTAAATCTAAAGTAAATGTATTTTTAGTACATACAGTAGGAGAAAGTATAACATGAATAAAATATTAGAAAAATGAAATGAGGAATAAAATATTGAGATGATGGAATCTGACCCGAATGAGATAATTGAAGATATCGGAATTCTTAAATGATAATACAAAATGTTTTGCAAAATATAGTATAGTCAACAGGTTATATGTCTCTGCTGCTATATATGATATTATTACCAATAAAGAGATTACACATTGCAGGGGATGCAATTTAGAAATACAGGGCTGGATTTTCAAAACTCTAGATGTAGCACTTGCATCATGAGTTCTGGTATAGCTGCATCATTACAAATGTGTCAGAATATGTGTGCCCCGTTTTCAGACATTGTAATGCATTTACAACACTTTGCCCACTCTGTAGCCCCCCCACCCCAAAAAAAAAGTCTGCATCATTATTTTTAGGCATGCATCATTTTTTGGTAGTCATCTTGGGTTAATTTGCACCCCACAGTTTAACAACCTTTTCAGTGGTCTAACAGTCTTGATGCAATTAATGCAAACTGTATTGCAATCATGATGCAGCTCTTTGAGAATCTTGCCTACCATCTCTAACACAATGTTTCTGGAAATGTAGCAACATTTAAAAACTCTGGGGAAAAAATTACTGTAGAATAGGATATTTTAGGAGTTGAGATTAAGATAGATCCAAGTGTGCCACTAATATGTTCTTCTGCAAATAGTTTAGAAAAGACTAGTATTGATAATTATTTTATAATTGGATGTAATAATACATTAAATGCATCTTAACCAATTGGACTGATGGCTCACCTACATGGCTGCCATAATGGAAACTGGAAGAACACAATAATTATTTATATGATATTAATAAATATTGGTGGTCAAGGGAAATGGGGTAAATATGGTGCTATGGAAAGAAGTCCTGTCCTTTTCCCATAGAACCTATAAAAATGCCTAAATTAGCTATTCAGTTATTGTATTTATGAAGTGTATACCGTACCTCTAATGAGGAAAAGGATGATTATGAGGTTTCGTTTTATAAGATTCTAAACTGTAATGCTGTAAATATGCTAAGATAAATTCTTTGTAAAATATTATATGTATTAAGAACAGAAAAGGCCCTGATAGTTAAAATGTCTGTTTATACAGAGCTCCCCAGTATGCATATCAGTTAGGTTTAAATTTTGCATTGCTTTTTGACATAAAAATAAAAACAACAACCAAATAACCAAGTAAAAAGTTTAGTTTTAGACCTGCATGTTCCTGGATATGCTTGCAGCATGTTCAAAACCTGTTGCTCCTTATTTTTGCAATGCCAGCTCAAGATGTCAAGCACATGATGAGGATTTGTGATTGAATCCTCATTAAGAAGTCAGCAAACCAAAAATAAGTACAAGCAAGTTTTGTTCATGTTGCAAGCATATCTAGGCCCAAACTAAACTTTTTACATCTCATGTGGCAGTTGTTTTTATTTTAAAAATATCCTCCCATTTCAAACCTGATGAATTTAAGTGAAACTGATGTAATCAGTAAATCTTAACTGTGCTATAATGATTACTTGGCTTCTTTTAGGGAGAGATGCACTCCTAAGGTAAATCAGTACGCATGTGCTCTTTACCAGGCTCATATGTTATTCATTGCCCAAAGTCCTTTGACCACCCAAGAAATAATGACTCCTCATTCTGTTCTACACCTCTGAATATAGAATTGTGATAATAAAATGGCCCAAAGGTGATGTGATAAGACTGATCTTTGGTTATTAGTTCTGTTCCATGAAGACATGCCACAATATCATCAATGGGGGGGTGTACATATATTATCAGCAAATCAGCTTTCAGGATTTCTCCTATCCTTTGTATAATATGTGATCACAGAGTGACACAAAAAAAGCAACTCACAGGAGATTTAGCATTTCATTCTTTAATTGTGGTGAATGGCAATCAGGTGGCTTTCTCAACATGTGCACTGCTTTTACAGTGGTGAGTTTTTCAAATAAATAAAAAAACATCCCACTGAATGATGTCTAGATTAACAGTAATGCAGGGTCTTTAAAATGAGCAGTGCATTTTCTGGTGAGCCTCACCGCAGGTCACTTCATTGATTTCTCATGGACAGCAGCGATGGTTGCAACTTCACAATAGCTGTATAAAGGCTATGTACTGTGCATTAAAATCACATTAGAAAGAATCATTTGAATGTTAAACTGCTTTAACTGCAGACAAGTCCTCTGTACTGAACAATGACAGATTCCTCCCAACACATTTTGTCTTCAGGAGTATAAAGCAGGCCTCGTTTTTTCCTGTGATACACAGGAGGTATCTGCTATCACTTAGTGATTAATTTTGTTTCTAATTTCAGCAGCTGAGCCTCAATAATGAATTGACTTTGACCATCTGACAGTGCAACAGCCAACCTGCTGTTCTGCCACCTGACTGCAGTTAGCAGCCAGAGAAACAGAGAAGTTCAAGTGTTTGTAGGTCCTTACAGTTCAGTTGATGTGATGTGCAAAATCACAGCCAAATATTACAGCATCAGTGCAGTGTCAGTGGTTCAGTAGGCTGCACGCTTGCCTCTGGAGTTGTAAAATTGAAAGGTGGTCAGTTCTAGACCCCCCAGGTACTTGAGTAATACCCATAACTGACATGGTAGTGCAACACGGGGGGGGGGGTTGCATTGCTAGGTGCCATATTTCAGATGAAACGATAAGCTGAAGTCCCTTCTACTCATCTCTGATCACTGTCCTGCTGGAATTAAAAAATCCCAAGGCACTTATTGAAGAAGTTTCCCTAGTGTCATGGCCAACATTCCCCATCAGTAAGACAGGACTATGTAACCCACCCAACAGGATACACCTGGGAAACAAGCTGTCCTAGCTTAGTGTGCCTTTCCTGGTCAAAAATTGAAAATAAATGAATAACAGTATGTGCCAACACAATTATCAAGGGTTTGGGGACAAGGGTATTGACAAGACTGAACACAGAGATGTTTGATCTGGTGTCCTTCAATAGTATGTGGGGATATGCTCTGAAGCTCTGGGGCAGTAAATTCAGAGGTAGTATTAGGAAGCACTTCTTTCCCAGAGGGTGGTGAACCTATGGAACTGCCTAGCAGCAAAGGCAGCTGGCATAAAGACTGTACAGGTCTTCAAGGTAAGGGAACCTCATGGTACCATGGGTAGTAGTAGAAGTGGCAAGCCAGGCATGTTTCAACTAGAGCCAAACCAGAACCAAGTCAAGGCTGTGGCTTGACTCTGGGAGCCAAAGCACAAGACAAGCCATGGCTGCTGCAGGCTGTTTTCTGCGATGCTGCCAGTATCCCTCATGAGTTGCATGATAATAGCTGAAAGGTCCAGCCATTGTACAGATTGCACAGGCTGACAAAAAAGCTTGTTTTGATCATAACTGGCTTGGATTGTCCTTGGCTCTCAGTTGCTTATAGAGGTTGAGGTGAACTGAGCAAGGCACTAGGCTCAAGACAGCACTGCCATGCATATCTCATGGTATCAGAGTGGACGTGGAACCCCTTTAAATTGCTGTATGTTGGCACAGCATGCTGATCAATCTCTGTAGTGCTTATGAAGCAGGATGGGTGCGGACATGATGGCTCTAGAGTCCCTTCCAAGCTTAACTTAATGTTTTTCTATGCTGCTACATGCATGAATTGAGAGGCCACGTGAGTATCTTACTTTAAAATCAAGATTAGTATTTTTTTTATTTCTGGCTATTTTTAGATTTATAGGATCTTCCTGGTAACTAGGTGTACCATCTAAATGAGGCTACCCTGAGATGCACATGTTCAAAATAAAAAAATAGCTAAAAATGTATGAATTGTGAATAAGTGTGGAGAGATCTGTTCCCATAAATCTAAAACAATTCTAGAACCACTGATATTGTCAACAGAAGAACCATTTTCAGAATCTTTAAAAAAATTTCCAAGAAGTTCTGATACTTTAAAATAAATTGCTCTGGAGTTCAATAGTCTCCTCAGAGGGAAGGATGCGGTGGAGAAAGAGTCTAGATAGACAACTGGAGAAGTAAAGAAATGGCACAAAGAGTCCGAATTGTAGTACACTGTCATGCTTACAGTGTGTGTGTGTGTTTTCGTGCACGCATGTGTGTGTCACTAATTAACTACAGTGTGTGTGAGACTCGTATATTTGTGGTTATATTTGTATACTTAACACTATATGATTTTTAGCTCAGTTTCCAACCCAACCCAGTCAAAAGTTTAAAAGTTATAACCAAATTTGAAATTGTTTTTATGTTTCCTATCAAAACTAAATATATATGGTTGACCCAACGAATCCTTTCATCGGAGAGCCCCCCCTCCCGTGGCACCACCAGGAGAGAAGACTGGCCCAGTGGGCATTTCTATCTATGCTGGGCTTGGCAGGGGAACAGTGCAGACATCTCAGGGCTTTATAGCACACAGGGTACCAGCAGCCATCATCCAGCTGGCCAGGTGGCACATTTTCTGAGTTTTTTCTGCCCTTCCATCCTTCACCCACAGTGTGGCCGCACATCTGCAACGTCCATGGCAGGACCCACAGTGGTGCATGGTCATCCATGCCACAATGTGCATTGCCCCATCGGGCCACCAGGAGCCACTCCAGAGTGGTGCAGTCTCACTCCCCCTCCCCCCAGGAGGACAGCATCCTGCCTTATGCTCTGAGACCTCCCTGCCAGCCTCTGCTCCTGCTGTCCTAGGCTCGGGTGCGAACACGGGGTCATCAACGTGCCAGGCAATCATCCAGTGCCACATAGCCTGCACTCCCAGTTTACTTCTGCACTCAGATGTGGTTGGTCTGCATACTGTGGTGTGCAGGTCTTGAACTAAAGGTTGCAGAGTTAAAGTGGTTTTGTCACTTATGGGGAAATATTGAAACACATAACATTTAGACACCATTCAGCTTATATTGGATAGATTTTCTGTATTTTTATTCATTTTTTCCTTTATTACTGGAGTTCATTTGCATGGAAAAGGGATCCCTGTTCCCTATAGTTTATCTGTTCCTGCTGTTTAAAGGGACACTGTCATCATTTTATTTTTTGTTTTGCATTATAACATTTCTAGTGGAAAACACAGTTTATGACTGCCTAGCTTCTCTGCAATCCATTGATGTAGCTGCTTGTTTTATCTGCTACCTTTGTTAGTAGAACTGAAATGCATGCTAATGGTGTTCTTATACCCAGCCATGTTTTGTTTCAAATCCTTGGTCTTCTCTTATTGCATGCTTCCAGAACACTAGGAACACTCCCAAACACTGAAGCCACTTATGATGCACGTGTCTTCTCTCCTCCCACTGCATCATGAGTGGCTAGATTGTGTTGGGGCATTTTCAGCTCCAGAAAAGAAGCAGTGGGAGTTGATCAAGGTCTGTAAACAAACACGTGAACACCAGTATAGTGGGTAGTCTGTTTTTTACTTTTAAAAAGAGAAAAGGGATTAGCATCAAACTACCAGCTACATTAATACATTATATAGGATGTGTGCAATCATAAAAAGTGTTTTAAAAACTAGGAAAGATTTGAGGCCAAAGGGGGCTTGACAACATCCCTTTACTCATTTCCCGATATCACAGTCCTCTGTTTGTGGCATCATATAATTTCAATAGCAACAAATTGTGATGTCACAAAGAGAGAATTATGACTTCAGTGAATGGTTAAGCAAAAGACAAAGATGAGCTCTCAGAGACAAGGATCCAGTTTCCATGCCTAGTAACCATGTAATGCTGAACAAAAGGAGGAGAAATGCACACAATTTATAAGATATCAGACACATTGGGCTCAATTTCCAAAGGGTGATACAGGGCATGCATCAAGCCCTACATCAACCCCGTTCATTGGCACAGCTGCGCCAAACTCCTTTGATGCAGCTACACCTGATTTTAGTACACTGGGTGCAGTTGCGACAAATTCCACACTTACGGCAGCGTGTGCCAAACATGTGGCACAAGCCCCATAATTAAGGTTCCCCCAAAAGGCATACGTTAGACCAGGAAAAAGCTGGTTAAAATTTCAGCATTTGGCACTCAGGTCGAAAAGCCCAATTGTTGCGCTTACGTGAATGCCAGCAGCCCCATACGCCATACGCTCGGCTCAGTAGGGCTTGCGGATTCACGGTTCTTTGAAAATCGAGCTGATTGTTTCCAAATGTTACATTTTTCAAAGATTCTTTTTTTTTTTAGACATGAAAAAGTCAGTTTAACAATACATGCCTACCAATAATGCTGTTAGAAGTCCAAACCATCCATTGTTTAACCTTGAAAAAAATGGACACCTTGGTGAAAATGGACACACCCTAGGCCCACACTCTTCAATCAATAAAGAATCTTCTATAAATTGAACTTCAGTACTGATGCAGGATAGGAGCAGATGTCTACAACTACAACTTTTCCTCAGTGATGGCAAGCTGAAGTTGAACCACATCTGTATTCCTCATGATCCAGCGTCAGCATGAAGTTAAATGGGAATAATTATTACAGCAGATTCCTGAATCATCAATGAAGGCAGGTCTTTTCTGTTGACTTTTCAGATGCTTTAGCCTTTGCCATCTTTAATTACTTTGTCACTATTCTTTACCATACTGCACATTACTTTCAGATATAAGAGGCACACAGATGTAAGCTTTGTAGATACTCATAAGATATTCATACACCATCTCATCTCTGCTTGGTGGGGGGGTGGCAGCAGGATTGGCATCCCATCCAATTTGAAAAAGTTAGAAACAAAATGAAACTTGAATGTGCTGTATGCAGCCTGTGTCATGTCACTGTAGTCAAAGCAGTTTATGAAGATGTCCGAGTCTGGTGATTGCCACAAATGTTGGTCTAGGCTGAACAAGACCGTTAAAAATCTGCTAACTCTTCGCAAAGGAAAACAAATGACAGGATTTCCCCATCACGACTGTACTGACTGTGAAGTTGTATAAATGAGTTCAGTGCTGATCCTGTGTGCTAGTACATACAACTTTAATTGTGACTGAAATAAAACAGTCTTCTCTATTTTTGCGAATTATGTGCTTTTACATTTCTGCTTGATTTACTAATTTGCAAAGGTCAACATGCAGTTTGTCTCTGCAACTGATCATAGCTTGAAAGGAGTTACTGTACACCTGCAGCCTCCTGTCAATTTTGTTCAGTAATGAAAAGGAATGATCTGAGGCTTTTCAAGTTCTTGATTCAGAAACAATCCTGTTTTTATTAATGTACCTGTTTCTGTTCCCAACCAGCTGTGCATACAGTTTTTCCTGGTGTACAACAGGCATAGCATTTATTTGTAACTGGCAATATGCTAACTGCTTTAGTTTAAAATGATTTTGTACAGGGATGGGCTGAAATTTTGAAAAGGCTGCAACTTGCAAGGATTTCCCTCACACCTGCATTGCAATGCTTAGTGGGCAAAAGTTTCAACTATTGTCAAAGGTACAATAAACAGGTGGTTCCACAAACCACGAGGTTGCCCTTGTGCAGCTGCAGTTTCTGCCACATGCATGCAGTCTCAAAGATGGTTTATTATTCTCCAGCACATAGAGACATGCAATCCTTCCCCAGCTCATAGAGACAGGCAAGCCTTCCCCAGTTCTTAGAGACTGGCAAGTCTTTCCCAGGGCCCATAATTACTTGAGAATTATGTAGGTCAAAAAGGTGTTTTCCTTCAGCCTTCTCTGCAACCTTAGATGTTATTTACTCATTTGCCTTTCAAAGTGCTAGAACATTTTTTAACGGCTGGTTCTTTCCATGTACAAATTTTAGAACTGACCAAAGTTAGTCCATTCAGGACTCCTTGAAACTGGCCCAATTAGTTGGCCTAAATTCCTTCAAATCAAGGTTAAGCTCTGCTCTGTTTGAAAAATGTCAATGTTACGCTAATTAGCTCTCCAACTCTTGACTCTCCATTTTCTCCCAGAACATCACAGCACTTTTGCCTTCCTTACCACTTGCTATTGGTAATCCAGTTTCTTTCTGTCATCTATGCTCCTCATCCTCTCACCATCTCCTACCTTACCTCTCCCTCTTCATGCCCTTACCTGCCTCCTATGAGCTCCCTCTTATGCTCCTGACCATATGTGCCCTGCCCTTGCTACTTCCTGCCTTACGTGCATTGCTTGATACTCTTCTGTCCTAGCCCCCTCCCTCTCAGCTCAACCTATAACCCCCTCTCAGCTCTTGCAATTTTAATGTTAATTATAGGTTCATATATTATTGAATACTTGTGCTTCTATTTCAAAATTCACATTATCATATGCTGCTACTGTCTCCTGTTGTTATGTACCTTGTAATAATTGTTCAATGTCTCTCCTAGCTATTTCGATGTCATTTATTGTCATATAATGCCGCAAGCCATGTCCCACTTGAATTGATTGTCATTATGGTTCTCTGATGTCTTCCCGTTGTTATGTTGCATTATTTGTATGTATCATTGTGTTCCCTAGGACCACTTTGTAAATGAGCTCTGCCTCAATGGTGTATTCCTGGTTAAATAAAACTGAATTGGAAAAACATTGAATTGAATAGGGGAATCCTTTTTCAGAACCTGTGCTGCTCATCCTAGCTGGGACGGTAGCTGCTCACCAGCCCTCACAGTTATGAACAAGTTGTGACTGAGGTGACCCTGAGGATGTTTGTTACATGTAGGCTGCATCACATTATGTAACACCCTGCTACACCACAGAATTTGCATATAGCTGAATAGTTGTCATAAAAAGGAAAGAGTTTACAGAACAGCTTTAAAAACTAGCTTTTCACTCACTCTATGTACATTTTGGTACAGAATTTTAAACAGCAGCTGACACCTTCAGGAGAACTTTAACAAAACATAAAATTTAGACACAGTTCAACTTGCTTTTTATATTAGTTTTGTATTCTTCCTCCCAAATATTTATTACTGAGGCCATTTTCATGAAAACAGGATCTCTGTTCCTGAAGATTTCATCTATCCCTGTTGCCTTCTCCCTACCTGAGGTCATAATGCCCTGCTTGTGACATCACAGTTACTCCCATGGTAACAGATTGTGATGTCACAACAGAGCATTATGATTTGAAGTAGGGAGTAAGTTGCAGGGGTTCATAAACTCTAAAGGAAATCCAAGGGGTAAAAATCATGTATTTATTCAATTTTACTCAGTAATAAATAACAAGGAAGAGAACTATATAGAATATATATGGAATTCAAGCTGAATTGTACCTAATTATTATGTTTTTCAAAGTTTTCTTTTTGGCGTCAGTAACTCTTTAAACTGAATCAAATTTAATGATTTGGGGGTATGTTATCTTCACTTTTTTAGAAACAAACGTACTAATTGGCAGTTATTAGTGAATGTCAGTCACACACAGTATAAACCAGTGCTTGTCAGCAGTTTACGTGCCATTGACATTCAAAGAAAAATGAGATGAATATTTTTCTAGATAACAATCAAGTATACTTTAGAAGGAAAATGTTACAAGTAAACAAACAAAAGTGAGAAATAAAGTCAGTTTTAAAGTGTTTCTAGAATGTGTGGTTGAATTGTTGTGACATATGTCTGTTACATGTAAATTGTCCAGTGTAGCATGGAGTAGCATAGCATAGTGTCAGCTGCATGTAAACTCTCTCACTGATTTCTGTGTTGGGAATGGGGGAAAAAACCTGAGGGAAGGGCATTTTGGTTAGCCCCAAATTGTACAGGTTCTTTTGTACCTTGAAAGAAAAAAAAAAGTACAAAAATTATAAACACTTCTCTTTCAAAGCTGGATGGTTAAATAGTAATTTAAGGTCAACAGGAACTCTATGACTATCATGTCCACCTCACACACCCCATTTGACAAGTTGTAATGAAATAAGTGTGCTGTAAACACAAATCAATTGATATTGATTCACTACCAACTACCTAGGGTATCCAGTGATTGCCTTGGTAAGCTAACATTAGCCCAGGCCTGTACTGTCTTTATGTTCTGTGTCTGGGAGGCTGTTATGTAGGTTCACCAGCCTCTGGGAGAAAAAGTGCCTGCAAACAGTACTCCTGAATTTACCATCCCTGAGCTTCAGGGTGTGTCCCAGCATCCTGCTGCAGGACGACACCATATCAAACATGTCCGACTGTTTGCTCTTGTCAATACCCTTGAATACACAAAAAGACTAAGAACATGTGCATTATCCTCCTTTTATCCAGGGTGAACATTTTCAGGGCCAACAGCCTCTTCTTTAGTCCCAATTTGGGTGATCCTTTTGATGGCCCTGTGTTTTACCCTCTTGACGGACTCAATGTCCTTTTGTATAGTGGTAACTAGAACTGCATGCTGTACTCCAGGTGGGACCTGACCAGGCCCTTGTAAAGTGGCAGGATTACTTCCCCTGTTCTGCTTGTTACCCACCATTGATCCACCTCAGCATTCCACTGAACCATCGGACAGCAGATGTGCATTGCTTGTCCTGTCCCTTGTCTTTAATGACCCTCAGGTCTTTTTCTGTTTGCAACAAGAGGAGCCCCACACAGTGTGAAGGTCCTGCTTCTGTTTCTTCCCCTACAAGTGTAGGACATTGTATTTGGTTACACTGAATCTGAGGCTACAGGAGTCAGACCAACTGGCCAGCTTGTTCAGGTTCTGCCAAGGTTTGTCCTCATCCTCAAGGGAGTTCACAAATCCTGGCTAACTTAGAGTCATCTGAGAACTTAAGCAGCTTGCTGTAGCACACCTTTCAACTGTCCATTATTTTCAGGGATGTCCCTGATTTTGTCTTAAATATGTTATGGGACCCTCATACATTTGGCATTTTTGTCACTGAAAAGTACAGAATTAATGCATTATACTTTGCCAGATATTAATGCTACTGTCTAGTTCTCCTTCAGAAAGTGCTTTTCAAACTAAGCTCCATAATATAACAGTTTTATTTAGCTTTTTATTTACGCTATGTAAGATGTGGCCCTGATTTTGCTCATTTTTTCCTGATTTTTTACAAAACCCTGTACCTGATTTGTGAGAGGAGGTAGAGTGGTATTGTTTGCTGGAGACCTGAGCTTTCTGATCTTTGATGAAGATACTGAAGAGCAGTGGCCCCAGCACTGATCCCTGAGGAATGCCAATGGGTACTCCTCTCCACTTATATCAGGACCCATCCACCACCAACCTATGTTTCCTGCTCCCAAACCAGTTAGCAATAGCCCTCGTCTGTACATTTCACTTTGTCAGAAGCTTGTTATGTGCCACAGTAGCAAAGGCATTGCAGAAGTCCAGATAGACTATGTCCATGGCCTTGCCCCAGACCGCCTCCATGGTCTCCACCACAAAGAAGGTGGTCAAGTAGGTTTGGCACGATGTGCCCCTCATGAGACTATGCTGTGAGAGGGCAATGATGTTGACCTCAACCAAGTTCTTCATAATTCAGTCCTTGATAATGACCTCCAGTACATTGCCCAGCCCTGATGTCAGGCTGACCAGCCTATAAATGCATGGGTCTGACCTGTTCCCCTAATTGAGGATGAGGAAAACATTGTCCACTAACCAGTCCTCTGACATACACCTGACTAGGTAGACAACTGAAGGATTACTGTAAGTGGCACTGTCAGTTGTTTCTTTAGCACCACTATGATTCTGGGGTGTGTCCTGTCTGCCCTTGGTACATACCTGGCTTTATCTTTGCAAGGTAGTCAGATACAAGGATAGGTTTACTGATGAAACTCTAGTGGGTGAAGTGACAGAGCTCTCTAGTCAGCAATTTCAGGCACACTGTTTTTTTTTTCTCTACAGCACTTCTGCATTCTTTTGCGCTTTGATATGCTCTATGCTTTATATTGTATGCAGTGTTGCAATTGTGTGCACAAATAAAATATTGGCAATATATGTTTCTGTCCTTGTGAGTTTGTGATCTTTCTGTTTTGTTTGCTCAGCTTCAAGCGCAGGCTTGATGTCCAAATGATGCATCGTGACTACCCTTAATGTAATGGGCCCTTAAATGAGCACCCTTACCTCACCAGGAGCCCTTTGACGAACATTGAAATGAAGTATTTGTTAAGCATCTCAGCCATTGACTCTGGCTATTTCACATGTGTATCATCTACCCCTGTTTTCAGTGCCAGTACTATCCTTTACTTTCCTCTTTCCATTTATGTACTGGGAAATGACTGATGTTGTCTGCAGCTCCTGGCTCCCAGTCCTTTCATTGCTGTCTTACTTCTAGCTTTGCAGTCCTCAGTGCGGCTCTGTGCTCATCTCTTGCCTGGAAGTACCCTATCTTTTTCAGAAGTCATAGACCTTCTTGTGTTCAGAATCAGTTACCCTGTGTCCCTGTTGAATCATGGGGTGGGCACTTTTTTGATATGCCAACATTTACCATCTAGACAAATGTTGGTCATGCTTGAATCAGCATTTATTTAAATTAGCAATGAAGCCCTCCACCCTCACACCAATCAGGTCACCCAAGATGTTATTTCCAGGATATCTGCTGGCTGTTACACCAGAATGCACCAGATATGTCAGCCACCAAACCAAAGCAAGACCTGATTCAACCAAACTTCCTGACAAGGACAAGAACAAACCTATCTATGAAAAGGAAGCTCCTGTTTGGTACAGTGCTTATTTCAGTCAGCCAGCAGGATATTATGTTTATGGTTTATTGACCCAGAATATCCCAGTTGAAATATAACATCTCATAGTGACAGGATCAGAGTCCTTTTCTGAATGTGTGCTGCATTTTCTTTTACACAGTCCTGTTCTTTTAAGTTTATTGTTCTAGCTACAGGGTGAAATCTGGCACTTTCACTATTGTAGTCTCCCCCACCCCTTCTGCCAAGTACTGTATAAGGAACATATAATTAAATCAAGAGGAAGTAAGTTGCTTGCTTTCTCCTGTGCTGTACTGCAGGCAGACATAAAGGGAATGTGAGTAATGAGAAAGAATTGAAACACATAGCCTTGCACTCTGTGTTTAATTCTATGTAAACTGCTTTGGGTTTTCAAGAAGCCAAAACCAAAACATTCTTTCCTAGGTGAAGCAGAGGTGTGTAAACATGCTATACCCTATTTTCTAAATAAATATCATGATCTCATGTCAGATGTGTAAGCCTGTGTGTGTTTATTTAGGATGAGTCAGCCTGCCTGTGTTTACTTAGAGACTTGTGAGTCAGATAGCTCACAAATGTTGCTGACATCATCAGTAGACAAGTATAAAAGCCTACCTCCTGAGATGCAAAACAGATAAGTCAGATGAGTCAGTCAGTAGGACTGCATTGTCATGGAGGAAGCATCTCATAGTACATGCAAGTTTTCATGTGCTAGCAATCTATTTGGCTGGAACCAATCCTGGAAGTTGTGCACTGAGGAAACTGCACTGCTTTTAACTAAACAACTATTTCCTTTCTTTATGTTTACTGTTTTATTTTCTTTTATTTTGGGAAAAAAATACCACAAAGTGCATTCTACACCTTTTACCTGTGTTTGTTGCGTCTGTCTACCAACTAACCTTCACACTCCTTGTCAGTTGTGCCCATCTATTTACCCAGTATTAAAGCTGGAAGGACTGAAGAACAAAGATTGCAAGTGATTTAATCAAGGCCTTACAGAGAGCTAATGGCTGTTGTTGAATTTAAGAGTGTGGCCTCCCATCTTACATTAGAGTGATTTAACCACTTAACCACAAAGTCTTCTCAGTTTCTGCCTTCCTGGAATCCTAGAGGTTTGGAAATAAGTGCATTTCAGGAAGAATCTGAACCAGGTCACAGATTAAATTTTTCATTCCGGCATTCCTGTATATATCCTTTGTGCATGTGTTTGTGATAAGAGCATTTTAATCCACAGCAGTTATCAATACAGTATGCATACATATGCTGAAATGCTAAACTGAGGGACAGGAACAGAGAATGAACAGCCTAGCCAAGTTTTCTATTGTGCAATACCTTATCAGTGATTTTCTCCATATTATGCAAGTGTAGTTAGCCATGATTTATAACCCCTACCAACACACATTATAGTCTATAATGCATAGTAGTGTTTGGTAATAACATTCCACCAAGGTTGTGTGCTACCTCCAGCATTTATGTCTCTTAATGCAGAAGTCTGTTAACAAGTATAAATTATCTGTGAATACGTACTACAAAAATATTCCACATTAAGCAGCAGAATTTGTTAGCAAAACCTTCACCATATACTGTAGTTTTTTCCTTTTTTGCAGAAATGTATTTCTGACATCCTTAGATTCATTCTCATAGCAGTTTTATTTTTCACAGATATTTTTAAAACAGCTTTTATTGCTAATCTTGTAATGAATGACTCATGTCATTAGAGAGAGAAGCCACTTGCAATTTTTAAAAATCTCTTCCGCTGAGGTTACCTGCTGAATATACATACTAAAAAAGTTATACTGTGGATGTATTAGAATGGTGTTACCACATGTTTTCATGACAGGCATGGCATGGGAATGGGAACTTTAAAAAACTTCAAAGTCCTTGTCTTAGTTCTTGAATGAAAGAAATGAAAATGATACTTGGTATATTAAAGAAATACAAAATCACACATGCCCCCACAATGCAAAGCATCATGGGCTGCATACTTGGTATATTGATGTTTTTGCCAGAAAAAAAAAAACATTATTGCTGAAACAAAACTATAAGGTGACTAACAAATGCTGCTGTTTTAGGGAAAAATAATCCTTTGTTTTTACAACTGGGACTAAATGTGTTTTGCTTAAAGAGACCCTGATGTCTCAGGAGATATTGAAAATATAATTTGTATACACAGTTTAGCTTATAGTGCATGGTTAGGGCTTATTGGGCACGGAATTCAACCTGGTCAAAAACCTTGTTGTGCAAATTCTAAAGTTATTGTGCAAATTCTAAAAACCTTATTTTGCAAGTTCTGTTGTTAACTGCATCTGTCATTAGCTCGTGCTCACTCCCACCGACTGCTTTCATTTGTTTCATGCACTGAACCTCATGACTCTCATCATGGCAGTGCATTTAAAAAAATGTTCATTCAAAACAAAATGACAGAATGAAATAACTTCCCCATAGTGCGACCAACAAGTAGGACCTTTCCTTTTTACTATTACTACTTACTGACTGTAGCAATTTCAATGTATTGTTACTGTTTACTGGTTCCGAGGCACTCTGTTTCCATGTTTTTTACTGATTACAGGCCAGTACTAACAACTATTTAATGTTGAACACAAAACCTAAAAACAAAGAAACAAAAAAATGCTCCTTACTTTAATATTTAAGTATTCAACAGTTCCTTTTCATGTATCTGTTTCAAACAACTATTGGAATCAATCTGTTATTCTTGCTAAAATAGTCATTACAGTAAAGCGAGTTAGAGACTCTATTATATTGTTTCTGTCTTTATCTTTAAAACTATATAATATAAGAAATAAATTATGGGTGACCATACACAACTCACCATGTGTTTCCATCTTGGTGTTGAGATACCAGCATGGACCTTTTGAGCTTCACTCTCGAGGTTCATACGTTGGTATCTCAACCCCTTGATGGAAACACAGGCTCATTGTGTATGGTCGCCCATAAATTATTCCTTACATTATCTATATTTTTATGTACTTAACTTCACCACCCCATTGCCATTACATTTATTCATATTAAAGGGACACTGTCAACTCCCTTAATCTTCAATATGTCTCTAGTTTAAAAACACATATGAACATACAAAACTGCCAGCAGATACAGGCCACATGGTCTATCAAGTCTGCTTCAAGTGTGCAACTAGCAGTCCCTTATTCTGCAGCTGCCCTCCCTCCCCTCCCCCATGGTGACCCTCCTCTAACTTTGTCCCATCCCTTTTAAAACTACCTACTATTTTGTGAGACACCACCTCTATGGACAATGTATTCCATTTGGACACAACCCCTTCCATAAAAAATGCCTCCTCATTGCTCTCCTGAATCTTCCCCCCCCTCTAACCTCAGACCATGCTCCCTAGTTTCCCTCCCTCTCTCCCCTCAACTTAAACAGTCCCTCAATGCCAGTTCTGTTAATGCCCTTCATGTATTTAAAGGTCTCAATCATATCCCCCCTATCTCTCCTCCAGGGAGTACATGTTAAGCTTCCTTAGTCTCACCTCGTAGGGCTTGTCCTCCACTCCCAGGATCATCCTAGTTGTTCTGCGCTGGACCCCCTCCAGTAGTCTAATATCTTTCTTTAAGTATGGGCACCAGTACTGCACACAGTACTCCAAGTGTGGCCTCACCAGAGACCTGTACACAGGCAGGATTACTCCCCCTTCTTGGAGATGATTCCCCTAGTGATACACAACCAACATCTTGTTAGCTTTAGCTGCTGCTTTCCTGCACTGTGCAAAGTGGTTCATCTGCCCTGCTGTAACTACCCCAAGATCCTTTCCTCCTCTGTAGTGGCTATCTGCACCACTCCCAACTGGTAACACCTCCTTGGGTTCCTTGCTCCCAAGTGCGTGACTTTGCACTTCCTGGCATTGAACCCCAGCTGCCATGTGTCTGACCCATCTTCAGGTTTAGCCAGATCATCCTGCAGCCCCTTTCACCCTGCTTTGTCATCCACCACATCCTGATCTGGGTGGCATCCACAAAGAGACTTATCTTGTTTTTAATGCCATGTGAGATGTCAGCGATGAAAATGCAAAACAGCACCGGGCCAAGTACTGATCCCTATGGTACACTGCTTGTTACAGCCCTTGGAGCTGAGAGTTCCCTTCCCACCAGTACCCTCTGTTATCCTCCCTTCAGCCAGTTCTTGATCCAAGTTACCATTTTTGACCCTGCTCCCTGGTATCCCACTTTGCCAATCAGCCTCCCATGTGACACTGAATCAAATGCCTTGCTGAAGTCCAGAAACAGGACATCTACCACATGACTCTTGTCTAGTTCCCTAGTTGTCCAGTCATAATAGTCAATTAGGTTGGTCTGGCAGGATCTGCCCGAGACATACCCATGTTGCATACCATCCAGGAGTCCATTACCTTCCAGAAAGGTTACCAACCTCTCCTTGAGGATCATCTCCATTAACTTCCCCATGATGGATGTGAGGCTCACTGGTTTATAGTTGCTTGGTTCATCCTTGGGTCCGCTCTTGTGTAGAGGTACCATGTGAGCCATCCTCCAGTCCTGGGGGATGCACCCCATTTCCAGAGAGATGCTGAGCAAGTCTGCCAATGGCTCTGCCAGGACCTCCGCCAGTTCCCTCAGGACCCGAGGGTGCACACCATCTGGTCCTGGTGCCTTATCTATGCACAGTGCCTTTAAACCTTCTAGTACCCTGCTGGCTGTGATTTTCCATCTATCACCTCCTCCCCCCCGTGCCTGCCATCCCTAACCCCTGAGGCAGAGCCCCATCCTTTTTCTTAGTAAATACTGAGCAGAAGCATTCATTTAGCACTTCTGCCTGCTCTTTCTCTTTCTCTGCCCAACGCCCTCCTTCCTGATCTTTACTATTTGTTCCTTGCAAACTCTCCTCACCCTTATGTACCTGAAGAAATCTTTTTCTCCATCCTTTATGTCCTGTGCCAGCTGCAGCTCTCTGGAAGCCTTGGCTGCTCTTACTGCTCTGGTCAACTCCCTTGCCTTCTTCAGGTACTCCTCTCTATCCTCCCCCCCCCACCGGACTGGATCTCTTGAATCTCCTGAAGGCTATTCTTTTCTCTCTTACCATTTTCAACACCTCCCCACTTAGCCAACTCAGTTTCCTGGCACTAGCCTTCTTGTTTTGTGTCTTGCTACAGGAACTAGTGGCCTTTGTGAGCCCTTGCTTGATAACTTCCCATGTTATGATTGGTCACATTCTGTACAGATTGCTGATGCTGTTGATAGCTTGATTTTGATTACTTTTTTTCTCTCCTTTTTAAAGTGAAACACAGACTGCTCACCATACTGGTGTTACCCCACAAAAACTTGTTTGTTTACAGTCCTTGATCAACTCCCTTTGTATCTTTTCTGGGCTTTGGAACACCCCAGCACAGTCTAGCTACTCATGATGCAGTAGGAGGAGACTATTGCATCCTGAGTAGCTGCACTAATTCAGGGTGCTCCAAATGTTCAGGAAGTATGCAATAGGAGTAGATCAAGTATTTGAAACAAAACAAAGTTAGGTATAATTACGCCATTAGCATGCATTTCAGTTCTGCTAAGAAAGGACGCAGGATGCAAGGAATTGTGTAGTCACTATAAAGGTTGCGTTCAGCAGAGTGTGGCTCATTGGTTGAGCCACCTCTCTACGTTTATAGCATTTGGTCTACCCTGAGTCCACAACTAGCGTCTCTGGTGCTCGTTTTAAATTTAAGACTGCCAAGCTTTCTTTAGCTGGCCGGGCTGCTCAACAGTGCTTGTAATTTTTCTCACCCACCCGCCCCAACCTGGATGGTTATTAAATGCCCCTTCTCCCCCACTACTGGGAAACTTCCACTT
The DNA here is from genome assembly GCA_016271365.2 of Neoceratodus forsteri. Taxonomy (NCBI): domain Eukaryota; kingdom Metazoa; phylum Chordata; order Ceratodontiformes; family Ceratodontidae; genus Neoceratodus; species Neoceratodus forsteri. The sequence goes on from CM057456.1 coordinate 860,598,197, forward strand.
AGCTCCTCCCTTGCCACTCATTATTCCTGCCCTCTTAAAGAAATCTCTCCACTTTCTCCTACTCTCCCTGTCTTCCTGTTTGCTATACACCATGCCCACTTGAGTTCTTTCTCTGCTACCTACTCTACAGCTCTAGCAGTCCTCAAGTTGTCAATTGTACCCACTAGTCTCAAGCTAAAGAACACTTCTTTAACCTAGGCTGTTTATCTTGTACTGGTTTTATTTTTTGTTTCTATTATTTCTCTCATTTTCTTTCTCTTCTTCTTAGCTGGCTATATGCCATATTGGTTTATAATATCTACTGGCTTATAACCTGCTCTGTACTGCTGCTTTTTTTGACCCCCCCACCCCATCTAAGTATTCTTTCTCCCACTCATCCTTCCTAGCTTTTGGTCTATCCCAGGCTATCTCGCACATTTACAGGGCCCTTGTCTGTCATCTAAAGAGTGCCCATAAACATTGCCACTTCTCTGCTGCTCAACTCTTCTAGGATGGCGGCCTTAGCTTACCTTTTCCTCCTGAGCTGCATTCTCCATCTACACCTGAAGCCAAATATGGTTAAATTGAATGATACACCCTGCCAAAACTCTCCCAAATGCCAGGAACCAAGCTAGGCTGTGCTTGCTCCTCAACTAACCCCCACTAGAGGCAGTGCCTCACATGCAATCAGAACGTATCATATCCAGTATTGCCCAACAGCCCCTAGTCAGACACCCCTTATCTACTCTGTTAGGGTAGCAGTATTTTCTCTGACCACCTTTCGTTGCCTCACTGACCTTTGTTCCGCTGCAGTAGGTGGTGCCCATGCAAAGCAACCTAGCAAAGCCCTCCTGAGATTCCTTGTAAGATATCTCAGGAAATTATTAATCCTGTTGTTGCTCTGTTCAGGAAGCGTGGAATTAAACCCGGGTCCCCCTCATCCTCTAGCTGCTCCTGGGGATCTTCCACAGTTAAAGGGCCTGAGCTTTCTGCATATGAATGTATACAGTCTAGCTAATAAATTTGACTTGGTCCAAGCCTGGGTGCTGCACGCAACACCTGTTCTTGGAAACCTGGCTCAAGAATCATGTACCTGACAAAATGCTTAACATCCCTGGTTACAACCTATTCAGGTGTGACAGGTCGACCAGAGATGGTGGCGTTGCCATTTATATTAAGGACAAATTCCTAACCTCCGATATTGTCTGTACATTGATGCCCAAAGAATTTGAGTGTCTTGCCCTAAAGTTAACCTTATCACCTGGAGTAGCCCATCTGGTAGCTGTATGCTACATGCTGCCTTCTGCTGGCTTGTGTATATTACCTCACCTCCTCTCACTTCTGGATAAAGGGAATACCGAATGTGTAATAATGGGAACCTTAATCTTAACTGGAACAATACCTGCACCAACAGGCTTAAGGACTTCTGTGATGAGCACGGGCTAACACAGATTACCCCAGAGATTACCCAGCCTAATATAAAAAATAAACAATCAAAGCTCCTTACTGGATCTTATACTCAACAAGCCACATAATATCGCCCATGCAGGGGTTTTCCATAACAACCTAAGTGACCACTGCACCATTGCCTATGTTAGGTGCTCCCCACACCAACTGTCTACCTCCACCTCCAAGCTAAAGCGTAGCCTAAAACACTTCTGTCTCCCTGCCTTCCTGACAGATCTTGGGAGTATTAAGTGGCAGGACTTCTATCTCGCACCTTCTGTATCTGAAGCTTTTTGTATCTTCCAGGATCTGCTACTGAGGGTATTTGATAAACATGCACCATTAAGAAAGGTCAAATCTAGGAAACGTGCACCTGATTGGTTCAGCCCATCCCTAAAGAAGGCCCTGCGGACCAGGGACTCACTGTGGAAAAGGACAAGGAAGTCACAGTCTGACTCAGACTGGCTCTCCTTTTGGGTAGCCAGGAACACCTGCACCAAACTGATCAGGACAGAGAAATCACGTTTCTTTCAGTCCACCCTTGAGGAAAACAATAACTGCTTTGCCAAGTTTGGGCGAATCTTGAGAGAGGTTAGAGGACATTCTCCTGCCACCCCAATCCTGGCCAAAATTGTTGTGGGCAATAACTCTTACACAGACAGGTCAGAGATCCTGGATCAGCTCAATAACCATTTTGCTATTGCAGGACTTGCGTTTGATGCCTCGCCTGTTAACAAATTGAGTGCCCCTAGTGCCGCCAGTGTAGGCATTAGCCCTACTACTGTCCCCAGTACCGGCCACCCTCCTTTTAATTTCTAGCCAGTATGCTTCAAACAGGTGGAGGACCTTCTTCTCTTGCTGGACATCAAAAAGAGTGCAGGTGCCGAATCTTTAGAACCCTTCTCCCTAAAAGCAGGCTGTTATCACCTGACAGCACTTATCGCTCATCTATTTAACAGTTCACTTACCCAAGGAGAACTACCGCTTAGTTGGAAAATTGTGCGTGTTATCCCTCTATTCAAGTCTGGTGTCACTACCTACTTGAACAATTACAAACCTATCTCACTTCTTCCTATACTATCCAACTATTGGAAAAAATTGTCAACACACAATTAAGTGAGTACCTGGACCATGAAAATATGCTCAACGCAGCCCAATCGGGGTTTAGACCTAAACATAGCACCGTGTCAGCTCTTGCCAAAGTGACTAATGACTGGCTAAAAGCCCTGGATTGTAAACAATACATCTACACACTTTTCCTTGACCTTAGCAAGGCTTTTGACACATTCGATCACTCCATCCTGCTTGACACTCTGAGTAGCATTGGCATAACCCCTGCTGCATTAAAGTGGTTCCATTGCTATCTTACAAACCGAAGATAGCAAATAAATGCACAAGGGGACCTGTCCCCACTTAAGGTCCTGCCCCAAGGAGTTCCACAAGGCTTTATATTGGGCCCTATCCTCTTCGCACTTTACATAAACCGCATTGAATCTTGAATACTCACGGGAAATGTTCACCTTTTTGCAGATGACACAGTCTTCTACACAACCAACCCCTCCCTTTATCTTGCTCATAAGGAGTTACAGCATGACTTTATTACCCTCCAACATAATCTGCTGAACCTCAAGCTCTTACTCAATGCTAAAAAGACTAAGGCCATGATCCTCTCCCCACATGCCTCCAATACCAGGGGGACATCAGCTAACCCCCAGATTACCACCCTCCTTGGTGAATCTTTGGAAATAGTGGATACGTTCAAATATCTGGGTGTCTGTTGGTTGGACAACAAACTTAGTTTCATGATACATCTAAATGAGTTAACAAAAAAGCGAAGACAGCGCCTTGGCATATTTTACCATATAAGACATCTACTCATGTTCGAAGCCAGGAAGTGGCTGGTCCAAACAACTTTTCTACCTTTGCTTGACTGTGCTGACTTTCTTTACAGCCACTGCCCCCAGCAAGCACTCCAGAAGCTCAACACCCTCTATCACCACACCTTGAGATTCATATTAGACATGACACTGCATACTCACCACTGTCTGCTGTATCAGGCAATTAACTGGCCATCCCTCACCTTGAAAAGGCAAATAAACCCCCTCATGTGGCTTCTCAGGGTTATCTCTAACAAACTCCCACTTTATATCTGCAACCTATCTGAATGGTCCAAGGGTGTGTATGGCCTACAGAACTCTTCCTTTTTCTACCTTAAGTTGCCTTAGACAAGGACACGACTTAGCAGAACCGCTATCAGCGCCTTCTTACCTTCTCTTTGGAATAACACTCAAAAGATCCTCACGCTTTCCTTCCTGTCTAGCCCTTACACATTCAGACAGCTGCTCTACTGATGCCTGAAGATGGCATGTGACTGTTTCAGGTGATCCCTTGTGTTTGAACAGCATGGCCTCCTAGCTGCTGCACTTACCCTGGCCTTCTTATTCCCCCCGTTGGCTGGCATTCCTATGTGGGGAATCAACCCCTCTTCCTCCTGCCTTCCCTCCTTCCCCTTGGCATCCCCCTCCTTGGGGGTCCACTGCTCAGGCAGTGTGCACCCCCCACTCCCCCTTGTTTGCCTTGCTCTCCTCTCTTCCCTCTGCCTTATCATCTCCTAATTTACCTATGTCTGTATTTTCATTGTTAACTAAGTCTGGCTCCAAATGCCCAGTGAGTACCTTGTTTTAATCTAGTTTATTCTATTGGCTTATTTTGTATTGAACTACTGTTGAATTACTGTAATATTGTACGTCCTTTGTATCCAGGACCATCTTGCAAATGAGCTCACTCAGTGATGTAACTGCCTGGTTAAATAAAGTTTGATTGATTGATATAACAACCATGAATTTTAGAGATTTAAGCAATAATAAAATATGTGTTTCAACTAGAAATAATATGATACAAAAAAAAGGGGTAACAGTGGCCCTTTAATTTAAAACCAGGATCACCATCCATTACACTTTGTTTCCTGTGGCTATTTGCCACACCTGACATTAAAAACCTCCTATGTAATTTAATCCTATAATTTCCACAGCAAGAGACTGTGATGTGACAAGGACTGTGATGTCAAGTGTAGACAAGCAGCCAGAGCATTGGAGGCAGTGATCCCGTATTCATGTTTATGCATGCAGTTACAAAGAAAAAAAAAGAACCAAAATAAGAAAATACATGAATTATAAGCTATTTTTTAAGTATGTCTTGATGAGTGATTATCCTGAGGATTCTGTAGCTCTTTAAGGTATGTTTCAACATGCAAAATGCAAAGAACCTCTGTGCGCAAACACTGAGGCAAGGGTTACCCCAAAGGGCATTTGGCTGCTGGGAAGCCAAGTTTCAAGAAAATACAAAATCACACATGCCCACACAATGCAAAGCATCTTGGGCTGCATATGCAAATCACCACAGCAAAATGACCACATTGTGACTTGTGGGTCCCAATTACTATCTCTAAAGACATCAGAAAAACCCAACATCTGCAAAAGCAGAGCCCCCCCAGTCATAACAAAGCAGAGTTCCACCCCCCCAGTCATAACAATGTCCAAAGTAGGATGTAGAATAAGAGAGGTTCATAGAAACCCAGCCCAGGCTAGTTCAAACTGAACAATCCAAGGAACGGTGGTAGGATTCTTTTAGGTCTAGTACCTTCAGTACCCTAAGAATCACTTCTCTTTAAGGCAACATTTTCTTAACCCTGAACCCTTAAACATAGGGTTGAAGGAAAAGGATTTCTTAAGCAAGCTGCATGCAGGTGGGCAGGAGGGCAGACATAGCCCCGCTTCACAAGGGTGGTAGTAGGGAGGAGGCTGGCAACTACAGGCCAGTCAGTCTAACTTTGGTGGTGGAGAAACTATTGGAATCACTACTGAATTAAATGGTAGTAGAATACCTTGAATGCAGTGGCTTATAAACCTCCTGTGTATAATTACTGCTCTATATAAATACTATGTAAGTGCAAATTCATTTTGTATATATTGGCTACCCAATTACGATGTAACTGAGTATTCATTTGTATGTATTGTTAACCTCTCCTTTCCAGATCCATCTTGAAAATGTGCTTGCTCAGTGATATTTGCCTGGTTAAATAAAGATTTTGATTGTTTGCTTGATTGTCTGATTGACCCGAGACAGCATGGATTCACATGGGGAGGTCTTATCAAACAAATCTAATAGATTTCTTTGACTGGATGTCCAGGGAATTGGATCAAGGAGGAGCAATGGACATGGCCTACATAGATTTCAACAGGGCCTTCGACACCATTCCACATAGAAAATTAGTAAGCAAGCTGGGTAGTCTAGGAGTGTGACCAGAGGTGGTAAACTGGGTAAGAAATTGGCTAAGGGATAAGAGGCAGAGGGTGGTGATAAGTGGAGTTCACTCTGAGGAAGGGAGGGGGACCAGCAGGGTACAACAGGGATCTGTACTGAGACCAGTCCTCTTTAATGTCTTTATTAGTGACACTGCAGAGGGGCTGGATGGAAAAGTCTGCCCATTCAAGGATGACACTAAAATCTGCAACAGGGTAGACACTCCAGGGGAGGGAGGTGGAAAAATGAGAGGGGATATGAAAATGTTAAAGGAGTGGTAGAGGGTATGTTAACTGGGCTTCAATACAAAAAGTGCAAAATCATGCATTTTGGGCACAGAACCCCAGGGGTGGAGTATAAATTGGGAGGAGAGGTATTGACAACTACTAAACAGGAAAGAGGCCTGGGGGTTATCATATCTGATGACCTAAAGGTAATTAGGCAGTGTGACATGACAATCAGGAGAGCTATCATGATGCTGGAATGCATAGGGAGTGGTATCACCAGCAGAAAAAGGAAGGTGATGTTACCCCTGTATAGATGACTGATGAGACCTCACCTTTAGTATTGTGTCCAGTTCTTGAGACCTCATCTCCAGAAGGACATAAAAAAGAGTGGAGGCAGTCCAGAGGAGGGCAATCAAAATGGTGGAGAGTCTGTATCAAAAGCCCTATGAGGAAAGACTGAAGAACCTCAATATGTATTACCCTGGAGCAAAGGAGGAAGAGGGGAGATTTGATCGAAAAGTTCAATACCTCACAGATCAAAATAAGGTTCAAGAGGGGAGTCTTTTTCATTAAAAAAGATGCTCAAGGACAAGGGGTCATGCTATGAAGCTGGGGGGGTAGACTCGGGAGATATGAGGAGGTACTTCTTCATGGAGAGGATGTTGGCTGCCTGGAACAGCCCCTCAGCATAGGTGGTGGGGGCAAAAACTATAACAGGGTTCAAGAAAGCATGGGATAGACATAAGGAAACCTTAGTGATCAGACAAGTGGGGGTAAGGCATGGTGCCGGGTAGTAGATTCTCTCAGTTTTTGTTTCAGATTTCTAGTACTGTTATTGTACATACAGAAGATTTGATATATACTAACACATTTTGATACAGGGACATATTAGGATACAGTATCTCACTTACTAGGGAGTCTTTGTTAGGTTTTTTTTTCATTGTGCACATAAATTTACTATTTGATACAAAGTTGCAGATGGCTCATGGTTGAGTAGTATATGTTTTTATATGCATGTATAATATCTCCTCATAGGGCTTACACTGTAAGAAAGTATGAAACACTTTATGAATATTTGTTGTTCACACTTGGGCAGCTTATCTTTAAACCCACATTTTGCCATACACTAAGGTAAATTCTTATTTAGAAGACTTTTTAACATTATATACTATGATTTCTTAGCCTATTCTAACATGGGGTTTTAAATCACAGTCATTTCCAAAAATATGCACTAACACACACAGGCAAGATCTTAATTGAATTAGGTGTGTTCTGTGGTTTCTCTCAGATTAAGAGTTACTCATTCTGCAACTTTGACCTTGGAATGCTTTCCCTTTAGATGTGACTCTACCTGTTTTATGAGTTCTTTCAAGAAGGGAGTTATCTAGTATGTTACATTTGAACTTGAAAGGCCTTTTCTTGATAGTAGTCAGCCTGTGTTCTGTATATGTTTTTAAGTTGACTTTTAAATGGAAGTTTTTTGGCCAATGGGACTTTTGAAAAATTTTGTTGTTTGTTTTTTATGTATGATCTGGACTTTAATAGAATGTATTTTTTTATAACAACTGGAATTAATGTCTGATGAAGGATTATGTGTTGTCTGAAAGCTTAAGCACTGTTTGTTTGTGTTTTTGTAACACCTATGTTGGTCCAATAAAAGGTATTAAATCTTTTTTTTTCTGGATCTTTTGTTAGAATTCAATTAAATTTTATTTTTATACTGAAAGGTATGTGAGCAAAAATACTTGTTTTCACAAACATCCACTGGTACAAACATTCGATAATACAGAGAAAAAGATTAAAACAATATTTGCAAAATGTTATGGTATTTACAGTAGGAACAGTGTATATGACAGGATCATCTAGAATAGAAAAAATACAGAGCACACAACAGCAGAGCCAATATGCAGATACTTATAAACTCTAAGGTAACTCAAGGGTTGGTGGACATATAGGGGGTTACCTACAGGGTCAGACACAGGTGGTGGATTGGAGGAGGTAGTCCTTGAGGGAGGAGGTGAATGAGCCAATTGAACTACAGGCCTGCAGTTCAGGGGGCAGTTTATTGTAAAACCTAGGGCACTTGTATGTGATGGAGTTCTGCACATGCTTGGTGTAGTAAAAAGGGGTGTCAAAGATATGACAGGTGGCCGCTCTAGTACTGCACTTGGGAACCAATAAGGGGAAAGGGAGTTAACACTGATCGGCAGTAGCTTATGGTGAACTTTGTGTGGGAAAGAGAGCATTTTAAGTTGGAACCTGCCTTCAAGGGTGAGTCAGTTGAGGGAGACATAGAGGGTACAGTGATGGGTCATCCAGGGGAGGCTGGTCACGAAGTGTGCAATATTATTGCATGTAATTCTGAGTTTGGAGAAAAGGGGGGCTGTGCTGGGGGGGGAGTTGACAACAGAGCCATAATCAAGGAGGGGCAGGAGAAGGGAGCTGGTGAGGCATAGTCTGGAGATGGGGATAACACACTTTCTGATTCAGTATAAGAGATGTGCTGTAGCTTCTTATGGATTTTCTTGATGAGGTTGGTAATATGGATATTGTAGGTCAGGTGAGGGTCTAAGTGTAGTCCAAGATATTTTAATTCATAGACTTGTTCTATGTTGTTATCAAAATTGTCTGAGAGGGATCAACCCATGACTGGAGCTTTTCTTGGGCCAGACAACATCATAAAATTGGTCTTCTTGGAGTTGAGAACCATGCCTTTGTCAAAGAACCAAGTGTGTAGCTTGCTGAAGTCAGCCTGCAAGTTACTGAACATTGTATCAAGGTTAGTTTCGCTGCAGTAAAATGCCACATCATCAGCATAAAAGACTAGTCGGGTGGTTTGGCAGACGGAAGGTAGGTTATTGATGAAGAGCAAGAACAGGAGTGGGCCTAGGATGGAGCCCTGGGGTACCCCATATTTAATCAGGCATTCAGCAGAAAAATGACCATTGATATTAGTTTTCTGCAGTCTACCAGAGAGGTAGTTTATGACCCATTTGACAACATTTTCAGATACATGCAAGCCCTTGAGGATGTCCAGGAGAAGGTAATGATCAACCAGGTTGAATGCCTTGGTCAGGTCCATGAAGACAGAGCCTGTATACTGGCCCTTATCACTTGCCTGGAGGATGTCACTGGCGAACCTGACCAGGGTGGTTTTGGTGCTATATCCAGATCTGAAACCATGCTGAGCAACAGAGAGTAAGTTATGATGGTCGAGGAAGGTGGTGAGCTGGGTGTGAACAACTTTCTTAATGATTTTGGAGATGGGAGCAAGGAAGGGAATTGGTCAGTAATTCCCTACTTGATTCCTTGACCCTGACTTGAACAATGGTTTGACAGTGGTGGTTTTCCAGGTGCTAGGGAAAAATCCAGAGCAGACTGAGCAGTTTAGTATGGTGGTGGTGATGGGGACTGCTAATGAATTAATGGCCAGTTTAAGGATTTTAAAGTCTATTACGTCCGCCCCTTTGCTGGGTTTAGGGTTGTTACTTTGGATGAGCTTTATAGTGTACAAGGGTTTTAGGACCCTAAAATAGAATCTGGGACTGTGCTCAGACTTAGAATTGGGGCTGAGGGGTAGGGGAGAATAAGGGGGGAGGGGGAGTTGAGGGGGAAGGTTTATATTTATCGAGGTTGCCAAAGAATGAGTTTAAAATGTTTGCTACTTCTGAGGGGTCATTTGTCTGCTTGCCATTATGGATCAGAGTGATTGGTTTGATATTCTTGTGTTTCCCGAGTAGTGAGTTTAATTTAACCCAAAGTTGATAGGGGTTGGATGTTTCCCAAGTTGTTTATTATGGAAAAAGTCAATTTTGGCTTTTCTGATGACTGATTTACACTTGTTTCTGAGTGCTTTGTAGAGGGAGAGCTGAGCAGAGTCTCTGTGCTTGGTGTAACAGGCACAGGCCTTGCCCCTGGTCCTCATCAATTTAATGATGTTGGATGATACCCATTCATTAACACGTCCCCTAACCCTGATTTCTTTTGAGAGAGGTGTGTTTGCTGTATACACTGTTGAGGATGGTAGAGAATCTGTCAAGGTTAGAGTCAAGGTTGCCTGGTGCAGTGGTGAATGACAAGTCGACTAGGTTGAGATCGTGTGTATTATATTCGATGGAGTTATTTGTCCAGCGTCTAGAGAAGATGAATTTGGGGGGGGTTTGGGGCACTGGACCGACCATAGACACTAGGTGGCACAGTGATCACTGATGCAATCCAGCAACACTCTGGAGTCAGTAATGTGGGAGGGGTTGGAGATGATAACCCAGTCGATTAATGATTGAGTACCCATCTTATAATTTGTCCTAGTGGGTGTGGAGATAAGCTGGTGAAGACAGAGATTGGCAATGCAGGATCTGGTGGTGTCAGCTTGACTGGAGAACCAATTTATGTTGAACTCCCTGAGAAGAACCCACTCCCTGTTAAGAGGGAGGGAGTGTTTTAGGGTCAGCAAGGACTCCAGGTTGGAGGGAGGGGTTCCTGGTTACAAGTACCAATACGGCAACACAAATATTTTTTTATATTATTACCCAAGAAATTCCCATAAACACAAGATCTTTATCCTTTAGAGTTCATCTGCCTGTATAGCTTTTTTCTTACTTGAAATTATAATTCTCTGTTGTGACATCACTGTCTGTAGCCATAAGAATAAGTGAGTTGTCAGAATAAAGTATTACAACATCAAGTTAGGAAGAAGTCAGTAATAAATAATGGGGATAAGAAATACAGAGCAAGTGAGAAATACAAGCTGCTTTGTGTCCAAATATTATGTTAATCAAAGTTCTTCTTGAAGCATTGGGGGTTCTTTAACCTGGTGGGGTTTTTTTGTTTGTTTTCCTGCGGGTATATTTTCACATGTTTAAGAAACCAGTAATGGAAGCAATATTAACACATCTTAGTCTCTGCAATAACAATTTGTTTACAGTATTAAAAATACACTCTACATAGTTGTATTTATGTTACACATGAATGAAACCCAAATGGGAAAATTATTTCTGTAAGAATTGTAATAAAAGTAGCTCTCTATTAAAGCTGGCCATGTCCTTGCCCCAGCATTAAAAATCCAAATGGCCCATTGTTTAAGCAATTGGCTATAAAAGTCCCCATCTCTTGTGTTTAGTGTTACCTTTTTTAACCCTAAAATTTAAAATTGATGTAATGACTGGTCATTTGGGGCTACCAAATCAACAGCTGTGACGTATTCTACTTTATTGTCACTGATGGCCGTAACATGTTCAACATCTCAAACTCTAAGCTTCCTTACTGTCTTCCCTTTATAGTAATGACCACAGTAGCACAATGCTATATATACTACTCTTACAGTCTCACATGTCACAAAGAACCTAACGGTCACCATAGTACCAAGATGTGGATTCAAAGGAGCTTTGGTCCTCATCTTCACAGAGCAGGATTTGCATCGACCACTTGCAAAACTACCCACTGGAAGCTCTACCAACAAGGTCTGTATCTCATTTACTGGTTGCTGGCTATGCATCTGCTGGCCCTTTAAATTTCAACCACTTTTATATACCATCTGAAGTTTGCATAAGCTGGTCTCTCTTAAATTGGAATCTGTAGCCAAAATGACCCAATTGGTGTTTACTGTTTCCTGTATTTTATGCACCACTGGGGAGTCCATTTTGGCAAACATAAATCTATTATCATTCCTCTTATCTATTTTTCTTCCCCTAAATAGGAGATCACTATTTTGGCTCTGTAAATAATCCCTAGCTTTATCTATCACTGGCCAAATATGCCTACATTTTTGAAATTTTTGAGACGGATCTGCTGCTTGTTTTCTAAGCAGCTCCTTTGAGCCACATATTTTTCTGGCCCTGAGGAATAGTCATCTGGGGATGTTGTTGATCGTTTGGCAAGGGTGGCAACTGCTACAGTAGCCAAGAGGACAGAGTTTCTATCAGTGGGCTTTCTGTAAAATTACTTATAATCCTACCTGATGCCCTTCATTTAAACTGCAGAAACTATCCTACATGTAGCTTGGGTTCTTATGTAAATTGAATTTCAAAGTTGGATTACTGTCATGTAAAAATCCCATGAATTAATCTAGCAGAGCAATACCCACCCCCACCACACAAACAACACATCATCATTCATCAGTAAAATGGCACCACAAAAAGGTGTGCTGAAAAAAATAAGGAATAACATCAAATCCTCTTCTCATTTCCCCAGATAAAGTTTCACAAAGCTAGGGGTGAATATGGTGCCCATAGCTGTACCCTTTATCTTGAGAACATTTTCTTTTTGAACATTAAGCTATTAAGTGTTAGCACAAATTCGGATAACCTGATAAGAAAAGACATCTGTGGATTGTCCTCAGAATGCTTCTTCTGAAGATACCAGTTCGAAGTCTGTAGACCACGCTGGTGTGGGCTATTCGACTATAAAGATATATATTCAGTCATCAGCCAGAAATTGTCTGGTAGTGTCAAACTGTTCAGAATTTTATGTACACACATATCTTTTATGTACAACACTAAGTTTCTCACCATATTCACCAGATACATGTCAACATATTTTCATAAAGGCTCAGTAACTGAGCCTGTGCTGCTTATAATCAGACAAGCTGGGAATTTGTGAGGGACTTGTGTATGTACTTTAGGGGATATGTATATCACAGCAAAAATGGGAACATCAGTAGTCAAAAATGTTTTGGTTTCTGTGTCAGTGAAACCATTCTAATACATCTAATTGATATCGATATCAATAGCTCTTTTGTGGCTTTAAAATCCACTGTATTCATAACAACGGCAGTCACTGAACTGAACTAAACCCACTGGAGTTCAACAAGATTTTATTCAACAAACTTTGTTGAAGTTTTTCAAAGTTTGCAAGTTCACCAAGATGCTATGGGAAATAACTTGGTGCCCAGTCATTCCTGAACTCCCACTCTTGGGGTGGGGGAAAATGATCATCAATTGTGACATGTTAACCTTGGCAAATTAAATTGCTTTTTTTATCTTGAATTTTTTCCTGGAACTGGACAAAACAGTTTTTAACCATTCCTCACACTTGTGCATAGAAATGGAAACTGGCTGTCCCAAATGGGTTCTATGTTCCTATGAAGATACTACACATTTATAATAAAGACATCATGAAACCTGTCATTTTCCTGTTTATTTTTACATATCACATTATTGTACCTCTCTCCTGTTTTCTAACATGGCCATTAATGTATATCATATCTATTTTGGATTATATACAATACATACTCTGCATGTCAAGAGACAAACATCACTCCAGTTGTACAGGTTCCAACCTCCTAGTTTGGTTTTTTGGTCTCAGTGAAAGTAATTTCAAGTGCAATCTGAGTTGCAGTGACTAGCTTCAGCTTCTATTATGCTCTTGCAAACAAGATCTGACAACACTGACATGAGTATGAGAACAATAGCATCTTCCATCAAAATTTGATCCCATTCATAATTAAAAGAAAGACAAAACCTACAGTTTCAGCTCTTCAGAGTTCTCTGTAAAGGCTAAAATGAGAGCTTTCTCACATCAGAGCCAATTAGAATGTAATGACAAGAAATGTGTTTTCTTGAGTCATATGCTATCTTTGTGTACCTTATTCAATTTCAGATCTAGCATAAGAATCAGTTCAGGAGACTACAGCAAAGACTTTATAGGAAATGTATGACTAGTCCTCTTAATTACTGACTCCTAGAACTTTATTTTACAATGGCCTGTGCACACACAATTACCTCAGATGCCACTTGGATTATGTAACTACAAGTGGTATTGTCATTGTGAGAAATTGATCACAAAACTAAAACAAGGTTTTACAAGCTTAAACTGGGGGTATTGAACTAATAATTTTCCAGAAACCTTGCCCATTAACCTCAAAACAGCTAAACCGGTTCTTCAGATGGGAGATATAGACAAGGTGTGTCTATTTAAATATAGTACATATCAAACCCAAAATACGAATTCCATTGACAAGAAGTCTACTTGTACATTTTTAAAATATGATTTACAAAATGTGGTTCTGGCAGTGTGGTCTAAAGGCTAGATTAAAGAGCTACTGATGCCTCAAAGAAAACTTTAATAAACGTAATAATTAGGTACAATTCTGCTTGTACTCCATTTCTATTTTATATATATTTTATATTGTCCTCCCCATTGTTTATTACTAAAGAAATGTGTATGAATATGTGATTGTTGTCCATTAGAGTTCATTTTGAGTTCATCTGCCTCTATGGCTTACTCTCCACTTCGAGTCATAATCTTCAGTTGTGACATCACAATCTGTTGCCATTGGAGTATCTGTGAGGTCACAAGCAGTGTTCTATGACTTCAGGTAAGGATAAAGCAGCAGACATAGATGAACTCTTCAGAAACAAAGATTCTGTTTTCATGCAGATGACCACACTACTAAATAATGGGGAGGAGGAATACAGAACTAATGGGAAATACAAGCCAGGCAGTGCCTAAATATTATGTTTGCTTAAACTTTTCCTGAATGTGTCACTAGCTCTTTAACGTGTTGTGAATGAGCTTGATATATCCAGCAGACCTGTTTTTGATTCCCACAACCTTCATTTGCATATCGTGTGACTCTAAGCAAGTCACTTAACCTCCCTCATAGGCCTTACCTCGTTATCAAAGAATAAAAAAAAAAAAAAAAAAAGATTTGAAAAAACATGTTGTTTACATTTCCTGTTTTGAAAGTGTTTGCTTACAGAATTTGTGTGAAATATTTTTTGCCCACATAGATTTTTTCCTTCCTTGCATCCTGGCTCAAATGTTTCTGCACCCCCAGCCCCATTAATTACTTTCCTGAACTTACCACACTACTTACACTCTTGGTGAGTGGGTGTGTAGGGATGTTATAGTCAGTAATGAGGGGCCTGTGGGTGGCAGGCATCATCCTGGTGCAGTTCATGTTGAGGTGGCGACCAATCTGAAGCACACGTTTTGTGAACTGGATCTGGTGCCATCATGTTTCTAGATGAGATGCATCGACACCATTGGCCCGGCGCTTGTTCTGATTGTCCGGTGTTCCTTATCTGATGGAGTCTTTCCTGATGCTTTGAAGGAGGCATTGGTGAGGCCACTCTTAAAGAAACCATCTTTGGACCCGGCGGTCAGGGCAAATTACCGACCTATCTCAATCTTCCTTTTTTAGCGAAGGTTGTGGAGAAGGTAGTGGCACTTCAGTTGGAGGAGCACCTTGTGACCCATGAGTTGTACAAAACAATTCCAGTCAGGGTTTCTGGCAAGGCATAGCACAGAAACCATGTTTGTTCGGGTGCAGAATGATCTCCTCAGGGCTACAGATCGAGGAGAAAAGACAGTTCTTGTTCTCCTTGATCTCTCTTCAGCTTTTGACAGTGTGGACCATGGTGTGTTGCTTGACTGTCTCAGAGAACTCTGTGGATTCACCAGCACCATCATCTGCTGGTTTGAGTCCTTCTTCTCCAACAGAAGGCAACAGGTTGTGATAGGGAATTTCTCCTCCTCCGCTAGCCTCCTTTCTTGCAGAGTACCTCAGGGTTCAGTTTTGGCCCCTATGTTGTTTGCAGTGTATATGCTGCCTCTGGGGGGGTCATTAGGAAGTACAGGTTGGGTTTTCATTGCTATGCTGATGATACCCAGCTATACTTATCCTTTGCCCCAGGAACATCCAATGCAGTGAATGTGCTAAACAGCTGCCTTGCCGAGATCAATGACTGGATGGCATCCAGCTGGTTGTGACTGAACCCCGATAAGACAGAGGCATTGGCGAAGAGTTGAACAGAGTGCATGATAGGTTGGCCTCTGATTCAGAGACTGGACTAGTTCTGGGTTCTGTCTCATTGAAGGCCTCCTCAAGGGTGCGAAATCTTGGCGATATATTTGATAGGAGTTTGGCTATGGAGGCCAGATTTCCTCCGCTGTCCACTCCTGTTTTTTCCACCTTAGAAATATCACCAGGATGAAGCCCCTTTTTCCGCCTCTGAACCTCCCCACTTTGATGCATACCTTGGTTACATCAAGGCTTGACTACTGTAATGCGCTCTATCTCGGGGTCACAAGAGGATCTCTACACAGGCTGCAACTAGTGCAGAATGCAGCTGCCCGGTTACTTACTGGGCAGCTGAAGTTCTGCCATATTATACCAGTGTTGCGTGAGCTGCACTGGCTGCCAGTCAGGTGGAGGATCCTCTTTAAGGTAAGGCTTCTCACCTATAAGGCCCTGGTTACCTGTTAGACCTTCTGGTTCCTGCTGTCTCGGCTCGCCCCCTCCATTCCTCCTATGGAGGCCTACTAGCAGTTCCCAGGTCTAGGCTGAAATTGGCTGGTGATAGGGCATTTAGTATCGCTGCCCCAGTCCTGTGGAACTCACTCCACTCTGGGGTTAAGGGACCCCACTTTGGAGACATTCAAGGCCCACCTTAAGGCCCTCTTATTCACCCAGGCATTTTTAGACTAAGTTATTGATTGATGAACTCTGATTTTAGTAGAGTAAGGATAGTTGATTATCTGCTGCAATTTAATGTTTTTATGTAATTATGCATATAATTGTTTTTATGTTATTCTGTTGATGTATTTTGAACATATGTTAATTTATTGTATGGCACCCAGAGCCTCCGGGAATGGGCATCTTTAAATAAAATTTTACCTTACCTTACCATCCCACCTGCCAGGGATTTGCCACGACACTTTCGTCTGAAGGAGTTGACATGTAATAGCACATTCTACCATGTGCATGCACATGGTCATGCTAGCTTCTGGTGGTATCCCCTCTAGCTTGGCATCTCCAGCTGTACTGCCACCAGGCTTCAGCCAGCCTGCAGTCAAGGAGCAGTGCATGCTGTCCCCCCACCCGGAAAGAGGAGAACTGTCCCTGGATGCTTAATCCTCCTTCCACATGCCAGCCCCCAAGTGACCCAAGTCCATTCCTAAACCTAGGTCACTGGCATAGTGAATGGAAGCACTACTGCACTGGCATTGTGGGTTATGTTCTTGGAGAGTTATATTTACTGGTGGTATGTACTATACTAATGAGTGGAGTGAATGGGGGTTTCAAAAGGGATGAATACAGATGCAAATGCATTTTCTACCTGCATCTGCTAGATTTCCTCAAAACATGGGTGCACTAGTTTCAAAGGTTGTCTGAGTTTTTGTGACAGTTTCTACTGTTTGTCAGCCCCTGAGCAACCAAACATCATTCCCAAACTTCGGTCACCGTCATAGTGAGAGGAAGCATTGGCACTATGGGAAATGTTCTTGGAGAGTTATATTTACTGGAGGTATGTACTTTACTAAGGAGAGGAGTGAATGGGAGGGTTCAAAAGGAGGGAATACAGCTGCAAATGCATTTTCTGCCTGCATCTGCCAGATTCCATGAAAACATGGGATCTCTATTTTCAAAGGTTATCTAAGTTTTTGCAACAGTTTCTACTATTTATGGCAGCCTGCATAAAAAAAATTATGCATTCGGCCAACAAATGGTGCATGCGTCAACAAAATGGTATATGTGTCAACAAAATGGTGAATGCATCATTTTCTGCTGCAAGCTCAAGGATTTCCATCCAAACTGCTATACCACCTAACAGATGGTCTAACTGCGCAGATGAATGCCTGCTTGAAAATAAGGGTGAATGGGTCTAGCTTGAAAATTCTGCCCAATAGCTGCTTATTCAAATGTAAATACTTGTTGGTGGCCTGCCCGCCTGTCATGCAAACATATTGCTTCCCCAGGCCTTTTAAAAATTAAGACCAGCTTTACCTGCAAAATATTATTGGTGTGAACAAAAGAAATTTCTACAAAGTATGTAATTTTTTTAAAGCTTAGTCCTTCACATTCTGGGTATTTCAAACCTTGCTGTGTTTCCATGGGGCATGTAAGATGATATTCATAATCTGTTTAATTATTTATGGTCACAAACTTAAAAGCAGTTATCTAGTAGCATATATAATGCTTTCAGTTTAGTGGCCACATTCACAGTCACAAATGGTGACAGTAAACAAAATGGTGTAAACAGGTTCCCTGGTGTGTGCCCACTAATTTTCACTATGAACAAATGTTTGCTAAAGTTGCTTGTGGAGAGGAGGAATCTCCTTTGTGACTAATCCACAATCCAAATGGGGCTGCCAGATATTATTAGTTGGTGCAAACCTGTTTTAAATTGGTAGCATGCTGAATAGCA
The DNA here is from genome assembly GCA_016271365.2 of Neoceratodus forsteri. Classification (NCBI taxonomy): domain Eukaryota; kingdom Metazoa; phylum Chordata; order Ceratodontiformes; family Ceratodontidae; genus Neoceratodus; species Neoceratodus forsteri. The sequence goes on from CM057456.1 coordinate 860,616,300, forward strand.
ACACTCATGGAATACTGCACATGGAATAGTGCCAGCTACGATCCATGGCCAGCAGGATAGATCATATATGAGGTGGCTGGCAGACCTAAACACGTACATGCTGGAGGCCAGAAGATTGAGAGGAGATATTACTGAAATGTACAGATTCCTCAGGGGGATAAACAGAGGGCAGTGAGGGCCTGTTCACCAGGATGGGTAAGACAGTGGTGAGGGGGCATGATGGGTGACTAGTTGTTGATATACTTAAGAGGGATGTGAGGAAGTTCTTCACTGAAAGGGTGGTAGAACAATAGAACAGAATGCAAAAGGAAGTGGTTGGTGCTGGGTCTATGAATGGGTTCAAGATCAAGTGGGATAGATACATAGGATTTGTTACATCAAAGGGAGGGATAAGATGGGAGGGAGTAGAAAGTGGAGGTAGTTCAGCTGGGGAAAGTGAGGGGTAAATCTCAAAGTAAAGGCCTTCCAGGAAACAGGTCATAGGGAATAGATAGGAAATCTGGGCAAACTAGATTGTCCTTTGGTTTGCTTCTGATGTTGTTGCTATGTTTCTATCATTCCATTTCTATTTCTATGTATGGTGCTACAGTATGCCATGTTTAGTGACTGTGGAGACTGTCCCTAGTACATCAGTGATCACTCCGCCTGCCTCACCCCCATTAGGTTTCTTTTGGTATTAAAGTTTTCCATAATGTTTCCCATGACAAGAGAATTTGTTGGTGGTTTAGTTGTACCACTCCGCTTTCCAGTATCAATGTAATCTCTAGTATCCAGTGGAACCCACTTCCCAAACTCCATTTTCCCATGTGGCTCTGTTGAATACTTTATCCCACGAGGACCTCTGTCCATTGGCGACTCCCTCTAACTCATGTGGCTTTTTGTGACACCCCTACCACGTGTCTGTAACAGTTCTAAAGGCAGGGAGTGTCACATAAGTCTGTGATGGAGTTTGTGAGGGTCAGCATACTGTGTGTATAACCCCTGCATGCCAGTTGCATGGCAACACCCTCTGCCCTTCTCCATATGGTCACAATGTGTTCTGCAGCCACGCTGGGAAAACTTGCAACCCCCACTATGAAGAGCACAACAGGCTGCAAGGCAAGGTTCTGTTGACAGGTGGTCACTGTGACCAGTTCCTTATGATTGTGCAAGGCACATCTCATGTCTTTAGTTTCCTAGAAGCAATTGACTTATAACTGGACTGGACATACCATAAAATAAACTAAGGATTGGCAATCAAAGGGAGTCCATTTTACATAATAATGACTGAACAGCCAATAATTGTTCTGGGGATTAATGGTCAACTGGGGGGGTTGGGGGCCCAAGGTACAGCCGGGGGCCGCACTTCTAGCTAATCATTAATGCCCAGGAAAGTACAGGCTGTGAGGTCACTGTTGCAATTTTAAGTCTAAGCACAATAACAAAAGTACTTTAATGTGAAGTTTTCACTAATGTTTAAGCAGCGTGTGCCATAGCCGAGCACTGTGAAGTGAGGAAGGCTTTACATGTAGACATCAGATGACAAGGTGCATGGTGCAGCTTGGCATATGGATGAGTACAACAAGAGCAGGAAAAATTGGTTGACCATTTTACATTGCTGCACAAGTTTTAAAAGTGTGACTTTTTATTTTGAATCACCTGATTCAGCTGTGTTCTTCGTGAAAGAGGAGCACTCTGTGCACCAGAGTTTTACTTTCTAAACAGGTAGACTTTTGTCATGAGTGAAAGTGTTGTGGGTGTTTTCTTCAGATGTAAACAGATTATGTTAGCTGAGTCTGACTAGCTGTGCTGGACATTTATTATTTTATTTATTTATTATTTATTTATTGAAATAGTTTCATCAGGAAAGGCACAATGAGCAACAAGATGCTCACCTCCCAGTATGACCTGGGGGGAGGGGGTACAAGGGGTTGGATAACACGCAGGTTATCAACTGAGCAAATAACAGAGGCAAATAGCAGCATATGGGTACAATTGCTTTAAACTACAAGCAACAGCACATGGAATATATTGGATATTGTATGGAGCATATAACAATTACCTGACATATAGCAGCAATACAACTGGAAATTTAGCACACAGTAACATGCAGGTATAAGCAACAGGAGACACAGAACACATGATGGTGCAGGACAAAAAGGCACAGGAAAAAAGTGCATAGGTTAGGACTATATGCCAGCATTTATAACAAAGCTAAGGCTGCTGGTCAGGCAGTGGGGAGGGGAGCAATTGGCGCATGGCATCATATTACTGATTAACACTGGCATAGTAGCCAATTAGAGAACTCCATAAGCTCATGAATACTTAATGAGACTTATAATATATCTTAAACAGCAAAGAAATTTTCATTACCTTTTATCAAAGAAGGGTCATTTAATTTACTTGTTTCCCCCCATAACAAAAATTAGATTAAAAAAAATTTTAGGGTAGGAATGAATTTTCAAAAGGGAGATGATGCTGATGCAAACTAGATTGTCAGATCCGTCAGTGTCACCCCCAACTGCACCAAAACTCCTGCACCTTATTCAAAGAAATAAAAGGATTTATAATAATTGCCATGATCTGTGTGATATCCTGTGTCAGAAAATAGACACATGTATCCAATTTTTTGATAACAGAGGCATCTGAAGTGCCACAATTCAAGGACAATGCATCCGAATGTTGAACCACCTTTTAGGTGGTGTAATATTCAAGTGCTTTTCATGGCATATGGCAGAAACATATCTGAAATTATCCAGAGTCCTTTGAAAAATCTGTCCTTTGTAGATAAGGGCTCTCAAATCATGATGGACAAGTACAGTAAGGTATTTGTTTTATCTTCACTCAATTCAGTGAACCAGAAGATGTGTTTGATGGTATATTTATACGAGCTACAGTATATAGGTCTGTGTTCCCATTCAACCCTTTCACAGGAAGTGTCTATCCTTCTCCATTAAGCACTCAGTTTATCAACTTTAAATCACAGCAGAGCTAGAGGGAGATACATAAATCATCATAGAATCTCTCATCCGGTGTCAGTCAGGAGTGAACATTTGAGAATGGTGCAGAACCAAACAGATTTGGCTTTAAGCCATGTTCATTTCAGGATCCACATACATTGCAGCAGATGCTCTTAGTAGACCGCCAGTTCATCTTTACAAGTGATAAATCAACTTTCCCATGGCAGGGAACATTTTAAGAGGGTCTTTCAACCACTGTTAGATTTGTTTGCATCGCCTCGGAAAAACAAAGGAAATTTCAGTTACTGAGGCTATCAAAGCATGGATTCTTTGCATTAAATATTGTTTCAAAAGCCTAATACAGCAGGTTTATCAATTTTAATTATAACTCACTAGTGTTACTCTTTACATGTTTGCAGTCAATAAAAGTCATTTACATGCAGTGTTAAAGACACTCTCATACAGTGATGAGTGTCTCTCATGCAGACTTCACTGCCCCCATGATAAGCACTGATGCTCACCAATAACACCCCAAAACTGTTGGATATTCAAATGTCACTTTCACTCTCTGACAGTATGTGCCTCATGAAACAGCTACAAAATTATTAAGTCAGTCTGATAAAGAACTCAGTAGTGCCTGTAAATGTGCTGTTCTTTCAAACCTCCTCAACCCCCACAGCAATTCCCAAAGAAAAAATACACTATATAATTATGAAAAGGTAGTCTTACTATAGCAGCAATATCAAAAGAGCATTGTGCTCTGAAATACAGATCCCTATGGTATTTTAGAGACTTCCAAAATAAAAGCTCCTAGAAGGTCGATTAGGACAGGGTTAGTACTATACTGTACAACATAAAAAAGAGGCAAAAACAGAAACTGCACTATAAATAGACCCATTTGTGATCTGCAGTATGGGCCTGATATCAAAGCAAGTAAAAAGCTTAATGTGGAGGTGGGGGGGGGTGGATCAGAAAATAAAAATGACCACTCACTGACAGGCTCATAAGAACAATTAAACATCTATACATTGCATACAATTCTTCGAATATGTAATAAATAGTTCATTAGTTTCATTCAACCCCCACCCCCCCCCAAAAAAAACAAGAAGTCAACATTTTATTCAAGTTGCATCTGAAAAAGAAATATTGATCTCCCCTCCAGAAACTCAAACAGATGGAGTGACCTGGCCAACAGCATATATCAACAGGCTCTTAGAAGCTTCTTACTTGGGCATCATGCTCTTTAGCAAAGGTGTGGCTGTTTCAGGATAGGAAATGAAATTGGGAAACTAATAACAAAAGAAATACTTGAGATTTGGTGCATTAAAGTGGTATTCATAATGTGTGAATATGTTCCTACGAGTCACTCATACCTTTATAAGAGTGAATTTCCTTTCCTTCCCAGCATCGCTGCCTGATTATCACACCTGAAGAATGTTTGTGAAACCACTCTTGCGTTTCAATACATTCCTTTCAGGCCCTGTTGAAACTGTTAGTGGTTTTATGCAAAATGTTCAATATTGCTGCTATAGCAGTGTAGGACTATTTTTCGTGATTATGTGGTATGTTTTTTGTTTGTGTTTTGCTGTGGGAGGGCAGGAAGTTCTAAAACAACAACACATTTACAGGAGCTATAGAGTTCTTTCTTAGAATGAATCCGACAATTTGTAGGTATGTTTGTTTTTTTGAATGGGGAAGAGTAAGGATGCATTTGTGAAGGTAGTGGGGTGCGATTATCAACTGAATTGTAATTCTTGTCAGCTATTAGAGAATGAAAATGCCTCTTGAATAGACCACAGCTATGCAGCACTGCCGCTGATCACTTGAGTGGTTGTCATGGGGACAATCTTACTGTAAGGGGTGTGTGTCTCTCATGATGCATGCACGGTGATTCTCATTGACTTGGCATATGAATAGTAACACTTGGGATTCATAATACAGTTAAGAGTGCTTTGGAGGAATCTATTCTCACACATCAGACTTCCTCTTCTATTCTAATAGCTTTTTAAATGTGGAAAAAAGTCAACATACTGTAATTCTAATTGGACGTGACAGTACTGTTTTTCAGTGGTGCTCTCATGAGTGCCATCAAAACAGAGTCTAACAAAATTATCCTTTTTTTTTTTCAAGAAGTGAATTTAAAAGAACTTTGCTGTAAAGGGATTTATCTGAAGTCACTCATGCTCTACTTTGCTAAGGTGAGACTAGAGCTTTGCATTCCATTCTGTTTGAAAGAAGTGCAAAACTTGAAGTTTCCACCTCTTGTGACTAAAACTCAGTAGGGATGGTCCCCATTTAATTAATGTGACCACAATCCAATAATGTACCTTACAGCAGTTCCACCTGTTCAGGGTGCCTGCAGCAGTGTGCTCAGTCATTAGGATGCCAAGTTAAAAGTCGCTGGCCCCTCTCTTTGCGGGGGACTTTGTCCCATGCCCCCCACACACACCCTTTCTACATATACCAACTCTGGAGGTGAGTAGACCTAGGGAAGGGGGCAGCAAATTTCAATATTTGGTGCCCTAATGACTGGGTGCACTACTGCTGGCACCCTGAACAGGTGCAGTGCTGTAGGGCAGCTACAGCTGATGAAATACGATTACTCTGTGGCATTGGGAGGCAACACTAGATGAATGTAGATCAATCTTACATTTTTTTTAAATATGAGATAAGCATAGTTCACATTTTAGCAGGCAAACACCTATACCTGTGGATCTAAAAAGCCATACATCATGATCTACCCCTATAACTCAGTCATGCTAAACAAAGGGAGCCCTAGTGATTCCCTTCAAAGTTCCTCATGGTTCACTCAAGAAGTTCCCAGGCATCGTACTTATTTTGGGGCTTCCTCCTTCAGGTGCTATGTCACCTCATCCTGGTATAAACTCCAGTTATTACAGTTATTACTTACATTGTCAGGTATCAAAACTTGTGTAAACAATGAGACATGATGTGGTGTGTATTTGACACTTCTAAGGCATGGCCAGAGGCATAGTAAAACACAAGGTAGCAGGCCAAGTGCCTTCATCCCCTGGCAGTGTGTTAGAAGTGTCTAATGCACATCCTCAGAGTGTCATACTGCACTTATAAAATGGGGCAATGTATTCTACAATCATGTAAAAATATTGAAAAAAATCTAAATCTTTAATATATTTTGTTGCAAAATAGTTCCTACACCTGCAAAAGATTGCTTATTTTTTGCAATTAGGACATTTATCATACTGTGGCTAGTGTTCCTAAAGTCTGTCATCATAGTTACCATGCAACCCCCCTACAAACTAACCAATGTTTAATTTTAGTGATTAGCTTTCATTTATTTACAGTTATTGTTAATATTGTAGCATGATATATATGTATTTCTGTTTTTTGTTGTCCAGTTATGGCAGGTGCGAGAGAGCTAAAGAGTGGGTTAGTGGAAGGAAAGATAAGAGCATAGTAGCTGGGCTCTGGATGGAGGAAGCAGTTTAACCTCTCCCAACACTGAGTTGCTGCATTTCTTTGTATTTCTTTTTCTTTTCTTTGCCATTATTTTTTGCCGTGTGTGTGGGGGGTGAATGAGAGACTGAGAGGCTGCGCAAGAAGAAAGCTGTGATGAGTAAAGTAGAGCCATGAGCATCATTTCACTGAATGTAAGTGAAATAATTAAATATTAGATAAACACATGAGCAATGTCTTGTCCTTACTAAAGCTGCCTATTTCTTTCAAGGTAGCAAGTACCATGTGCGGGTGGGGGCTTAAAAAAGTTGTTTCACTAAGTGCGAAAAAAACAAATGGCAGCTGAAACCTTTTGAAAATTCTCTTGTTGCTCAAGGATTTGTTTCATGTCCTGGGTAAAAACACTTGTTTTAGCTGTGCATTAGGCACTTTTAATGCATGGCAAACAACCAATCAAGACACAGGATTTTCTCTTCCCATTTCATAAGCTATGTTCACTGTGCCAATATCATCAAATGCAACTGTCTGCTCAAGTGTTCACAATTATACTTGTATATTATTAATCATATACTGTAAGTCCTGCTGTATGTGCTGTGCAAGTTTGTCCTGTGTAGAAATATTAAGATATGTAATGTCTGTATCTATTATGCTTAATTCCCACTATTGTAGCTTGTAATTGCTTTCTCCAGGGTATCTTGGAAAATGAGCGTTGCTCAATGGATTTTCCCAGTAAAACAGTACTACAGACACTTCAGAAGGTTAAGAGCAGTAGATGGCCATAGGCCTATGAATTCTGTGCCCCCGCTGTTTCAGCGGTAATAAGCAATACATAATACTTTGATATTCCATTATATATTTATCTAATTTATTCTTGCAAGTTGCCTTAGTTGGAACAATTAACAAAATGGATAGAACCTGTGCAATCCTACTTTTCAGGTCTCCTATGAATGGCAACAAATATCTTTTTAAACACAGCAGAATGGAGATGGATTTCTGTCAGAGTCCATAAAAGTCAATTTATTGATTTATTTAAAAGTTTTACCAGGAAAGGCATACTGGCAGAGAACTATTTGTTTTCCAGAGGCATCAGTCACAGTGATGAGTGGTGCCAATTAGATCTGATCACCACTAATGGCATTCCAGGCACATTCTGCAGTATTGCTTGCCTACTGTACCATTTGTAATCCCAGTTCAGGTTCATTGACTTTCTCATCCAGAATGTCACATTATTCATATTTAATCAGACTGCAGTTTTAAAGTTCCATGCCATTAATATTTATAGCTAAAAGGATTGTGCTGGCTATACTATTGCTTGAAACAAATAGCACTATTTTCAGGTGTCCCACAGATTTCAAAAAAAGCTTCCTTTTATTTGTCCACTGCATGATTTTTAACATATCTCCTGTCTGTGCCTTTTGAATAGCTCCCCATTCTTGTTTACTGGCTTCTTTTTTCTCTTTTGGTATAGACAGTATGTTCTTCACAAGAAACTGTGTTAATGCACCAGTAAGCATTCAACATAATGCCACAAAGGTAGGAAAATGTAGTGTTAGGGTTTCCAACCCTAAATCCCTACCCCAAGCCACAAAATGACATCACACAAGCAACCACAGACAGCCATCATTAGGTAATACAGTCAACATACTACTGTTTTGAGGTGACACAAATGCAGTAGCACTGATGTGCTACCTTCGTGGATTTGCATCTGCAGCATGCACACTGCAAGACATACACACTCACTTGTGGCTGCAGATAGAAATCCACAATACCCAAATCACAGCACAGGCCCCTGCAGCCACAGATATAAATCCACGATATCCAAATGACAAGAGTTGTTTTGCTTGCAGATGAGCAGGCTTGCAAGAGGACAGTGCTTTTGTAGCCTCAAGTACTCGTGCACACTGTAAGACATAAACACACTTGGCTGGCCTGCACTTCTGCAATCACAGGTGTAAAACATACACAGCAATCTCTGGCTGCAGAAGTGTGGGCACCACAAAAATGATGATATAAAAATTGCAACAGTACTCCTGTCTGCAGAAGTGCAGGCTCCTTGGGGGCCTGCACCTCTTCAGCCACAAGTGTTAAGACGTACGCACCAACTTCTGGTTCCAGAAGGGCAAGCCCCTATGGAGCCTGCAGTTAGACAGATGAAAATACTGTTGCAGTGTGAGTATTGTAGTTTCAGCACCAGATCTAGAAAGTGTTCAAGGAGGCAGCCCTTTTTTTCAGTTATGCAGATGCATATAGAAAACCATGCACTAGCAGATAATGCTGTCTAGTGAGATATCTTATACAGTGTGCATGAGTACCTCTGGTTGCAGAAGCACAAGCCTCATGGGTCTTCTGTCTGTGGAAGTGCAGGCCCCAGCAGACTTATATACAAATGCATGTTATACAATATACACACACAGGTGTGGCTGCATATGCACATGCCCCTGTGGGGCCTCTGCTTATGCAGCTGCAGAAGCACATCCATAAAGGTAGCATATCAGTGCTACTGCATTTGTGTGTTGTATGTCGTTTGTCTTACCTGATGATGGCTGCATGTGGTTGCTTGTGTGGTGTTGTCCTTTTGCTGCTTTGGGGATCCTAACACCACATTTCTCTACTTTTGTGGTGTTTAGTTGAACCCTAACCAGTGCATTTATTCAGTTTTTTACAAAGAATTCTTTCTAAGCCTCTGTACTTGAGTACTGGTGTTTTGAAGCAACTGCTTTTACCCAAAAAATTAATTTATTGATTGCCTAGTCCTATTGACCTGGCTTGCCATTCATATAACCTGAAGTACAAATTTGTACAGTATAGTGTCCTATAGTTAGGACCTTAAGCTATGATTGCTGAGCTAAGAGATAGCCTGATTATTAACTTACTGAGCTGCTTCACCAGAGTACAGGTATACTATAGGTACTGCCTTGCCGCCATATTTGGGATACAGTGTCGTGCATCAAATTGTGCTGGCCTCTCATATATCCTTAAGTGCTTCTTTAGACCTACATGTGATAATTAAGAAAGGTCATTAAGCTAGGTATAGTGTGACAAACTTAAAATTTTACACTCTCAAAGCCTCTCCCATTGACGTTAACACTGGAGATCCATTCCCCAGCCCTCTATTTGGGCAAGGCTTTAAGCCTATGAAAAAAGCACCACACATAGAATGGGGTGCTTCAACGGTTGGCACCAACTCCTAACTTGCTAACGGTTTCCACCAGAAGGTAAACTGAGCCACTAACATGGCCCCGGAAAACCTTTCATCCAACCATGGCAACATAGGCCCCAAGTTCCACAGCACTTGTAACCCACCGGCCTATCTCCCAAATAGGGGTGTCTTCCTGGCTCTCTTATACTCATTGTCCCTCCTCTGGGTGGACATGTGCCTAGGGCAAGCACTCCATGATCCAATAATACTAAATCTCAGGGACCCTATGCCTTGTGACCACTATTACTGGACCTCTCTCACATTCAAGAATGAATGCCTCATAGCACACGAGTTGGGAAAGCGTGGTTCCTACTACATGTTGTTCTACGAAGTACGCAGATGGCTACACAGCCTCTCAAAACCTTCTATCAGACAAAGGCTACTACAGCTACTTGCTCTACTACTGCTATGTGGTGGAGATGTTCAGCCTAATCCGGGGCCCCCTGTAGACAATTTCCTTGTCTCCTTCCCCCAGGATCCCCACTGGGCTTCACCAAAAGGACTAAGGATAGTACACATGAATGTATGCAGCCTTAGATCCAAAATCCAGGAGGTCCAAGCCTGGTTAAACTTCTACAAGCCAGGTGTCCTTGCTATCTCTGAGATCTGGCTTAAGGCCTGCATCCTGGACCACAAGATCTTGATCCATGGGTATCAAACCTACAGGCAGGACAAGGGAACTAAGAGGGGTGAGGAGTCCTAATTTATGTGAAAGACACTCTAAATGTGAGACATCTAAAGACCAACCCAGTTAGCTGCCAGGACGGGGAGTCAATCTTCATATGTCTAACCCTTGATAATGCCAAGCAACTCACTGTCAGTTGTGTCTATAACCCTCCTAAGAATGCCCAAACTGCTCTTGAGGGCATCACCAAACTGGTTGGGAGTGAACTAACCAATGAACTCCTAATAATGGGAGACTTCAACCTGAACTGGGCCACTGACCCCAACAAAGCCCTCAAAAATGTGATCCATGATGCAAACCTGGAACAGGTCATCTCTTTTCCCCCCAGGCTCAATTACAAAATGGGGAACCACACCACTCTTGACTGGGCCCTGGTGTCTAACACCCTCAATATACAGAAAGCAGGGATACTGGGGGACACTATTAGTGACCACTCCCCTATTTTCTGTATTTGGAAGAACTGTGCACCAAAGATCCCTCCTAGGATATTCAAAGTACATGACTTCTCCAAATTCACGGCTGGAATATATAATGACTACCTAAGTAACCTGGATTGGAGCCCACTCAGTCTCCTCCCTACACTGGACGAGGCCTTGGTCTTCTTTCAAGGCTCACTCCTCAAGGCGGCATCTCTCTTTACCCCCTTCAAAAGACTTCAAACAAAAGGAGGCAGCTATAAATGGATCTCCCACTCAGTGAAAGCTCTGATGAAAAGAAGGGACAAGGCCTGTAAGAAATACAGGCTCTCCCTTCTCCCTGCCGACCTGGTTACCTACAAAACCCTAAGAAATGAATGCAAGCTTGACATCAAATGAGCCAAAAAGGAGTATCTGACCCACCTCCAATGATCCATTCTAGGAAACCCTAAGCTTTTCTGGTCACAAATCAATGAACTGCTCAAGGGCAACTCCAAGGTGGCTCAAGGTCAAATCGAGGTACAAGGTCAGTGCACCAGTGACTGCCAGCTCATAGTTACAGCATTCAATCACCACCTTACCAATCTTGATGGGCTTAAGCTGGGGCTTCCAACACCTAGGCCTGTACACACTTCCATTTAATCCCCTTTGTCTGAACCGACCCCTATTTCACCTTAGGTTGGTCAAAACGAGCGAGGTCCTGAAACTACTGAAGGCCATCAAACACAAAGGGTCTGGTGGCCCTGATGAAATCAGCCCAAGGCTACTCCAGGAAGGTGCCTGTTCACTGGCCAAACTACTGACCTGGATTATCAACAGATCATTACTCAAAGGCTACATCCCATTTCAGTGAAAGGTGGCCAATGTGGTCCCCATTTTCAAGGGTGGCTCTAGTGAACAAATTGGCAATTACAGGACCATCTCCCTCCTGTTCACATCAGCCAAATTGCAAGAAAGGCTAGTTTACAGGCAACTGAGAGACTACCTGGAGCTCCACCAAATCCTTGCCCCCTCACAGCATGGTTTTTGGGTAAACCATGACACAGATACAGCACTCATCCAACTCCAAGTGGACCTACTTGGGGCAATGGATGCAGAGAAGTTGACAGGTGCAATCTTCATAGACCTGTACAAGGCATTTGACCTTGTGGACCATAACATTCTTCTTACACAGCTGCTAGGCATCGGTCTTGATGCCCATGCCCTAAACTGGTTCAAGAGCTACCTAACAGGTAGCTTCCAGAAGGTCATTTGGAAGAGAGAGCTATCATCCCCCCTTCCCATAAAGGAGGGTGCTCCTCAGGGCTCCATTCTAGGCCCCCTCCTGTTCTCTCTTTTCACAAATGACCTAAACAGTCACTGTGTGGAAAGTTCAGTAGTTCAATACGAAGACAATACTGTCATCTACAGATCCATGTGTTCACCGCATGATCTGGGCCCTCTTCTACAAGGGGACATTAACACACTTGAGGCCTGGCTCACATCCAACAGAATGATCCTCAATGCAGCTAAAACAAAAGCCATGCTGTTTGGCCCCAGATCCCTCGGTCGGGACAGGGTCAATTCCCTAATACTGACCTCTTGCTGGGAAACGAATAGATGTAGTTGACATCATAAAATACCTCGGGCTAACAATTGACCAAGGTCTCACCTTTAAGCCCCACATAGACCAGGTAACAAGGTCTATCCACGTCAAACTTGCCACCTTGTACCGACTAAAAAACTAACTTATCCCAGAGGCTAGACAAGCAATTGCCTCTAGCATCCTTCTACCCACATTAACCTATGCTGCCTCAGTAATTCAGGGTATGGCAAAGGGTGAGGTTGGTAGGCTCCAAGTCCTATACAACAAGGTGGTGAGGTTTGCGACAATGTGTCACCCAAGAAGCCACCCATGCATCTCACTAGCCCAGCTGCAATGGCCTTTCTTCTCGGCTCAGCTACATTATCCCCTGCTCTGCCTAGCTTACAAATTACAGAGCCCAGCAGCCCCACCTAGTCTAGCAAGAATCATCACACCCAAGCCTAACCCCAGAATGCTCAGGACCTCGGGTCGGTCCCTACTGGCAATCCCCAGAATTAAGACTCACATGGGAGGCAAATCTTTTGCTCTCACAGCTCCCAAACTGTGGAACACCCTCCGACCTTGGGTACAGGAAGTTCCCTCATTGTCAAATTTTCACACAGGGCTAAAGGCCCATTTGCTCAGGTTAAGTGCTTGCCATTGTGAGGGTATAGGATAATTCACCCCCATCCCAATCACAACACTCCCACAACTCTCCTCGCACCCAACAGACAGTTAACCTTGCCTTGATTCTATCAGGTTGATTTCTTCAGGGGCTGCACTTATTGTCTACTAATTGAAAAACTGCCTGTAATGTTAGCCTCACTTTGCATATACTTCTTGTTACCCTGTATCACCTGTCTGTATGTATTTTACTGTATTTTTCTGTTCCCCGGGTCGCCCCTGAAAAAGGGACCTTCAGGGCCCAGTGGGCCAACCCGGTCATCAAAAGTCAATAAATAAATAAATAAATAATGAACCTGTATTCTCATTCATGCAAGTTCCTTTGGGACCTGCATGAACAAATGCAGATGTGCAGGTTTCTCTGGGCACTGTACCAAGGAAAGACTCCATCTGCCTCTGGAAGTGCAGAGCACTGTTAACGTTGCACTTCCATGTAGTAATGGATGTCAAGAATTCATGGGGCTGTCTGGTGGGCTGTAGAACCACAGGGCCCTCTTGGACTTGCATTTCCTTGTAGCCATTGATACAGGTACCCAGGGTAAATAGTCCTTTTATCAGCCAAAGTGCAGTGCCCTCTGGCATCTAGGGGTGCAGAGGTGCAGGACCCTTTGCTAAAAGAAGAGTTATCCTCACTATATGGTAATTGGGCCCATGTGGGCAACCCTGTACATTTCCTTCAAAGGCTGGGGGGGTGATGTTGTATCGTAGCTTGTCCCCCAACTTTGGTCCATCCAGCTGGTTCATTGGGCTTGCCCCCAACTCAGTTTACTAGCAAGGGATCACAGAGCACTACCCACTGGTGTAAAGGCTGATCCTGCACATGTTTCTTCATACTTTTTGTTTTTAAATTTTCATCCCAAATTTCCAAGATAGCCATTTTATGATTCCCCTTATAAACATGACATGTGATATTTTTAGAATAGTGGTTGAAATGTCATTTCACACCACAAGTGCAAAAACACATCTTCTCCAGGATTTTAAAAATGACAATTGTCACATTTATGAGGTGGTGTAGAAGAATGTCTATGCTGAAAGTTTGGAGTCAAAATATTTAAAATTAGTGAAGTTATGAGTGAACATTGAAATATTTCAATGTTCAAGTCATAACTTGGTCATTTTACCATATTTGTACACCAAATTGTCAGCATAGTCTTCCTATGACCCCACCTCATGAACCCCGGTAGGTCAAAATGTTCAAATCCTGCCCAAAACATGATCTCATGCAGCAACTGTGAAATCACCTGTCAGCATGTATTTGAAAAATTTTAATTGCCTTGTTCATGAGGTGGATTCCCAAAAAGGCCATGTTGAAAGTTTGGTGGGAAAATATTGAAAATGAGTTACATTATAAGTGAGACTTGCAATATTTTAATGCTCACTCACTACATGGTCATTTTACCATATTTGCACACCAAATTTTCAGCATAGCATTCTTATGACCCTACTTCATAAACCCAACTGGTGTAAAAATTTTCAAAGGTAACACTCATGTAAAGCACTTATTACTGAGCGCTGCACTTTTGAGCGACTCAATAATGGTGCTCTACATGAGAGTGAGTGGTACAATATATCACTATATCCTGTACAGTGAGTATAGCATTGAGTTGTACTCACTAATACTGGACATAGGATGCTGTGTGGCCAATTCCCACTGAGCTACTCGTATAGCGTAGTGGTATACACCACCGCATGCGATGCGAGCAGAGCTGGGTTTGGGTCTGGCTGCAGGCTGAATCTTTTTTTGTTTTTAATCCACTAACTTGCCCCATGGTCCGCACTCTTCCCTTGGAGTTGGTTATTTTAGTTCAGGGGTGCATGGGGCTTGCCCCCTACCACAAGGAGTGGCACGGGGGATGCAGCCCCCATATAAAAAAAAATATTTCTTGTGTGTTATTTTAAAGTATTGTAGCAACCATCGCTATTTGTGATGGTCGGTACAATATCAGTCGCCCTTTTGATCACAGGCTCTTTTGTGGTCGCTTTATGTGATATATCTTTCAGACTTGCCTTTATCACATAAAACCATTCCAAATCCCACCTGAAGGTTGTTTTTTGAGCAGTGACTGCAAAATCATCTTTCAGGACTTTTGTGAAAAATGTCACCTACCTTGTTCATGAGGTGGGTTCCCAAAAGGGCTAAGCTAAACATTGGGGCCCGGATATTCAGAAAGGTTGCGCATGGCGCAACACTGTAGTGCCATGCACAACCCACTGATGCGCCCTGGCACAATATTCAAATGGGGATTGAGCCTGGCACAAATCTCGATGTGCCAGAGTGCATCAGTAATGTATGCAGCGCAAGTAGAGGGGGCGTGCCCATGCATACTCCGCACATCCTGTTATTCAGCCCGGGATGTGCTGAGCCCATGTATGCACAACCCCTACTTGAGCTGCACACTGGTGAGCCAAAAAAAAAAAGGAGCAACAGCTGGCCACCCACAGATGAGCTGCCATATTGCAGGGCGCAACATGGCCGCTGCCACCTGTGGGTGGCCACCCGAGTTCCAGCTGCACCTTCTGGTGGCACCCCTCATGCCCGATTGCAGGCATACATATACAAATAATTGTTCTATATCCCTGGTAGTCCAGTGGACCACTCACAGCCCGATCGCGGGAATATGTAGTAATGGAGATGTCCTATATCCCTGGTGGTCCAGTGGACCGCCTGCAGCCTGATTGTGGGCATATGTAGGATATTTTAATCATCCTATATCCCTGGTGGTCCAGTGGACTGCTCACAGCCCGATCGTGGGCATATGTAGTAATGGAAATGTCCTATATCCCTGGTAGTCCAGTGGACCTCCTGCAGCCCGATCATGGGCATATGTAGCAATAGAAATGTCCAATATCCCTGGTGGTCCAGTGGACCACTCGCAGCCCGATCGTGGGCATCAGTAAAGAATAATACAACACCAATCCAACCCTAGTGATCTAGCGCACCCCTCCCCACCCGCCCACTGAGCTCCATTGCCCTGCTTCCCCCCCAGTCAGTGGCGGGCGGCAGCTCCCCACCCGCTTGCTGCCCTGCCGCCCGCTGACTGACACCATAAGGTAGGACTGTACGCCCATTGGTCCACAGCGTGAGCCAATGGGTGTGCAGCCCGTACCATACTACACAGTCCAGACACCCAAATACCCAAAATAATTCTAAATCTAAAACAAAGGATGACCTGTGCATGCTCAGGCACTTAGAACTGATTTTAATGTGTTTTTCTATTACACATAATTTTAAAATGACATTTTTTAAATCTTTTTAAGCCCAAATTTTGGGACTAGGCTATCTACCCCTTGCAACCACCAAAGTGGCAACTTTCACACTTAATCAATAAATCTTTGATTTCACATAGGGTCAACAAGGACCTTTGCAAGCCATCCTACAAGTCCAGTGCTGTGCCTGACATGTCTCCTATTTCAAGTAGATCCCAGAGAGCCTTACACAAACCAGGCTACACGTCCAGGGCTCTACGATGCCAGTTTGACAACTAAGTTGTCGACCGCCATCAGAGCAATAGATTTACATCAACCACAACTTATGGTTGACATAAATCCAAATGGAGACCCCGGCTGTTTTTCATCAGGGGGGCTCTCCCCCCCCACACCTCTAATCTAAAGGATTCTAACTCCGATTCAGATTTGGATCAGGGAGGGGGTGTAGGACCAGGAGACAGAGTGCCGAGGTCTCAGGCAGACTATTACAGCGAAAACATCAATGTTGTCAGCATCGACGTTTTCGCTGTAATAGTTTCACCGTACAGGGGGCATACCCAGGTCCAGCACTGTACCCAGTAGGTTTGTTGCCTCACATGTCTGACAGGTCTGCTGCTTTACATAGGGGACACAGAGCCCTGCACAAAGCAAACTTCAAGTCCAGTATCATGCCTGATGGGTATGGCCTATCTTCAAAAAGCAAGTCACGCTGGGGGGTTGTTCTTTCCTTGTTTCTCTGTTTGTGTTGTCATTGTTATTTGTTCAGTGATTGTTGCATTTATTTGTTGTTTTCTGTTCTCAAAAACTCTGTTTCAATAAAGTATATTTAATTTAAAAAAGCAAATCACACTTCATCTTCTGCTTCCTGCTGGGCCCTGTGGGACATGCTCTAAGCAAGTCATGGCTCAACTACTACTGCCCACATGGCCCAACATGAAGCAAGTTATATGTCTAGCACTATACATTCACAAAATGTAAGGAAATTCAATGCAAAAACTACATTAATATATTCATTAGGATTGCAAAGCTACAACAGTCAGGAAATGTGGCACTGGCATTGTCTACCCTAATGCCTTCCCATTCTCCAGCCCTCATGACCCAAGGCCAAGCTACAGATTTAGGAACATAACTGACAGGTATGCTGCTTTGGCTACAGGTCTGAGGCCATGTCCCATGTATCCAGAGTAGTGTACCACTGGTGTAAGCTACAGGTGTGGAGCCATACCCCACAGATCTGCTGCTTCATGCTACAGGTCCAGGGATGTTCCTTATAGGTCTCCTGCTTCACCTAGTGCTTGCAGAGCCCTGTGCAAAGTGAGATACTGATCCAGGGCTGTAACTCATGGGGTTACTGCTTCATGTATAGCTGTCCAGGGCCCCACACAAATCTTGTTACAGGGCTGGGGTAGTGCCTCACAGATCTGCTGCATCACTTACAGCCCATGGGTTTGGGATTCTGCTGTGCTGTTGAGGTCAGAGGGATTCAGAACCCCTCTGTGGCAGAACACACTGGTTGTGCATAGTTGCCCATCCAGTATTCTCTATGTATCCTATTTTACATCCAGGGACCATAATGTCAATGATTTTTCTGTTATTGTCCTTCAGCTGGGTTTCTGGCATGCTGACCAAAGAAAAAACACAGAAATCAAGCTTATCATCCACTTAGGCTCCCAGCATCCCTCTGGTTTGAATGAAAGACTTATATTATACTAACAGCTGTCAACCATCTTATGGTTTATCACTGTAGTCTGTCTCTTTTACTCCCCCATATCTTTGGTTTCATGTGTGCATGGTACATCTGTATGTGTGTGTGTATGCCTGTACACACTTCCATCTAGGGTGGAAGGGTGTGTGTGTGTGGGTGTATATGTGTGCGTGTTGGGGGAGGGGCATATTATAGGCATTCCAGCGATGTGTACATATCCATTTTCATTTTCTCCAGATGTCACTGTCTTCTTCCCCCACTTTTGTCACCTTTTAGCCCACTTCAGGACTCCTCAGATCATTCATTCCTACTATGCCTCTCCAGCCATAATCACCCTTTTGTGTTCCAGCTTCTATTCTTACCTTGCCTATTAGGACTTTTTCTCCTAGATCCCCCCCCATTACTTTCCTCACATGTATCCCTTATTTCCTTCCTCTTCACTAACTTTGCTTCCAGGGCTGGACTTGGTAAATGCCGGGGGTCTGGGCATGGGTGGGGTTGATTCACGCTGCCCTGTGGGGCATATCATGTCCTGGGGTTCAGGGGCAGGGGTGGGCAGCCCTGCAGGGCGGATGATGTACACTTCAGGGGCAGAGGGTGTGGGCAGCCCTGCCGGGCAGCTAATGTACACTTCAGGGGCAGGGGGTGTGGGCAGCCCTGCAGGGCAGCTGATGTGGCATGGGGGGCACTTGTGACCTGTGTTGGACTTGTTGCGGCTTGTGACATGCTTGTCAGGTGCACCCTCTGTTCGGCGTACCTGGCAACATGTCGCAAGTCACAGGACATAGACACAGAGAACCTGCCCCTTCTAGAATAGGGTACAGGGTCAGTGTCACAGTTATGATTGGCGCAAGTCGCGTTTGGCGGCGACTTGCACCAACCATCTAGAATCGGGCCCATAGAGTGTATTGTACAGATGTGGTTGCATCTGTATATTAGGATTGAGTAAGCACTTCTATATTAAACCCTGCAGTCAGCACCTTAATAATGCCGCCCCTGTTCAACTGATATGCCCAAAATTTCATGGAGTCTGATCCAGGTCTTTGGGTCCTGAACAATTTGTGTCAATCGGTTTTGGGGTGGCAAAATTACAGAGGTACAAAATGCAAAAATTCTGTGTTTTAAAGAGTTTTTTGTTGTTGTTTGTTTGCTTACTAAAAATAGTTTGTTTTTTTAACCTGAAACTTACAGGATTGGTAGAGTCTGACGCAAGGTATACACTTTCACAAAGTTGGAGTTCTTAACTTACATAATTTTTAAAACATAAGTTAAAAACTGCCATTTTATGAACTTGCTGAGCATTCACCACCCAGCATATCCTCCACACACCTCACTTAATCAGAAATTGTCCACCGCCATTCTGCCAAGAAAAAGTTCCTCTTCCTGCAACTGTGACCAGGAACTGTAATAAACAAGGTAAGTATGGTCAATGTATTTCAATGCGTTTTGAACTTTTACTTATAACTTAGTCGTTTTTTAATATTTTTTCACTAGTTTTTACCATGGCCTTTTTTTGGGTCTCACCTCATGAACAAGGCAGGTAACATTTTTCAAATCCAGCGCATTGGTGATTTTATAGTGGCACTAGAAGATCACTTTTTGGGCAGGATATGAGAAATTTCACCTACCAGGTTCATGAGGTAAGGTAACAAGAAGATTATTTTGAAAATTTAGTGAAAAAAATATGTTAAAATGAACAAGTTACAAGTTAACGTTGACATTTTCAACATTCACTCATGACATCAACAACTTTCAAAATTTTGGTCTCAAATTTCCTTTTCACACCACCTCATGAACAAGACGTGTAATTTTTCAAATCGTGTCCAAAATGCATTTTCAAACCTGTGGTGTGAAATGACAATTTGAACAGTATTTTATGTCATGTTCAGAAGAGGTGGGGTCATGAAAACACTATGCTGAACATTTGGGGTCAAAATGTTAAAAAAAAAGTTTTCAAGAAACATGTTCAAGGCCAGCTATTGGTTGAATGGATTATGCATTGCGATCCCATGCCGGCTACCTTAGTTCGGGGATGAGATCACTAAGCCAGCTGAAAGGACCAAGGCTGGGAGCAGGCACTGCTGTGTGGCATCACTCCCAGCCTGGGAAGGAACAGTGCAGCACTGGCTGCACGGGAACAAGTGTCCCTATAGTGAAGAGAACTCTTCTCTTGGCATAGGGCTCAGAGGATCTTGCACCTCTGCATCTGTAGCTGCATGGAAGCACAGGGCCCAGAGGGTCCTGTACCTCTGCAGCCCCACAGATTCTTTGCATCCATTGTCAAAGGGCCCTGTGCTTCCACAGGCAGATGTACTCTTCCGTTAGGACAAGTTCCAAAGGGACCTGCGTGAATGAGGAAATGGTTCCACCATCACAAAAAGAAAGGAAATTCATTGCAAAAAAATACATTAATGCAGACATCAGGGCTGAAGAACACAAACTGGACATAGTAAGGAAAGGAAAGGAAAGGAAAGACATTAGGGATTGGAGTGTCAGCAGTCATAGCAAATTGCTGGTGTGGTGTTCCTTGGGGTTGTTAGCCATAATGACCACTCTTCCTACCCAAACAAACAAACATGCTCTCTTGTTTCTTGTAGGGCACACAGGGCCTGCTTACAGAAAGCTACAAATGATTCTGTTGGCCACATGTGATGAGGCATGCTTCTCTACCTCCAAATAATTTATGCCAATACTTGGAGCTCTACCTTGTGCTTCAGCCAGGAGGCTATGGGCTTGGCAGAGAGGCAGGGTTGACAACCCCAAGGAACACCATACCACTGATCCACTAAGGCTTCTGAGACTCCAAACCCTAATATTTGTCATTTCCTTACTTTGTCCAGTTTACATTCTTCAGCCCTAATATCTACAATAACACTATTTTATATATATATATATATATATATATATATATATATATATCCCATAATGCTTTGCATTATGGAGGTATATGTGATTCTGTATTTTTAGAAAACTGGCTTTGTTGTCAATGCCCTTTTTGGGTAACCCTCGCTTCAATGCTTTTTTGCTGAGGTTCTTTGTCTTTTTTAACTTGCTTTCTTATTTTGGGCCCACCATTACCCAAATCCATAAGACCACATTAGGGCTGGTTTGTTTTCCTCTGGAGTCAGAAACAGACAAGGCACACTGATGAGTCATATGTAGGACAAAACATCTCTCTGTGTCTTATGTTCTCATCCTTTTCAGATTGTGTAAGAGGCCCTTCGGCATCATGCATTCCTGCTTAAAACAGAACCAGCTTACAATTTAATGGTGATTTGCATATGTATCCCACAATGTTTTGCATTATGGGGGTATGTGTGATTTTGTATTTCATATATACACTGTGTGTGTGTGTGTGTGTGTGTGTGTGTGTGTGTGTGTATTTTTCCCATCTCCCTGGACTGTTAAAGTCGGCTCATTATTTGGGATACCAATTGGCCATTATAGGTGCTCCAACCAGTGACATCATCATAGGTTGCAATCTGTCAGTGGCTTCTGATGTTGATACCCCTCCTTGCATGGGGTGCTGCACTGCTAAAATGAAGCAGTTCCTCAAAGTGCTGAATTGTGTCAAAACAGCAAGACATGCAAGTTGCAGTAGTTGTAGCACCAGGAGGCATTGGCTAACTGTAAAAAATTATACAACTTTTTGAAGCTCCTATAAGGTGCAAGAAATGGTGCTACATATAGAGCTAGATTTAAAGACCATGGAGACATTAAACTAGACAAGAAAAGAGAGTGAGATGCACAGAAACAGAACATAGAGTAATGAACTGGACATGCTGTGATGCTCTAATTTTATTTTAATTTGTTAGGCAGGGAACATCTGGGCAGACTAGGTGGGTCAAGCAGTCCTTTTTTGCCAACCATGTTCCTAGGCAGGTAACATCTGGGCAGTCTAGGTGGACCAAGCAGTCCTTTTCAGCTGACAAATTCTCTTTCTATATTTCTAGGCAGGGAACATCTGGACAGACTAAATGGAACAAGTGATCCTTTTCTGTCAACAAATTCTATGTTTCTATAAAAAAATCACAATTTCTAGCACCACTGCTTGCCTAACTCTAGGAAGGCAGTATATCGCAGTGGAGTTCGGCTCTGAGCTGCCGATCAGGAGACCTGGGTTTGAATCCACAGCCACCTAGGTGCATATTGTGTGATTCTGAGAAAGTCACTTAACTTTCTTGTGATCCCAGGTCACATCTGGAAACAAGCCGCGGCTTAGTGTGCTACTCCTGGTTAAACAATGTTCACTTCCCTAACTCCCAATGCCCAACTATATTGAAAGATGCAGTGTGTCTAAGGCTTTTTCAGGTAGGGCTGGAACCTACGAATTTTGGGCTCTGAAATAAAATATTGTATCTAGCTGAGCCAGCAGCATTGTGTGCAATTATGCAATTATATTCCAAATAGACACTACTTAAAACTAGGTAGAACATTTACCAGGAAATCATTCACTGTGGTAATTGGTAACATATGAACAGAACTAGATATTTATCTCTTCATTGACTCAGTAAGCATGCAGTTTGGCCAAATGCCTAGAGCATTATTTAATGAGATAATGCCAATCTCTTAATGGGTCATGAGCATTCTGGAAATACTGCATTCGCTACCATAGTATCCCTGACAGCTTGAGGTTATTTTTTCCATCATCTACCCAACTCCTACTTTAGTACTACTGTACTGTACTTAGGATGTGGTTGAATGTGGAGTATGGAGGATGTCTGTCAGAAAAGTCAATAGCACAATTATGTAGGATTGTTTATTCCTTGGTATCAGACCTAAACATACACACACACACACACACACACTTCGTCTTTCCCAAACATCTCTGCAGGCATGGATTACGTTTTATTGCATGAGTTACTTGCTGATATTCTATAATTGACCTACTCTTGTGAGGGCTGCCTTGGGCAAGGTTTAGAGGCCGTGGAAGTGTGCTTGTTTCTCCTGCCTACAAAGGATATAACAGAAGGAACGTAGTGAAGAGGAAATACTGCAGTTGCTTCCAGATTTGTTTATGTGGGTTACCAGTTCAATAAAAACAGGAAATCCCAGTCATGTGGTGGCTATTGTCAGATCACAACTACACTCCAGCACCTCTCGAATTTGTCTGCCATCCAGCATTTATTAGAACCTAAAACTTGGCCATAACAAGTTGTTTGAAGGCTGCTCATTCAATTGGCAGAACCTAATGCAAGCAACTGATAGACTTCTGTGGTCAGACCAGTCTCTAGGCTCCAAGATGCCACAAAGCTAACTCTTAGGAGAGCATGGTACATGGTGGTAATATGCTGGCTAAGAATATTGATTTGCTATTTTCAGAAATCACAGCACTGCACCTTACAATGTTTGAGATGAAAGCTGGCCCTAAGGTTTTACATGAAGAAGCCACCATGCTCAAAAGGTGAGATATAGATGTGAAAGTCTGCGTAACTAGTGCTGAGGATCCTCATGAGAGTGAGAATACATGACCATGTGGAAACAGAGAGGAAAGTGAAGACTGATGCAGAGAAACTGGAAGGCCTCAGTAATAGTTCCCGTAGAAATTATTTGAGGCTGCTTCACATTCCTGGGGGCAGAGGGCTTCAGCCCTATAGACTTTATCAATGGTTTTCTGGTGGCTCTTGCTGGTCCACCTCACAGCAGGTCCCAGTATGTAATCAAAAGGGCTCACTGCTCTCTAAGATTTGGACCCCCATGCAATGACAACCCCAGGGCTGCCATAATTTCACCTCCTTAAATAACACTTCACTGTCCTACGCAGCCAGTAAGTGTTATGCTTGTGCAACTGTGTTAGTTTGGTTTTGGCTGTTCTCACTCTCTATTCCAGAGGAATTACCACCCTGTAGAGGTATGAAAGGTAAGGAACCCTCAGAGAGGGTTCCACCCCTAGAGGTGCCATGGGATGATTCCCATGGCTAAAGGTACCTTAGGAATCCCCCTAAGGAGAGAAGTGCTGCCACTGGAGGAGGAGGGGAGGAGGGGAGGATGGTGGGGCAAAGAAAAAATGCTTCACAATGAGGCTGAGAGGAACTGCTTATATAGCTCAGGAAGTGGGAGCAACTGGCTGCTTGGCCACTGAACTCCAGGCAAAAGCCTTTCCAATTCACTGTCCTACCATGTTAATTTGGTTTTGGTCATTTGCACTCTCTATTCCAGAGGAATTACCACCCTGTAGGGGTACAAAAAGGCAAGGAATCCTCGGAGAGGCTTCCACCCCAGAGGTGCAACGGGATGATTCCAATGGCTAAAGGTACCTTAGGAATCCCAAAAAGAAATGTAGTACAATCACAGCCCAAAGAAGGAGGCAACATGAAGCACATGAGCAAGCAGTAAGTGTGACATAGGAGCAGTAACTGTAACGTAGTAGCAGAGAAGCATAGGCAGTTTGATAATGTAATGAGATGCTCAGTTGATAACATAATGAAATGCCCAGGCTTGCGTAGCATGATACTGATGGTTTGCGTTGATTAGGGGATCCCCTAAGGGGAGAGGGAATGGCAGGAAATTCTCCACCTCCATTCAACAGCAGAACCTGCCTAAAGAAACTAGGGGAAACTACTATGCTAAGTGTTATGACCTGAGGCAACAGAGGAGAGAAAAAAACCCTATGAGGAGGAAATCTCTGGGGATCCAAGGCCTAGGTCGCCTTCCCTCCAAGCTTGGGATAGTTTATTTAGTGACAACTCTGCAGCTTCAATTTGGAGAACCCAATTAAAGGGAGGTGAAAAATATTCCAATTTGGAGGAAGGCTCTCACTCAAACCATCTAGTAGGAATGCCATGGAAGGTTGTGAGAAAACTCTGCAACAATACATGCAGCCAAGGCACAGGAGGAGAGCAATGACTGCTGAGGCACTCACCTGGCCTACTCACCCTAAAGTCAAACCAGTTGACCAGAGGCAGTCATAGGGAGAATGCGGTGAAGGTGCCTTGCTAGGGAAACTACTAAAAGTCAATGGCTAACTGTTATAGTGGAACACTAGAGCCAAAGGAGGTAACTTTTTCCACCCTTCACCACTAGTCTTAAATTCTATACCAGGAGCTGCTGTCATGTAGCAGGCAGCTAAAGCTAAGCCCAGGGAGAGGACATTCCTAGCTATGGGCCTGGTGAGAATGATCCTGCCCCAAGTTGGACACGCTCGAGATGCAGATTAAATGCAGAGTGAGACCGTCAGCTGCAGGAACCCTGCACCAGAATAGAATGGCTGGCATGCCCCAGAAAATGACTAAGCTGAAAAGCTGGTGAGCTGAATGAACACGGTGTGCTGAGATCGTAATGAGCATTGAGTACTGAGACCTTGCAAGGCCAAATGCAGAACTGAGTGCAGCAGAATCCCAGAGTCTGAAGCCGAATGAATGGCAGTAGGCATGAAGCAATGGTTTGTGTAAGCAAGGAGCAAAGATTGCATAAGCAAGCGTGCACCTGCACGTAGGTCAGTAAATAGAGTAGTACTAAGTGGACCTGCACGTAGGTCTGTATAACATAGGGCAATGAAACAGCACAGAATAGTGGAGCAAGCCAGCCAGCATTTAAAAGCCAAATCAAGGTGACAAATACTCTGAGGATTTTCAGTGGCAAAGGCAGGCTTTAGAACAGAAATAATTAGCCACATGGGGCCACGACTCAGCAAACACTTCCCAGCCACCGATGTAGGACAAACAAGAAAGTGATGGAAGGCCGATAACCACATGCAGTTATGAAAGCTAGTTTAACAGCCTCAGCAGGAGCTTTTTGGCTAACCTCAGAGTAGAACAGGTTGAATAAACATAGAAGCAACACTTGTATGGAGTACATGGAGTTGCAAAACTACAATAAAACATGGAGACACAATGCTCCGAAAGCAGGTGTAGCCAGGCAGTGCAATGAAGCTACAAGTAGAATGACAGCATAAATGAGCAGCATAGCTAGGGTCAGAGTAAGCCTGCGTCAGGTGAAAACAATTGGGTATGCAATATGGTGCAGCTATGGTTGAGCTGAAACACACAGATAATGATTGCAGTTGCATTGCAGTAGTTTGAGAGTGGCTGCATTTGTAAGTAACTGAAAGCAGTAGTATGAGCTATGAGTAGCAGCATGTTAGGAGCTTAGAAACAAAACCCCAAAAGACAAACCAAAACACAGCAACACAGAAGACAGGGAACAAGGCCCAAAAACAAGACACACAAAACACAAGGAAGCACACAGCCAGAGGAAAGA
The DNA here is from genome assembly GCA_016271365.2 of Neoceratodus forsteri. Classification (NCBI taxonomy): domain Eukaryota; kingdom Metazoa; phylum Chordata; order Ceratodontiformes; family Ceratodontidae; genus Neoceratodus; species Neoceratodus forsteri. Next base: position 860,642,333 of record CM057456.1, read on the forward strand.
TACAAACCAGAGCAGGAAAACAAACACCCAAGTCCAGCAGAGACACACAGAAACAGCAGGTGGGAGGGGGGAGAGGCCCCAGCCAGTTCAGAGGACAGACCAACAGAGCCTCCGGCTGCAAAAAAAAAAAATGCTTCACAATGAGGCTGACAGGAACTTCTTATATATATGGGAGTGGCTGGCTGCTTGGCCACTGAACTCCAGGCAAAAGCCTTTCCAACTAGTGTATCCAAATTGAGGAATGTGGAGTGTTCACAGCAGACCCACACCTTCACAGCTGGACCAGGGACAATGAAACCATTAAGGGCTCTAGCAGGCAAGAGCATGGGAGCATTTTGCTCCAAGCTGCATGCCAAAAAATGACTATTTTGACCACCCTGGAAACAGACCCAAGAGAGGGGTGGTAAAGGCATTCTTTTGAAGAACTACTGGAGAATATTCATTTTCCACTGTTGGGACAGGGACTGACTGCAGGGAAGTTTGTTAGAGTTTGTGATGGCAGCATTTGTATGGTATGGGTTGCCAAGACCTTGTTGGGCACTGGGACTGGGAGTCCACCACACACACACATTCACATAACTGGCAGGAGCTATTTTATTCAGTTTTTCAAATGTAAAATGTTCATAAGCCATGCTACAGAAGAATTCCTTTCCTCTGCCACAGCTACATTGGATCTATTTCATGCTCAGTATATAGTGGTGTCTGCCAGGATCAGGTGATTAATCCTCTAGAATTATGTAGAATTATGCAGAAGTATGCAGGAAACAGTGCAGTTCCAGGGCAGTTGTCATGTAGGAGACTGTGATATATTGTGACACTGCATTTGCTCCTGACGGACACCACTGTATATTTCATAGTTGCAAGGCTGTAGAGTATGCTATCCTAAGATATGCAATGCATGTCTGAATCTTCTAATCCACTTCTGCATGAGAGGATAGCCTAGGGTTTAAAAGCAAACATCACACACATTGAGACCATACCATCTAGTATTTAGTGCACTGAACTGTGAAATGTGAGCACCTATGCCCGGTCTTCTAGATTCTTTTGGATTCATGTTCCCTCATTGCACTCAATTTCAGATGCCATAGGACATGTGTTAAGAAAGGAGATTTGTGTACCTGCATTCAATAGAGGCATGCTAAATCAAGTTTTTAAAAAAAAAACATGTTTTTCTCCTGTCCCCCACTGGCCTGGAATAGTCTTCCATCACAGTTGATGGATGCCTCCCGTCCATCCCTGGAGATTCAGTCCATCAGTCCTTCAGGATCCTGGGATACTGCATCACTGCCACACCATGGTGCTACCTCAGCTTGCCCTCCCTTGCAGTGTCTTGTGATTTATCTGCTCAGAATAAAGTTGTGGAATGGGGGGGGGCCTACCAAGATCATTCCAGGCAGCATAGAAGTAAAACCAGATTGGCAGGAATGGGGCTGGATTTTATCTACTCAGTCAGTGGTCCTTTCTCATTTTCTGATCCCTTCCCTAAGCATGTGTGACATCATCAGGTCCTGGCAAGTCAGATGCACTACACTGACATTCACATTCATGGGTTTTGCCCTCATGAATGTGCCTTGTCGAACTGACTGCACCACCACATGTTGTCACCCAGGATGTAGTATAGCAATAGGTGGTTCATCCCTCCCTCACCAGAGGAGAGGAACATCCAATGGAATACTCAATCCTCCTGACAACCCCCTCCACCCCCCGAGGGCTCTGGGCTCAGGGTGCAAACCCCGGTTCCAGGTGTTACACATAACAATGCTACTGCTGTGCTAGACCAAATTTCATTAAGAAATAATGCAGACCAGGATGTGTGTTATGCTGGAATGATGTCATGCCTTAGGTATATTGTGAGGTACAAGGCCACATACTAAGTGCCTTCAACCACAGAAGAAGTGAATTTATCCTAGTGACACATGCCCTGAAGTACCACACTGCAACTATAAAATTGATCCATTTATCTGCATCTAGACATTACTCAACCCATACTGGGTAATCCTAATTTACAAATAGCTGGTAAGGTGCTGGCCCGGGTGGTCTGGCCTTCTCTGGACTCCTTGCTGTTAAACATTTGATGAAGTCTGGCAAACTTCTTATTTTCTCTGAAACCCAGCAGAAATTCTGCTGGCCCTCATCTATGTGCTTCAAGTAGTTCCAACTCAGGCACATGTTGCTTCATTACTTTGGTAATGTGGTATGGTTTAGAAGGTATGGAGACAAATTGCTTTCCTTGGTACCGGACAGTCACCCCTACATCTCATGCTATAGCCTTTTATCATGTACAGCTGCGGGAGCTTCTTGCTGAGAAAGAACAACATTTTTTCTACTCCTGGGATCAGGCTTCTTCTCCGTCAGGGAGGTCATCATGACTGGTCGGGTATATGGAAAGCTATCTACAAATACATTAAATGGGACAACTATCATTTCATGCAGTTTCAAATCTTACATAACATGTTTTACACTCCGACTAAACTGTACAAAATGGGTAAACTGGCGTCGGATCTATGTACCAGGTGCCAGAGGGAGCAGGGCTCACTAAATCACATTTTTTGGACTTGTGAGAGAGTTGTGCCTTTTTGGGAAAATATTAAGCAGTGCCTGGATCCTTTGTTAGGCCTTGATCAAGCATTCAAACCCAAGATTTGCATCCTGGGAGATTTTACTGGGGCCTTAGTAGGTAACCAAAAACTTCATATTGCCTTAATTTCAGCCTGCGCCAAGAAAGTTATTCTTAGGAACTGGTTCGATCAGTTCACCCCTTCATGCGTGGAATGGTATTGGGAAATACTTTTTGCCTTATAGTCTGAGCACACTTTTGCAAAAATGTTAGACTCCAAGAAAAAATATTCTCGGGTATGGAAACCTCTTTATATCTTGTGGACTCTCAGTGGTGGATGATGGTCGGCCGCCCAGGCTTATAATATCCACAGCCCTGCAAGGTTAGATGGGTTATGCTTGAAAATGCTTTTTAGCTTGCTAGCCCTCTTTTACTTCCTCATTTTCAGGAATATGAGGTTTTACATATGTTGTGCATCACCTGGGTCTTGTTACTGTCCTCGCTACCTTCAGAAACAACTCAGCCTTCGGAGAAAGGGGGAAGGGAGGGTTTTTTTTTCCCTTGAGATATGGGGAGGGGTGGTTGGGTGGGGACATTGTTCTATACCTTGATTAGAATGATCCATAGTTCTGGTTTACTGTATCACAACTGTTATCAACTCATAGAGAAATTGCTCAGTGATTGCTTTATTCAATACTGGTTTATATGCTACATACTTTTGATCTTTTGTTTTGTGTTCACTGTTTACTGTACCTCTTAATAGTCTAACTTAATGAAGTTTCCTTAATTCGAAAAAAAAATGTATCCATTTATGTGTTCACAATCATAAGTGACTGTTTTGTGGGCACTAGCTTTGTGCTGGGATAATTTCATTAGCGAAACTGTCTGTCCACAAACAGCTTTTAGCATTTTTTATCTTATTACTTGGTTGAGCATGTGTCTGTCACTCAGCTCTTTGCATGTAAAAGCTGTGGCAGTTGGAAAATCAGGTGCAAATGCACCTGATGAATAAGACTCATCAGCAGCACATAGGGGCATCCAAGGTATTCAAGTATTTCTTCCCCATTTGAATCCTACCAGTGCCCCTGGCTTCCAGAGGGCCCATGAGCAGGCTAGTTGACTCTGTGCTTCAGCCATAATAGCTATAGAATGGGGTAAAAACAGGGTTACACAAAAAGTTAGATGTAGCTCTTCAGCTTGGCTATCCTGGGTAACCCCTGTCTTATCATTTTATTTATTTCTTTATTTAAATTTTCAGATACAGCCTTTGAGCTCAGAGCTCATTTACAAAGATTCCATGTCAAGGAGAACAATACAATGGCAGGCAAGCATGTTGGGTGTACAGCAGCAAGTATGAATTTACAGAGCTCATAATATCAGTAGTCAAACCAAGTACAAGTAATGCGACACAATAAGATAAAAATATGACACACAGGCAAACTGTAAAAATAAAGGAGGGTATGGAGATCCACAGGCCAGCACCCAGAGATGTGGGGCTGTCACAATTGTATCAGTAAAGTGAGGATGGTAGGCCAGAAAGTGAGATAGGTACAAGTAGTTAGGGGAGGAGGGGGAAGGAGGTTCCATGGGAAGGGTACAGGGTTAAAGGTGTGCAGCTGGGCTTGGGTAGGCAGTGGGGAAAATGAAGTAGAAAGAGGAGGCTGGTGGCAGGGAGATGAGGGGGATATAAAAGGGTAAATTAGAGGTCCCTGGGATAAGAACAGGGTGAAGTCAGCTTAGATAAAGCAGAGGGAAAAAAGCAGTCTTGAGGGTGAAGAGTTCAAGGTTGTTTAGCAGTCACAGCTGCAGGAGGTAGCTAGGTAGTGCTTCAATTCTTTTTTAAAAGAGCTCATGTTGTTGGAGTTGACTAGTTCAGCAGGGACTTCATTAATCCAATGTGGGACTCTGTAAGCAAAAGAGCGTTGAGTGAGAGAGGTTCTCCTGAATGGTGCAGATAGTGAGCATCCTACAGTGCCCGTGGTGCAGTTCTGGGTTTGCAAGAATTGCAGTAGGTTACTGATGGCAGGTGGGGCAAGACCAAAAAGTACTTTCTTTCCTATGAGGCACACTTGTTACTTTACTCACCCTGGTAGGTTAAGCTATTGTGTTTCAGCATACAGCTTGCACTTCTTAAGTATACCAGTCTCTTGTGTCGTTATTAAGGCTAGGCACAATAACCTTGTGGATTTTTTGTGGAATTATTTCTGCAAAAATTGCAAATTCCACAAAATCACCAATTTTGCAGAAACAATTGTATGAAACTTGCAATTTTTGTACAAAAACATGCTGTTTTTACTGCATAAAGTTTTCTGAAAATGCCATTCTTGCACATTTTTTGCTTGATTTTTGTCATTTGCACAAAAATGACTAAATCCAATGATTTTCGTGAGAAAGAATTGTGCACAAACAGGTTCTCACACAATTTTCACCCACAAAAATAAAATTCTGCCTAGCTCAAGTCTTTTTTATTATAGCAGCCTCGAATGTGTGATGCCACCTTCTAGGTGGATGGAACTGACAGAGCAGCCAGACAATTGGGTTTATCAACACCAACAGTTTCCAGACAGTAGTGACAATAATGCTCATGACCCACTGTACTTACTGACTTAAATCAGCTTCTTGTCTACCTGTTGGCCTTTTATCCATTCTACTTCCACAGGATAGGAGGAAGAGAAAAGGTATTTTAAGCTGAAAGCAACATATAGGAGAGGTAGCGCTGGCAAGGAAAAATGGTGATTCCCTCAGTGATAATAATCTATCAAAGCTGTCACATAAAAATGAGACTGTTTTACAAGGTGCATGATTTGCTATTTAAATGATTTTCATTGTCATTGCTAATCTGACAGAGTCTTTAATCACCTTTATCCATGCAAAAACCTCTGGGATCTAAACCATAGACTGGGGAAGGTGTGTACTGCATTGCTTAATCTCTTCATGTCTGCTTCTGTGTGCCATATGATAATCACCTAAGAAGAGACTCTGTGGGTTTTAGCAAGCTTGACTTCTTCTATAAATAAATCTCTAACTTTATTAAAAGATAAAGGAATGAGCTTCGAAATCTAAGCACCAGTCCCATAGATGTGATTATAATCTCTAGCAGAGTTAGAATTACAGAGGGGCTTGCCAGGGCTCAGACCCCTAGCTCTGAAGTGAGCCCCAGTAGCTAAAGCATTACCACCATTAACTTATAATGGGAAAGGGGTGCTCAGTTTAAAGATATGACCCTTATGGGCTCCCCTAGCTCACAAAGTATAATTCCGACACTGATCTCCACCACACACCCCAAAAATGAACAGATCACCCAATTAGCTGTCTTTTATTTATTTTAAAAGTTTACTTCTACCAGAAAAAGTATACTAAACTGGTAGCAGCTAGTTTCTAGGTGTATCTGGGGGGGGCTGAATGAAGAGCAGTACAGTGCCGTAATCACAGCAATACAACTTGACATGGATCAACACTTGAAACAGAAGCAGGGAAGTGAATTGCAGCAAATGATGACAGTACCATACAACAGCATACAAAACAAGGTACAGCACATTGCACTTAAAAGAAAAGTGGAGAAATAACTTACAGTAAATAAATAAGCAAATACAGTGGCAGCAGTGTGTAAACGTTAAGTTAGCTATGCAAGGAAGCCCCCGGCGGTAGTGTGTACCATGTTACATGTGAAATACTATGTAGTTAGGCACCCTGTGTTTTTGTCTAATAAATTATACAGCCTGTATCCTGTAACAAATGCTTATATTCTTAGATTGCTCATGATTTTCTGTTTGCACTTTAATTTAAAAGCTGACGTTTGGGATGAAATATAAAGGGCCCTGTGCTCAAACCATCTAATTGTCTCCTTATCTGGATTGCTGCTGTCCATTAGACTTCCATTAAAGAGTATTAAAGCACTATTGCTGTGCTAACTGATTTTGTTCAACAGCAGGCCATGAGACAGAGAAAGAGAGAGAGACAGAGACAGAGACAGAGACAGAGACAGAGAAAGAGAGAGAGAGAGAGAGAGAGAGAGAGAGAGAGCATTGTTTCTCAATTAAGGGAAATCCGAGGTTGTAGTAAGGAAAATACAAGTACAGAAGTGAAGCTTCTCTCCCTTTATATTAACTGTAGAATAGGAACGCCCACAGCTCTTACTGCACTGTCCCATCCTCTACTGCCATCGTCATACTTTTCACCTCTATAAATCATTATATCATTTTAAATAATCAAAACTGTTTATTTCTAAACATTCCAGACACCGTTATAACCATAAAATGGTCTCCCATGTAGACAGGTCTAAAATTCTGAGGTTCTGAGTTTAGTTGGCATAATCCATTTCCCACACTGGTGTTTCTTTTATATTCTTTTATATAAATCATTTTGATTAGCGGGGCTTAACTGTGTTGTCAGTAATGGACCTTTTATGCTAGTGACTGTTAGTGATGCTGCTTGCGATCTCTGAGGACTGTGGACTGCTGCAGTAGGGTCAGAAAGTGAGGCAAGTAGAGTGCTACATCTTTGGCACCCTCTGTACCTGGACTTGTTGCTTCATTCCCTTTTGCCAATGGAGAGCAAGGCAGATGCGCCCAACAAGTGGGGACTTTCCCAATCAATTGAACACTAGTGCTTACCACCACAGGGCATTTGCAGGGGCAAAAGTGTGTTTTGAGGGGCAGGTGCCTCTTTAAAATGGATTTTCGGAGACTTTACATTTGAGACTAATGGCCTCCACCATCTTTGGCACCTCTAGCCCAATTACAAAATGACGGCCAGGGTCAGAGAACAATGAGCATCCAATCAGACTTCCAAACCAACTTCAGAGCCACTATTGAGCTTGTAGGCCACAGACGAATAGTATTAATTCACCCAGACTCAAGGAAACCAGTCATGTCAAAGAGCCAACAAACAGGCTCTCTTTGTGGCAGGCAAAAGACCTTATCCAATGGGGAGGCTGTCTGCTCATTTTTTTCTTTAAATGACCATCCCAGCTCAGTCAGTGCATTCTTGTCTGTCTGAGGAGGCAGATCTACCAACTGTGAGTGTGTCTGAGGACAAAGTGTGCTTCTAAAGCCACTGAGGAGACTGCTTCTTGCAGAATAAAAGACAAAAAATCCATGCAGTCAAGGCAGGCAGCGTTGGTGTGGGCTGAGACTAAAGGTAGACACTGGAACACAAGGGGACCCACACTCAGTCAGCACGCATAAAAAGAACAGTCCATAGCAAAATATCCAAGTACCTCAAGGTTTATTAAAGCACAAAGAGAGGTTGTGGCACAAAACCTCAGTGCTTCGGGTCTGAAACACGACCCCTCCCAGACAAAGGGTCACATTTTAAACCTAATGCACAGGGGTTTTGTGCCACAACCTGTCTTTGTGCTTTAATAAATCATGACTTATTTGCATATTTGGCTATGAACTGTTCTTTTTATGTGTGCTGACTGACTCTGGGTCCCCTTGTGTTCCTACTTCATGCAGCATATCTGCAAGTGCCCTGCTGACTTAGACCTACAATTAATGGTTTGTCAAGGAGCCACTTCACAGCTGAAACTGTAGCTGAAAGAGAGAGAGTTAGAAAAGATGTGAAGTGAGACTTTACTTCATTCATGCCTGAGGGGCCTGCACAGTAAGTGGGATGAGACAGACACAGGGGACTGCTGAGGTTGATGGGGAGGAGTTGGTGCTAATGGGACAGGGCTTTAGTTCAAGTGGAACTGCAGGATGATCCACCAGAGACCTAGCCACTACTAGACTGGTGAAAGCCTAGGTAGAAGCTGAGCCGACTGCATGGACAATGAGTCTTTGTTTGTCCATAAATATCTATGTATGTAACTTTGCCAAGGAGGTCCAGAAACCACCATGTCAGTCATCTCAGCCTCTTGGCAGTCTGCAGTGGGTGTTGCCAGGAAGTGGAATGAAGCAGGTGAGCTCACCAGAATTGTATCCACATGACCACCCCAAAGGAGGTACAGAGACCAGCTAAAAAAGAGCCCAGTTGATTGGTGGACAGGCTGGAGGTGATGGCTGAGGAGACCTGAGACATTGTCGGTTTGATCCTGTCTGCCTGCAAATTCACCCAAGGCTGTGAAGACTGGGAGACGGCTGCTGCTGTCTGATTGAGGCTAACACTGAATAATTGAACAGGGACAACAGGTGCTCTCAGATACATCTGTACAGAAGTTAGATAAGGTCACAGTTTGATTATATGTTTCCTGGACTAGGCCATCTGGTGAGGATTACAAGTATGAGTTTGCTACAAGTAAGCACTGTTTAATGTAAGTGCACCAGCATCTGCCAATATCAGTCAACCACATGCAATCATCATCAGGCCTGCAATGTTCCAACACCTAGCTACCCAAGATTTCCTGGGAGCTCCCTAAGAATAGGGTATTCACACAGATACCAGTGGGTTGTAGATAGTGCCCAACTGTGCAGTCAGGCAGGGCCACTTGCACTGAAAGACTATTTAGTTAATTACATATATATATATATATATATACATACACAGTATATATCTATATATTCTTCTTTAAACCTTGCCTTTGCTTTCCTTGGGACCTTGTAATTTATGACTCATGGACATATTGGGAGCTATGCATGAATGAGTGGAAAGTACACGCCAGAGGCACATACCCCACCCACATAGCTCCACACTCATGGACAGGTGTGCACAAGCCGGTATTCACAAATGTCTGCCACCTGTCCGTGGCCCCGCCCCCAGTGCATAGGACAGCACAGGGCAGCTGGGGATGGAGTAGCAGACCCAGGTCGACATCCAATCAGATGCCCATCCTGGGTCCCATTGTGGATCACTTGGCATCAGATGGCGTGGGTCCATTTGCGTGAATAGCTAACGCAGGCACCCAGACCTACATGGCCATGCTCATTCCATGGCCTCATGCCGCATGGGCAAACCGGCATCATTCTACAGCTGCCACAACCCCAAAAGCAGTACAACACTCCCTGCCACAACACATGACAGCCCAGTCCCCGGTGCAGTAAACATACCCCCGCACCAACACATACCATCCTGATCCCTGTTTCAATAAGCATCCCCCCACGCCAACACAGGGCAGCCCTGACTTCCATGTATAACAAGACCCTCCACACTGCCATGCCCCAGTCCAACCACCCCAATCCCTGATTGCGGTGCCCCTGCAGTTACATTGGTGGACAGTGGACCCCCCCACCCACCTGCAGCACCAACAACCTCCCCCAACCCCATACCTGTTTGTCAGTGTCGCAGCTCTGGATAGCCAGCAGCACGTCCCTCTGCACACCTCCTTGGCCACCAGCTGTCCGACTGATGCTGGGGGCATGCTAAGTATATATAGCAGTGTGCTATATATATAGCAGTGTGCTCCCAGCAATAGTTGGCCGGACAGTGGCCAAGGAGGTTTGCGGGGGGCTGTGCCACTAGCCATCCAGGGCAATGGCACCATTCAACAGGTATGGGATTGGGGGCGTTGTCAGTGCTGCAGGTGTGTGTGGGGTCCACTGTCCACCAATATAACTGCAGGGGCACCGGGATTGGGATCAGTAGTTGGACCTGGGCAGGGAAGGTGGGGGGACGGTCTGTTGTACATGGGGATTGGGCTGCCCTGTGTTGCGGGGGACATGCTTATTGAAACAGGGATCAGGCTGCCATGTGTTGGGGCTGGGGGATGCTTATTGAAATGGGGATGGGGCTGCCATGTGTTGGGGCAGGGGATGATTACTGCAATGGGGGATCGGGCTGCCATGTGTTGGGGCGAGGGGATGCATACTACAATGGGGACAGGGATGGTATGTGTTGGGGTGGGGGGTGGTTTACAGATACGGTGATGGGGTGGATGTATGTGTGGTGCTGGGCACATACTGCAGTTATGGCAAGGCCCCCGGTATAACCAGTGTCCTCCTATGCCGCCTGGTGCACAGCACTAAGCATATTAGTGAATGGTGCCTAGAACTGGCACACCTCTGGCATGCCCCCCACCCATCCCAGTGCATTGCTTTCTGCGCAGCTAGGGGATCCAGTGTGTAGCTTACTTGCGTGCCTTTCATGAATGCCACTGGGGGTCTGCAGGACCCTGCTGTGTGGCATTCACCATATCCATGCCTATTTGCCAGTTTCTGTGGTGTGTAGGGATCATGCATAGGCCCCATTATTTGTAGAGTGCTAGGTTATGGTAATTTGCTTGAACTGTTATTGCCCTGTGTGGGAATTTGGTGGGCTGCATCAGTGGATACCATATTGGGTTGATACTTTTTCCCAGTGGGTCATACTGCTTTCCAACCTAGCCCACTTAATCTTTCCTAGTGTGGAGGCACTGCACAACTTACAGTATTTTCAACATATCATCTTTGGGTAGGAAATCCTCACTGAAGTTAACAACCAAGGCCTCTTAGCCTTATTTGAGATAATAATATAGGGGTAGCACACTGAACATCTATGGTGACCTGGCGCAAAAGCCTACACACTGTAATTCTACTGGCAGACTATCTACCCCCACACACACACACATACAGACTCAGAATGTTTACTATGGAATACACAAATTTAAAATCAACGTAAATCTTCTGGCAGAAAGTTTCCCAATGCACACACATACACACTTAAAACACAAAGTCTAATATAGAACCAGAGACTCAATTTTATCTGTTTTACAATAAGCAGCAGAGATTTTCCTGGAACGAGTGCAGGTAAGGTTTGGCGAGGGCAATAATGACAAGCAAAGCTACACTAGATAGGACTAGGAGTAGTACTCTTTTTTACTTAGTGTATTTGTGTAAGAAGGGGCAAAGAAGAAATGCATTTAAAGAGAAACCTTCGGCTCCCCAGAAGTAATGCTGCAGGAACTAGAGGTCATGATTAAGCAAACCACAGATAACATTTTTAAATGACTTACTTGGTTGTACTAATGTTTTGTATTCAGTTGATCCTGAGACCCTGGCCCCTGTCTGCTCTGCCAGGATTCTAGTATTCCCAGTGTCCCCTGCAGTCAGCCCTCTTATGACATGCCCAACAGCCCAAGCCATGGGGAATGCCTATATGCCTGATAGTGCTGTATGATATTAACAGTGCGATACAGCACGCTGCTGGTACTGATCATCTGAGGAAAGCATGATCTTCAGCTGACCAGTACTGGCAACAAAAGCATGATAATGTGCCACATCAAAGGGCTGGCCTCTGAGGTCACTGAGAATATGCTGGTATGGCATGCAGGGGGGTCACAGGATCAACCAGATAGAGCTTCCTTTTAATTTATTTGTTTGTATTTAAGAGAGTTTTCATTTTATAGGGAATAGTCAAAGGTTTTTTCGGTGAGGGGGCGTCTGTCTTTTAAAAGTCTGAAGTTCCAAGAGGTAGGTGTAAGGATTTTAATGCAGGTAATGAGGCTGACTGGTCCTTTTGATATTGGATGTTGCAGGATTTACCAATTGGTAAAGACCCATTCTAACCAATCAGATCACAGGATTTTTCCTGCTAATTTTATGACATGTTTCTGTGGTTGAAAGAATGCTCTTCTAAAAATTGATTAGAGGGACATTGCCACCCTCTGACAAAGCAAGGTCAGCCCTTTTGATTTAGTTTTCTTGCTGTGCCGGTGGATCCTCCATCCCCTTGTAGTGGTACTACCCACTGCTGCACACCTTGGCCTCAGAAGGACATAAGCAAGTGGTCTCTTTCAAGACTGATGCCATGTCCAGTTCAGGAACCAGCAGCGGGGGCCACTCTTGAGTGATGTGCAGTAGGCCCTTTCCAACAGAGCAACACCATTCCTTTGGTGATGTACTCACACACTGCCAGAATGGGGGGGAGGAGGAGGAGGAGGAGACCCAAGGCCACTAGTGATCATAGATTTGTGAAGTATGGCTATTGAGCCACTGGGCCAGCAGTGTTCTCCATTTTGTTAACTAAAACCAGAACTTGACAGTGTTGTTTTTTTTTTTTGTTTTGTTTTGTTTGTTTAATAAAGCTTTTTCTTCTGGTGTGACACACGTGGCCGACAGAAATGCCTCTACCTCCCCCGAATGACAATCACTTCCCCAAAATTTACCTCATCCCCTGAGTTCCACCACAGACTACTTCCTCATGGCAGGACCAGGAGAGGGAGGGCCCCCCCCCATGGCAGCGCCCCCCCCCCAGCTTGTCCCAATGGTAGTGCAGGTCAGAGGCATGCAAGTGGGGCTTAACAAAGCCACTGGCATCTTTTCTGTATTCTCTGAAGTCCTGCTGCAGCACCACAGATAACAGGATGTGCCGTGTGGAGGCACACATGACCTGCATCAAACCTGCAGCACCCTCCCTACTACATCACCCATGCTTGCACTGCCATTGAGCTTCCACTTAGTGGCATTTGACAGTGGAATGGTAAACCACCCCTCCCTGGGAGAGGAGAGCTGTCCAGATGCTCAGTCCTCTTCCCCCCCTGTGTCCCCAACAATCTGAGTGTGCTCCTGAGATGGGGTTGCAAGCGTGGCAGCAGCAGGTGAGGCCTCCAGCACTTCTGCCCTTTGTCCCACTGGGTCCCCATCGGACAAGGTTTTAACACAGATATTATTTCTGTTTTGATGGTATAGGAACCAGTTTTTCTTTTAAACTGCAGAAATGCCAAGGTGCCTGCCAGGTTGTGTACAATGCATTTTATTTATTTATTAGCTTTTGGTAACCAGGTAAGTACATTAGGCAAAAGACCTGCCTATTTTCAAGCATGACCCAGGAGAGTACAAAAACAATGATGGAGTAAAGTTTACAAAGGACAAGACAGGTATAACGAATCCCAAATTTAATTTGGGAGTTATAGTTTTGTGGCGGAATGCATGTGTGGAGCAGAAGCTTTTAGTTAGTTAGCTAGCTAGCTAACTAGCCATGTAGTTAGTTATTTATTTATTTAGTTATTAAAAAATCGTTTCAAACAGATAAGGGCCAAGTGAAACTGGGATTTTACTTTCACAAATTTCCAGAGTGGAATGTATAATTTATGCAGAATTCTGCAACATTACATGGAAATGTGTTAACCTGCATAATTTGTGGAAATTGTTCATATCAGTGAAACTTGTAATGTTTACATATCACTGACCCTATTAACTAGTGTACAAGTCATCCTGATAAGATAAAATATGCCTCCCATCTGTCTGTAAATTCTTCAACTAACATGTCGTTGCAAGAAGGTGATGACAGGAGGCAAGCAATGCCCACATTTGTAAATTCTTGAAATGGACTTTCTCTTATATTGTACCTGTTTGAGTAGGTAGCAGCTAACCTAATAAATGCTCATTAGTGGTTAGAATCAAGATGCATGGCACAACCAAACTATTTCATTCCTGGAAATAATGCCACAGTGTCACCTGCATGCAGCATTCTCCTTCAAAATTCCCAAAATACTATTGGAAATATGGGCATATGGAAAGTCTGTCAATTTGCCCTAGTGTAGGGTATCATGCATTTGCTGGAAATAGTGCCATTTTGTTTCTTCATTTAGGGCCCTTGTTGAAGCTACCATGTTCCTGCCTGATTTGCGGATTGATGTCTGTGCCATGTGATTTTAACATCATGAGAGCGGTTTCATGTGCATTATACAGTAACATAGTATTTTGAGGACAGAAGGGACTCCAGGTCCATGATTTCTCATCCCTCACCAGGGATGAATTAAGTATGTGCTCAATTCGCTGTTCTCCCTTAAGAGAGTAAGAACAGTGAAGTGAAGTGAAGCTGAATGATTCTGACCTCGAAAGACGCAGGTGAAACCACTCTTCCATGCTGTTAGGAGTGCCTGGTGCAGACATATTAACCCATTATAAATCCTCTCTGCTGTAAACAAATAGGGCCTGATTCCAAAACAGCCCTTAGAGCACTGCAACGTTCCGCCGATCTAGGGGTGTGGCACACTCCCGGTGCATCCGGGACTATGCACCCGCTTCTGGAACATCGGGGGTCCCTGCACCACTGCACCTGGGAAATTCTGCAGCTGCAGGATAGCACCAAATTCTAGGTGCACCTGCATTTCCTGATGAATGGATCCGCCCACCTCAGCCCACCGGGTGCAAGAGGGACCGCAATGCCCAAGGTGCCCCTGGGGCAGACATGGCACAAGTGATTACCATGGGGTGTTGAGGAGCCAGTGTGTATGCCAGAGGGGATGATTGGGCACCTGTCAGGGGTGCCCTTGTCAGCGCTAGCCACCTACCAGTGTCTGCAATGCCAAATGACTGTCACCCCGCTGGGTGCCTGATCACACCCCCGGCATACACACTGGCACTCTAACACCTCTGTGGTACACCCCTATCCCTACTGACCCCTGGACAGCACATATGGGGCTCCCCAACAGCTCCCCACTTTGAGGGGCATTGCCACAAGGGGTTTAGATCACCTTGTGGGTGGTCTAATGTGACCCCTTTCCTTCTGCCACTGTGGGGCTTTTGGAATAGGAAGTTGGCGGCTGTTGCAGCCCCAGCATGGCTCAAGCCTGCTTGTGAGCTGGTGTACCCAGATACAGGTTGCAAGGGGGGGTGCAGTGCCCCTTTGGTGCAGCAGACTCCTTCACTGGCACAGACCACGTACTGAAATCAGGAATGCCACAACAAATGACGCAAGGTGCAACTTGCATCGCTGTTTGACGTGCACCTTGTGTCCAGCGGAACCCTTTCGGAATTGGGCCCATATTGTTAATTTGTTTTTGTACTGCTTCTCTTCTATTGCCCAAGTGCTGTTATTGTGCTTTCAGTTTGTGATCTCATCTATACTCAGTACTGCCATACTTCCCTTATTAAGAAACTGTGTATGATACAATTTCTCCAGTTAACATAGAAACAGGAACATACAGTTTGACGGCAGACAAGGACCTCTTGGCCCTCCCAGTCTGATGATTCTTCCATACCTACAGTGTCATGCAGCGCCTACTTGATCTCTGGATCTTTCAACCCCCACCACCACTTCTTTTCCACAAAGATTTCCTTTGGCCTATTCCATGCATTAATCATGAGCAAATCACTACTGCTCCACTTCTGTAACCTGTGCCAGGTAAATATATTAATGGCAGCAACAGAAAAACCAGCACCAGGCTGCAGTATAAAGCACAAAAATATCTATTTGCAAAATGCAGTTTCCATACAAAACTACCTTGGTGGCAAACACCACACAGGACTATCCCTCAAGGAATACTGATTCAAGTCAAACCAGGACATTTAAAGTGAAGACAGCCAATTAGGTGCAAAATATATTTTAAAGTACAATACTGAATAAAATAAGATTGCCACTAGCCCACAGTTAAAAAACACTTGCTCCTAGGAGCAGGTACAATGCTTTTCACAACTGCTGTAAATCACTTCAGTTACTTTAAAAACACATAATGAAGTTACTAGAGAGGCGATGTTATGGAGGAAAAGTTCCACATGACTTCACTTGTTTTGAGTTTGATACCTGCCACCCTTTACGGATGGCTTCTATTCTACTTATGTTAACATAGTGAATAGCTTCCCATGGAACATGTTGTGAGAGAAAGAAAGAGACAGTTAGACAAACCTATGAGAGTCAGTGGCAAATTATGAACAAATCATGTTATTACGTAACAACTGATAGTTTCTAACACACTCTCTCCTATTATATTTGTACCTATACAGTTCACTTTCCCCTTTTATTTAGGTATCATTTTCTTCTTTAAAAGTAGCATCACATCCAGTCTGTCACTGAGCCTTGGCAAGTAGTGTCCCCAGCAGAAAGGTCCACAATACTTCCCTCTCAAGGAGTAAGGCATCTAGATCTCCACCCCTCCTCCCCAAAGTTGCCTTTTCGATGCCACTGAATTTGAGTTCATGACACTCTGTTGCTGGGCATGACCTAATATGGACAGCTGGTTCATTAGTTTGATCACCCTTTGTAATGGCCCTCGTGTGTTCCTCAATCCTCAATTTCAGCATTCTGGTTATATTTCCTATATAGAATCCCTCACAGTTACACCATGCTAAATACACAACATGTTAAGTGTCTCAATTAATAGAATTTCTGATGTCAAATGTTCTGGTGGGATTACTGCTAGTGAAATTTGTTGTCTTGTCCATCACTGTGCAGTATTTACAGTGACCACACTTATGGTTTCCTCTAGGGAGACTAGGTAGCCATGTATATGAGGCTTCCATGGTGGGTTGATAGCCATGTGTAAGGCTGTCAGCTAGATTTCTGCCCTTTTTGTAACTAACTTTGGGTGGGGTTGGGCATAAGTTCTTAAGGATGAGATCTGAACCTATAATACCACAATGTTGTAAAACTGTATTTTTAATAGCAGTAGACTTCCTGCTGTAGGTGCTCACAACATTTTATCTTCCTCACTGCTACAGTTTCTTTTTACTGTCATGTACTGGGACTTAGGAATGTCATTAGTGATGTGCCTGGGGTGACAACTGGTGGCAAACAAGAGGGTGTTCCTGTCTGTAGATTTTCTGTACAAATCCAGTTTGATTGTACCATCACTTTTTTCTGCTTATTGCCAGGTCCAAGAAGCACACCTCAGTTGGGCTAGCATTTGCTGTGAATCTCAAGCTCGGGATAGTATTTCCAGCCACCCTATGAGCTCACTCAGCTCAGCTCTGTCACCCCTCCACACCAAATAAATGCCATCAATGAAACGCCATCCTATGATAAAAAGGATTAGTCTCGGGGCTGCAGACCGTTACTTTTTCCCAATACGCTCGATATAGGTTAGCATAACTGGGGGCAAATGTGGCCCCCATAGCTGTACCTTTAGTCTGTAGGTAGTAAATCAATTAACTCAGGAGAAACATCAGTACCAATCCTGAGTTAATTGATTCTCTGTGTGAATGTGCCCAGTTGGTTCTGCAGCTCAATGTCTTTATGTTCCAGAATCTATACTACCTACATTCAGTGGACTAAAGTCCCCCACAAGCAGCACTTCCCCTTTTCTGTCATCTTGCCAAAGGCTTCCACCAGTACCTTAATTAAAACCCTCCCCCTGTGTTGAAGTCTGTAGAGCATGCCAGTATGAATAGTGTCTCTGTTCCCCGTTTCCAGGGTGACCCGCATCACCTCCACTTCCCCCTGAATTCCCTGTATCTCCATTGCTTTTATGCCTTCCCTCACATATAGCGCCACACCATCTCCTTTCCTTCCCACCCAGTCTTCCCTGAACAGAGTATAGCCTGGTATGGCCATGTCCCAGTCATGGTTTCAGTGCACCATAACTCAGTAATGGCCACAATATCCAAGTCACCCTCTGCCATGATGGCCTCTAGGTCCAGAATTTTATTTCCTAGACTTCTAGCATTCACACATGTGGCTTTCCAGATTTGTTAACACTCTGCTTGCTAGCCCCCTTTTTCCCATTTTGCCATCCCTTCTTACCCCCTCTCTTTTTAATGCTCTTATTCTCATCTCCCTTCATTTTTACCATCCTGCGTCTTTATTAATTGGCAACCCGGGATTCATCTCCGTTTAGGTCATCCCTACTCTCTACTTCAGTCTGTGGGAGGGGGACAGTTTATGCCTCTATGATTCCTTCTTCCACACCCCCACACCCCCAGCTAGTTTAAATTTTCATTGAAGTAACATTTAAACTATCCACTGAGGATTGTCGTTCCCTTCCTGGATGGATGAAAGCCATCAACCCTGTATAGGCGCTTATCCCTCCAGGAAGGTTCCCTGTCCCCAATGCAGCCAAACTCTACCTCTCTGCGCCATTCCATCAACCATGAGTTGAAGCTCATGGTGCAAGGAACTCGTTCCTTCCCTCTGCCATAGACAGGCAACATCTCAGCGAAAGCCACTGAGCTTGCTAGCTGTCTAAGACCCCTCCCCAGCTCTCTAAACTCACAGCACATATTTAAACATAAAATTCAGTTCACTGTATGAGATTCACCATACATTACATCCCCCTCCTTAAGATGCTTAACTAGTAATAAACAACAGTGCAAGGAAGAATACATGCTGAACAGCTACCAGAACGATAAGCATTATACAGTTGCCATCCTGTAACAAAATCATTCCAGACTTTGGGTTTAAGCAAACAACCTGCCTGAGAGTGCATACTTTTTTGTTTGGATGTATCAGTAGGAGGTGACACATCCAGCTTCCCAGGATTAAGTTGGTCAGACTGTCCCAGAGAGCTCTCAGCCTTCAAAAGCAGTTTTAT
The DNA here is from genome assembly GCA_016271365.2 of Neoceratodus forsteri. Classification (NCBI taxonomy): domain Eukaryota; kingdom Metazoa; phylum Chordata; order Ceratodontiformes; family Ceratodontidae; genus Neoceratodus; species Neoceratodus forsteri. The sequence continues at coordinate 860,660,992 of CM057456.1, forward strand.
CAGTTTCTTACAGGTTGTCCATGCATTTTGACACATCAGCACTAGAATGAAAAGTATCACCGGGAGAGTCATGTTGAAAATCACAACCTGTAGGACAGGTGAGCTCCTGGCTAACTTCATTTTTTGGCTTTTCAGGGCCAGATAGATAAGACTTATGAAGATGATGTCTGTTCCATTTGAATGCATGTCACTGATCTGTCTCGATGATGTAGGACCAAGGTGTTGATCTAGGAGACAATATCTTTGCAGTGTTCCTTCTTCTATTAGCTACTCTGTAGCAAACTGGCCTGCCACAGGTAATATAGACAATGCCTAGGCCCTATGGTTGAAGTAGTGTTCCTGTCATCCATGTTGTTTACTTCTGTTGCTTTGAAATGTTGATACAGGAATGAGTTGTGGTTCAAGCTTGTCACTGGTCACCAGTATAGCAGACCTTAACCTTCACCTCTTGAGAAGTTACGCAGGTGAGCCAAGGTTGTCCACTGGTGTGTTACGATGGTTCAGCAGTCCAATATAGGGGTCTCAACCATTATATTTGTCTTTGGCTAGAATGTAATTTGCTATCTGGACATATTTTTCTGCAACTCCATTAACTTGCGGAAAATAAGGACTGACAAGCACATGTTTGATGCCCCAGCTGGTGGGGAATTCTTTTAGCTCAGCTGAGGTGTTCTGTAGACCATTGTTGGAGACTAGCTCATCACATACACCATGTTGTGACATTATGGCTTTCTCATGGTTCACTATAGTGTGTGCTCTGGTGTCCATAAGTTGAATCAGCTCAAAAAAAAACCTTCTGCAAGTCAATGGCAATTAAGTAGCTGATCCCCTCTAGGACAAATAGGTCTGAACCAGTGCATTTCCAAGGTCCAGCAGGTATAGCAGATGATTTTAGACATTCTCTCACATTTTCTCTCTGAAAACTTTGATGTGTCACAAACTGCCACCAGCTGTTCTATGTCTTCATTTATGCCAGGCCAGTATACTGCACCTCTGACATGGCGCTTGCTAAGCACTACCCCAAAATTCCCCTGGTAGATTTGTTGCAGTGTCTCTAATCCGAGGTCAGCTAGAATCACTGTTCTTACCCTTTTTAGAACCAGACCATCTGCATATGTCAGATCTGCTGGCAGGTGCCAGAAAGCATGCAACTCAGGGTGCAACTGTCGTCAATGGCTGGACCACCCACTACTAAGTACTTTTGTCAGCAGCAACATGGTTTTATCAGTTGTGGTTGCATGATGGATTTTGTCTAGGTGTGACTTGAATGCAGCAATTGCATCAACACACTGTGCACCTCGTCTTCTAGATCCAGTTCTTCCTGGGTATCCTGTCCAGGTTCATACACTCTGGACAGAAAATTAGCAATTGGAATGTCCTTACCAGGTTGGTATGGAACTGTGAAGTCATACTTCTGTAGGCTCATCCTCTCAACAAAATATGCTGTAGCGGCTTGTGGTCTGACTCCACTGTGACAGATTGGCCATATATGTACTGACAAAACTTGTCACACCCAGTGACAATTGCCAAAATCTCTTTTTAAATTTGGGCATAGTATTCCTGTGAAGGAGCCAGAGCACAGAACTATAAGCAACAGGCTTCCCTTCTTGAAACAGAACATCATCTAGACCCAATTGAGAGACATCCACTGCTTTGCTTACATCAAAATATGGTAGAATGGATCCAGGCTGTTTGCATATAAGAATTTTTTATTTTTCTGAATGCCTTGTCTATATTGGCATCCCAGGACTATTCTGCAGTTCTCTTCACCAGTATCTGCAGGAGGGCTGTGGCATGTGACAGTCCTTTGGAGAATTTTGACAGGTAGTTTAATGTACCAAGTATTGTCTCGGGCTGCTTACAGGACTGTGGAGGTTTCATCTTGTCAATGACAATAAGCTTCTTGGGATCTGGCTTTAGCCTCTCATCGTTGAGTCAATGTACAAAATTAGGCAATGTCTGTCTGATCTATCTGGATTTTATCTGGATTTAGTTTTAAGTTCACTTGCCTGTACCTCTCCAGAAGTGCCAAAGGTGGCAGTCATGCTTCTCTTTTGTAGATTCATATACAAGGAGGTCATCAGTGATTACTTCGACACCCTGGAGTCCCTCTATGTTTTCATGAGATTTCTTTTGGAACATCTCTTGTGCAAATACTATCCCAAGGATACCCAGGTGAAGTGCCATCTATCAAATGGCATGTTGAAAGTTGTCAGTTGACTACTTGTCTCATCCAGTTACATATGCCAATAAGCTGCCTGGACATCAAGTACACTGAAATAAGTTCTCCTGACAGTTTATGTGAAATGTCCTCCAGCGTGAGCAGCCTATAATGTTCAGCATTATTACTCTGTTGAGGTCACAGGGGTCTATGCAGAGACGTATGTTTCCTGAGTTCTTTTTCTCAACTGCCACCATGGAGCTGACCCACTCTGTGGACACTGTCACCTTCACAACTCCCCCCAACTTTTCCATGCATGAATTAAAGGCTGGGCTCCTAGTTTCAGATGTATCAAACAAACTTCTGGCAAACAACCTAGTCCTGTAAAAAAAATCTGAGTACTGGGTCATGCAGCTTCCCTTGTCAGGTTTCTATTCACAGGCTCAATTACCATTACTATCTAGATCAGTCCTAGGTCTTTGCATGCTTTCAGCCCCAAGACTGGTGCAGCTGGTGTATCCACAATGTAAAATCACATCATTTGTGCTTTCACTTTATGACTGCTCTGTAAGTTGCACCATCCCTCTACTTTCATCTACCTCCCCCCATAACGAGCTTAGCGGTGCTTATATTTGGTATGTGGAAGGTGCACATGTGCTAAACTTTCTTGATACACCTGGACTAGTATGCAACTGACCTGAGCAGTCATATCCAGATTGAATTTGATAGCTGTTTTCATTGTGCCCATAAGTCCCATAGCATAAGCCTCCTTTGAGATATGTCCTTCCCCATCCATGGAGGCTAAGAATAACGGTTGGTCTTCTGCATCCTTGCCATTCCCTTCATGAGCCCTTGTACTGTGTGGACTTTTTGGTGTGCTTCCTGACATACACTCTCAAAATGACCATATTTCTTCATGCTCAATATGTTTGACCAGCTACAGGGTACTCTACCTTTTCAACATGATTCTGCCCACACCTTTGGCACAGTCTTCAATCCATTGGTTGTCACCCCTCTGTCAGACCTTTCCCTCCCTTCTGCAATAAGTCAATCCTACATTTGTATTTTGACTTTCTAGAAATGGTGTGTACCACCTGTTGTGCATAGCCCAGCACTTGCATGTCAACATGTGAGAACTTGTATGCTCAGGATATCTTGAGCACACTTTCTAGTCTCAGGTCATCTTCTAAAAGGAGTTTCTCCTGCACTTCTTTATGTTGAGTCCCCATCAGAATGCAGTTTTGTATCATGTCATCAGTGTCTGCAAAGGTGAAGTCCTTTGCTAGCAGACATAGCTGGGTGATCCATTTATCCACACTTTCATCCTGCCCTTGATTCCTTTTACAGAACCATTTCCATTGCACTGTCGAATTCTTGTGAGAGTTACAGTATGTCTCAAAGATGGTGACTAGACCATCTGGCTTCATATTATCCTCAGTTGTGAGGCTGCTGTTGACACACCATGCTCTGTATTTCTCTGTCCTTCTGGTCTATGCATTTTAAAACATGTGCTGCCTTTTGCTCAGCCTTCCATGTGCCTGCAACTGGGCTGACAAAAATCAGTTCCACATATTTTCTCCACCTGGCCCAGTTGTCTGCTACATTAACAGAGTCCAAATCAAGTGGGGGCAGGTTTTTTGTTCCAGCTACCATCACACTTCGGGACACCACTCTTGGTACCATGAAATATTTTTAACTGGATGTTGATAATAAAACTCAGAACTTTGACAGTAACATGAACACAGCCAGACTGTATTCTCTGACCTTGACTTCACAATATATCAGAGGTAGCACAGAAAAGTTAGACATGTAAACAAACAGCCAGTGCTCTGAGACTTGAGAAACATCCAATACTAAAAAGCACGATTGTTTCAAGCACTCCTGATGACCACAAAAAGGTTACTGGCAAGTAGTCTTGTAAAACAAAGATAGTTATTTGTATTTTGTAGACACCCAGTTAATCCCTGGTAACAAAGAAAGCTCCCCAACATTTCACTGTCCACTAAATCTTTTTCAAGGGGGCCCCTTGGTCATCACAAGTGCCTGGAACAACTGTGCTTTACAGTATAGCAGACAACACTGTGCTCCAACCACTTCCTGGTACACACTTCCCATCTCTTGCTGTTGACCCCAGAACAGAGGTAGACTATCTATTCAAATCATGCAAAATATCTAAAGCATACATATAAAAAAAGCACATATTTAAGCATAACTTGCAGTTCACTGTATGAGAGTCACCATACATTACAACCTACAGTAGATGCATGTAATTTGTTTAAATGTGTTTGTCCCAGCTCTGTAATTTTGCTTGTGCTATTAATCATAAAGTAACACAGTTACACAGGAATTTAGACTCAGTTGGGACACTAGGTCCATTATATCTGCCCCCCCCCCCACTTTATGAGCAGGGATGAAAAAGAGGTATTCTGTGAAAACCTGCACTAATGAATATGGATTTCTTACCCACTCATCTCAATGGGGTAGCCGTCATTCCCTTGGTAAGCAGTAATTTGTTCAGGTTTATCTTGAAGGCTTCAACTGTTTTCATATCCACTGTCTCCACTGGTGAACTGCTCCAGAGGGTCACCACCCTCTGAAAGAAAAATTGCCTACTAATATTTGTAATGCTTAGCCAGCTGGTTATGATTATTGTATGATATTGGTAGTATAAATAAATGGTCAGTGTATGAAATGTCAGTCTGTGAGATTTGGTCCTTTTAAATTACAAGGTGTCAGCAGCTGAAATCACAGGATGTATTACACTGACCAGGAGATATCTGTAATGTAATTAACTTCCTTGAGAAATTGCATTTTATGGCCTATTTTTGACCTCATGTTTTTGAAGTGGAAATCAAATGCGACTTTATGACTTCAGAAACAGGACATCATTAGGCTGATTCCTGTGTTTTTTTAACACATTGGTGCCAGTGTGGGATTGCTAAATTCAAAGGAAACATGTGTAATTAAGGAGTTATATATAGGAATTGTCTTTTTTCTTCAGATGGTGCCTTATTTAAAATACCTCCTGATAGGAAATCATTTTTTGTAATTTTATATTCTAAAAGGAGGAGCCAGATGATTCACAGAAGGGGTGTGGAGACACGGAGTTTAAACTGATACTTGTGTCTGAAATGTTGTCATATCATCTTGGGACTCTAGAGAGACACAGCTTTCTGATCTAACTTTAAAATGCACTTCCAGAGGTAATACCTTAGATAGCAAAGATCTAAATGTATTGTGGTAGGAGTTTTGCTTTGTAATTTTCCCTTGTTCTTTTATGTGATTGTGAGATCTTTGATATATTGCTCTGTGTTTACATTGTTCATATTTTTATCATCTTTTAGTAAAGAATCTTTTCTTTGAAAGGCTGCCTGGGTATCTGCCAGTTCTTTTTGCATGTGACATATAGGGGTTAAGTCTGACAAAACTGTTCAACAGCTTGATGGTGTTACCAATCTTGGAAAAAAGTAAGAATATAACTAAGGTCTCTTATAGAGTTAAAAGGGTTCATTTTGGAAGCCTGACTGGGTGCCCCTGGCAAAAGTTTATGCCACAATCCCTGAAGAGAATACATATCTGAGCCTGTTCATTGGGTATACTAGCATAAGGTTCACAGTTTGAATCCCCCCAGAACATGAGACTGAAGGTGATTCTGACCCAAAAGCAGACAGGAGGATTACCCTGTCTGTTACTTGTTCCCACTATTGTGCTCTGAGGTTGGCACTGCGGGAGCAGAGGGCCTGAACTGCTGAGTGCGTTTGTGACAATATTAACCCTGAATTTAACACCCCTGTGCTTCAGAACATGCCCATGTCTTCTGTTGGAGGAGACCAGATGAAATATCTTGGTATGTTCAATTTTGCTGGCACCATTAACTATGCAGAAGACTGAGACCATGTCTCATCTCAGCCTCCTCTTCTCCAAGATGATCATGTTAAGGCCTCTAGCTTCTCCTGATTGCTTTTGTCCACCATAAATACCACTGATCATTTCAGAAGCCTTGAATTGCCTCCTCTTGATTGCTTCAATTTCCTTTTTTTGTTTTACGTATCCTAGAACTGCACACAATGCTCCAGGTGGAGCCAGACCAGGGCTTTATAAGGTGGAAGATGACTTCACATGCTCTGCTAGTCACCATCCTTTTAATGCACACAGCATTCTTCTGTTCCTCTTGACAGCTGCTGTAGCCCCTTCTCTATTATAAACCACAGGTCCACTTCCTCTGCCACTACACTAAGAGGAGTATCACGCAGTGTGTACAGTAGGTCCCTAAACTGTTTTTCCTCCCCAAGTGTAGCATCTTGCATTTGGGTACATTGAATCAGAGTTTTCAGGAATCTGAAAAATCACCCAACCTGGTCAGATCCTCCTGATGTTTGTCCACATCCTCAAGAGAGTCTATTATCTTGGCCATCTTTGTGTCATTAGTGTATTAAAGCACCCTTCTGGAGACCCCAGCTTCCAGATTTATTTATTTATTTATTTGAAGTCTAGGATAACACCACATGAGCTCAAGCTCTTTACATTGGTTCTACGTCATGATAACAAAACAAAACTAGGTTGTACAAAATTACATAGGTTAGGATACAGCAGAATGCACAGGGTATTGTACATGTTACAGAGGAAGTCGGAGAATTGGAAGCGGGGTTTACAAAAGACATTTAGAGTTAGAAGAGTGCCTGAAAGGAAACCAGTCAATTGTCAAATTAGACATAGGGTTAGCTGAAGAATAAGTGCTAGAAGAGGTGAGGAGGAACCTCAAGTGCAGGGATAATATGGGGCATGCAGGGGGGTGGAGGGATGCTATGAGGAAATCAGGGAAAAGGGGTAAAAAAGGAGGGAGGGAGGCAAGGGGAGAGGAAGGAAGAGATGGGTGGATGGAGAAGCTGGGCATACCGGAGAGGAGAAGTTGCGAAGCTAATGGTGACAGTCACAATGGGTGGTTTTTAGCAGGAGTTGCTTAAGGTGGACTTTGAAAGCACATGATGTAGGCAAATGAGCCAGATCTGCCTGGAGGGAGCTGAACCAGAGCAGAGCACGGTATGCAAATGATCTTTGGCCTGGGGAGGTGTGACATTTTGGTACTGTGAAGGTCTGAAGTTCAGAGGTACGTGTGCATTGCTGGTTGATGCTACACACCAGGAATTGACAGACCCTAGCCGGAAGCGTTTCAAGGCTCTTTTTTGCCAGAAGGCAAGTTTGGTATTTAAGCCAAACATTAAGTGAGAGCCAATTTGCATTGGTATACAGGTCACAGGTGTGAGTCATCCTTGTTGCTCCTAGAGTTAGCCGGCATGATTTGTTTAAGGTTGTTTTCAAACGCCTGAGTGCAGTGACAGTGGCTGCACCATAGATAGGCAGGCCGTAATCAACAAGTGATCCCACAGAGCTGTGGACAGCTAATCTGAGGGCTTCAGCGGTCAGACTGTGCCTATGCTGATAGAGCATTCCAATACGTTTATTAATTGCCTCGACTGTGCTGTCAATGTGGAGAGTGTAGAACAATGAGTTGTCAATAGTGATCCCCAGATATTTAAAGTGTTGTACCAGTTCAAGGGGGGTCCCATCCACATTTTGAATAGATAATGGGTAGCCACAATGCTTGTTTTGGGAGCTGGAGAGCAGCATAGTTTTCATTTTTTTATAGTTTCTGATTAATTTATGATCTGCGAACCACTTCTCAAGATTGGTAAAGTCACTTTGTAGTTGTTGTTCAAGCTCAATTGGATTTGAGCCATGTGCAAATACAACAGCGTCATCGGCATAAAGAAGAATGTGGCTCTGACTGGTTTGAGGGAGACCGTTCAGGAATAAGCTGAATAGAAGGGGACCCAGTATTGACCCCTGAGGGACACCCAAGCAGACCAGATTGCTATCCAACAGGGTTGTGCCAATTCTGACTTGTTGGGATCTGCAGCCCAGATAGCTGCAAAACCACAAGACCACTTCAGGGGCCAGGACAGTTGTGATAAGTTGCTTAGTAAGGAGGGCATGATTAACAGTATCGAATGCTTTGGACAGATCAGTAAAGACTGCCCCAGAGAACTGTCTCATTGATCATTAATGAAAAGATTAAACAGCAGTGACCCCTGCTCCAAACCCTGAGGGATGCCACTGTGTACATCTTTCCACTCATGGTAGCCCCCCTGCACCACCCTCTGCTTCCTGCCCCCAAGCCAATTAGCAATCCACTGAGTATGTCCTATGTATACCACACTGGCATACTTTGCCCAGATGCTTCTCATGTGCCACAGTATCAAAGGCCTTCCTGGAATCCAGATAACCTACATCTGCAGCCCTGACCCTGTCCACCTTGTTGGTTGTCAACTCAATGAAGGTGATTAGACATTTATTTACTGGAGGAAGGTTTGATGTTGTCCACAGCTTGTGTTGCTATCCTGGCTTCCAGACCCTCCTAGTCTTTCTTAATTCTAATCTTCAGTTTCAGAATCCAGCACAATCAACCCACCTGGGAATGAAATAAAAAAGAACTGGTTGGCATGTGTACCAAGACAAGGAACAAATTATCCGCTAGGTATGATCCTAGAGAAAAATCCATGCATATCTCCAACTTTTCAGATTTTTCTTATTTTTTATGAGCTCAATTAGTCTGTAATAGACAGTACAATGTTTCACAGCCTCTCACTTTGCTGCTTCTTCATGTAAATTACTGACCCTGAATAAAATAAAAAATCTATATTCTGTATCTCTCATTTAACATTATCTTATAAACATACATATATTTATGTACATAACATATATTTGTATTAGAATCACATGGTAATATTAGACCTAGTACATACATAACTTAAAAAACTTTCAGTGATGTTCTCAGTTGAATTGTTTTCATGTTTCTTAAATTGATTTCTCTCACTGAGGAGACAACACGTACATTTATTGTTAAACTTACAACCTTTTGATGATAGGATTCTCAATCACTTATCTAGCAGGCCTCTGCAAATACAAACACCATCATCAGTTGTGTTTACCATAGATATATGAAATCCCTTATTCAGTAATAACAAAATATAATAATATCATTTAATCGGTGATAGGTACTTGCTATTTATCTCAAAGGTCCAAAAAAACAATCCATTCCCTTTCAGACTTCCATGTTCCCTTTATAAATGGGCTCCTCATTCTTTAGTATTCTTATTTACTGGACTCAGAGGACCTAGAGATGTGATGTATTGTTCATTTGCAGCCTCCAGTTTAGCTCACTATAACACAAAATTCAGCCACTTTATTACTATTTGTAAAGAGACTTTCTCTTACTCCGAAAGTCAACGTTCCTCCCTCATGGTGGCTGGCACCAAACTTTGAACTCAAGTCCTGCTTTTTGTTCTAGAATAGTTGTCATAGATCTCTCATGAAGTGGGGAGGAGTGGGCACTTCATGACACTTTTTCCTTTATTGCTTACAGGCATGTAGACCTCTGCTGCTGTTTGAAGCACCTTTTTCAATGAATATCACATGTATTCTACATTACCAGCCTCATGTAGTTGCTCCAAACCCTTGGACACTGAGTCCTTCATTTTGGAAAAGTCTGCCTTTCTGCAGATCTGACTCCTAATGGCTCATCTTCTCAGTCACCAGGGAGAAGGTTACCCGATTATGGTCACTGCCTCTCATTGATACTTGGATGTTCACATTGGAGATGACTCCATCCCCTTTGCTGAATATGTGGTTAAGAGGTGATCTCAAACCTAGTCTCCTGTTTTACAGGTTTAGCTATTGATTTGTTTATTTATTTATTTAATTTATCTATTTATTCACTTATTTTAATTGGTTTCCAGCTACGTGCACTGGGCCACATGGCCCTTTTGCATGCATGAGCTGGGCAAGATGGAATTGCAGAATAGTAATATATACAAACAATACAATATGAAAACTAATTAATAAATACTAAAATATATAGTAAAAAAATAAATTACAAAATAACAGCAAAATTATACAAAAAAAGAATAACATAAAAATGTTTAATCAAAAATATCATAACTAGTAATAGTATATATACACAGCTAGTTGAGTGGGAAAATATGTGTATAAGATAATTTGTTTCAAAGAATTACTTGCAATATGAATATAACAATGAAATTACCCAGAAGCTTTATGAAGAACATTTACACCAAGTTGTACTATGCAGATGTTGTTTCAAGTGTACCCTAAGTGCTCCTGATGTTTTGATGTTTCTTATATTGTGTGGAAGAGTATTCCAGTTTTTTTGGCAACCCATGTGCCATAGACCTTTGTCCATTGCTGGTCCTGAACTGGGGTAAGACCAGAGAAATTGCATAATTAGATCTTTACTTTACTTTACTTTTACATTTTTAGTGTTTGCAACACCATCCATAATTCCCACAGCTCCCTTATGGACAAGTCTGTGGGTGAAAACTCATACATTGTAACCATCCCTGTCCTCAATAGCCAGCCAACTGAGGTTCTAGTACTAGGAACAATGATTTTCCAATTATGCAACTCTGAGATCAAATCTAAAATTGAATTGTATAATGTTTTACATTTTGTTAATATTTTAGTTGATGCATTACCCCAAACAATACTTCCGTAATCCAGGACTATCATGAGACAAAAATGGGCCATAACTTTTCTTGTTGGCTCTGTCAGCAAATGCTTCAATCTATCCAGTGAACCTAATATTTTATGTATTTGTGTTGTGATTAATTTAACATGAGTTTCAGAAGTTAAGCATAAATCCAGTGTTAGTCCCAAATATCTGAAGTTGCCAAGTTTCAACTTCTTCCTTATCCTGAAGTGTAATCTTAAAATTGTGTGAATTAATTATACTGGCTGTACCAAACATCGTTGCTTTGTTGGGTTTTTTTTGTTAAGTATTAATCTGCTACCTTAAAACCGATCAGCAATCTTATTCAACTTGCTCTCTAGATTTATGTTCAGGGAATTAATTTCATTATCATCTACACAGATAAGCATGCTGTCTGCATAAAACAATGTCTTAGCATTGTCACAGATAGAGGGTAAGTTGTTTTATAAATAATGAGAATAACAGGGGTCCAAGTATGGACCTCTGAAGCACTCCAATTGAAATACCATAGCATTGGCACTGAACTTTATACCGTTCACTTTTACAATTTGCTGCAGTCCTGATAAAAGCTAAAAAAAACATTTTGGAGTAGATATACCTAATCCTGGCTACTGCAACCTTGTCTTCAGGAGAGTGTGGTCCAATAAATTGAAGGCCTGGTCAGGTCCATGAAGACCACACCAGCAAGCAGATTTGGAAAACTTGATTTGGCAGCTGCTTACATCAGTTATACACAGAAAGTTTAGTAAGTCTTTTATACTCCATATCTGCTCTAAATGTTCTTGCTTGTACTAAAATTGTCAGTTCCAAGCTGTTAGAAGTAATACCTTAGGAACGGAAAGAAAGGTGTGCTATCTGATAAATCCAGCTGCTTCTCAAATGAATCCTTGAAGAGGCAAAACCACACAGTGGAAGCAGTCCACAACTCAGCTGTTTATTTTAAATGCAGATTAATCCATGCCTGAATTGATTGATTAGAATTGATTAGAAATTCAATTAACAAAAAGTTTGGTAAATATGTGGAAGTAATAACATGTAGCTTCTGAGGAGTGAGTCAGAAAGTACAGGAGAAGGAACAAGGGATGGGGAGGATTGTCAGACCACCAGAGGGGGCCAGCTCCTAGGTCTTGCAAGATTATGGTTGGGCAATCAATTTTTGCAAAGATACACCTGTAGAAAAGACAGGACAGAGATAAGAGCAGGATAGGATAAAACAGAATAGGTTTTTAAGCACTTTTATTTTCCCTATAAAAATGAGACAGGATTCTAACCCTGCCACAGCTGGGCATCTTGCTCTGCTGAGATGTTTGGAGGCCTGTTGGACCATCCCTGGGTGACTCTTTAGCCCTCTTTTTCCAAAAGCTGTACCCAGAGAGACTTTATGGCACTATTTGCTTCTTGATCTCCTCCTTGTCCTCAACCTTGACTCCCTCCCTTACAAAAACAACTACCTCCCCCCCTTCTTGTCAGGCAAATCCCTCTAGAATAGGCTACATTCCTTTGTCCTTATGTGCCAGTCCTTCTCCTGCTAGGTCTTAATGAATGCCAATATGTCCAGGGCTTCGAAATGCATCAGGCTCTCAAGCTCACCTATTTTACAGGGTGAACTCCTCATAGTAGCCTGCATGCCAATGTGAATAGTTATCCCCTATGTCTCCTGCTGCCCTGGCCTCCTCTCCATGTTCTCCCTTACACCAATGTCTTACCTTGGTGTTTCCCTGTATCTGGCTCCTGGCCTTGGGTATCTTCTGCTTCAGCCCCTTCCCACTTTCCTCTAATTAAACTAACCCCCCAACTGCCTAGTCTATTCTTTGGGCTAGTACCCCCACTCTTTCCTGGGAAAGGTACAGCCCATCCTAGGCATATAGGTGAGATTGCCCCCAAAGATCCTCCAGATGGTATGTCAGTATATCCCATGATGACATCTTCTTAAAGTAAAATAAAAAGCCAATAGGCTTGCAATGTTGGAATTTGAAAGGGAAAGAAATCTCAACTCTTCAAGTTGTTGATAAAAGTATATATTTTACTGTAGGTATGAAGGTAAGTACAGTGGCCCGGATATTCAAACTGTGCCAGGCTGTGGCGCAAGCCTGGGTGCAGCGCAACTTGGCTGCACAGGGGTGTTGACTGGGTGATATTCAATGGAGCTGCGCCATGGCATAGCATCATTGAATATCACACCCTGGCCACCCGCAGTGTGCATGGTGCAGTAGCACTGCACCAGCGCAAGTGGCCAGAGTGGAGCAGGGGGTGCGCTAGAGCAAGTTCCGTTGCGTTATGTGCAGCAACCGCGATATTCAAAAGTGCACATGCAAATGGGGCCATAATGTATGCAAGGTGCAAATGGGGCCATTTGCATGTCATTATGGCCCCATTTGCATTTGCATACAGGTGCGCCGATCCCCGGCGACTTGCGCCTGGTGCCCTGTCAGGCAGCAGCTGTCGGGGACTGATGCTCCCTGCAGTGTGGCAATGTGCCCCACAGCCCGATTGTGGGCTTAAGTAAATTAAAAAGAGAATCCAATATCCCTGGTGGTCCAGTGGACTGCTGTCAGCCCGATCATGGGCATTTGTAAAAGAAAAGAGAATCCAATATCTCTGGTTGTCCAGCAGACCCCCTCCCCACCCACCCACTGAGCCCCACCACCCCTCCCCTCCGGTGACCATTCACATATCTGGAATGTGTAATGCGGTATGGGCTGCATGCCCATTGGCTCACGCTGTGGACCAATGGGCATACAGCCCTACCAACAGTGTCAGTCGGCGGGCGGTGGGGCAGCAGGCAGGTGGGGTGCTGCCACCCGCTGCTGACTGGGGAGCAGGGCAGTTGGGTTCAGTGGGCGGGTGGGAGGGAGTCACTGGACCACCAGGGATATTGGATTCTCTTTTCATTTACAAATGCCCATGATCAGGCTGACAGCGGTCCGCTGGACCACCAGAGATATTGGATTCTCTGTTATTTTACTTCAGCCCGCGATGGGGCTGACAGCGGTCCACTGGACCACCAGGGATATTGGATTCTCTTTTCTTTTACAAATGCCCATGATCAGGCTGACAGCAGACCGCTGGACCACCAGGGATATTGGATTCTCTTTACTTTTACTTAAGCCCATGATTGGGCTGACAGCAATCCACTGGACCACCAGGGAGTTTGGAAGGTCATGTTTGTACTTATGCCCATGATCGGGCATGGGGGGTGCCACCAGGTGCAGCTGGAGCTCGGGTGGTCACTCACAGGTGGCAGCTGCCGTGTTGCACCCTGCAATATGGCAGCTCACCTGTGGGTGGCCAGCCATTGTTCCTTTTTTTTTGGATCAACTTTGTGCTGCGCAAGTAGGGGTTGTGCATGCATGGACGCAGCACATCCTGGGCTGAATATCAGGATGTGCAGAGTATGCATGGGCACGCCCCCCTCACCTGCGCCGCATACATTACTGATGCACTCCGGCACGTTGGGATTTGTGCCAGGCACAATTCCCATTTGAATATCATGCCAGGGCACATCAGTGGGTTGCACATGGTGCAACACTGTCACGCCATGCACAACCCTTTTGAATATCTGAGCCAGCATGTGAAACTTTTTTCAGGCTAAAACCTGTAGAACTCAAGGTCCTTGTAACAAAAGTTAACCTAATATTTGTTGTATTAAAATAATATAAAAATGTATCATATAGATAAAAAAATACAAATGCAATATTTAAAGATATATCTAAAAGCATTGATATTGGTAAGTTCTTTATGAAGTACTTGAAATTGCTTCAGTATATTATTTGTTCAACAGAATAAATTTGTTTAAATGTTTTTCTGTATCAAGGGTATAGTCATTTTACCCTATTTTGTATTCACTTTTGAAATGGCTAAACATCTATTTCAGCCAGTTCCAGTACAAATTTGTTAGCACTTGTTCTATTTTTCATTACGGTACTGTTTACATTTTTCTGATATCATCTTACTCTGTTTAGGCCAATTGTCAGTTGTTTGTATTGCAGTAAATTCTATTGTGTTATCTCTTCCTTGTGCTGCGTCACATTGTACAGTTTGTGTATTTTTTGTTCTCACTTGTATTCTCCCAGGTTGTGCCTGAAAATAGGCATCTCTATGTCTAGTGCACTCACCCGGTTACCAAAAGCAAATAAATAAATAAATTTCACACATACACTCTACCTTTGAGAATATTGTGAAATTAGTTAAATTTGTTTTTTTCAAGAACTGTGGAATGTAAGCAATAAGGCACAACAGATTGTGGGAAAGAATGTGATAAAGACACACCCAGTTGTGTTATGAGGCATAGGCATTTACTCCAAATGCCCTTAGCAGCTGAAATTGTGATTATCACATAACTACCAACTCCATGATGTGTCTTACTGTGCTTATACTATTGGTAGACTAAGACATCTTTAAAAACCAAAAAAAGGCAACCTTTTTTTTAATTAAAAACCAGCATATTCTTTTGTTAAAAGTAACTAGTAAAAAGTAGTCCCTCCACTTGTCTATCACCTGTCTTTTCACACATTCAGTAGATGGAATGTTTTTTTTTTTTTTATCATGGAATGTAGGAATTTAAACTTTGGTAGAAATCTACTGGCAGAGTGTTCACCTCTCCCAACACAAACACACACACAGCAGAAGGCCTCAATACAGCCAGGGATTCCATTTTATGTGGGCAGGCTAAACAGCAAAGATTTCTGTAGTAGACAGGTAAGGGTAGGGAGGAGATTTTTTTATGCAAGGAAAGACGCTGTAAAACATAACGCTATGAGTAGTACTTCATTTTTTTTTAATTGCTGTACAGTATGCATGTAAGAAGGGGATTATAATGGGAAAAAGCAATTAATTCTTTTTTTTTTCAGACATTGAGGAAGTTTCATATTTATGGCCTAGCTGACTTTTGTAATGAGAGTAAAGGTGCCAGCTTGTTTGTAATGGAATTAAGGAATATTTTACAAAAGGCATTGATATGTTAATGTGCTGTGTCCTGATTGCCAGCACTTGTGGTATTACTCTGACATTGCACAGCTGCTGACCAATCAGGACACAGACATTTCTCTACCCATTTTATAAATTTGCTTTAATTATCATAAATAGCAATGCAAGACACATTTTTTCTTGTCTTGTCTCATACCAAGTGGAAGTCAATCTAGCTTAGCATACATTGAACAGTGGTGGGTAAAACAGGAACATGACAGTATGAATTGGCTATGGAGGAATTTGTGGCACACCTGTTTGCAACATTCCCATATTCCTGGAGTGGTAACAACATTTGAAATGCAATGTTGCCACAGGTATCTTTAGGTAAGCTCTCTGCTTATTGTGGCAGTATTGACATTTATGGCAGCCTGATCTATCTCTAAAATCTCTTGCATGTTTTTTTATCAGATAAAGCTGTTTATCAGGAATAAGACTATGACAATATAGCAACCAACTAGCTCCACAGTGTGTGGCTGTTTCTTTAAACCTCTCTTTACAACTCGCAGCTTGGGATTAAAGAGTGTTATGCTTCACACCTGATGAACAGTTAACTCAATGTTTTGAATGAAGAGCTACCAGTTTGATAAACCAACAGACAATCTCAAGTAGTCATCATGATAAATGTGCACTCAGCATGACAGACACTCTTTACTGTAGAAGAGGTGTATGGAAAAGTAGGGTTATTTCAATACAAACAAAATGAACAATAGACAGTGGATATTAGACTTCACATACGGCCAAATACTCAATTATAATATATAGAAAAATGTAAAGAAAACAAGGTTTACAGCATCTTCCATTTAAATAAACATTTCAGAAGTGGGGCTATAGATGGTTACAGCGGACTCATTGCTTACTAATTGGGGCTTAAAAAAGATCTAGTGCACTGATAGTGAGAATGGGAACACAGTATCATTCTAGAGGCTGGGCAGAACTCAGATTAGAAAATATCACAAACGGTCTATGTCATGCATAAGATGTGACAGGAGTTTACAATTTCTCACTTGCAGCTGTTAAATTGTAGACATATTTAATAAATATAAAAAGAACATGTATGTTCTTCCAATCAAAATGCTCATCTAGGGGTTGTACCCTTTTGTTATAATTCCACTACAAAAAGAACCAAGTTAGCTGCCAAACAGTATTTGCTGGACTTCTTGCACTATTTGACTCATGCAGGACATTTTATAATAGCATATGGTGAAAACTCAGACTTCAAGAATTAAAAGTTCAGTGTGCCAAGCATGTTCAGGGAAACCATGAGTGAAGATACCGCTGCTGCACATAGTTCCAGTGAAGAAATTTGGAAACTAGGAAGTAGAAAGAAAAAGAATATATGCAGAATTTCTTAGTTAATTTAGAGTAAGTATGTACTGGAAAATAAGCCTGGATTAGAGTGTCAGGGAGAAATGAATGAACTCAACACTGAAAAATATCAATAAAGAATGGACTTCAAGAGGAAGATCAGGACATTTTGAAAAATGACAATAATTTAAATGTGGTTGAAAAAAAAAAAGAATCTACAGGCCGAATGTGACAAATTTATGCTAGGTGAAGTGGACATACAGTAATTGCTGCATAATGTGAAGTTAGCAGAATTACATCCACCATTCCTGCAGGCAGAACAAAATTTGTAAAGCACTACAAACAGACTGTGGGATGACCATATGACATACAATATCTTGTGTTCATGGCAATCCTTTGATATACCAGGGCACAGAAAGTATTTAACTTGTGGTGCTTTACTATAGACTGCACAATTGCCACAGTAGTTCTGAAATATATATATAAAAGAGGAATCAGCCAGAGTGCAATGCTCTTATTACAGTTTCTGCCAGTGATATACTGCTGAATACTGCAGGAACTCAATCTAGTCCAATGGCAATTAGTTCAACCTGACACATAGGAAAGTGTGACATGCTTATCCTAGAGTGCTATTGCACCTGGCTGACGCCACTACAGCAATGCATGTTACATACAGTACAAGAAAGGTCCATGGCAACACTGCAGGACAATCACTCATGTATAATATGAGGAGATTTGTTTATCAAGTCTAGGATTACAAATACCTTTGAGCCTTGGCTCTTTTACAAAGGTTCCACGTCAGAGAAATACAAATTATGGGGAACATCAAGACAGACATTACAACAATGTGGACATTGCAAACAGAGTACAGATTAATACAATTCAAGGGCAGCTTTGTAACAAGGCAGCCAGCGGCATTTGTCAGAGAAAATAGACAACAGATAAGAAGTGCCAGAGTCATAGGGGAGAGAAGGGGAGAAGGAATGTAGGAAGGGTGGGGAGAGGGTGAAAAGTGCAGCATTGGAAGATGATGGGTACAGGCACTTAAGGTTGCCCTATTATACACAGAGGCACTATGGATAGAAGAAAGGAAGCTGGGTGCTAATGCTCCATTTAAACAGGAAATATATGAGGGGCTGAATGCCGGAAGGTTCAGGATTTGTTGAATAAGGACTTGTAGGCTGTTCTACTGTGTCAGGCTGGAGAAGTAGAAGGTCCATGTGCTGAAGTCATTTTGGAATTTGGGTACTATTCACTTAAAGCAGTAGTTCTTGTTATGTCAAACAGAGTTGGCATGAACTGCAGCATTTACTGAAACTCAGCCAGCATCATTTGGTGTAAAATGTATGGTCTGCAAAAAAAAGCATCTTAGGAGGAAAGAGTTTATAATGTATGATAGAACATTGTTATAGGTAGAAATCTACCTTTTTATAACAACGTTTTACCATTGCTGTGATGTCACGATGTTGTTAACCCATCGATGGTACGTCACATCGATGGGTTAACAACCGGGAAGAGTCTGGGCATGCGCGCAGCTTTATCGGACGGTCTTGAAACGGCTGCGGCAGTGAGGGCAGAGCAGTGGGGACATAAAAATCAGCAGTAAGGAACTGCTTTCTTTTCTAAAAAAACAAACGGGTACCATACACTATAAAAGCTAATGTATGGTACATTGATGGTTTACTGTTTTGTTAACCAATCTCGAGGTTGCCATGGCGACATAAACCTCTCGAGCTTCGCTCTCGAGGTTTACATAGTCGCCCTGGCAACCTCTCGATGGTTCACAAACCGGTCAACCATCGATGACCATACATTATCCTCTATAATTGTAACAGTGAAGCAATAACTGTATTCAAGTGAAATGCAGAGATTTCTGATCCCTAAGCCTGCCTTGCTGATGCTACACCAACATTAATTGACGTCTTTAGCTGCAGTTGGTGCAGCTTCAGCTAGGCAAGGGGTAGAGACTAGAAATCTCTATATTTAATTCAGATCCACAATAAATGTTTATAGGTAAAATTAAAATTATTCATTGAAAATGTATTTCTAAACACAGCAGTTCCATTCAGAGCAGTGCAAACTTAGTTCTGGTTCATGGAGCTGGTCCTTGTCAATTGTTTTTTTTTGGGGGGGCTTGCATTGACTGTTGCTTTAATTTTACCAAAAAAAGACACTAAGAGTCACCCAATGGTTTAATAGTAAGCAGTGTAGCTTACCACACTGAATGCCCAGGTTTAAGTCCCCAAATTCAAGTTGTCATGCCATAGGCAACAAAGGCAGCACTGAGTATTTGTCTTGTATGTCTAAGGTCTCAGGGAGGGTGGTGGCTCATTCTCCTTCATAATTACCCCTTGATGTCCCAGTGGCTGACAATCTTGTAATCAACAGTATAAGGCTGCAGACAGCGGAAGTGTGTGGTGTTGGGCTGAATTCCTGCTGTTGGCATGATGCTTAATGCTGACACATTATGTGGTGGCATGACATGTCCCATCCTGCGCCAGCAAGAACAGTATCTGTCAATTGATATTGGCTGAGCTAGGTGTCACCCACCTCTGATAGGTCACAAATGTCACCAGTCTTTGCCCATATACCAGTAGGAGGGGAGAGGGTACAGATGAAGGAGATGAAAACAGCTGAAAACAAAAAATGGCCAAGGGAGAGAAATCTCCACACTCTGTTTACCCACTTGCACCACCCAGATCTCTCAACCCATGCCTCCTGTATGTTCAGGAAAGTTCCATCTGGCTCTACTCCCAGCCTGCCAACCCCACCAGGAGGATAGATATAGGACAATATATGAGGGGACAGGCAGTGGGTATGTGTAGACCAGCAGTGACTACTCTAGTAGGCACAGAATCATGGGCCTGTAGGTGGGCTGAAGAAAACCTTGAACCAATGGGGGAAAAGTTAAGTTAAAAAAATCCATCCTGTCAGTGCAGTGGTAGCACTACTGCTCACAGTGCCAGTATCCTGGGTTCAGGAGTCAGCATGGGTTGCTGGGAGCTGGCCAGGGGGAGAAAAGTCAAGCATCACAACAGATGCCTCTTTCCTCAGAGAAGGTGGGTGTCAGAGACCTGCTGCTTCACAGCCCCATGGGTGGCCTGAAAGGGAGGTGCAATAGGAACTGCTAGGGAGGAGAAGACATCTCTGGCATCACCAGGTGCTGTGTGGCATGATGTCCATGTGAGAGATGTCTTCAAGGGAGAACTGGGAAGTAATAGGACTAACAAAACACAGCTAGGCATAATGATATATCTGCCACACCCTCACACCCTGTACCTGCACACCTGGGCTCTCCCCTTGGTGACCAGATTAATACTCTTGAGTAACCTCATCTAGCATAAGGGTCCCATCATGGGAGGCAAGCAATGAGGCCAAATTGGGGGGAAGGTAAGTCCCAAGAGGTAGCATGGTGACAGGGTAAGAGTGCAGCAGGTAATCTGAGAGGGGGCCAAGAGTCACTTGAGAGAGATCTGAAACATAATGAGAATATAAAAAATATATTGTTGAGAGAGGCAGTGCCCCATTAATTTAAAATATTTTGTGGGGTGCAGCTTTGTGTCTCCCTTTTACATAGATCCCAATTCGGTTTTTTTCTGGGGGGGGCACTGCAGCTATACAGTTTCAATAGCAATAGGGAGAGATTAGTAGCTGCCATCATAACTAATGCCATTGCTACTCTATGTCCATCTGGCTGTTATTGCTCAAGCACCAGGCATCCGACACTCCCCCACCCCATCCAAAACCAAGTGTTTGATCTCTATAAAATGTTCAACCTTTGAGCGCCCAGTGCAGATGGGAAGGGGGGCAGTTATTCCAGTGTGCCTTTAACTTATAAACAAAAGCAGATTCAGTTGGAATAAGTGTTTGCATTTTGTGGTGCGCAGAGGATCTCTGCTGCACTGAAGTGTTCCACCTTCACCTGTAAAATACTGTACTTTCTGAATAGCTTTAGAGCAAATCCATTTATTTGTAGCCATCTGGGGAGGTTGGCATGAATGCATATGGTGCAAAAAATTGAGAACAGCTACAGAATAAACAAAATGAAATGAACTGTGTACACAAGGGGATACTTCTAGACATAGCAAGCATAGTACTCGAGCAGAGCCAGCAAGAATGGTTGCAGTTTCCACAATCAAATGCATCCTTTAAAGTCTTTAGGAACTGAAGATCTGAACAAACATTAACAAAACCTCACAAAATATTTAAAAATGCTAGTGTTTCCATTTTATACTCTAAAACAAGTGTAAAGATTCCAGTTGCTAATTTTGTAGATGCTGCCATCAAATAAAGATGTAGTAATCTTCAAGGGCTGGAAAGAGTTTTCTGTAATGAAGTAATTATTTCCAAATGTTTTTTTTTATTATTGAAGATGAGTGCATGGAAACAGGATCACAGTCCACTAGACTTTATCAGCCCTGGTTGCTTGTCTACCTCTGTCATCATTATTCTCTATTTATGACATCATAATTATCCCACAGCAACAGACTGTAATGCCATAAACTGAACTGTGATATCAGTTGTAGATGACAGACTCCATAGGGAAGAGCTCCTGTTTTCATGCAAATGTCCCTATTAATAGTGAAATGACAGTGAAAATTATACACCAAAGCTCATACTAAAGCGGTTTCGGAGAGGAGAAGGAGATATGCCCATAATTGCTCCTTCTATCACCCATAGTATGATAGCGCATGTCCCTTAAGTATATATTTGTCCAATTTTGTCTTAAATTCTATTTTACACTTGTTAATAATTATTTCTGTCTATAACTTATTCCAAATTTTTACAGTGCGCTGAGTAAAGAAAGCCTTCCTCTTGTTTGTTTTTAATTTTGTATGTTTAATTTGTAAGGGATGACATCTTGTGCCAGACTGCAGTTTTTAAATTCTAATCCTAATTCATTATTCAGACACACACATCCTGCATTATATCACAACAAAATAGAAGACCTCCTCTTTTTCTTTTTGTTTCTAGGCTCATTAGATTTAGGTATTTCAGACAGTTAGGATAACTAAGATGTTTAATAGGCTGAATCAGCTTTGTGACTCGTCATTGTATTCTCTCAATTTTCTCAATTTCCCCCTATTTTAGCAGACATCAGATCTGACTCGCACAATCAAGGATGGGTCTGACATATGCTCTATATAGGAATATAGTGATCTCTGCTCTTCTGCTTATCAAGTTTCTTCTTACTGTCCATAACATGTTGTTAGCTTTAGCAATTACTTTAGTGCAGTTGTTTTTATTGTGAATTTATTGTTTATATTTATGCCAAGATCACATCCATGCTATACATCCTTAATAACTATATGACCTAAGTTATAAGTATGTTTAGTTATTTGATTTCCCATATGCAATACACAGCACTTTTCTAGATTAAATTTTATTCCCCGTGTTCTGCCTGTTTATATATTATGCCGAAGTCTGCTTGGATTGACTCTTTGTCTTCAATAGTACCTACAACACCTGCCAACTTTGTGTCATCTCCATAGTTGCAGTTTCAATTGCCTACTTGTTTACACATATCTGAAATAAATATTTGCAATAGAATTGGGCCTAGTAATGATCCCTGTGGTACCCCTCTAGTAACGTTACCAGTTTTAGAATAGTATCCATTTATGCCCACCTTTTGTGTCCTATTACTTAGCAAGTTGTGTATCCATTTTATGATACTACAGTTGAAATTTAAGTTGATCAACTTCTGCATAATTGCCCAATGGGGAACTGTATTGAATGCATTCAAAAAAGCTAAATAAATACAATCGACTGGTGTCCCTCTGTCCAATGCATGGCAATTTTTTTAAATAAAAACAAAGTAGATTGGTTATACATGATTTCCCTGCAGTATATCTGTGTGTTCTGTATCTAACATATTTTTCTTGCATAAACGGTTATTCAAATATTCTTTTATAATAGATTCTTAAAGCTTTCTTGGCAATGAAGTCAAACTTATCGGTCTGTAGTTTTTACAGTCACTTTTATTCCACTTCCTTAATATGGGTATTACACTGGCTGACTGCTAATCCTTTGAAACTTTGCCATGTGCTAGGGAAGCTTTGAACAGGTATTTCAATGGCCTTGCTATTATTGGGCATAAAACTGTTTTGCATTCTAGCTGAAATGTTACCAAGAACTGTTGAATTTTGTTTTTTCAATTTCTGAATTTTTTGTATAATATCTTCCTCAGATATTTTGATAATTGTAGGTTCACTATTAGGAATGTTTATAGAGTATGGAGGAGTTTTGGAAAAAAAAACAGAACAGAAGTATTCGTTGAGTACTTCAGCAACCATTTCAGGATCTTCAATTGTAACATTATTTTCAACTATTGGACCAAATTTGGTATTTGAATTTCTCTGGGAATTAATATAAATATAAGTCTTTCATGTTTGTAGAGGTATTGTTTGCTATTCTTAATTGGAATTTTCTTTTGGATTCCTTTATTTTGTTTTTACATTGCTTCAATACTTTCTTATATTCATTCCAGGCTGTTTTTAATTTTTCCTTGGCGTATTTTTTATAAGACTTTTCCTTTTTCTTTATTAATCTTTTTATATGTTTGGTAACCATTTGGGTTTGATACCCACTTTGTTATGCTATTTTTGTTCTTTTGACATGTGTATTGCATGTTTGAAAAATGTTGTCTTTAATAATGGATCACATATCATAGATACATAGACACTGTCAGCAGATAAGGGCCTATAGCCCAACTAGTCTGCCCATTTGAGCTTGTAAGTTCACTTTATGTTTTTTTAGAAGTCTGTTGCCCTGTACCACTGACCTCCAGAATTACCTTATGTCTATCCCATGCATTCTTAAATCCCGTGATTGTTTCAACCCCCACCACTTCCTCTGGCAGGGTGTTCCACTTGTCCACCACCCATTCTGTGAAGAAATTCTTCCTTGCGTTTCCTCTGAATCACCCTCCCTCCAACTTCATCCCATGCCTTCTAGTCCTGGAACATCTTTTTCACTGGAAAATAGTGCATTCCTGCACCCTTTTCCTCCCTGTAAGGTACTTGTATGTCTCTATCATATCCCCTCTCTCCCTCCTCTCTTCCAGGGAGTACATATTCAAGTCCTTCAGCCTGTCCTCATAGGATTTTTGATGCAATCCCTGTACCATATGTGTTGCCCTCTTCTGAATCTTCTCTGCCCTGTCTATGTCTTACATAGGTAAGGTCTCCAGAACTGTACACTGTACTCCAAGTGGGCCCTCACTAGTGTCTTCTATAGTGGAATTATGACCTCACTTTTTCCAGCTAGTGATGCTCCTGCCAATGCATACCAGCATCCTATTTGCTTTACCTGCTGCCTTGTCGCACTTTTTCCCTTCCTTGTGGTCATCAGAGATGATAACCCCAAGGTCCTTTTCCTGCTTGGTGCATGCTATATCCTCATCCCCCAACTGATATGTTGTTCCAGGGTTTGTTTTTGTGCCCCACATGCATTATCTTGCACTTCAAAATGGTTATATTAAATGCACGCTGAAAATAGAAAATAGAGTTAAAGATCTACGTTTCGACCTTAGGTCTTCTTCAAGAAATATCTAAAAAAAAAAAAAAAACAAGTTAGTGTCTTGCACTTCTTTGCATTGGATTTCAACTGCCACCCAATTCATTCTGCTTAAGTCCCAATTCATTCTGCATAAGTCCCCTTGGGTGTCCCTTGTGTTCTTTTTGTGGAACAGATAAATTGCTCTACAACCTTTTGTTCTGATGAACTTATCTTTAATGCTGAAGGTAATACTGTGATGGTTGCTGGTACCAAGCTGGCTCCCTACCTCACAAGTTAAGATAGCCACATTATTTGAGCACAGTATCATATCTAATATGTTTTCACCTCTAGTCATGGTTTTTATGTGTTAATTTAAATTAAACTGATTTTCTACTAACAAAAATTGTTTGCTATTTAGGTTTGTTGCTTGATTATTTTTCCAATTGATATCTCCATTATTTAGATCCCCTAAAAATATTATGTCACCTAGTTCGCAGGCTTGTTCTAATTCTTGCCTAATGGTTTTATTAACTGAGTTGCAGGCATTATGTAGCCTGTAACAGAAACCATTAATTTACTCTTACATTTAGCATTTATTTCTTTAAGTCATATTGTTTCAGTCATATCTTTTCCTTTTTTTACCTTCTGAGAAATATCAAAAGCCTTTATTCTATTGGCTTCCTAAATAGCAATGTCGCCTCCTTTTTTTACCTTTTGATCCTGTCTAAATAACTGATACCCTTTAATATCTTTGTCCCAGGTGTCATCCTCAGTCCACCAGGTTTCTATTATGCACTATGGTCCCTATACACAAATGGGCAGGTAATATGCGCCAGAGGTGCTTTACCCACCCGCGGAGTTCCATACCTGTGGACCAGTGTGCACCAGCTGATATTCACTACCAGCCACCAACTGTTCATGGCCCCATCCCCCCAGCATGCAGACATGCACAGGACATTTCCGTGGACCAGGCATGCATCCAACTGGATGCTCAGACCTGGTCTGCTAATGGATCTCTTGCACCCATGGGGTGCAGAAAACAAAAGAGGGCCTGATGTGTGCTGCAAGTTGGGGGAAGGTGGGTGCCTGCTAGGCCACCCCATCCCTCCTTGTTGATCCATGGGCTGGGGCAGCATATGGGGGTCTGCTGTGCCCCACCTCTGCATCACTGCTGGTGGCATCCTGGGGGGGTGTATCCCTTACAGCTGGGTGTTACCCAGCATAAGGTGCACCTCCCAAGCCCAGCACTCTGCACCTTTGTGCATGGCATGGAGTGCAGGCACACACCCCTACCCATCCCTGGTGCATTGCTGTCTGCACAACCAGGGGATCAGTTGTCTAGAGGCTGCACGCCTCAATTGATGAATTTGGTGTGGGGGGTGCAATGGGTGCAGAGTGGCTACACACCACAGATACACGGCGCATAGCCACTCTGCACAATAGTGCATAGGGCAAATTATATCTGCTGTTTCTTGTGCACAAAGTACTACCTCCAGGTCTATCTTTTTGTTATTCAGGTTTCTTGCATTACACATATAAGAGGTGACACTATGCATTCTAGACTTTTCTTTACTTTTTTAAATTTAATGCACTTTATTATAATTGTAAACTTTATAGAAAACAAAACATATTTCCATACATGACAATAAAAGACACATATTATTGAATATGGAGAGGTACAAATAATCACATACAATACAATACAATGTCCCCCCCTTCCCTTCCCTCCCCTCTCCCACCCCCTGGAGATGTAATGTAAAATGATATGAATGCCATACACGATGTGGAAAGAGCACAAATCAATGAAATATGCTCTGTACCTTTGTTAACCACGTTTAGCTGGTAAGACACCTGAATAAATCAAAACTTGGTATCTTTCTGATATGGGTAGGCTAAGAGGAAGATTGGACTACCAACAGTGCTTCTAGTTTACTCCATTTTCTGGCATAGGCTGGCAAACGGTGCCTTGTACTGGCAATTTTTTTTTTTATTTATTTGTAGATTAAATAAAACTTCATTCAGCCATTCAGGGTAGGTAGTGTCCTCCTGATCAAGCCAGTGGTGTAAAATCAATCATTTAACAGACAATGATATTAATGAAATATGGAACTTCCTTTCTGTCACCTGGATGTCAGCCACATTTCCCAATATACAGATTTCAGAGGAGAAACATTCATGTAACCCTAATAAGGGGTCTGCCTTTGATTTGATCTTTTCCCATAGGGGAGCTACTTTTGTGCAGTCCCACATGATATGCAGAAGGGTGCCTTCAGCCATATTGCATCTGGAACATTGAGCAGTGGGAAGCTTACCCATCTTACATAAATGAAGAGGGGTAAGGTAAAAGTTATGTAATATATGAAACTGCATGAGACACAGCTTGTCTTTTGACATGTATCAGTACAAATCTTTCCAAAGACTTTCCCAATTGGGAACCAGATTGGGAAGGGCAGACGTCCAATAGTGGGAATGACCAGATACATCAGGAAATAACTGGATAAACAAAAGGGGTACTAACTGAGATACGGAGTGGGGCTGCCAGACATGAGATTGCACCAAAGAAAGGAAGTTACTGTAGTCTGTAGACCACTCTGCAGCTCCAAACCAGGTGATCAATATATGTCTGAGCTGAAAAACTTGAAGGATGTGCCTAGCAGGGAGACTAAGTCGGGTAAATAGTTCCCAGTTATTGGGAATCTTTCCCTCTACCAAGAGGTCAGAAACCAGTTTATTTTGCAGCTCAGGGAATCTCAGACGCGACAACCCTACTTCATCCAATTTAAAGTTTATATTGTCACAGAGCGGCAGAGAAATATCTTTTAGTTTATTGTACCACATTGACCTACAGAGCTGAGCATGGACATGCAGTGAATTATATATTACTGTATCTTTAAGCTGAAAAGGTAACTTACTAAGGGAGGTGAAAAGAGAACTATAAGGGGATATACCTAAGGTTGTGAATTGCTGCCTATCAATTTGCAGCCAAATTGGTGTGTATGAAGACCCTTCTTGTTGTTGTTCCAGAGGCCTGGGCCATTGTGCATACTTGGAGAGATAGATAGCCAAATATTAGAGATAAAATTGGGCAATTTAAGTCCTCCAAGATGTTTCGGGGCCCCCAATTTAACATATGCTTTACTAGGAGCCTTCCCCTTCCATAGGAACCAGGATATGACTGAGTGAAGCTGTTGAAACCAAGTTTGTGGGAGGAATAGATTTAACATATTAAGGGTTAAAAAATACGAGGAAGCATATTCATTTTAATCACACTGATATGGGCTTGCAAGGAGAGAGGAAGGGAGTTCCATTTACCAAGGTCTTGTTTAATGATTTCCACCGCTTTGTCCAAGTAAAGCGTTCTCATTAGGGATTACTTTAGGGAAAGAGAGATACCCAGATATTTCAACTCAGTTGACCATACCATGCCTAAATGAGCGTACTCAGCAGGGAGAGCCCTAGAGTTCAGGGGCATGATAATGGTCTTATTCAAATTGAGCCTGTATCCAGAGAACTTTCTGAACCTAGTAATGAGTTGCAGGGCCTTGGGTATGGAAGAATTCAAATGTGATAAGTGCAGCAGAATGTCATCTGCATGCACAGATATTCTTAGGTCGAATGACCCTACCAGGATGCCAGAAATTCGAGGAGAAAACTTAAATTGACGGATTAGGGGTTCTAAATACAGGTTGAAAAGTAGGGGGGACAGGGGGCATCCCTGCTGAGTACCCAAATATAGAAAAAAGGCCCTTTAAGAGTACCCCATTGCAATATACTTTTGCATGTAGCTTGGTATAGGGAAAACCAAGTTTTTCTAAGACTAAAAACAGAAAGGCCCATTGCACTCTGTCGAATGCCTTCTCTGCGTACAGGGAAACCAGAGCCATAGGTTGCTCTGCCTCCCGAGACACAGAGAAGACATGTGCCACTTTCCTTGGGTGGTCAGTGGAAGATCTGCCCCTCATGAAACCCACTTGCTCAGGCCCGATCAGATCCTCACAGACGTGTATAATTCTAGCAGATAAGTTTTGCAAATATTTTCATGTCGTAATTCATGAAGGAAATGGGGCGATAGTTAGTGACTTTATCTGTAGGCTTACCAGGTTTTGGCAAAACTATAATTAGAACCTCCAGGAGGGAGGCATCTGTTATTCCTTTTTGACATGGGGAGGAGAACAGCTGATAAAGAATAGGTGTTAGTTCATTAGCTAACACCTTATAAAAATTAGAAGGGAAACCATCCAGTCCAGGAGCTTTATCAGAAATGAGGGATTTTATCGCAGTGAGAATTTCTAGGGTAGAAATAGGGTATTCCAGGTAGGCCTGCTGCTTAGGGGATACAACCAGAAGCAAAATGGAGCTCAGGTAGGCCTGTGCTTCCTCTAAAGAGGGTGAAATTAGTCGGAGGACTATATAATTGGCCATAGAAGCTATCAAATTTGTGGGCTGTATCATCAGGGGATGTTTTAAGAGATCCATATTTCTGAGATAAGATGACTTGGATCAGCCGGGAGGTCTTCTGTTGCTTTAAACATAGTGTTAACAAATGACCTGCCTTGTCCTCTTGATCCATATACCTCGAATGAGTTTTTATTATGGTATACTCTGCCTACTCTCTCAGACAGTCCTCGTATTGATGCCGCAGACTGGCCAGGGTAGCTTGATTTTCTTCTGAGGATTCCAGTAATGGATCCTGTTCTAATACTTTAATCCGCTACAGTAAGGACCGCAGGAAGGCTTCACGTTTTCTCTTCTTAGCGGAGGCTATCCTAATAAACTCCCCTCTCAATGCACATTTAAGTGCACACCAAATTTTATCCATGTCTGGAATGGACCCTACACTCTGCTCTAAGAATTGACCGATAAAGGATTTAATACCTTCCAAGATTTTGTGGTCTTTTAACAGTTTGACATTCAGTTTCCAAATGCTATCCCTCCTAATATTCAGGAGAAGATTATACTCTATCCATATGGGGGAGTGGTCCGATAGAACCCTTGGGGAAATTCCTCCCTCCGTAACCCCAAGCAAGGTGTTTACACAGAGTAGGAAGTAATCCAGATGGGAAAAGGATCTGTGCACCGGGGAGTAGAATGTGTATTTATGTTCTGCAGGGTGAAGAACCCTCCATGGGTCACAGAGCCCCCCCCCCAATTCCATGAGTTCATGCAGTGCTACCTGCGTAGGGGAAAGACATTTGGGATGATGTCCAGATCTGTTTAAATCAGACATTAGGGTCACATTCCAATCCACTGCTAGGAGCATAGGAAGGTGAGCATAGGGGGATAGAAGAGTAATCAAATGAGAGAAAAATTCAGGAGAAGGTATATTAGGGCCATATATACTTTCCTGCAATATCTCCATGTGGTCTAATATGCCTTGCAACAAAATATATCTCCCTGTAGGGTCTATGAGGCTTTGAGTTAACTTAAAGTTAATGCCTTTAAAAAATTATATTGTCACTCCTCTTTGCTGAGTAGAATTCCCAGCTGTAAAGACTTGGCTCACCGTGAGCTGATGGAAAAGTAAATTTTTCATAGACAGAAGGTGGGTCTGTTGAAGGAATGCTATTTGGCACTGAAGGAGCTGTAAATGTTTAAGTATCTGATACCTTTTCCCCTAGCCCTTTCTCCTTTTACATTTCACGACACATATCTCATTGACTAGGAATAACAATTAGAAAAAGAGAAAAGAATAGGCTATGTTTCTCAAATGTAGCACAGATCAACATTGTACCCAGCATCTCCACCCCCCCACACAAACCCAAAAGGTTTTCCCCACCCACCCCAACATGTACCCCAACAAGAGAAAAAAATAAGAAACAACCATATTCACCCAGTCCATTCGACTGATCTCCAATTTTCCATGGGCCGTGGCATTTCATATCAGTTCCAAATAGATACACCACTCCCCTCCCTCACCCACTCATAGGATAACATCTAGAGTGCTACTTTATCAAACTATTTAAACATTCTTACCCTAAAATGTTTCCAAGCAATATACCAAATTGGACATATATCATGCTTTCCCTCTCTGAACAGATCTTAATGCAACCCCTTGTAACCTTGCACCAGAGGAGAAAAGTCACAAGGCTTGGCAAAACATGTGAGGGGGATTGTGTCTGAAATCCATCCCCTTTAACAAGTGTATCACAACCAAAAGCCAAGCCATGCTGAAATCAGGAATGGAAAAAACTAAACTAAAATAAAATGGACACTGGCACATAGTGAAACAAATTTGTATCAGGGATCCCCCCTCGATCAAGTCATGCTACATTTCCATTGAGACAGTCATGGCCCCAAATGAAACATCGAGGTTATGCTAACAGCCTGCTAAAAAGCTTAGGGCCATAAGACAATAATTGGAGCAAAACAGTTAAAAGTAGAAAGGGTGCATCAGCAACAAAACTAGTGGGTCAGCACATAACTCAGAAAGTAATAGGCATCTACATCACAGAACTTCCACGTCAGGAAAAATGTTCCAGAAGCTGACTGATCCAGATGCAAACTTAGAATGAGCCATGCAGTGCAAAAATTTGAGTCAAACATTCACACAGTGCCCTTAATGAATATCAAAACAAAGGCTAGCATCTGGTGAGCAAAATCCCAGTCATTTAAACAGGTCAGGGTAGTGAATTTTCAAAGCAGACGAAGCATGCTTAGCTGATACAAAGTTAAGCCATGTATCCTTGTGAAGCACTTGAAGCACAGCTGGATATCTCATGTGGTATCAAATCCTAGCCGCTATGAGTTTTGCCACAATTGGGTGTAGTTCTGTTTGTGTCTGTCTTATCATTTTTGGCAGATCCTGGGCCACTTGGACATTCTTACCCTCCCATTGAAGTACATTAAGCTCATGCACCTTCCCCAAAATATGTTGTTTGTCCAGAAAGTTCAATAGAGGGGGGAGTTGGGCAGAGAGCTCTGTGGGCCCGTACGATTACATAGGTGGGCCCATTGGGAGAAGGGCCTGCAATTTTGGCACAAAGTTTCTGGACAAAAATGATCAGAGAGGGTCCCTCTTCACCCTCTGGCAGGCCTAAGATGACAAGATTATTCCTCCATGACCATCCTTAGAGGTCTTCTAGTTTCCCCTCCATGGCTTTAACTCTGCGCTGCAATTGTACTATCTCGGGCTCTGCCCTGGCCTTCCAGTCATCCAGCAAGGAGATTCGCACTTCACTGACACTTGTGCGCTGGGTGACGGACCCCAAAGATGAAGTAATATTTTGTATATCTTTAGCCAGGGACTCCAATGTAGTTTTTAGTGGTGATAATCCTTCCAGGAACTTTTTCTCTATTAGCACGGCCTGTGTGCTTGATTTGGAAGGGGACTCCGGTGGAAGCACCTTGGAGCACTTAGCAGACTTGTCTGTGGTCGGCGTCGGTGACAGGGTGTGGGAGGGTAAGGCATCCCACATTTCCTGCTCCATTTTGCCAAATTTGGTATGAAGCTTTGTTTTGGCTGTGTTCAGTAGCAAGTATCGTGCCAGGAATACCACCCGAAAGTAGTGTTTGATAAAGAAAAGAGGGATTATTCTGAGTAGTATCTCGGGAGCTGTGGAGAGTGCATCCAGTCAGGCAGCCATTATATGCCTCCTAGACTTTTCTTTATTAGCATGTTGCTCCTGGTGTATACTAGTTTCAGTATTTACCAGATTATCTTCTCCTCCCCCTCCACTTA
Organism: Neoceratodus forsteri; assembly: GCA_016271365.2. Lineage (NCBI taxonomy): Eukaryota > Metazoa > Chordata > Ceratodontiformes > Ceratodontidae > Neoceratodus > Neoceratodus forsteri. The sequence goes on from CM057456.1 coordinate 860,693,164, forward strand.
TTAGTTTAAATTTTCCTCAGATAAGTATACAGAAAAACCATACAAGAGAAAAAACTAGATTACACTTACTGTACCTACAAAGTAGATATAATTTCAGGTGAATAGGATGGATTAACCAGCTGTATCTCTAGGCCTCTTCCATAACTAGATGTGAGTTCAAACCAAATTCAGCAATTAAGCAAGTTGCCCACCAATGTGCCACCATAAAGCTGAGCCCAAACTTTCCCTTTCTAAAAAAAATGCTGTTTGTATTAAATTCTGTTTCAAAAATGAAAACTTCAGTTCAGCTGGTAGTTTGAATATTGCTGCACCTGTTGCCCTAGGTTTTTCCTAGCACTTCAAAATGCCATACTGTCTGACAGAGTAATTAGCAGACAAAAAGGAACCTCAGTCAACTAAGGAATGCCTCCATGAGGTGTATAGGTCCCTCAGAACAGTTGGTTTAAAGATTGATGATAAAATAAAAAGCATTAAAATGACAAGGGTGCCACACCTGGAGATGGTGGGTACTCTATAAATTGCAAACAGAACCCACATTTGTCCCTAAGCTCTTTTTTCAACCAGTACATTGGCATTTCTAAATTTCCTACATTTTCTCCATCTGGGATGTTCATGTGTAACAGAGTTTTAATTTGGTTTTGCTCATGTCCTGCCTCAAACCTCACTTTATGAATGCTCTGCATTCTGCTTTTTTTTTCAATGTAGAATTTCTGTAATTACCCAGTGGTCTAGTACCACAATTATTGCTTTATTAATTTGAACTTTTTTCTAGTTTAATATATGGATTTTTCTTCCAATTGTACATAAGGTCTTGCCTTCTCATTTGTTTGCTATTGTTAAGATGTTTATTTAGATTTGGATATTGGACTGTTGTATTTGGTCTTCGTATTCTAATAAAAGTTATTACAAAAAATGACAAGGTTGCCTCTTTTAAATAGAGTAATTAAAAATCCTAGATTAAAATATTTTGGAACCTGGTTAAGGGGCATTTTTGGAGAAGGGTTCAACATAAAGTTGATTCAGCTCTTATAAATACGGATGCAACAAGGTACGGACACAAGAGAAAAACTGAATCACACTTACCCACTAAAGTAGACTTTTGGGTAGTTTCAGGTGACTTTAAGCTACTACCTCTGCATGTTGGTTTCTGGTGAATGTTTACCGAAAAAACATGAGGGAGTTGTAATGGAAAGCACTACAGATGAAAGGGTCTTGGAAATAATTATTTTAGACAGTATGAAGACATCAGCACAATGAATAGGACGGTGTGTAGAGCAGAAAAAATATCGGGGTGCATAGGGAATGAGAGTGCCAGAAGGAGAAGGGAGGTATTGCTACCACTGTTTAGGTCACTGGTTCACCCTCACCTGGAGTAGTGTGTTCAGTTCTGGAGTCTGTATCTAAAGGACAGGGACAGAGTAGAGTGGAGGCAGTGCTGAGCAGAGTAACCAAGGTGATCTAGGGACAGCAGAAAGGATATATGAAGAGTTGTTGACAGATCTGAACATTTTTATGCTTGAGGAGAGAAAGGAGAGAAGGGACATGACTGAAACATACAAATAGTCTGTGTGTGTGTGATTACCTCACCATTCTGGGAACCCTGTTTCTCCTCTCACCCAGGGCACTTTCTGCATCTGTTTCTCAAGTGTTACCCCTCTGTAGGAGGCTGTGTATTCTACTGTCAAGAGTACCTGTATTGTTGATCCCAAAGTTGTTAGTTTTGTGTTACTGATGCTCTCAGTGTATTATATTACTGATGCTCCTAGTCTAACTAAGGTCTTTGTTGCAACTACCCTTGCAGGCCCTGTATAGCTAGTCTGATAAACTATTAAATTTAGCTAATAAATTTTTCACCTTGGCCCTTATGGGCTCATTAATTGTTGGTCTTTGAATAGGTCCTGAAGTGTGTGCAGCAGTACTTGTTCCCTTTCCAGGGATCTATCTTGATTGCTCCAACAACTATCAGTTTTCACAGTTATAATTCTCCCAAAAATTGGGAACCCTCCCACCTGTCATTCTATTTGTCCCTACTTAACAAGCGAGATGTCTGCCTCTTAGGTGTGTATATACCCAGCCTTTCCACCCTCAAGGATCAACCCCATTTACACCATCTCATAAGTTCCATGTTCTGTATTTTTCTCCTCCTCCTCCTCCTCCTGGTAGGGAATATCTAGAGTAACCCTGATCAAGGCTCCCTTCCCCTCCCCCTCTCTAACGAGGGCTCTTCCTGGGGTGTGAGACATGGGCTGCAAGTAGTACACTGAAATGTCTAAGACCTACTTTCTAAATTTGCTGAGCTGAAGGTTCGGCTGGCACTCTATAAGCTTGACATACTCAGAATCTTGGTTGAAATCCTCATTCCCAGACTCTTCCCATTCTCTTAATGGCTTTGGCATGATTAAACAGGACAGAGAGGGTAAAAAAAGGTGGAGGTGTAATATACAGAGAGTCTCTGAGTGCCTTCTTAGTTTCAAGAAGCACCTCTAAGAACTCTGTGATTCGATCCTGACTGAACTCTCCCTGGGATATTCTAACAAACTGTTCATTGGCTGTTCTTTAATCCTCCTAAAGGCAGCATACGAGTTAAAGAACAGTTACCTATCAGTAACAGTAGATCTTCAAGAGAATCTCCTCCATTGGGCCACATCTTTGAAAATGTAAGTCGTCAGCCTCAGTACCATCTAGAAACTTTTACCTAGCAGGGGGTCACCCATGATGATGTACAACACTGGCACCAATAAAACATGGATGGCCCCTTTGCTCCTCAGTTCCCTACTGGAGCTAAGTTTGGAAGGCCACTTAATATGAGGAAGCAAGAGACCACAACAGAACCAGACACACAAGAAGAGGCATAGGACTTGTGACAGAAGACATGTAACCACCAATATGAACACATTCTGCAAAAGCAGTGAAACATCCAGCAGACTAATACTTCAGACTGGGGTAAAGAAGGTGGGTGCACTGTAGCCCAATAGCGGAGATTTCCTTGAAGTTCTACTGTTACTGGCAGGTAACTGTTCTGTCATTATTGAGGATATCTCCTCCACTAGGAAACACCTTTGACACAATTTTCAAGCAGTACAAAGTAACCAAGGAAGATGGCAAAGTTTGATATGAAATCAGGACAGCAAAACCAAAGCCCGCAAGTCTACATGGAATAGTGTCAATAACACAGTGCTCTGTAAAAGTAAGTACAGTGCTCCATGTGGTAGCTGTACAAACGTTAGCAGCAGATACGCCCTGGAAACAGGCAACATAAGTGGCCATACCTTGGGTACAGAGGCCAAGATCATCACCAGGAAGTTCCTTTCCATACTTCCTATAACAAAACATAGCACAGTTGGTCAGCCACTTGGACAAGCACTGCTCAGTAACAGATATGACTTCTCTCCCATGGGTGAATGAGACAAAAAGCTAAGAGGGCTTTCTGCAGTCCTTCATGCAATCAGGTAGAAGCATAGAGATTCTATGTAACACAATGGTATGTAACAGAGCCTCACTCTTGTTAGCATCCTCAGGATAATACAGTGGTAGGTTTATTGTCTGATTCACCATGAGCTCAGAAACCACTTTGCGATTAGAATGTAAGGCCAACCTGTCCTTATGGAGTATCAAATAGAGGGCCCATGCATGAGTGCCTGAAGTTCAGAAATCCTTTGGATTGAAGTAATAGCAACCAAGATGAGAGCTTTCCATGAAAGGAAGCATAGGGTGCAAGTTGCAGCTGGCTTGAAAGGAACCAAAATCAGTGTCTCAAGAATAAAATTAAAGTCCCAGGGCAGAACCAGTTTATGACTTGGGAGACACATGTGCAGAATACTACTAAGGAATGTACAGGACAGTTCTAGTTGTGCCACCAAGCATCCATCAGTAGGGGCATGGAATCCCGAGATGGCAGTCAAATGCACCGTAATGGAAGAGTACTGCAGGCCAGAGTCTGATAAAGACAGGAGATTGGCAAGTACAGTAATAACAGGATACATAAATGGTTCCTCAGCGGAAGCACACCAGATGGAGAAACACTTCCATTTCAAAGAATATGTGTTTCTGGTGGAAGACTTCCAAGTCACCAGTAAGACATCAGCTACCTGCCTGCCAATGGTGACGGTCCTGTCTATGGAACCAGAACCACTGCTGCCAGCAATGGGAATAGGCTTGTTAACATTTCTGAAATTGATGTCAAGAAACCTTGGAGTCAACAACGCCCAGTGGAGGGGTCATGGCTGTTGTTGCCCGACAGCAGAGGCTGTATATTGTCCATAGTAGGTATGGCAGCACCAGTCCAGGCCCCAATCTTGCTATCTTAACAATGATTGGGGAGGCTGCAGTTGACACCACTGGAGCAGGTGATGAAGACTTACCCTATTTCAGTAGAGAACTCAACCTCACCAGAGCACCATGTTTGCCACTATGCTAGTGGTGGCTAGAAAAGGAGAAGGGCTTCAACAACAATTTTTCCTTGTCTTTGAATTTCTCTGTCATCTTTGCCAACCTAGGTGGTAATAGAGTCATTGGTCACCTGGGTGTCTCCGCATCCAGGGTGGGCAGTTGAGAGGGGGAAGCCTGTTTGGATCAGGTGGCCTTCACATGTGCTTGCATGGCCTTAAGCCTACTTCTAGCATCTCCTTGTGGCCTGGATAAATCCTTGGTAGATCTTGCAGGCCCTCACATTGTGGGAGAGGTCCAAACAGCAAACACACATGGTGTGAACATTATCCTTATAGATACAAAGGTTCATACAAAAGTGTTGTAGAAGATATAAGGCAAATGTCCATTATTGCTCCCTTAATAGTAACTTAAACAACCTCCATTCATAGTATACTGATCCAGTTGTGTTTTTTTTGGTGCTGTCTGTTCCCTTGTTCTCGGCACTACCTGCGGACCCACTGCCTCCCCAGCACCCAACCCCCGATTCATCTTGGCTTACCTCCCAAGATGAGGCCACTGAGATGACCCCCCTCATGGAGACGCATCCAGGTTACCGGTCACATCACTGTGACCAGCAGGGCTCCCCAAGCTTACCTCCCTAGTGGGGCTGCAAGGCTGGCCTTCCAGAGGAACAGATCTCGGTCAGGGTCAGGTACCTGGGAGGGCCTGTGACACCATGAGGTGGCATCATCTTCAGGGCAGGCAGCATTTTGTGTGGATGATTGATCCCTTGGGGCCAGGGATGTGCAATGACTGCCAGTGTTGCCCCACCCCACCCACTAAGTGATGGCGCCAGCAGCAGCGCACGGTCGATTCATCACGGTATAATTGGTCGCTGTCAAACTGTGTGCCAATCTCATTGAAATGTAATCTTATCACCGGTAAAACAGGTAGCGGGCATAATGCAGTCACCGCAACCAGATACCCACAACATTTTGTCCGCCAATGTATGGCGACAATATTAACAGCATACATGGAACGGCAACTAATTAACTACATCGCAAATCTGATATTGTGTTATGATATCTATTTAATTTAGTCCAGCTCCACGCTCTAGCAGAAAATTCCCCTACGTTACTCTGGCCGAATCTTGGTGTCTAAGAGGCCGATTCCCAATGGGAGTGAAAAGGGTGCCAAATTTAAATCACAGCCACGACTCTGTCCATGTGGTCCCCTGCTAAATCAGTACCTGCTTGAGTCCTCAGTGGCATCCTGGAGCTCCGGTCCTGGGCAAGGGTAGGTAAGCTGCACTGTTGGGGGGGTAGTCCAGCTGATTTCTGCGGCGGCATCCTGGAGCTCTGGTCCTGGGCAAGGGTAGGTAAGCTGCACTGTTGGGGGGGTAGTCAGGCTGATTTCTGCAGCGGCATCCTGGAGCTCTGGTCCTGGGCAAGGGTAGGTAAACTGCACTGTTGGGGGGTAGTCCAGCTGATTTCTGCGGCAGCATCCTGGAGCTCCGGTCCCTGGGCAACAGAAGCAATGCTTGTGCACAGAGCTATTACAAAAAGTAACAAGTAATATTAGGAAAATCTAATGAATGAAAAGAATTTCAGTCAGAACACCTCTCATTAATAAAAATAAAAAGTGAGTGGTGGCGCATGGGGGGGCAGGCAGGATATTTATTTGTTTGCAAACAATGAACATCAGATGGCAGTACTGCGCTATTGTTTCACACTTCATATTGGCATCGCGCTGTTTTAGCATGCGCTTAATTTTATGAGCTATTTTCACTGTGATACCGCAAGCGGCAGGTAAGCTGCACTGTTGGGTGTAGTCCTGCTGATTTATGCGTGAGCATCCTGGAGCTCCGGTCCCTGGGCAAGGGTAGGTAAGCTGCACTGTTTGGGGATAGTCCAGCTGATTTCTGGGGTAAGTCAGGTCTGCGACTATTTGTCCAGTTTCCATATTTTACCGTGACTTCTCATCTACGAGTTATGTCGTGACTGAATGTCTGACTTTTATTTGTCCTCTCTACGAAATGTCTGCATGATTTTGACCGCAACATTTTGTCCGGGGATCAATCGGGTGTACACGCAGCGCAGGTACCCCAGCCTCTGCCAGAGGTCCACAGAGCACCAGACACTCTTCCCCCTCCCCCAGAGAAGGAGAGCAGTCCCTGAGATGCTCAATCCTTCTCCCCCAGTCAGCCCTCCAACTCCCAAATCTGTCTCCAAACCCAGGATGTTGGCACTGCAAGTGGACGCCTTGCCACTGTGCTGGTGGGCCGATCCCTATCCAGTTTTTTAAATTCTCTCTTGTTTTTGCTGTATGATTTCAATTGGTAGGAATTCCAGGGTTAACAACTCTTTGCGTGAAGCAGAACTTCCTTTTCAAAGTATTACATTTCTACTCAGTGATTTGTAGTGGGTGACTCCTGGTTTCATCATGAATTTGTTTAAAATCAAAGTTAATTTCATTAAACATGGCTGAATTTAATAATTATGTACTATATCAAACTTTTGTAAAAGGTCACCCGAAGTTGTTTGTTTCTAGTGACATTAATGCAAGTTGTATTAATCTAGTTTTATTGGGGTCACTTCTAATTTCCAGTATTAATTATGTTACATTTCTTTGTGCACTTTTCAATTGGTTTATGTCACATCTTTTGTAGAGGCACCAAAACTGGGTATCACAGTCGAGCTGTGGCCTAACATACTATGCCATGTACAAGGGGAGAAGGATGCTTTTGTTCCTAGACTGTATGTTATTTTTCATATCTCATATTATTCTGTTGGCCTTTGAAATGGCATGATTACACTGCCTAGTGCTTTTAAGTTTTTAATTATATCAATACCCAGGTCCCTTTCTTTGGTTGTTGTAGTAAGTATTGTGTTGCACAATGTGTACATTTGAAGAACATTGTTTCTTCCTACATGCCTTACTCAGTATTTGTCTAAATTAAAATACATTTCCCATTTGGTTGTCAAAGATGATATTAAATCCAGATCACTTTGTATACTATCACTCTGTTCAATAGTTGCAGATGGTCCAACGAGCTTTGTGTCATCGGTGTACTTTACATTCCAGTTGGTCAAATTTATGGTGAGGTCTGAAATAAAAATCTGAAAGATTGCTGGCCCAAGAACTGACTCCTGCAGCACCCCCCTAGTCACTAACCCATAATCAGAGTGAAAACCATGTATAACCACTTTCTGTGACCTGTTGTCAAGCCACTTAGTGATCCATTGTAGTACTTTGTAACTGATCCCTTTCTGTTCGGGTTTTTTGTGAAATGGCCCAGTGTGGCTCCAAGTCAAGAACCTTGCTCAGGTCTAAGAAAATTATGTCACGTGGACTTTTGTTATCTAAAGCGTTACTCACCTTTTCATAAAAGTTTAATAAATTGGTGAAACATGGCCTACCCTTGACAGATCCATGTTGGTCTGTATATCCATTTGGTATGTATTTTAGCATTCTGTCCCTAATGACATTACCTAACATTTTGCCTATATCAGAGGTAAGGCTTATTGGTCCATTATTACACGGGTTTGATTTGTAACCCTTCTTGAAAATGGGAACCACATCCACTGTGCGTTAGTCATTTGGAATATTACCAGAGCCCAGTGATTTTTCAAAAATCTTTTTTTAGTGGGGTTATTACAGTAGTTGTTCTTTCAATATTTTGGGTGTATGTACTGATATATTATCTGGTCCTGGTGATGAGCTGACTTTGAGGTTATCAAATTGTTTCCTAATTTCTTCCAATGAGATAATCATTTCTCTGAAGTACATTCAGTAATGGAATGGATTTTATTCTGGTCAGCAGCTAGCTCCCTGATTAAACCCTGGAATAAGCAGTACTCAGTCAAACTAAAGATGGAGATGGATTTACTATCTCATCTCAGCCTGATAGCTGAGGCCTTCAATGTTAAATTCACTGACCTGTCCTCCTGTGAGGGTCTCTGGACATATTTTGGACCGCAGGACACAGACGCTTTTACTTCCTATTGCTCTCCTTCTACTTTAAGGCTGCCTCCCATAAGGAGATCTGTAAACTCCTCAGTACCCTACCCAATTACAGTATGGTGAGGCAGGTAGACATGGCTTGTACCCTAAATTAATGTAAATGATCTCTGAATACATTGCTGATCCACTCACAAAAATATTCTCCCAGTCCCTCTCCACATCATCTATGTCATGACTCTGGAATCAGGTGAGGGTGATGCCACTCCCAAAGGGGGTGACCTGTCCTTGCTTGAAAACTGCAGTCCTGTCTCTATTCTGTCTCCCTGAATAAGCTCCTGGAAAGGATTATTTTTCACCAAATTTCTGACTACGTGTTAAGTACTCTCTTCTCTCCCCACCAGCATGGATTCAGATAAAGTACAGTACCACAACTGTCCAAAAGAAGGCAGTGCTCACAGATGGAGCAGGTGCTGCAAAACATCAAGCAATGTACACATAAAAACCAGCACTCTGGACAACTTAATTCAAACAAGAGTATTTGTTTACTTAAATTTAAATCATACTTACAAACAGTAAGAAAGCAATTACAAAGTGCTAAGTGCTACGCCCCACGCCTATTTCCCAGCCTGGGCTTCGGTGTAAGTACCCTTCTTCAGGAGGTGTGGCTTGTGTACCCATCCTGTGCAATATATACCACAAGAACAGCTGTGTCATATAAATAAATTAAATTCACCATTAAAGTACTAAATAAGTGATTGTAGTGTAATAAATGATTCCAGCCAATGAGAGCATTCCCTCAAGTCAGCTCTATTTAGCGTCGGTGCAGAAACTAATTTAAAGAAAATTTTCCAAATAGCTGCACTCAACACTGTTGGCATGCTGATCACTAAAGTAAACTTAGAGGCCCAATTCTAGAAGGGTGGTGCAAATTATGAACGCAACACTACCATAACTCGCTTTATTGACCCTGCACCCTATTCTAGTAGGGACAGGTAATTGCAGCTAAGTCCTGTGACTTGTGACATGTGGCCAGGTATGCCAAACTGTGAGTGCACCTAGCGAGCATGTCACAAGCCACTGCAGCAGGGCAGTGTGGTCAACCCCTCCACCCGTGCCCCGACCCGGAGTCACCAGCCACAAATGTGACATATACCCAGATAGCCCTGGTAGTCTAGTGCCCCCCCCAAACATTGTAGAATAAAGACATGTCACAGATTCCTAGTAGTCTAGTGGCCCCCACCCAGCCGTGTCAGCCCACCCGCACCCCCCCACCCGTCCCCACCGGTGACTGGCACAAGCCCTTCTCTCACCTCCACAAGCCAGTTGCCAGGCCATGGTTCTGTAAGGTGCTACTGGAAAGACACCTCAGAAGTTAATACTGAACATGTCTTTCCATTGGAGTTTATACCTAACTTGATCGGCTGGCCTATGGAGTGAGAGGTGAACTGTGCCAGTGCAGAGTGGCACTGGCAAAACAGTTAGGGGCCAACTGAACGGCACTGAGTATGATCTTTGTCTAATGTTAATAAAAACTACAAAAGTACAATATGTCTTTATTCTACAATGTTCGGGGTGGGGCAATAGACCTAGGATTCAGGGATCTATATTTAAATCATATAGATCGTGGGGGCTGCTAGACTACCAGGGATTCGGGGATCTATATCTAATTCATATAAATCAGGGAGGGCCGCTAGACTACCAGGGAAGGCTAATTGCCGCATATGCGGCTAGCGACTTGTGGTTCGGGGCACGGGTAGGGGGATGGCAGCACCATCCTGTGAGGCTTGTGCCAATGGGTGGTTCAGGGGGATGGGGGTATGGGTGGCCCTGCAGGGGCCCACTGGGGCATGCTGGCATGTGGGGTGGACATGATACATGTCTGCAGGTGGGTCTACAGGACCCCGGGGAGGCGGCCAAGGTTACACCTGCAAATGCTGGTGTAACACATGCCGTTCTCCTCCAGGGGTTCTTGTAGAATCCAAATGGTGGGGACTTTGTGACTGCCCATCTAGAATGGGTGCAACTGCTGCCATAAACCCCTAGCAACATGTCGCGGGGGTTTATGGCACATCTGGAGCATATCTGCTGTTTACGCAAGTGGCTTGCGCCATGTTCACAGGCCACTTGTAGAACTGCGATGTCACAACTGCTTTTGATGTAAGTTGTTACATGCACCATTCTACATGGCATCAAGTGCTGTTACGCCAGGCGAATTGTACTAGAATCGGACCCAGAGTCTGCAATTACCTTAAAAAAGATACACATTTAATCACACACAAACAAATAGGTACTATGACGCCATAGTATTAGGACGGTGCATTCATATTTTTATACATAAATTATTATATTCAGAGGATAAATATTATTGCACTTATTCATTTAGGTTATATCACTAGAAGGACAGGGCTTCTTCATTTTTGTGCATTTTAGGTTATAATGCGGGCACAACAGAAACCAAAAACAAAATGCACTGCGCTTAGGAACATAGATATAGTTGCTAATCCCATTGCATCATTAAAGCCATTAGGCTTTAGGGTCTTCAATTTAAAAATCCACATTGACTCCTTTTGGCTTAATTTTAAATCCCATTCCCCCCAGAATGGTTCCATGTGATATCGGCGATCACAGAAAGGTGATCGCCGTTAGGGTGAGTGTCATCCCCAAAAATCAATTTCAGCATGTACTCTACCAGCACACAGCAAAAGGACCTGGAAACTTACTTTTTTTTTTAATTAGAGCCCCCCACACCCTCCCATGGGGGAGCTTCACCCCATGCACCCCCTATTTAAGGATTCTCAACTCAAGGGGGGTGCATGTCAGGGTGAGTGCAAAACAAAAAATATCTTGGATGGTGCACAAAAAAGCGACCACACCTAGGACTGAACCTGGTACCTCCCAACCCTAGCTCTACCAACCACCCACCACGCCACATGGCCAGCTCGGCAACCAACTGCTGCACCACCCCACAAACCCTCACTCCCTTCCACCCATCGCACAGCATGCTCACCCCCCAGACATGTGTACATATAGCAACATCCTGTTGCTATATTCATGGACCCCCCCCATCCAGTCACTCTCCCTGCCGGTAGCCCTGTGGACAGGCACAGTGATTGAGTCGCCCTTTTTGAAAGCATTCAATCGCAGTTGCAATTGTCACAGGCTACCCCCTGATCCTTGAAAGGGACATACTCAATACCACAATAGGATATGGTATGTATTTCATGATTCCATACTTCCCTTAAATGTCTCCCAATAGGATGTGCCAAATCAAGCTTTTTAATGGCTCAAATATGTTCCTGAATGTGCTCCTTTAGTGCCCATGTGGTTTGACCTATACATACTTTACCACAATCACACCACAATGGGATAAACTACATATTTTGTATTACATGTTATAAATTCATGAATTTTCATTTCCCTCATACCTAATCTACCCAGGTTTGTAAAGCTTCTGTATTGCACTGCATTTTTGCATGTTACACATCTCTTGCATGGGTAAAATCCAATCCACACGATTTTTCTCCTAACCATGTTGTTTTATTTATTGGGTCACTAAATTCACTTCATGTTAGTAGATCTTTTAAACTTCTACCTTTCCTAAAGGTGACTAGGGGACCTGATGATTGTACAACTTTTAAATCTTTATCAATGCCCAGAACATGATAAAGTTTTTTTAATTATGGTAACCATGTCCAATGAACTCCGGCCATAAATTGACACAAATGTTACCTATTCTCTGGGAGACTCCCATAATTTGTACTGCATTAGATTCAATCTTGCTACTGTATTAACCTTATCTGATGCCTTTTGCAAAACTGCATCCTCATAGTCCCTGTTTTTTAACCTTAGAAACAGGTCTGTTTTTTGCCGATTCAAAATCCTCATTGTTGGTACAATTCCTTTTTAACCATGTAAGCTGACCATACAGAACGTTATTTATAGTGTGCTTCGGATGTGAATTTTTGGCATGCGGCACACTATTGCCTGCTGTCTCCTTTCTAAAACTTTTGGTGGAGAGTGTTACCTGTTTCTTCAGAAAGTTCTAAATCCAAGAAGCTTATATTTTTTCTACCAACTTGTGCCGTGAAATGCAGACTCAAAGAGTTATTATTCAAGTTTAATAAAATCTTGAATAGATTCTTCTATTCCCTCCTAGATTATTAGTAAATCTTCTATGAAACATTTGTATTTCACAATATTAGTGAAAAATGGATTTTTAATGGCGTCCTCAATGGCCCTCCCTTCCACCAACCCATGAACGGATTGACATAAGAGGGGGCTACCAAGGACTCCATTGCCATAACTCATTCCTGCTGGTAATACCTCCCATCAAACAAAAAAGAAATTTGATTTTAGAATTAGCACCAAAGCAGCAGTAATAAATTCTATAGGGTATTTGATGCTTGATTTCTGTAACATCTCTTTGACTGCCTGTATTTCTGGGTCATGTTGTATACTCATGTACGATGCTGATACATCTACTATTAACCAAACATAGGAATCTTTCCACACCAAATCTTTCAGTTCCTGCAGAACTGCTATGGTGTCTCTCAGGAAGGAACTCAGTCTCACTACCTCCTGCTGTAAAAAACTATCTAAGTATACAACAAGGGGTTCCATGGGGAAACTGCAACCAGAGATTACTGGGCAGCCTGGTGGATTTAATTTATTTTCATGAGCCTTTGGTACATGATAAAACACTGGGACAAACGGGTATTCAGTGCTTAAATAATCAAAATCTGAATCAGTAATCCATCCTTTTTCTAAAGAGTTCATTAAAAATAACTCTATCTCAGCTTTATACTGATTTATGGGATTCTTTTTTTAAAACAGTATAAATTTGGGCATCCAATAATTGTCTCATTGCCTCTTGCACATGATATTCTTTATCCAGGACCACAAAATTACCACCCTTATCTGAGGGCTTAATTATTATATCTTTTATCTGTTGTAGTTCTGACAAGGCCACTCTTTCATCTTTATTCAGATTGTCCCAGTGTTTTTCAGTTTTTGCTTCCTTTATTAGGTCACCTGTACTTCTTAGTACAAGCTCCTAAAGACTCTTAATACTTCACTACCTGGAGTCGGTTGCATAAAAGTTGATTTCTTTTTAGTTTTGTTTTCTGCTTCAGTTTGTACCTGTAGGGTTACTCTCTCCAATGTTTCTGCTGACATTCCTCACTAGTTCTGTCTTCACCCTCCTTCTCGAATGCCTCCTCAGCTACATGCAGGTAACTAATTAATTAATTCTCACTGATGTCTAAAACTGAAGTGTACTCATTCTCACCTCCTGAAGAAGGGGTAGCACACCCCAAAGCATCGAGGTTAGGAAAGAGTGTGGGAGCATTAAATGTAACACTTGGTACTTTTGTAATTGCTTTCTTACTGTTTGTAAGTACGATTTAAATTTAAGTAAATAAATACTCTCACTTGAATTAATTTGTCCAGAGTGTTGGTTTCTTATATGTACAGTACCACAACTGCCCTTCAGGTTCAGTGACCATGTTGTCGAAACCATGGATGAAGGCAGGCTAACTGGAGCTGTTTTTGTGGATCTTATGAAAGCATTTGCTGCCAGGCAAAGGGGTGGCCTCAAACCTAATATTTAGGGTCAGTAAACTTAAAGAAATTGGTGATATTCTGTTCTCTATAAAGTTATAGGGCTTACAATTCTGCAGTTTAAATAATTGTGAAATGCAATTTAACGTTTCTGAAAATGTGGCAGCTTATAACTCAGTCACCTTTAAAGATAGAAATTTACAACTTAATGCACTTCTGCATGGACCTTGGTAAAGTCATCATTCCACATATAGTACAAGTTGGATAAATACTTTCAAAATGGATGGAAATAACTGAAATCACAAATCTGGCAAACTTTCGCAACATTGTAATTGAAATTTTGCAAAATTTCACAGAATTGAAACCAGAATTTTGCCAGCAGAATTTAAATTTCACCAAGCCCTATTAATTATTATATTTTCTGAATAGGTCTATTTATGAATCCTGAATTGTATCTTAGTATTGTGTTTTTATTGTGCCATTTGTACATGGAAGAGAAAATCCTGATCACCGGCTGGGAAAATGCCTCTAGCCCAGTGTGCCGTATGATCGGCACACGAGGAGTTTTCGGCATTCTCAGTGGCTTTGAAAATCCAGCCCATTATGTTTTTTTTCTGAATTGGATCTAATTATGTTTTCTGAAGGAGGTCTAATTATGTTTTCTGAATGGGTGTAATTATGATTTCTGAATTGGGTCTAATAATTGTGTTTTCTGAATTGGATTTAATTACATATTCTGAATGGAGTTTATTATAATTTCTGAATGAGGTATAGTTATTATATTTTCTGAATAGGTCTAATTATGATTCCTATATAGTGCTGACTAGTATGTTTTCTGAATGTACTTATTACGTGTTATGTATTGGTTCTAATTATTATGTTTTCTGAATTAGGTCTAATTATTATGTTAGTGAATTAGGCTTGATCATTGTGCTTTCTAAATTTAGTCTGATTGTAATGTTTTCTGAATTAGTCTAAGTATTATATTTGCTGAATTGGGTCTAATTAAGATGTTTTCCAAAGTTTTTCCACAGGGGATAACCCCCCCCCCCTTTGTTTTTGTTTTGTTTTTCTAATGGCCGATGAGGTTAATTTAATTGAGTGAATCATAAACTTCTGCTTTACATTGATCATGTGGTTTGAATCCTTAGTCAGCACAGGTTTTAAATAATTATTTTTTGCTTTACGCTTTATTTTTATTGCATTTTATAGCAATACATACAGCCAAATAAACTGCTTACAAGACAAGGTCTGTAACAAATATGTAACAGTAGCACAATAATTAATGCAGGTATCAAGAAACACTCAGGTCTTAGTGATACATCTTGGAGGACTTACTAATACTTGGAAACTCAGAAGGTTTTACACATTCCATTTAATTCTTTTTTTAATTATTTTTATTCTCCTCTGCTCAAGCCCACCAACCTACTTAGCCCCTGGCAACTACCCAATCCTATTACCCCAGCCAGTTCTGGACAGTGCTTTATCTTCATCCATATATTAAATAGAGCAATTATGGGAGACTGTGTGTATAGGCTATTGAGATACCTTGAAGTTCTGCCACTGTCCATAAACCATTAGTTATTTACTTTGGTGGTTAACTTATATAAGGAGAACCAATAGATACATCAATATAATGAATGATATATAAGCAGTAGTGCGTTACGAGATTTTTATACACCTTATGTGTGTGTAGCTCAACAAACTATGAGAATGAAGCCTGAGTCATTTGTAAAGCAATACATATGATGGATGCATAAAAAACAGTAATTTTACTGCCTGTAATTTTTTTTATAATTATTAGTTTCAAAACCAAAACAGCAGTGTCTAGTTTCTCAAGAAAATGAAACTGCATTCCATATAGAAACACATTGTTTTTGTCAGCAGACAAAAACTATTTAGCCCATCTAGTCTGCCCCTCTTATCCTTGCTTATTTTGCCACCACACACTCTGCCTGGTCTCCAGCCCCCCCCCCCACTTTGATACCAGTTTTCCTTTATATTTATCCCATGAATGCTTGAAACCCACCACGGTTTTTGCCACCACAACACCTACTATACTATATTGTGCCACTCCCTGCTTGCCCAAGCCATACTACCACCAGCCTTGGACCATGGAGCACAAGCCATGTCTATCAAGATCAGCCCGACCCATCCAAGGCCCCCCTTGCAGTCACAGTAGCATACATCCCACCGCGCAAGCAGTCCCATGCACTCCACTCCTTTACATAATACATCACTGGCCTCCCGCATAAATCTGAACATATCATCCTGGGGGACCTCAACCTTAATTGGCTCCCTGACATGACCACTGCCTCCAAGGATGCTCTCACAGCTCTAGACCTACATCAGTTGGTGACTCAGCCCACCAGGCACAACCCCACTACAGGCAAGGACTCCTTGCTGGCTGTCATAATCTCCAATTGGCCCCATAGAATAAAGGATATAACAGTCCTCTCAGACTCCCTGAGTGACCACTCACCAATTATCTGCACCTGGTCAGGCAAACAACCCACCCTTGTGCCAACCACTACATTCCAGCACATCCTCTGCCCAGGAACCTCACCAAATTCAAAGACACCTTGTCCACTGGGACTGGTCTCTGATTTATCAGGCCACTAGCGTGGACACTGCACTAGACTACTTCCACAAGTCATTTACCTCTGCCTGTGACACATTTACCCCAAAAAAACACTGCAAGCAGAAAAACGCACCCTGAATAACTCCCGCAGTCATCCAGCAGCTAAAGTACAGAGACAGCCTGTGGTACAAGGCTAGGGACTCAGCAAAGACTGTTGACAGACAGGCCTATCATGCAGAATGGAATAAATGTACCTGGGCTATCCACCAGGTGAAAGCTGAACACTTTAGGGCCCATCTTACCTCCTCCCCTATAGGGGTCCTCCTGAAAATTTTAGGACAACATAAAACAGTCAATAGCAAATTTCAGTCCCCACCCCCCTTGCAGATCTCAAAAACCGGCTTAGTCACCACTGACCTGAAGGAAATAGCCAATGCCCTCAACACCAGCTTCACCGACCTGAGCTCAGTCCTCCCTCAAAATGTCTTCAGGCCCATCCCCACCTCAGACCCCCCCCAGATCTCTTGCCCACCTTTCTACCTAAGGGCAATCATACCTCGGGAAGCAGAGCCATACCTAGCCAAGGCCCTGAAAGGCTCCAGCCCCTTGAATGACCCACTTGACACTAAACTACTCTGCCTGGCACTGGACGTACTGCTCCTCCCCCTTATGGGCCTCTTGAATCACTCCTTTTGCCTTGGTTAATTTCCCAAAAAGTGGAAAAATGCAGTAGTGATGCCCATCCACAAAGGTGGGGACCATCTATCCATGGGGAACTACCAACCAATTTCAATCCCCCCCAAAGCCCTAAAAAAAGTGGTGGCTGATCAGCAAACAATCTACCTAGACAATTATAACCTGCTCTGCAGCCAACAGCACCGTTTCGGCCTGGGCACAGCACAACCATGGCCTCCTGGAATTCTCAACCTATATCCATGCCACCTTGATAAGGGACAACTAGCAGGAGCCATGTTTGTAGATCTCTCCAAGAGCTTTGACACGGTCAACCATCCCTCCTTCTGGACATCCTTTTTAAAATTGGTTTCTCACAAGGGCCCCTTGACTGGCTCTCCAGCTACCTGACAGCATGGACACAGTGTGTTAGGATCAATACCACGATATCCCTTTCCTGCCCAATATGCTCAGGAGTGCCCCAGAGCTCTATCCTGGGGCCATTACTCTTTAGTCTCTTTCTCAATGTCATCTCCTCCCTCTGCCCTGGAAAAATCTTACTTTATGCGGACAACGACATCCTTTGTGCCTCCCATTCAAACCCAACCAGCCTGCAGGCCTCGCTCCAGCACTCCTTTAGCCTGGCTGAACATTGGTTCAGTCAGAATAGGCTGGTTATAAACCTGATAAAAACAAAGGCCCTACTATTTGCACACCATCAGAGCAAACTAAAGAATTCACCCCTC
Source organism: Neoceratodus forsteri (assembly GCA_016271365.2). NCBI lineage: Eukaryota > Metazoa > Chordata > Ceratodontiformes > Ceratodontidae > Neoceratodus > Neoceratodus forsteri. Next base: position 860,711,053 of record CM057456.1, read on the forward strand.
CATCTTGTCTCCAGTTCACTACACCCACTAGAACAGGTCTGCTTCTACAAATACCTAGGGGTTACCTCCGACCCTGCCGTCACCTTCCATGCCCACATACACACACTCACATCTGCAGTGAACACCCACATTGGCCTTCTCTATTGTCACAAGGACTGCCTATTCCCTGAAGCATTGAGGCTAGCCATTACCTCATCTGTCATGTCCTTGGTAGACTACGGGCTACTAATCTATGGTGCTGCAGACACCAAAGCTGTCAACAAAATTAAAGTAGTCATTAACAAAGCCTGCAGGCTCCTGTCAGGTGCAGGACAGACAACGCACACTTGCACCCTCTACTCCCTAACACAGATCCTGAATTTTGATGAGAGGCTCCAGTATCAGGCCTGCCTCACAGTCAAGAAATATCTCCAAGGTCTAACACCTCCAGGAGTATCAGTATCCCTAAATACCAAAGAGCACACAGTGAACACTCGCAGCACTAACACTGCCTTCATGTTGGTCCCCAGGGTCAAGACAACCCTGGTACAGAGATCCTTTATTGTCAGGGCCCCCACCTTCTACAGTGCCCTCCCTCCATCAATCACCAGTCTCACCAATCTGGGGCCCTTCAAAGCGGTCCTCAGGAGCCACTTCCTTCACTTCCCACTCCTGCACCTGCCCATAGCCATACTATCTGCTACCTGATAGCCTGTGCCCAATCCTCAGCATGCTATCAGTTTTTATCGCCTTGACAAAGTCTAATTTTTCCAGACTGCACTGTTTCCTCTGACAATGACTAGTCCCTATGTTACAGGGACCTGTTTAGCTAACAATATGTATTGGCCATATCTTTCTAAGTTGCTACTATGTTGTGTCTTTGTAACTATGCTCCCCCACCCTGCTTAGCTAACATTATGTATAGGCCACATCATTCTAAGTCTCCTCTGTGTATTATCTATTTAACTGTGCTCCCCCACCCTCTGTACCCTGCCTTAATGTTAAACCCAGTGTCTCTGTAACCTGACGTGGAGCCTTTGGAAATGAGTCTATGACTCAAAGGTTTGTAAGTCCAATATACATAAATAAATAAATATATAAAATAAATACAAGATTGTTCCAAACACCCACCATCCTCTCAGTGAAGAAATACTTCCTCACATCCCTTCTAAACTTCCCCCCTCCAGCTTCATTGTATGCCCCCTAATTCTTGTACACCTTCTTTTTCTGGAAAATGCTTCCTTCCTGTATTTTTTTTACCTCCATGAGGTATTTAAAGGTCACTGCCATGTCCCTCCTCTCTCTCCTGTCTTACTTCCTGTACATCATTTACCTCCAGGATGTATTTAAAGGTCTTTATCTTGTCCTCTTCCTCCTGTCTTCCAGGGTGTTCATATTTAGATCCCTCCATCTCTTCTCATAGGACATTTGGTGCAGCTCCTCCACCATTTTTGTTGTTTCCCTTCTTGGATGGCCTCTACCCTGTCTATGTCCTTTCTGAGGTGTGGTCTCCAGATCTGGACACAGTACTCCAGATGTGGTCCCACCATGGCCAATATACAGGCAACACCACCCTCTTCTGCTGGTGATACCTCCCCTATGCACCCCAGCATCCCAGTAGTTTCTTTCTGCTTTGTCGCATTTTTGCCACATTATGGTAATCTGTTTTGATTAGCTCAACAACACCCCCATATTCTTCCTCTGGATGTCTATGCCTAAGGTGCATGATTTTGCACTTTTTTGCATTGAAACACAGCTGCCATACCCTTGACAATTCCACAAGCTTTTCAGGTCTCTTCATTCTCTCCACCCCTCTGGAGTGTTGACCCTATTGCAGATCTTTGTGTCATATGCAAAGCACACCTCACACCTTCCAGTTCTTCTGCAGTGTCACTCATAAAGACATTAAAGAGTAGTACAGTCAAAATTTGCAAAAAACATATATTGTGCAGTATTTTGATTTGTGTGCATAGTTTAGTGTGTCCTCGCCTTTGTCTGCTGTTAGGATCTTTTTCTAAATTAGCCTGCAAGTTTTCAGAACTTTCTTGGCCCTGGGAATGTTCATCTTAACATGGTTTATTGCTCTTCTAGTTCCTACATGCCTTCTATGCCATGCGACAATGATGTATCCAGGAACATGAATTCAGCAAGCACAGGTTTAGAATCAATTTACTACAACAGAACTGTGGTATTAAGTAACTTTCCTTATCCAGAAAATTAGTTATGTTGCTGTATTGGTCCTTGTGACAAAAGATCCAGAAAAAAAGAGATGATTTGATATCTTTTATTGGATCAACATAGATGTTAAAAAGAAAATAGGTGCTTGAGCTTTCAGATTACATGGAATCATATTTTTGTAATGAAGGGTTCCATGTGTCCAAAGCTCAAGCACCTATTTTCTTTGTGGGTTATTTTTGTGATAAAGGATTCCATGTAATCCAAAGGCTCAAACACCTACAGTATTTTCTTTTGTAACGCTCTATGTTGATCCAATAAAAGGCATCAAATCATCTCTTTTTTCATCTTTCCTTATCTATTGAGCACTAATTGCTACATTTACAGTTTAGCAAACATTTGAGGGCTAATTGAGTGGATTATTCTGTAAGAAAACAGCTAGAGTTTTTACTAAATCTAGTATTGATTATCTAGGGTGATTTGTGTGTTTTTTGGCTGTGTAATTTGATGAAATGAAAAGTTTTAAAAGCAAAACATTTATTGCTGCTGGCTAGACTTGACACACACATAGACAACAAAAATATTGAATCAGAGCTATTCATCAGAGTCCAGAACATCAGGGTCTAGTCTCTAGTACTTGCTGAATCAGTGGTCCTGGACACATCACTGTCACATGGGACAAGAGGCATTATAGGAAAAGGAAAAGCAAATAAACCTTGTTAAGATGGAGATCCCAAGGGCCATAAAATTACCATATAAGTAAAGGCTAATTTAGAAAAAAATTCCTAACAGCAAACAAAAGGAAGGACACACTAGAACTACACACACAAATCAAAAACTCTTCACAACATGTTTTTGCAAATTTTGATTGTACTACTCCTTTAAAGAGAACTAGGCCCAGTACTGAGCCTGAGAATTCCACTGGTCACTTTCCTTCCCGTGTGAGTGGTGTTAACCAGCACCTCTGTTCCCTATCTGTCAACCAATTATGTACAAAGTGTTAGCCAAATATGTACCCAGTGTACCATCTTGCTTCCCACCCCCAAGCTTCCCATTTTTTTTATGAGCCTCCTGTGTTGCATGGTGTCTAAGGCCTTGCTGAAGTCTAAGTAGGCCACATCACCACCACACCTGTTCTATTTCTCTGATCACCCAGTCAAAGAAATCTGTCAGGTTTGTCTACCTGATCTCCCATCCATGAATCCATGCTGCCTTGGGTCCAATAACCCACCAGATGCAAGGACAACACTATGGTTACCCAAGCCCAGGAGAAAAGACAGCTGTGACAAACTCAAAATACACATGCCATAAAAGCATGCTCATGTATTACAGAGTTTGAATGCTTGGTTTTAGTGTATTGGTTCCACTAATCAATAATTAAATGCAGAAAAACCACAGAGCATAGTGTATTATTAGTTTTGTTTAATTAAATCTGGTTTATTCATTTTCAACATTAAACAGACAAAACAACAGCAAAGAACTATAGTTTGACATAATACAACTACACAACCCTCCCCCACACACACTTCCCAGTGCATACATAGATCGGTTGCAAAGTCAGTAACATGGCTGTCACCTTATTAATCTGATGCTTTGAGCTAACTGATAGGTTGTTAGGCCTTGTAGTCTGTGTACAAAACACTGCACATGTAGGCTCCTATGACATGTAAGCCTCATTCAACTGGTTTATTCAAGTAGCAAAAGTAGGATATGCAGTTTCTCCCATCTCTGCCTATCTAGGTTTAGTTTGCTGGTCATACTTGTAATCATTTTTTCAGCTTGAACTGTGAATAAGATTTCCTTGTGCCATTCAACATATGCAGGAACCTCTTTGTCCTTCCAATGTCTAAGAAGCATTTTTTTGGCACAGGCCACCACCAATGCCATATATGCTTCTGTTACCCAGATAATTTTGTTACCCAATTAATATACCTTTAAAATTGCCTGTGAAGCAGATTTCCAACTGGAATGTCTGATCTAGTTCCAAGAGAGGACTTAATTTATCTTTAATTGTTTCCTAGAGGCGTTGGGCTTTCTCTCAATCCCATAGGATGTGCTATAGTGTCCCAGAAGATTTCTTACATCTTGAGCAGATGTCAGTAGGCAGTCTGCTCATTCCACACAGTTTTATTGGTGTATAATACATATTGTGTAAGATTTTAAGTTGCATCAAGCAATATCTTTTTTTAATTCAATATACTTTATTGTTTTTTTCCACAATATAACCAGAACAAAAACAAGAAAACGTGAACAATAAAAGGAAAAACAAGAGTTACAAAAAGCGGACATACAAAATCAAATAATCAAAACAAAATATTACATACAGAAAATCCCCCATCTACCCATAATCCCCCTCCCCATCCCAGATCTGCACATTGATGAGAAATAAATAAATAAATAAAACGGGAAAATACAGGATAATCTAAAACTAAAGTACTATAGGGTTAAAGTGCAAATACTGAGAAGCCACTATGGTTTCCATAGGGACATCAAAGTCATAAGGGCTCCCAAGTAGTCTGATAGTATTGGGGTCTATGCCTCAAACTTGTGATATGCTTTTCTAACTGGATAGTGAAGGATTTCCCAGTACCATTCTAGTATCGTGGGGTAGTCTTCTTTCCAGTGTCGAGCATAGTCAACATAATGGAGGCAATTAAGGTCAGATGGGCCTGATGTAATAATGGTGTTCTTCGAGGATATACAGCCAACAACAAGATTCGGGGTAAATGAGGAGTCTAAGCTCAGAATGGGATCCAATACTTGTTGAATTGCATTCCAGAAAGTCTGAGTGCAGGAGCACTCCCACAACATGTGGTAAAGAGAGCCTGGGCCTGCTTACATCAGAAACAGTCTGGGGAGGATACAAGTCCAGCGAGACGTAATCTGTCTTGCTTAATGTATTTGTAATTTGTGCTCCAGACTTTAGTCCAGAATTCTACTTCTGCCAGTAGGGAGAGCTCCTGCGCCTAGTAATAACAGATTCAGGTTGGAAGACCGTGATCTAAAGCTTGAAGTTATTTATATATCCTCAAAACTATGTGAGTAGTATCTGTTCCTTGGAAAATTTGTTGCAGCCATGAGAAGACTGATCGAACCAGTCCTGTTTGTTATTAAAGGTTACTATTGCATTCCTGATTTGCATGTATTTAAATATGTCTTTGGTGCTAAGCTAACGGGTCTGTAAAGTCTGAAAAGGAGCCACAGTGTTATCTTGCAGTAGGTCTGCTAATGTACTGTGCTTAAGCTGTGGAAGAAATGAGGAAGGGATGGGACGATAGTCTATTTAAAAATGTAAGTTACGAAAGAGGGGTTGAGCAGACGATATGTGCCAACTCACTGAGAGATACTGAAGAATTTGCTGCAGAGCTTTAAGCAACCAGGCCATTGGGTAGTTTTGAGTAACCGAGAAAGTTTAGAAGGTTTCGTGTATACCAAGGCAACCAGGGAACTATTCTACACTATGCGCTAATTCATGTTCAATATTTAACCATGCAGGGATATAAGTACTTCCCCTTCCCAAAGAGTCCACCTTGTACCAAAGGGCTATTCTACTAAGGTGTTGGGCCCCATAATAAGTAAAAAGGGATGGGAGGGCAAGCCCTCCCTGTAATTTGGGGGCCGTTAACTTAAGGTACGCCCTTCTAGCTGGTTTATTTTTCCAGAGAAAATTATTGAACATTCTCTGCAATTTCACAAACCACAATTTGGGAATATAAAGGCCCAGCATACCAAGTGGGTATAAAAACCTTGGCAAGATAGTCATTTTAAGAATACTGATATGACCCCACAATGACATTGGCAAGGCACTCCATCTATTCAGGTCCGCTTGCAGAATTGTACTAAGGTGGCTAAATTATCTTTAAACATGGAGGGAATGATCCTGGAGACCTTAATCCCGAGATAGGTGAGGATTTGATATTCCCAGGATAAACCCAAAGCATTACAGTTGGTTCTGTTAGCCCAGTGATTCAGAGGAAACACCTTGGTTTTGGAAAGATTAAGCTTATATGCGGAGACTATGGAAAATTTATAAATTTCCCCTAAGAGAGCCAGTAGGGAGATCTCTGACTCCTCAAGATGTAGCAATAGATAATCTGCATAGGTTGATAGTACATAACGCTCCCCATGAAGTTGTATACCCCTAAGCGAGGGGGAGGAGATGAGTGTATGGATTAATGGTTCAAGGTAACAGTTAAAAAGAAGAGGGGATAAGGGGCATCCTTGATGAGTGCCTCTTTCTAGGAGAAATGATTGGGATAGGTGCCCATTGCACCACACCCAAGCAGTGGGGGTAGTGTATAGGACTTTCACCCATGTAAGGAAGGTGTCAGGCATGTCCAGATGTTTGAGGGCAGCAAACAAGAAATGTCAAGTGACCCGATCGAAAGCTTTCTCAGCGTCGAGAGAGACGAGGACCGAAGGGACCCCTGACTCTTTTGATGCTGTAATCAAATGCATAAGCTTTCTCATGTGGTCTTGAGAGACTTCCAGCCATAAATCCCACTTGATCATTGCCAATAATCTCTCCTAGGATTGGGGCTAAGCGGTTAGCCAAAATTTTCGCTAAGATTTTAACATCCAAATGTAATAAAGAAATTGGATGATAGTTTCTGGGGCATAATGGATCCTTATCTGGCTTAGGTATAAGAGTAATAATTGTCTCTAGGAAACTAGAGTCTTTTATCCCCTGATGAAACAACAAATTGAACACATTCATCAGCAAAGAGGAAATTTGCGGAAGACAGGCCTTATATAAATTATTGGGTAGACCATACGGGCTGGGGGTTTTATTCTGAGTTAGCTGTGTAATACCCTTCTCCACTTCAATTAAGGTAATTGGTGCCAAGCTGTTCTGCCACATGTGGAGATAGGGTGGGAAAGTAAGTCAACAAAGGTAGTCGGTGATGTCTTGATCGGTCACAACTGTGGGATTATCAGAGGAGAAAAGACCCTTATAGAAATCACCAAAGGCTGCTAAAATATCTTGGGATGAGAAATAATGACCATCTAGGTAGGATCTCAGCCCTGGAAAAAATTTAGACATTTCAGCTTGCTTTAATCTAAGGGCAAGAAGTTTCCTGCCCTCTCACCAGATTCCAGGTATTTCAGTTTAGTATGATGGATGGCCAACTCTGCTTTCTGCACCATTATGTCATAATAGGGCCTTGAAGGTGATGAAGCCTGGCCCAATCTTCTTATTAGCGATGTCTTATGTATTGTATGTTCTAATGTCCCCCCTCGAAAGAAACCAGCTGGAACTTCCTCGGGTCGACGCTACCAAGTAGCTCAACAAACGGGCGGATCCCCTGGACCTTCTGCCTGAATTGGAGCCCAAAGACTGCAAGCGGAGGGAAGGTTTTAGCCCCTCTGCTGACTTTCCATTGTTCATTTTGGCACGCAGTGGAGGACTCACAGCGATTGGCTACCAGATCGGCGGCGGCGACTTGGAGGGCTTAAAAGGCTGCACTCTCCTTCTCCCACTGTAAACCTCAGCATCGGACTGGGGTGGGAGGGCAACTGGCTTCCTCGGGTCCCCCCCCTCGTGAAAGAAACCAGCTGGACTTCCCGGGGTCAAGGCGCCAGCAGCTCAACAAAGCCGGGCGGACCTCCTCTGGACCTTCTGCCTGAATCGGAGCCCAAAGACTGCAAGCGGAGGGAAGGTTTTAGCCCTCTGCTGACTTTTGAAATTCCTGCCCACCCTCCCTGTGGATGTGGGATCTTAAAAGGCTGCAGTCGGACAAAGCCCAGCCCAGGCAGTGACTCTCCCCTATCAGATCCAGATCTCCCTTTGCTAGGAGGAGCTCAACTGCCACGTCAACAGCACACCACTTCCTAAACTGCTAAGGAACTCCTTGCCCCTCTCCTACCCTGACGCTGCCATGCTTGTAGGTGGGAGTCCCGTATCTTTTTCTTCCTGAGGGACCAATCCATTTATCCCTGTGCAACATCTAGCCTCATCTCAGGACACTATTGCCCGTCTCTGCTTTATAAAATCCTGTAACCAGTATGGCACGCAGTATGGCTGCACTAACTATCTGACTTTATCTGATCTCCTACTTGACACAGCCACTTAGGTCCTAATTCATTTGCTAGCCATCTGTTTGTTTAGCTTCAGCGCATCATAATTAATCCTGTGTTGTTATCCTAACTTATTTGCTAGCCATTTGTTTGCTCAGTCTCAGCGCATCTTAAAGAATCCTGTGCCTTATGTCTTTAAATGTCACCAGCCAAAGGACTTAAAAATGATAGACTCTGATTTTTAACGCTTGACTACTGCTGCATACAACTAAAGGATTCTGTTATCGCGAGTATTAACTGTTACCCCACGCTACTGCAGGTTACATAACAATTGGCCGAATTGTCTCATTGGCCCTAAGCTAAGCCGTAGCTGCAGGATCTCCTGCTACCTTGCTGTTACCTATGCCTCCTTGCCAGTTACATGCAGGGAACTATCATGCACCCTGGTAACTTGAACAACGGTATTATCCTGGCTATAATTTACATTCTGGCTCAACTAGGGACAGATACCTAGTCAGCAATGCCTACCATCCCCACGATACCCTCAGGGGGTCGGAGAGCACATGGCAAGGCACTTCTTATGCCCTTTGGTTTAACATCCTTCTCCTCAGTGGCCCATGAATTCTCTAGGAAGGGGTCCTCTACAGAGTCCTTCTCTGTACTACGAGCCCGACCCAATGTCAGGTTAAGCTGGCACTACTTCCTCCAACCCTCTCTCTCCTTAGCTCATTCACTGCCCTACTCCTACTGGCAGGGACATTCAACATAACCCAGGCCAGGGACTAATAATGTCTCTATCTCCTCCCCTATGGATAAGGCCTGGGATGGAGCCAAGGGCCTAAGGCTGGTTCACATGAATATCTGCAGCCTGAGACCAAAGATCCAGGAGGTACAAGCATGGCTGGCTGTCTACAAACCCGACTTACTAGCGGTCTCTGAGACCTAGCTAAAACCCCACATTCTGGATCATGAGGTTGCACTCTCCGGCTACGCCTTTTTCAGAAAAGACAGACCCTCGAAAAGAGGGGGTGGAGTGCTAATTTATGTTAAGGACAACATTACATCCTCCATAGTCAGGCTGCCCCTGGACTCGGCCCTGGACTCAGAAGCAGTCTTCCTAAAGCTCACAATAGGAGGGGCTAAACACCTCACAATTGGCTGCGTATACAGCCCCCCAACCAATGCCCTCGGCTCTCTGGATACGCTCCTGAAGAGCTCCATGGTGGACTCAGCTGCTGAGATTATCCTATTGGGTGACTTCAACTTAAACTGGGCACAAGAGGTGAAGTCAGCAATAAATGGAGTCCTACATGACTCCCACCTTGCTCAATTAATCTCCCTACCGACCAGAATGAACTACAAATCAGGCAAACACTCTACAATAGATTGGGTCCTGACCTCATCCTCAAATAATGTAAAGTTGGCTGGGACCCTGGCAGATGCTTTAAGTGACCACTCGCCGATATTTGCCATATGGAAGAATAACAGGATAAATGTCCCACCGAGCGATCAGTTCTAGGGCTTCTCCAACTTCCATCCTGACCAGTTCATAGGCTGCCTAACGGCACTGACTGGAACCCCATAAGACACCTACCTAACCTGAAGGAGGCTGTAAAATTCTTCCAAACCACCCTAACTGGTATCACCAACCTTGTAGCCACCATGAAAACCCACAGGGTTAAGGGGAACTGCTATAAGTGGATCTCACCCCACCTAAAAGCCCAGATGTCTACCCGGGACAAAGCATGGAAAAAGTTCACGAAAACTAAACTCCCAGTGGACTTAGCCAGCTACAGGGCCCTCAGAAACCAATGCAAACAGACCATAAAGAAAGCTAAGAAAGAATATATCTCCAATCTCCAAAAAACTAACCTGAGAAACCCCAGGCTCTTCTGGTCACATATTAACGAACTCCTAAAAGGGCATAAAAAATCCACTACCGGCACTATCCAGGTGAACGGGCAAGTACTGGATGAGGGGCCTTGCATCGCCGAGGCTCTAAACGGCTACTTCACAAACCTGGATGCGTACAAGGTGGGACACATTGATAATGGAAAAAAGGCCCACGAGCATCAGCCCCTCGAACTTGACCGCCCTCAGTTTCATCTGCGGCTGGTTAAGGTAAAGGAAGTTCTGCTCATCCTTAAATTCCTGCAGCCGAGAGGTACTGGAGGCCCTGACGGGATCCAGCCAAGAATTCTTAAGGAGGGTGCCCCTGCTCTTGTGAAGCCAATAGCCTGGCTGATAAACCGGTCCTTATTGGAGGGGACAGTCCCTGTGCCATGGAAGGAGGCCCTAGTGATTCCCATTCACAAGGGAGGCACCACCGAACAAATAGTGAACTACAGGCCTATCTCCCTGCTGTGCTCAATAGCAAAAATACAAGAGAAGCTAGTCTACTCCCAACTTCGCGAATACCTGGAAACTCACCAGGTAATCTCCTCGTCTCAGCATGGATTCAGAGCCAACCATGGGACAGATACGGCACTAACCAAATTCTCGGCAGAAGTCCTGTACAACAATGATTCAGGGGTCAGCACAGGTGCGGTCTTCATTGACCTCTCTAAAGCTTTTGACTTGGTAAACCACAGCCTCCTCTTGCACAAAATGTGCTCTCTTGGCCTGGACACCCATGCACTAGGTTGGTTTGAGAGTTACCTCTCTGGCCATACCCAGAGGGTCAGGTGGATGGACAATGTCTCCTAGACTGCACCGCTCAAAGAGGGGTACCACAGGGTCTATACTTGGCCCCTCTCTTCTCTCTGTTCATAAATGACCTGCACTTACACTGTGGGAGCAGCAGAGTCATCCAATACGCTGACGATGCTGTCATCTACCGCGCCTCCCCTAATGTAAAAGAACTGGAGAAAGCCCTTCAAGATGACATCCTCCAGATGGAGGATTGGCTCACTTTGAACAAAATGGTACTGAACTCCAGCAAAACCAAGGCGATGCTGTTTGGGCCTAGATCCCTGGGATCTGAGCAGTCGACGCTCCTTCAACTGCAGTCCAGAGGGGGAGTCAAACTTGAAGTGATTACCTCTACAAAGTACCTCGGTCTAACACTAGACCAAAGCTTCACTCTAAAAAATCATGTCGACCAACTAACCAAAGCCATCCATGTGAAACTCGGCATCCTCTATAGAATAAAGGACCAGATTATCCTGAAGCCAGGGTAGCCATCTCACTAGCATCCTAATCCCTAAGCTCACCCTAATTGCCCGGTTCTCCTAGGTGTGGCGCTACAGAACTTGACAGGCTAAGACCTTACACAACAAGATTGCCAGGTTTGCTACTATGTCCACCTAGAACCCACCACTGTGAGGCCCAAGCAAGGCTCAGGTGGCCGTCACTGGAAGCCCGCCTCATCTACCCGACTCTTTGCCTGACATTTAAGCTACTGGGCCCCTCTCTTCCCCCTAGCCTCAAAGGGCTAGTCAGAGCTAAATCCAGTCTGAGGTGTCTCCGCACCTCAGGACAAACTCTCCTCGAGGTTCCTAAAACAAGGACCAAAGCCGGGTCCAGGTCCTTCGCATTTACAGCCCCTTCCACCTGGAACAACCTCCCACTAGGGGTACGGGAGGCAGGATCTGGCCCCAGCTTCCGCTCCAAACTTAAAGCACACTTGCTCGATAGGAGTACCTGCCAATGCCTTAGGACCTGACCATTCGTCACTGCCTCTCCTACCTATGAAGGCGTGCTTTATTGTTACCCTTACCCCCATCTATCTAATCCCTCTGGAAGGCACCCTGACTCTAGGCAAATTAGCCAATACCTCGTGCACTTCCAAGCTCTACAAGATTTATGCATGCACAACGTTTGTAAATATCTAATCTACATGTTCCTACGGTCTGTATGTTCCCTTACCTCCTACCTGATTGTAACCCTATGGAAATTTATCTGTCTTACATCATGTCACTTTTCAATTTGTACTGTTTCGTTTACATGTATGTAACTTTCCTCTGGGTCGCCCCTGAAAAAGGGATCTCCGGGGCCCAGCGGGCTCACCCGGTCAACAAAATTCAATAAATAAATAAATAATTTCTGTATCTCATCTAATAAAGAGTCTAGCACTAATCTATTTTTCTGGGTTCGTGTGTTGGCAATGCATATAAAGTTGCCCCTTAGGGCACACTTGAGAGTGGCCCAAGCTATGTCAATCCTCTCCACTGAGCCCAGACTGGAGTCTAGGAAACCTTCTATAAATTCTTGTGTGGAGATTAGGATCTCTGGGTGCTAGTAATTGCATATTAAGGCACAAGAGAGAATTTCTCCAAATCTCCAGCCCAAGAACAAAGGAGATGCCAATTGGGGAATGATCTGAGAGCACTCTGGGGTAAATAGGCAGTATAGCAGGAGGGAGGCAGTATAGCACAGTGGTTTAAGGCTCTGAGCTACAAATCTGGTAATATCCAACAGACCAGACCTGGGTTTGAATCCCACAGCTTCCACTTACATACTGTGTGACCCTGAGCAAGTCACTTAACATCTCTGTGCTTCCCAGGATGCACCTGTAAAAGCTTTCAGCTTAGTGATACTCCTGGTTAAACAACTAAAAAAATAGGGGCATCAAGGATACCAGGGAGGCAAAAGAGCTAACCAACCAATAATCTATTCGGAGAAAGTGGCATGTGGGGAGTAGTATGTGTTAAGTAAGTAAATATTTCTTTCTTTAAGGTGCAGTTCCAAAGCTCAGGGCACCTTTACAATATCAATCATACAAAACAAAACCACTGCTATAAACAATATCAAATTCAGAAAACAATCCAATATAATTTAAATCACTAAAAATGCTTGGTTAAAAGGAAGGTCTTTAAAGCTTTTTAAAGCTCTCCACAGTCAGGCAATTGCGTATCTGCGCGGTAGAGAATTCCACAGGGTAGGGGCCATAAAGGCAAATGTTCTTCCACCAGATGTTTTAAGGTTACCCTGGGAATCTCCAGCAATCCTCACCAGAGGATCGGAGGAGCGGAGGGACAGTAAGAAGTCAGGAGTTCTTTCAGGTAGCGAGGTCCCAAACCGTGAGGGGCTTTATAGGTCATCAACATGACCCTGAAAGTGATCCGCCACTGTACAGGCAGCCAGTGCAATTCACGAAGCACAGGTGTTATATGGTTGGACCTCGGGCTTCCAGTCAACAAGCTAGCTGCCGCGTTTTGCACCAACTGTAGCGACGGATGTCCTCCCGGCAGCCCTAGATGAGCGTTACAATAATCAGAGCGATTGGACACAAAGGCGTGGACCAGGGTAGGAGAGATCCTCTGAGGGAATCAAGTGTTTCACCCGTGCTATATTCCTTAGATGAAAAAGGATGATTTGACTACGACTGACACCTGTGCCCTCAGGGTCAAGCCCTCGTCAAATATAACACCAAGGTTACGCGCCTGACCAGATGCCATGAGCGGGGTTCCTCCCAGAAATAAACCTGAGAGTTTTCCCGCCCATGGATCTGATATCCTTACCCCCGGTTCCACCACCAATACCTCTGTTTTCCCTGGGTTCAACCTCAGCCAATTAGCACTCATCCAGTTCTGTATCTCCTGGAGGCAGTTGTTAAACAATGTACTTGACTCAGACTCCTGCTCGGGCACAAAGACATATAAAGTTGAGAATCATTGGCATAGCAATGAAACTCAAACCAAAACATGAAAGTAGTGTTTGATAAAGAAAGAGGGATTATTCTGAGTAGTATCTCGGGAGCTGTGGAAGTGCATCCAGTCAGGCAGCCATTATATGCCTCCTAGACTTTTCTTTATTAGCATGTTGCTCCTGGTGTATACTAGTTTCAGTATTTACCAGATTATCTTCTCCTCCCCCCCCTCCACTTATTAGTTTAAATTTTCCTCAGATAAGTATACAGAAAAACCATACAAGAGAAAAAAACTAGATTACACTTACTGTACCTACAAAAGTAGATATAATTTCAGGTGAATAGGATGGATTAACCCAGCTGTATCTCTAGGCCTCTTCCATAACTAGATGTGAGTTCAAACCAAATTCAGCAATTAAGCAAGTTGCCCACCAATGTGCCACCATAAAGCTGAGCCCAAACTTTCCCTTTCTAAAAAAAATGCTGTTTGTATTAAATTCTGTTTCAAAAATGAAAACTTCAGTTCAGCTGGTAGTTTGAATATTGCTGCACCTGTTGCCCTAGGTTTTTCCTAGCACTTCAAAATGCCATACTGTCTGACAGAGTAATTAGCAGACAAAAAGGAACCTCAGTCAACTAAGGAATGCCTCCATGAGGTGTATAGGTCCCTCAGAACAGTTGGTTTAAAGATTGATGATAAAATAAAAAGCATTAAAATGACAAGGGTGCCACACCTGGAGATGGTGGGTACTCTATAAATTGCAAACAGAACCCACATTTGTCCCCTAAGCCTCTTTTTTTCAACCAGTACATTGGCATTTCTAAATTTCCTACATTTTTCTCCATCTGGGATGTTCATGTGTAACAGAGTTTTAATTTGGTTTTGCTCATGTCCTGCCTCAAACCTCACTTTATGAATGCTCTGCATTCTGCTTTTTTTTTCAATGTAGAATTTCTGTAATTACCCAGTGGTCTAGTACCACAATTATTGCTTTATTAATTTGAACTTTTTTCTAGTTTAATATATGGATTTTTCTTCCAATTGTACATAAGGTCTTGCCTTCTCATTTGTTTGCTATTGTTAAGATGTTTATTTAGATTTGGATATTGGACTGTTGTATTTGGTCTTCGTATTCTAATAAAAGTTATTACAAAAAATGACAAGGTTGCCTCTTTTAAATAGAGTAATTAAAAATCCTAGATTAAAATATTTTGGAACCTGGTTAAGGGGCATTTTTGGAGAAGGGTTCAACATAAAGTTGATTCAGCTCTTATAAATACGGATGCAACAAGGTACGGACACAAGAGAAAAACTGAATCACACTTACCCACTAAAGTAGACTTTTGGGTAGTTTCAGGTGACTTTAAGCTACTACCTCTGCATGTTGGTTTCTGGTGAATGTTTACCGAAAAAACATGAGGGAGTTGTAATGGAAAGCACTACAGATGAAAGGGTCTTGGAAATAATTATTTTAGACAGTATGAAGACATCAGCACAATGAATAGGACGGTGTGTAGAGCAGAAAAAATATCGGGGTGCATAGGGAATGAGAGTGCAGAAGGAGAGGGAGGTATTGCTACCACTGTTTAGGTCACTGGTTCACCCTCACCTGGAGTAGTGTGTTCAGTTCTGGAGTCTGTATCTAAGGACAGGGACAGAGTAGAGTGGAGGCAGTGCTGAGCAGAGTAACCAAGGTGATCTAGGGACAGCAGAAAGGATATATGAAGAGTTGTTGACAGATCTGAACATTTTATGCTTGAGGAGAGAAAGGAGAGAAGGACATGACTAAAACATACAATAGTCTGTGTGTGTGTAGTTACTCCATTCTAGAACCCTGTTTCTCCTCTCACCCAGGGCTTTCTGCATCTAATGCTCAAGTCTTACTCTGCTGTGTATTCTATCAAACGTACCACACATCCAAATTGTTAGTTTTATGTACAAATACTCTCAGTGTATTACATTACTAGTCCTATAGTCTAACGAAGTTATTTGACTACTTGCAGGCCTGCAGCTAGTCAGATAAACTATTAAATTTGTTATTTTCACTTCATTTCCATTAATTACAGGGTCTTTGAATAGGTCCTGAAGTGTGTGCAGCAGTACTTGTTCCCTTTCAGGGATCTATCTTGATTGCTCCAACAACTATCGGTTTCACAGTTATAATTCTCAAAAATTGGAACCCTCCCACCTGTCATTCTATTTGTCCCTACTTAACAAGCGAGATGTCTGCCTCTTAGGTGTGTATATACCCAGCCTTTCCACCTCAAGGATCAACCCCATTTACACCATCTCATAAGTTCCATGTTCTGTATTTTCTCCTCCTCCTCCTCCTCCTGGTAGGGAATATCTAGAGTAACCCTGATCAAGGCTCCCCTTCCCTCCCCCTCTCTAATGAGGGCTCTTCCTGGGGTGTGAGACATGGGCTGCAAGTAGTACACTGAAATGTCTAAAGACTACTTTCTAAATTTGCTGAGCTGAAGGTTCGGCTGGCACTCTATAAGCTTGACATACTCAGAATCTTGGTTGAAATCCTCATTCCCAGACTCTTCCCATTCTCTTAATGGCTTTGGCATGATTAAACAGGACAGAGAGGGTAAAAAAAAGGTGGAGGTGTCGTAATATACAGAGAGTCTCTGAGTGCCTTCTTAGTTTCAAGAAGCACCTCTAAGAACTCTGTGATTCGATCCTGACTGAACTCTCCCTGGGATATTCTAACAAACTGTTCATTGGCTGTTCCTTTAATCCTCCTAAAGGCAGCATACACGAGTTAAAGAACAGTTACCTATCAGTAACAGTAGATCTTCAAGAGAATCTCCTCCATTGGGCCACATCTTTGAAAATGTAAGTCGTCAGCCTCAGTACCATCTAGAAACTTTTACCTAGCAGGGGGTCACCCATGATGATGTACAACACTGGCACCAATAAAACATGGATGGCCCCTTTGCTCCTCAGTTCCCTACTGGAGCTAAGTTTGAAGGCCACTTAATATGAGGAAGCAAGAGACCACAACAGAACCAGACACACAAGAAGAGGCATAGGACTTGTGACAGAAGACATAAACCACCAATATGAACACATTCTGCAAAAGCAGTGAAACATCCAGCAGACTAATACTTCAGACTGGGGTAAAGAAGGTGGGTGCACTGTAGCCCAATAAGCGGAGATTTCCTTGAAGTTCTACTGTTACTGGCAGGTAACTGTTCTGTCATTATTGAGGATATCTCCCCACTAGGAAACACCTTTGACACAATTTTCAAGCAGTACAAAGTAACCAAGGAAGATGGCAAAGTTTG
Organism: Neoceratodus forsteri; assembly: GCA_016271365.2. Classification (NCBI taxonomy): domain Eukaryota; kingdom Metazoa; phylum Chordata; order Ceratodontiformes; family Ceratodontidae; genus Neoceratodus; species Neoceratodus forsteri. The sequence goes on from CM057456.1 coordinate 860,728,109, forward strand.
ATATGAAATCAGGACAGCAAAACCAAAGCCCATGAAGTCTACATGGAATAGTGTCAATAACACAGTGCTCTGTAAAAGTAAGTACAGTGCTCCATGTGGTAGCTATACAAACGTTAGCAGCAGATACGCCCTGGAAACAGGCAACAGAAGTGGCCATACCTTGGGTACAGAGGCCAAGATCATCACCAGGAAGTTCCTTTCCATACTTCCTATAACAAAACATAGCACAGTTGGTCAGCCACTTGGACAAGCACTGCTCAGTAACAGATATGACTTCTCTCCCATGGGTGAATGAGACAAAAAGCTAAGAGGGCTTTCTGCAGTCCTTCATGCAATCCAGGTAGAAGCATAGAGTTCTATGTAACACAATGGTATGTAACAGAGCCTCACTCTTGTTAGCATCCTCAGGATAATACAGTGGTAGGTTTATTGTCTGATTCACCATGAGCTCAGAAACCACTTTGCGATTAGAATGTAAGGCCAACCTGTCCTTATGGAGTATCAAATAGAGGGCCCATGCATGAGTGCCTGAAGTTCAGAAATCCTTTGGATTGAAGTAATAGCAACCAAGATGAGAGCTTTCCATGAAAGGAAGCATAGGGTGCAAGTTGCAGCTGGCTTGAAAGGAACCAAAATCAGTGTCTCAAGAATAAAATTAAAGTCCCAGGGCAGAACCAGTTTATGACTTGGGAGACACATGTGCAGAATACTACTAAGGAATGTACAGGACAGTTCTAGTTGTGCCACCAAGCATCCATCAGTAGGGGCATGGAATCCCGAGATGGCAGTCAAATGCACCGTAATGGAAGAGTACTGCAGGCCAGAGTCTGATAAAGACAGGAGATTGGCAAGTACAGTAATAACAGGATACATAAATGGTTCCTCAGCGGAAGCACACCAGATGGAGAAACACTTCCATTTCAAAGAATATGTGTTTCTGGTGGAAGACTTCCAAGTCACCAGTAAGACATCAGCTACCTGCCTGCCAATGGTGACGGTCCTGTCTATGGAACCAGAACCACTGCTGCCAGCAATGGAATAGGCTTGTTAACATTTCTGAAATTGATGTCAAGAAACCTTGAGTCAACAACGCCCAGTGGAGGGGTCATGGCTGTTGTTGCCCGACAGCAGAGGCTATATATTGTCCATAGTAGGTATGGCAGCACCAGTCCAGGCCCCATCTTGCTATCTTAACAATGATTGGGAGGCTGCAGTTGACACCACTGGAGCAGGTGATGAAGACTTACCCTATTTCAGTAGAGAACTCAACCTCACCAGAGCACCATGTTTGCCACTATGCTAGTGGTGGCTAGAAAAGGAGAAAGGCTTCAACAACAATTTTCCTTGTCTTTGAATTTCTCTGTCATCTTTGCCAACCTAGGTGGTAATAGAGTCATTGGTCACCTGGGTGTCTCCGCATCCAGGGTAGGCAGTTGAGAGGAAGCCTGTTTGGATCAGGTGGCCTTCACATGTGCTTGCATGGCCTTAAGCCTACTTCTAGCATCTCCTTGTGGCCTGGATAAATCCTTGGTAGATCTTGCAGGCCCTCACATTGTGGGAGAGGTCCAAACAGCAAACACACATGGTGTGAACATTATCCTTATAGATACAAAGGTTCATACAAAAGTGTTGTAGAAGATATAAGGCAAATGTCCATTATTGCTCCCTTAATAGTAACTTAAACAACCTCCATTCATAGTATACTGATCCAGTTGTGTTTTTGGTGCTGTCTGTTCCCTTGTTCTCGGCACTACCTGCGGACCCTGCCTCCCCAGCACCCAACCCCGATTCATCTTGGCTTACCTCCAAGATGAGGCCACTGAGATGACCCCCTCATGGAGCGCATCCAGGTTACCGGTCACATCACTGTGACCAGCAGGGCTCCCCAAGCTTACCTCCCTAGTGGGGCTGCAAGGCTGGCCTTCCAGAGGAACATGATCTCGGTCAGGGTCAGGTACCTGGGAGGGCCTGTGACACCATGAGGTGGCATCATCTTCAGGGCAGGCAGCATTTTGTGTGGATGATTGATCCCTTGGGGCCAGGGATGTGCAATGACTGCCAGCGTTGCCCCACCCCCCCTTAAGTGATGGCGCCAGCAGCAGCGGCATATGGTCGATTCATCACGGTATAATTGGTCGCTGTCAAACTGTAGTGCCAATCTCATTGAAATGTAATCTTATCACCGGTAAAACAGGTAGCGGGCATAATGCAGTCACCGCAACCAGATACCCACAACATTTTGTCCGCCAATGTATGGCGACAATATTAACAGCATACATGGAACGGCAACTAATTAACTACATCGCAAATCTGATATTGTGTTATGATATCTATTTAATTTAGTCCAGCTCACGCTCTAGCAGAAAATTCCCCTACGTTACTCTGGCAGAATCTTGTGGTGTCTAAGGGCCGATTCCCAATGGGAGTGAAAAGGTGCCAAATTTAAATCACAGCCACGACTCTGTCCATGTGGTCCCCTGCTAAATCAGTACCTGCTTGAGTCCGCAGTGGCATCCTGGAGCTCCGGTCCTGGGCAAGGGTAGGTAAGCTGCACTGTTGGGGGGGTAGTCCAGCTGATTTCTGCGGCGGCATCCTGGAGCTCTGGTCCTGGGCAAGGGTAGGTAAGCTGCACTGTTGGGGGGGTAGTCAGGCTGATTTCTGCAGCGGCATCCTGGAGCTCTGGTCCTGGGCAAGGGTAGGTAAACTGCACTGTTGGGGGTAGTCCAGCTGATTTCAAGTGCAGCATCCTGGAGCTCCGTCCCTGGGCAACAGAAGCAATGCTTGTGCACAGAGCTATTACAAAAGTAACAAGTAATATTAGGAAAATCTAATGAATGAAAAGAATTTCAGTCAGAACACCTCTCATTAATAAAAATAAAAAGTGAGTGGTGGCGCATGGGGGGCAGGCAGGATATTTATTTGTTTGCAAACAATGAACATCAGATGGCAGTACTGCGCTATTGTTTCACACTTCATATTGGCATCGCGCTGTTTTAGCATGCGCTTAATTTTATGAGCTATTTTCACCGTATACCGCAAGGGCAGGTAAGCTGCACTGTTGGGTGTAGTCCTGCTGATTTATGCGTGAGCATCCTGGAGCTCCGGTCCCTGGGCAAGGGTAGGTAAGCTGCACTGTTTGGGGGATAGTCCAGCTGATTTCTGGGGTAAGTCAGGTCTGCGACTATTTGTCCAGTTTCCATATTTTTACCGTGACTTCTCCTATCTACGAGTTATGTCGATGACTGAATGTACGGCTTTTATTTGTCCCCGCTACGAAATGTCTGCATGATTTTGACCGCAACATTTTGTCCGGGGATCAATCGACTGTACACTGCAGCGGCAGTACCCCCAGCCTCTGCCAGAGGTCCACAGAGCACCAGACACTCTTCCCCCTTCCCCAGAGAAGGAGAGCAGTCCCTGAGATGCTCAATCCTTCTCCCCAGTCAGCCCTCCAACTCCCAAATCTGTCTCCAAACCCAGGATGTTGGCACTGCAAGTGGACGCCTTGCCACTGTGCTGGTGGGCCGATCCCTATCCAGTTTTTTTTTAAATTCTCTCTTGTTTTTGCTGTATGATTTCAATTGGTAGGGAATTCCAGGGGTTAACAACTCTTTGCGTGAAGCAGAACTTCCTTTTCAAAGTATTACATTTCTACTCAGTGATTTGTAGTGGGTGACTCCTGGTTTCATCATGAATTTGTTTAAAATCAAAGTTAATTTCATTAAACATGGCTGAATTTAATAATTATGTACTATATCAAACTTTTGTAAAAGGTCACCCGAAGTTGTTTGTTTCTAGTGACATTAATGCAAGTTGTATTAATCTAGTTTTATTGGGGTCACTTTAATTTCCAGTATTAATTATGTTACATTTCTTTGTGCACTTTCAATTGGTTTATGTCACATCTTTTGTAGAGGCACCAAAACTGGGTATCACAGTCGAGCTGTGGCCTAACATACTATGCCATGTACAAGGGGAGAAGGATGCTTTTGTTCCTAGACTGTATGTTATTTTTCATATCTCATATTATTCTGTTGGCCTTTGAAATGGCATGATTACACTGCCTAGTGCTTTTAAGTTTTTTAATTATATCAATACCCAGGTCCCTTTCTTTGGTTGTTGTAGTAAGTATTGTGTTGCACAATGTGTACATTTGAAGAACATTGTTTCTTCCTACATGCCTTACTCAGTATTTGTCTAAATTAAAATACATTTCCCATTTGGTTGTCAAAGATGATATTAAATCCAGATCACTTTGTATACTATCACTCTGTTCAATAGTTGCAGATGGTCCAACGAGCTTTGTGTCATCGTGTACTTTACATTCCAGTTGGTCAAATTTATGGTGAGGTCTGAAATAAAAATCTGAAAGATTGCTGGCCCAAGAACTGACTCCTGCAGCACCCCCCTAGTCACTAACCCATAATCAGAGTGAAAACCATGTATAACCACTTTCTGTGACCTGTTGTCAAGCCACTTAGTGATCCATTGTAGTACTTTGTAACTGATCCCTTTCTGTTCGGGTTTTTTGTGAAATGGCCCAGTGTGGCTCCAAGTCAAGAACCTTGCTCAGGTCTAAGAAAATTATGTCACGTGGACTTTTGTTATCTAAAGCGTTACTCACCTTTTCATAAAAGTTTAATAAATTGGTGAAACATGGCCTACCCTTTGACAGATCCATGTTGGTCTGTATATCCATTTGGTATGTATTTTAGCATTCTGTCCCTAATGACATTACCTAACATTTTGCCTATATCAGAGGTAAGGCTTATTGGTCCATTATTACACGGGTTTGATTTGTAACCCTTCTTGAAAATGGGAACCACATCCACTGTGCGTTAGTCATTTGGAATATTACCAGAGCCCAGTGATTTTTCAAAAATCTTTTTTTAGTGGGGTTATTACAGTAGTTGTTCTTTCAATATTTTGGGTGTATGTACTGATATATTATCTGGTCCTGGTGATGAGCTGACTTTGAGGTTATCAAATTGTTTCCTAATTTCTTCCAATGAGATAATCATTTCTCTGAAGTACATTCAGTAATGGAATGGATTTTATTCTGGTCAGCAGCTAGCTCCCTGATTAAACCCTGGAATAAGCAGTACTCAGTCAAACTAAAGATGGAGATGGATTTACTATCTCATCTCAGCCTGATAGCTGAGGCCTTCAATGTTAAATTCACTGACCTGTCCTCCTGTGAGGGTCTCTGGACATATTTTGGACCGCAGGACACAGACGCTTTTACTTCCTATTGCTCTCCTTCTACTTTAAGGCTGCCTCCCATAAGGAGATCTGTAAACTCCTCAGTACCCTACCCAATTACAGTATGGTGAGGCAGGTAGACATGGCTTGTACCCTAAATTAATGTAAATGATCTCTGAATACATTGCTGATCCACTCACAAAAATATTCTCCCAGTCCCTCTCCACATCATCTATGTCATGACTCTGGAATCAGGTGAGGGTGATGCCACTCCCCAAAGGGGGTGACCTGTCCTTGCTTGAAAACTGCAGTCCTGTCTCTATTCTGTCTCCCCTGAATAAGCTCCTGGAAAGGATTATTTTTTCACCAAATTTCTGACTACGTGTTAAGTACTCTCTTCTCTCCCCCCACCAGCATGGATTCAGATAAAGTACAGTACCACAACTGTCCAAAAGAAGGCAGTGCTCACAGATGGAGCAGGTGCTGCAAAAACATCAAGCAATGTACACATAAGAAACCAGCACTCTGGACAACTTAATTCAAACAAGAGTATTTGTTTACTTAAATTTAAATCATACTTACAAACAGTAAGAAAGCAATTACGTAAGTGCGAAGTGCTACGCTCCCACGCTATTTCCCAGCCTCGGGGCTTCGGGGTGTGCTACCCCTTCTTCAGGAGGTGTGGCTTGTGTACCCATCCTGTGCAATATATACTCACAAGAACAGCTGTGTCATATAAATAAATTAAATTCACCATTAAAGTACTAAATAAGTGATTGTAGTGTAATAAATGATTCCAGCCAATGAGAGCATTCCCTGCAAGTCAGCTCTATTTAGCGTCGGTGCAGAAACTAATTTAAAGAAAATTTTCCAAATAGCTGCACTCAACACTGTTGGCATGCACTGATCACTAAAGTAAACTTAGAGGCCCCAATTCTAGAAGGGTGGTGCAAGTCGCACTAAACGCAACTTGCACCACCCGCAACTGCGACATTGACCCTGCACCCTATTCTAGTAGGGACAGGGTAATTGCAGCTAAGTCCTGTGACTTGTGACATGTGGCCAGGTATGCCAAACTGTGAGTGCACCTAGCGAGCATGTCACAAGCCACTACAGCAGGGCAGTGTGGTCAACCTCCACCCTGTGTTCTCTACCCGGAGTCACTAGCACAAATGTGACATACTCTAGATAGTTTTTGTTATGTTTTCAGTCATTGGGAAAGAGTCATAATTTCTTGTTCTAGTGGTTTCACTGTTGCAGCCAGTTTACTGCGCTTTTTCATTGCCCCTCAGTCGTGACTGGCATAGTTTTTCTCTCACTCATTAGGTTGTGCCGTCACTGAGTTCTGTATGAGCATTGAAAGACACACTAGAAATTAATTTCTGAACATGTTTTCCATTAGAGTGCATACCTTAACTTAGTCGGCGGCTGGCCATGGAGGAGGTGAGAGGTGGGCTGTGCCAGTCGCTGTTGGGGACGGTGGAGGGGTGCAGGGTGGCTGGCACAACTGGTTAGGGGGCCACTAGGCTACCAGGGAATTTGTGATATGTCTTTATTCTACAATGTTCGTGGGGGCCACTAGACTACCAAGGAATTTGCAATATGTCTTTATTCTACAATGTTCGGGTGGGGGCAATAGACTACCAGGGATTCAGGGATCTATATTTAAATCATATAGATCGTGGGGGCTGCTAGACTACCAGGGATTCGGGGATCTATATCTAATTCATATAAATCAGGGAGGGCCGCTAGACTACCAGGGAAGGCTAATTGCCGCATATGCTGCTAGCGACTTGTGGTTCGGGGCACGGGTAGGGGGATGGCAGCACCATCCTGTGAGGCTTGTGCCAATGGGTGGTTCAGGGGGATGGGGGTATGGGTGGCCCTGCAGGGGCCCACTGGGGCATGCTGGCATGTGGGGTGGACATGATAGCATGTCTGCAGGTGGGTCTACAGGACCCCCGGGGAGGGCGGCCATAGGTTACACCTGCTAAATGCTGGTGTAACTTACATTGCCCGTTCTCCTCCAGGGGTTCTTGTAGAATCCAAATGGTGGGGACTTTGTGACTGCCCATCTAGAATGGGGTGCAACTGCTGCCATAAACCCCCTAGCAACATGTCGCAGGGGGTTTATGGCACATCTGGGAGCATATCTGCTGTTTGGCGCAAGTGGCTTGCGCCATGTCACAGGCCACTTTGTAGAACTGCGCATGTCACAACTGCTGATGTAAGTTGCTACATGCACCATTCTACATGGCACAAGTGCTGTTACGCCAGGCGTAACTGTACTAGAATCGGACCCAGAGTCTGCAATTACCTTAAAAAAGATACACATTTAATCACACACAAACAAATAGGTACTATGACGCCATAGTATTAGGACGGTGCATTCATATTTTTATACATAAATTATTATATTCAGAGGATAAATATTATTGCACTTATTCATTTAGGTTATATCACTAGAAGGACAGGGCTTCTTCATTTTTGTGCATTTTAGGTTATAATGCGGGCACAACAGAAACTAAAACAAAATGCACTCGCGTTTAGGAACATAGATATAGTTGCTAATCCCATTGCATCATTAAAGCCATTAGGCTTTAGGGTCTTCAATTTAAAAATCCACATTGACTCCTTTTGGCTTAATTTTAAATCCCATTCCCCAGAATGGTTCCATGTGATAACGGCGATCACAGAAGGTGATCGCCGTTAAGTGGTATGTCATCCCCAAAATCAATTTCAGCATGTACTCTACCAGCACACAGCAAAGGACCTGAAACTTACTTTTTTAATTAGAGCCCCCCACACCCTCCCATGGGGGAGCTTCACCCCATGCACCCCCTATTTAAGGATTCTCAACTCCAGGGGGGTGCATGTCAGGGTGAGTGCAAAACAAAAAATATCTTGGATGGTGCACAAAAAAAGCGACCACACCTAGGACTGAACCTGGTACCCTCCCAACCCTAGCCTACCAACCACCCACCACGCCACATGGCCAGCTCGGCAACCAACTGCTGCACTACACCCCACAAACCCTCACTCCCCTTCCACCCATCGCACGGCATGCTCACCCCCCCAGACATGTGTACATATAGCAACATCCTGTTGCTATATTCATGGACCCCCCCCATCCAGTCACTCTCTGCCGGTAGCCCTGTGGACAGGCACAGGATTGAGTCGCCCTTTTTGAAAGCATTCAATCGCAGTTGCAATTGTCACAGGCTACCCCCTGATCCTTGAAAGGGACATACTCAATACCACAATAGGATATGGTATGTATTTCATGATTCCATACTTCCCTTAAATGTCTCCCAATAGGATGTGCCAAATCAAGCTTTTTAATGGCTCAAATATGTTCCTGAATGTGCTCCTTTAGTGCCCATGTGGTTTGACCTATACATACTTTACCACAATCACACCACAATGGGATAAACTACATATTTTGTATTACATGTTATAAATTCATGAATTTTCATTTCCCTCATACCTAATCTACCCAGGTTTGTAAAGCTTCTGTATTGCACTGCATTTTTGCATGTTACACATCTCTTGCATGGGTAAAATCCAATCCACACGATTTTTCTCCTAACCATGTTGTTTTATTTATTGGGTCACTAAATTCACTTCATGTTAGTAGATCTTTTAAACTTCTACCTTCCTAAAGGTGACTAGGGGACCTGATGATTGTACAACTTTTAAATCTTTATCAATGCCCAGAACATGATAAAGTTTTAATTATGTAACCATGTCCAATGAACTCCGGCCATAAATTGACACAAATGTTACCTATTCTCTGGGAGACTCCCATAATTTGTACTGCATTAGATTCAATCTTGCTACTGTATTAACCTTATCTGATGCCTTTGCAAAACTGCATCCTCATAGTCCCTGTTTTTAACCTTAGAAACAGGTCTGTTTTTTGCCGATTCAAAATCCTCATTGTTGGTACAATTCCTTTTAACCATGTAAGCTGACCATACAGAACGTTATTTATAGTGTGCTTGGATGTGAATTTTTGGCATGCGGCACACTATTGCCTGCTGTCTCCTTTCTAAAACTTTTGGTGGAGAGTGTTACCTGTTTCTTCAGAAAGTTCTAAATCCAAGAAGCTTATATTTTTCTACCAACTTGTGCCGTGAAATGCAGACTCAAAGAGTTATTATTCAAGTTTAATAAAATCTTGAATAGATTCTTCTATTCCCTCCTAGATTATTAGTAAATCTTCTATGAAACATTTGTATTTCACAATATTAGTGAAAAATGGATTTTTAATGGCGTCCTCAATGGCCCTCCCTTCCACCAACCCATGAACGGATTGACATAAGAGGGGGCTACCAAGGACTCCATTGCCATAACTCATTCCTGCTGGTAATACCTCCCATCAAACAAAAAAGAAATTTGATTTTAGAATTAGCACCAAAGCAGCAGTAATAAATTCTATAGGGTATTTGATGCTTGATTTCTGTAACATCTTTGACTGCCTGTATTTCTGGGTCATGTTGTATACTCATGTACGATGCTGATACATCTACTATTAACCAAACATAGGAATCTTTCCACACCAAATCTTTCAGTTCCTGCAGAACTGCTATGGTGTCTCTCAGGAAGGAACTCAGTCTCACTACCTCCTGCTGTAAAAACTATCTAAGTATACAACAAGGGGTTCCATGGGGAAACTGCAACCAGAGATTACTGGGCAGCCTGGTGGATTTAATTTATTTTCATGAGCCTTTGGTACATGATAAAACACTGGGACAAACGGGTATTCAGTGCTTAAATAATCAAAATCTGAATCAGTAATCCATCCTTTTTCTAAAGAGTTCATTAAAAATAACTCTATCTCAGCTTTATACTGATTTATGGGATTCTTTTTTTAAAACAGTATAAATTTGGGCATCCAATAATTGTCTCATTGCCTCTTGCACATGATATTCTTTATCCAGGACCACAAAATTACCACCCTTATCTGAGGGCTTAATTATTATATCTTTTATCTGTTGTAGTTCTGACAAGGCCACTCTTTCATCTTTATTCAGATTGTCCCAGTGTTTTTCAGTTTTTGCTTCCTTTATTAGGTCACCTGTACTTCTTAGTACAAGCTCCTAAAAGACTCTTAATACTTCACTACCTGGAGTCGGTTGCATAAAAGTTGATTTCTTTTTAAGTTTTGTTTTTACGGCTTCAGTTTGTACCTGTAAGGTTACTCTCTCCAATGTTTCTGCTGACATTCCCTCACTAGTTCTGTCTTCACCCTCCTTCTCGAATGCCTCCTCAGCTACATGCAGGTAACTAATTAATTAATTCTCACTGATGTCTAAAACTGAAGTGTACCACACCCCAAAGCATCGAGGTTAGGAAAGAGTGTGGGAGCATTAAATGCAACACTTGGTACTTTTGTAATTGCTTTCTTACTGTTTGTAAGTACGATTTAAATTTAAGTAAATAAATACTCTCACTTGAATTATTATTTGTCCAGAGTGTTGGTTTCTTATATGTACAGTACCACAACTGCCCTTCAGGTTCAGTGACCATGTTGTCGAAACCATGGATGAAGGCAGGCTAACTGGAGCTGTTTTTGTGGATCTTATGAAAGCATTTGCTGCCAGGCAAAGGGGGTGGCCTCAAACCTTAATATTTAGGGTCAGTAAACTTAAAGAAATTGGTGATATTCTGTTCTCTATAAAGTTATAGGGGCTTACAATTCTGCAGTTTAAATAATTGTGAAATGCAATTTAACGTTTCTGAAAATGTGGCAGCTTATAACTCAGTCACCTTTAAAGATAGAAATTTACAACTTAATGCACTTCTGCATGGACCTTGGTAAAGTCATCATTCCACATATAGTACAAGTTGGATAAATACTTTTCAAAATGGATGGAAATAACTGAAATCACAAATCTGGCAAACTTTCGCAACATTGTAATTGAAATTTTGCAAAATTTCACAGAATTGAAACCAGAATTTTGCCAGCAGAATTTAAATTTCACCAAGCCCTATTAATTATTATATTTTCTGAATAGGTCTATTTATGAATCCTGAATTGTATCTTAGTATTGTGTTTTTATTGTGCCATTTGTACATGGAAGAGAAAATCCTGATCACCGGCTGGGAAAATGCCTCTAGCCCAGTGTGCCGTATGATCGGCACACGAGGAGTTTTCGGCATTCTCAGTGGCTTTGAAAATCCAGCCCATTATGTTTTTTTTCTGAATTGGATCTAATTATGTTTTCTGAAGGAGGTCTAATTATGTTTTCTGAATGGGTGTAATTATGATTTCTGAATTGGGTCTAATAATTGTGTTTTCTGAATTGGATTTAATTACATATTCTGAATGGGTTTATTATAATTTCTGAATGAGGTATAGTTATTATATTTTCTGAATAGGTCTAATTATGATTCCTATATAGTGCTGACTAGTATGTTTTCTGAATGTACTTATTACGTGTTATGTATTGGTTCTAATTATTATGTTTTCTGAATTAGGTCTAATTATTATGTTAGTGAATTAGGCTTGATCATTGTGCTTTCTAAATTTAGTCTGATTGTAATGTTTTCTGAATTAGTCTAAGTATTATATTTGCTGAATTGGGTCTAATTAAGATGTTTTCCAAAGTTTTTCCACAGGGGATAACCCCCCCCCCTTTGTTTTTGTTTTGTTTTTCTAATGGCCGATGAGGTTAATTTAATTGAGTGAATCATAAACTTCTGCTTTACATTGATCATGTGGTTTGAATCCTTAGTCAGCACAGGTTTTAAATAATTATTTTTTGCTTTACGCTTTATTTTTATTGCATTTTATAGCAATACATACAGCCAAATAAACTGCTTACAAGACAAGGTCTGTAACAAATATGTAACAGTAGCACAATAATTAATGCAGGTATCAAGAAACACTCAGGTCTTAGTGATACATCTTGGAGGACTTACTAATACTTGGAAACTCAGAAGGTTTTACACATTCCATTTAATTTTTTTAATTATTTTTATTCTCCTCTGCTCAAGCCCACCAACCTACTTAGCCCCTGGCAACTACCCAATCCTATTACCCCAGCCAGTTCTGGACAGTGCTTTATCTTCATCCATATATTAAATAGAGCAATTATGGGAGACTGTGTGTATAGGCTATTGAGATACCTTGAAGTTCTGCCACTGTCCATAAACCATTAGTTATTTACTTTGGTGGTTAGCTTATATAAGGAGAACCAATAGATACATCAATATAATGAATGATATATAAGCAGTAGTGCGTTACGAGATTTTTATACACCTTATGTGTGTGTAGCTCAACAAACTATGAGAATGAAGCCTGAGTCATTTGTAAAGCAATACATATGATGGATGCATAAAAAACAGTAATTTTACTGCCTGTAATTTTTTTTATAATTATTAGTTTCAAAACCAAAACAGCAGTGTCTAGTTTCTCAAGAAAATGAAACTGCATTCCATATAGAAACACATTGTTTTTGTCAGCAGACAAAAACTATTTAGCCCATCTAGTCTGCCCCTCTTATCCTTGCTTATTTTGCCACCACACACTCTGCCTGGTCTCCAGCCCCCCCCCCCACTTTGATACCAGTTTTCCTTTATATTTATCCCATGAATGCTTGAAACCCACCACGGTTTTTGCCACCACAACACCTACTATACTATATTGTGCCACTCCTGCTTGCCCAAGCCATACTACCACCAGCCTTGGACCATGGAGCACAAGCCATGTCTATCAAGATCAGCCCGACCCATCCAAGGCCCCCTTGCAGTCACAGTAGCATACATCCCACTGCAAGCAGTCCCATGCACTCCACTCCTTTACATATACATCACTGGCCTCCCGAGATAAATCTGAACATATCATCCTGGGGACCTCAACCTTAATTGGCTCCTGACATGACCACTGCCTCCAGGATGCTCTCACAGCTCTAGACCTACATCAGTTGGTGGCTCAGCCCACCAGGCACAACCCCACTACAGGCAAGGACTCCTTGCTGGCTGTCATAATCTCCAATTGGCCCCATAGAATAAAGGATATAACAGTCCTCTCAGACTCCCTGAGTGACCACTCACCAATTATCTGCACCTGGTCAGGCAAACAACCCACCCTTGTGCCAACCACTACATTCCAGCACATCCTCTGCCCAGGGAACCTCACCAAATTCAAGGAACACCTTGTCCACTGGGACTGGTCTCTGATTTATCAGGCCACTAGCGTGGACACTGCACTAGACTACTTCCACAAGTCATTTACCTCTGCCTGTGACACATTTACCCCCCAAAAAAAACACTGCAAGCAAAAAACGCACCCTGAATAACTCCCGCAGTCATCCAGCAGCTAAAGTACAGAGACAGCCTGTGGTACAAGGCTAGGGACTCAGCAAAGACTGTTGACAGACAGGCCTATCATGCAGAATGGAATAAATGTACCTGGGCTATCCACCAGGTGAAAGCTGAACACTAGGGCCCATCTTACCTCCTCCCTATGAGGGGTCCCTCTGAAAATTTTAGGACAACATAAAACAGTCAATAGCAAATTTCAGTCCCCACCCCTTGCAGATCTCAAAAACCGGCTTAGTCACCACTGACCTGAAGGAAATAGCCAATGCCCTCAACACCAGCTTCACCGACCTGAGCTCAGTCCTCCCTCAAAATGTCTTCAGGCCCATCCCACCTCAGACCCCCCAGATCTCTTGCCCCACCTTTCTACCTAAGGGCAATCATACCTCGAGGCAGAGCCATACCTAGCCAAGGCCCTGAAGGCTCAGCCCCTTGAATGACCCACTTGACACTAAACTACTCTGCCTGGCACTGGACGTACTGCTCCCCCCTTATGGGCCTCTTGAATCCTCCTTTTGCCTTGGTTAATTTCCCAAAAAGTGGAAAAATGCAGTAGTGATGCCCATCCACAAAGGTGGGGACCATCTATCCATGGGGAACTACCAACCAATTTCAATCCCCCCCAAAGCCCTAAAAAAAGTGGTGGCTGATCAGCAAACAATCTACCTAGACAATTATAACCTGCTCTGCAGCCAACAGCACGGTTTCCGCGCTGGGCACAGCACAGCCATGGCCCTCCTGGAATTCTCAACCTATATCCATGCCACACTTGATAAGGGACAACTAGCAGGAGCCATGTTTGTAGATCTCTCCAAGAGCTTTGACACGGTCAACCATCCCCTCCCTTCTGGACATCCTCTTTAAAATTGGTTTCTCACAAGGGCCCCTTGACTGGCTCTCCAGCTACCTGACAGCATGGACACAGTGTGTTAGGATCAATACCACGATATCCCTTTCCTGCCCAATATGCTCAGGAGTGCCCCAGAGCTCTATCCTGGGGCCATTACTCTTAGTCTCTTTCTCAATGTCATCTCCTCCCTCTGCCCTGGAAAAATCTTGCTTTATCACGGACATCGACATCCTTTGTGCCTCCCATTCAAACCCAACCAGCCTGCAGGCCTCGCTCCAGCACTCCTTTAGCCTGGCTGAACATTGGTTCAGTCAGAATAGGCTAGTTATAAACCTGATAAAAACAAAGGCCCTACTATTTGCACACCATCAGAGCAAACTAAAGAATTCACCCCTCCATCTTGTCTCCAGTTCACTACACCCACTAGAACAGGTCTGCTTCTACAAATACCTAGGGGTTACCTCCGACCCTGCCGTCACCTTCCATGCCCACATACACACACTCACATCTGCAGTGAACACCCACATTGGCCTTCTCTATTGTCACAAGGACTGCCTATTCCCTGAAGCATTGAGGCTAGCCATTACCTCATCTGTCATGTCCTTGGTAGACTACGGGCTACTAATCTATGGTGCTGCAGACACCAAAGCTGTCAACAAAATTAAAGTAGTCATTAACAAAGCCTGCAGGCTCCTGTCAGGTGCAGGACAGACAACGCACACTTGCACCCTCTACTCCCTAACACAGATCCTGAATTTTGATGAGAGGCTCCAGTATCAGGCCTGCCTCACAGTCAAGAAATATCTCCAAGGTCTAACACCTCCAGGAGTATCAGTATCCTAAATACCAAAAGCACACAGTGAACACTCGCAGCACTAACACTGCCTTCATGTTGGTCCCCAGGGTCAAGACAACCCTGGTCAGAGATCCTTTATTGTCAGGGCCCCCCACCTTCTAAGTGCCCTCCTCCATCAATCACCAGTCTCACCAATCTGGGGCCCTTCAAAGCGGTCCTCAGGAGCCACTTCCTTCACTTCCCACTCCTGCACCTGCCCATAGCCATACTTATCTGCTACCTGATAGCCTGTGCCCAATCCTCAGCATGCTATCAGTTTTTATCGCCTTGACAAAGTCTAATTTTTCCAGACTGCACTGTTTCCTCTGACAATGACTAGTCCCTATGTTACAGGGACCTGTTTAGCTAACAATATGTATTGGCCATATCTTTCTAAGTTGCTACTTATGTTGTGTCTTTGTAACTATGCTCCCCACCCTGCTTAGCTAACATTATGTATAGGCCACATCATTCTAAGTCTCCTCTGTGTATTATCTATTTAACTGTGCTCCCCACCCTCTGTACCCTGCCTTAATGTTAAACCCAGTGTCTCTGTAACCTGACGTGGAGCCTTTGGAAATGAGTCTATGACTCAAAGGTTTGTAAGTCCAATATACATAAATAAATAAATATATAAAATAAATACAAGATTGTTCCAAGCACCCACCATCCTCTCAGTGAAGAAATACTTCCTCACATCCCTTCTAAACTTCCCCCCTCCAGCTTCATTGTATGCCCCCTAATTCTTGTACACCTTCTTTTTCTGGAAAATGCTTCCTTCCTGTATTTTTTTCACCTCCATGAGGTATTTAAAGGTCACTGCCATGTCCCTCCTCTCTCTCCTGTCTTACTTCCTGTACATCATTTACCTCCAGGATGTATTTAAAGGTCTTTATCTTGTCCTCTTCCTCCTGTCTTCCAGGGTGTTCATATTTAGATCCCTCCATCTCTTCTCATAGGACATTTGGTGCAGCTCCTCCACCATTTTTGTTGTTTCCCTTCTTGGATGGCCTCTACCCTGTCTATGTCCTTTCTGAGGTGTGGTCTCCAGATCTGGACACAGTACTCCAGATGTGGTCCCACCAATGGCCAATACAGTGGCAACACCACCTCCCTCTTTCTGCTGGTGATACCCCTCCCTATGCACCCCAGCATCCCAGTAGTTTCCTTTCTGCTTTGTCGCATTTCCTTGCCACATTATGGTAATCTGTTTTGATTAGCTCAATAACACCCCCCCCCCCCATATTCTTCCTCTGGATGTCTATGCCTAAGGTGCATGATTTTGCACTTTTTTTGCATTGAAACACAGCTGCCATACCCTTGACAATTCCACAAGCTTTTTCAGGTCTCTTCATTCTCTCCACCCCCTCTGGAGTGTTGACCCTATTGCAGATCTTTGTGTCATATGCAAAGAAGCACACCTCAACACCTTCCAGTTCTTCTGCAGTGTCACTCATAAAGACATTAAAGAGTAGTACAGTCAAAATTTGCAAAAAACATATGTTGTGCAGTATTTTGATTTGTGTGCATAGTTTAGTGTGTCCTCGCCTTTGTCTGCTGTTAGGATCTTTTTTTCTAAATTAGCCTGCAAGTTTTTCAGAACTTTCTTGGCCCCTGGGAATGTTCATCTTAACATGGTTTATTGCTCTTCTAGTTCCTACAATGCCTTCTATGCCATGCGACAATGATGTATCCAGGAACATGAATTCAGCAAGCACAGGTTTAGAATCAATTTACTACAACAGAACTGTGGTATTAAGTAACTTTCCTTATCCAGAAAATTAGTTATGTTGCTGTATTGGTCCTTGTGACAAAAGATCCAGAAAAAAAGAGATGATTTGATATCTTTTATTGGATCAACATAGATGTTAAAAAGAAAATAGGTGCTTCAGCTTTCAGATTACATGGAATCATATTTTTGTAATGAAGGGTTCCATGTAGTCCAAAAGCTCAAGCACCTATTTTCTTTGTGGGTTATTTTTGTGATAAAGGATTCCATGTAATCCAAAGGCTCAAACACCTACAGTATTTTCTTTTGTAACGTCTATGTTGATCCAATAAAAGGCATCAAATCATCTCTTTTTTTCATCTTTCCTTATCTATTGAGCACTAATTGCTACATTTACAGTTTAGCAAACATTTGAGGGCTAATTGAGTGGATTATTCTGTAAGAAAACAGCTAGAGTTTTTACTAAATCTAGTATTGATTATCTGGGGTGATTTGTGTGTTTTTATGGCTGTGTGTAATTTGATGAAATGAAAAGTTTTAAAAGCAAAACATTTATTGCTGCTGGCTAGACTTGACACACACATAGACAACAAAAATATTGAATCAGAGCTATTCATCAGAGTCCAGAACATCAGGGTCTAGTCTCTAGTACTTGCTGAATCAGTGGTCCTGGACACATCACTGTCACATGGGACAAGAGGCATTATAGGAAAAGGAAAAGCAAATAAACCTTGTTAAGATGGAGATCCCAAGGGCCATAAAATTACCATATAAGTAAAGGCTAATTTAGAAAAAAATTCCTAACAGCAAACAAAAGGAAGGACACACTAGAACTACACACACAAATCAAAAACTCTTCACAACATGTTTTTGCAAATTTTGATTGTACTACTCCTTTAAAGAGAACTAGGCCCAGTACTGAGCCCTGAGGAATTCCACTGGTCACTTTCCCTTCCCCGTGTGAGTGGTGTTAACCAGCACCTCTGTTCCCTATCTGTCAACCAATTATGTACAAAGTGTTAGCCAAATATGTACCCAGTGTACCATCTTGCTTCCCACCCCCAAGCTTCCCATTTTTTTTATGAGCCTCCTGTGTTGCATGGTGTCTAAGGCCTTGCTGAAGTCTAAGTAGGCCACATCACCACCACACCTGTTCTATTTCTCTGATCACCCAGTCAAAGAAATCTGTCAGGTTTGTCTACCTGATCTCCCATCCATGAATCCATGCTGCCTTGGGTCCAATAACCCACCAGATGCAAGGACAACACTATGGTTACCCAAGCCCAGGAGAAAAGACAGCTGTGACAAACTCCAAAATACACATGCCATAAAGCATGCTCATGTATTACAGAGTTTGAATGCTTGGTTTTAGTGTATTGGTTCCACTAATCAATAATTAAATGCAGAAAAAACCACAGAGCATAGTGTATTATTAGTTTTGTTTAATTAAATCTGGTTTATTCATTTTCAACATTAAACAGACAAAACAACAGCAAAGAACTATAGTTTGACATAATACAACTACACAACCCTCCCCACACACACACTTCCCAGTGCATACATAGATCGGTTGCAAAGTCAGTAACATGGCTGTCACCTTATTAATCTGATGCTTTGAGCTAACTGATAGGTTGTTAGCCTTGTAGTCTGTGTACAAAACACTGCACATGTAGGCTCCTATGACATGTAAGCCTCATTCAACTGGTTTATTCAAGTAGCAAAAAGTAGGATATGCAGTTTCTCCCATCTCTGCCTATCTAGGTTTAGTTTGCTGGTCATACTTGTAATCATTTTTTCAGCTTGAACTGTGAATAAGATTTCCTTGTGCCATTCAACATATGCAGGAACCTCTTTGTCCTTCCAATGTCTAAGAAGCATTTTTTTGGCACAGGCCACCACCAATGCCATATATGCTTCTGTTACCCAGATAATTTTGTTACCCAATTAATATACCTTTAAAATTGCCTGTGAAGCAGATTTCCAACTGGAATGTCTGATCTAGTTCCAAGAGAGGACTTAATTTATCTTTAATTGTTTCCTAGAGGCGTTGGGCTTTCTCTCAATCCCATAGGATGTGCTATAGTGTCCCAGAAGATTTCTTACATCTTGAGCAGATGTCAGTAGGCAGTCTGCTCATTCCACAAGTTTATTGGTGTATAATACATATTGTGTAAGATTTTAAGTTGCATCAAGCAATATCTTTTTTTAATTCAATATACTTTATTGTTTTTTTCCACAATATAACCAGAACAAAAACAAGAAAACGTGAACAATAAAAGGAAAAACAAGAGTTACAAAAAGCGGACATACAAAATCAAATAATCAAAACAAAATATTACATACAGAAAATCCCCCATCTACCCATAATCCCCCTCCCCATCCCAGATCTGCACATTGATGAGAAATAAATAAATAAATAAAACGGGGAAAATACAGGATAATCTAAAACTAAAGTACTATAGGGTTAAAGTGCAAATACTGAGAAGCCACTATGGTTTCCATAGGGACATCAAAGTCATAAGGGGCTCCCAAGTAGTCTGATAGTATTGGGGTCTATGCCTCAAACTTGTGATATGCTTTTCTAACTGGATAGTGAGAAGGATTTCACAGTACCATTCTAGTATCGTGGGGAGTGAGTCTTCTTTCCAGTGTCGAAGCATAGTCAGCTTCGTAATGGAGGCAATTAAGGTCAGATGGGCCTGATGTAATAATGGTGTTCTTCGAGGATATACAGCCAACAACAAGATTCGGGGGTAAATGAGGAGTCTAAGCCTAGAATGGGATCCAATACTTGTTGAATTGCATTCCAGAAAGTCTGAGTGCAGGAGCACTCCCACAACATGTGGTAAAGAGAGCCTGGGCCTGCTTACATCAGAAACAGTCTGGGGAGGATACAAGTCCAGCGAGACGTAATCTGTCTTGCTTAATGTATTTGTAATTTGTGCTCCAGACTTTAGTCCAGAATTCTACTTCTGCCAGTAGGGAGAGCTCCTGCGCCTAGTAATAACAGATTCAGGTTGGAAGACCGTGATCTAAAGCTTGAAGTTATTTATATATCCTCAAAACTATGTGAGTAGTATCTGTTCCTTGGAAAATTTGTTGCAGCCCATGAGAAGACTGATCGAACCAGTCCTGTTTGTTATTAAAGGTTACTATTGCATTCCTGATTTGCATGTATTTAAATATGTCTTTGGTGCTAAGCCGAAAACGGGTCTGTAAAGTCTGAAAAGGAGCCACAGTGTTATCTTGCAGTAGGTCTGCTAATGTACTGTGCTTAAGCTGTGGAAGAAATGAGGAAGGGATGGGACGATAGTCTATTTAAAAATGTAAGTTACGAAAGAGGGGTTGAGCAGACGATATGTGCCAACTCACTGAGAGATACTGAAGAATTTGCTGCAGAGCTTTAAGCAACCAGGCCATTGGGTAGTTTTGAGTAACCGAGAAAGTTTAGAAGGTTTCGTGTATACCAAGGCAACCAGGGAACTATCTACACTATGCGCTAATTCATGTTCAATATTTAACCATGCAGGGATATAAGTACTTCCCCTTCCCAAAGAGTCCACCTTGTACCAAAGGGCTATTCTACTAAGGTGTTGGGCCCCATAATAAGTAAGGGATGGGAGGCAAGCCTCCTGTAATTTAGGGGCCGTTAACTTAAGGTACGCCCTTCTAGCTGGTTTATTTTTCCAGAGAAAATTATTGAACATTCTCTGCAATTTCACAAACCACAATTTGGGAATATAAAGGCCCAGCATACCAAGTGGGTATAAAAACCTTGGCAAGATAGTCATTTTAAGAATACTGATATGACCCCACAATGACATTGGCAAGGCACTCCATCTATTCAGGTCCGCTTGCAGAATTTGTACTAAGGTGGCTAAATTATCTTTAAACATGGAGGGAATGATCCTGGAGACCTTAATCCCGAGATAGGTGAGGATTTGATATTCCCAGGATAAACCCAAAGCATTACAGTTGGTTCTGTTAGCCCAGTGATTCAGAGGAAACACCTTGGTTTTGGAAAGATTAAGCTTATATAGGAGACTATGGAAAATTTATAAATTTCCCTAAGAGAGCCAGTAGGGAGATCTCTGACTCTCAAGATGTAGCAATAGATAATCTGCATAGGTTGATAGTACATAACGCCTCCCCATGAAGTTGTATACCCCTAGCGAGGGGAGGAGATGAGTGTATGGATTAATGGTTCAAGGTAACAGTTAAAAAGAAGAGGGGATAAGGGGCATCCTTGATGAGTGCCTCTTTCTAGGAGAAATGATTGGGATAGGTGCCCATTGCACCACACCCAAGCAGTGGGGGTAGTGTATAGGACTTTCACCCATGTAAGGAAGGTGTCAGGCATGTCCAGATGTTTGAGGGCAGCAAACAAGAAATGTCAAGTGACCCGATCGAAAGCTTTCTCAGCGTCGAGAGAGACGAGGACCGAAGGGACCCCTGACTCTTTTGATGCTGTAATCAAATGCATAAGCTTTCTCATGTGGTCTTGAGAGACTTCCAGCCATAAATCCCACTTGATCATTGCCAATAATCTCTCTTGGATTGGGGCTAAGCGGTTAGCCAAAATTTTCGCTAAGATTTTAACATCCAAATGTAATAAAGAAATTGATGATAGTTTCTGGGGCATAATGGATCCTTATCTGGCTTAGGTATAAGAGTAATAATTGTCTCTAGGAAACTAGAGTCTTTTATCCTGATGAAACAACAAATTGAACACATTCATCAGCAAAGAGGAAATTTGTGGAAGACAGGCCTTATATAAATTATTGGGTAGACCATACGGGCTGGGGGTTTTATTCTGAGTTAGCTGTGTAATACCCTTCTCCACTTCAATTAAGGTAATTGGGGTGCCAAGCTGTTCTGCCACATGTGGAGATAGGGTGGGAAAGTAAGTCGAACAAAGGTAGTCGGTGATGTCTTGATCGGTCACAACTGTGGGATTATCAGAGGAGAAAAGACCCTTATAGAAATCACCAAAGGCTGCTAAAATATCTTGGGGATGAGAAATAATGTGACCATCTAGGTAGGATCTCAGCCCTGGAAAAAATTTAGACATTTCAGCTTGCTTTAATCTAAGGGCAAGAAGTTTCCCTGCCCTCTCACCAGATTCCAGGTATTTCAGTTTAGTATGATGGATGGCCAACTCTGCTTTCTGCACCATTATGTCATAATAGGACGCTTGAAGGTGATGAAGCCTGGCCCAATCTTCTTGTGGCGATGTCTTATGTATTGTATGTTCTAATGTCCCCCCCCCTCGTGAAAGAAACCAGCTGGACTTCCCGGGGTCGACGCGCCGGCAGCTCAACAAAGCCGGGCGGACCTCCCCTGGACCTTCTGCCTGAATTGGAGCCCAAAGACTGCAAGCGGAGGAAGGTTTTAGCCCCTCTGCTGACTTTCCATTGTTCATTTTGGCACGTGAGTGGAGGACTCACAGCGATTGGCTACCAGATCGGCGGCGGCGACTTGGAGGGCTTAAAAGGCTGCACTCTCCTTCTCCCACTGTAAACCTCAGCATCGGACTGGGGTGGGAGGGCAACTGGCTTCCTCGGCCCCCCTCGTGAAAGAAACCAGCTGGACTTCCCGGGGTCAAGGCGCCAGCAGCTCAACAAAGCCGGGCGGACCTCCTCTGGACCTTCTGCCTGAATCGGAGCCCAAAGACTGCAAGCGGAGGGAAGGTTTTAGCCCCTCTGCTGACTTTTGAAATTCCTGCCCACCCTCCCTGTGGATGTGGGATCTTAAATAGGCTGCAGTCGGACAAAGCCCAGCCCAGGCAGTGACTCTCCCCTATCAGATCCAGATCTCCCTTTGCTAGGAGGAGCTCAACTGCCACGTCAACAGCACACCACTTCCTAAACTGCTAAGGAACTCCTTGCCCCTCTCCTACCCTGACGCTGCCATGCTTGTAGGTGGGAGTCCCGTATCTTTTTCTTCCTGAGGGACCAATCCATTTATCCCTGTGCAACATCTAGCCTCATCTCAGGACACTATTGCCCGTCTCTGCTTTATAAAATCCTGTAACCAGTATGGCACGCAGTATGGCTGCACTAACTATCTGACTTTATCTGATCTCCTACTTGACACAGCCACTTAGGTCCTAATTCATTTGCTAGCCATCTGTTTGTTTAGCTTCAGCGCATCATAATTAATCCTGTGTTGTTATCCTAACTTATTTGCTAGCCATTTGTTTGCTCAGTCTCAGCGCATCTTAAAGAATCCTGTGCCTTATGTCTATAAATGTCACCAGCCAAAGGACTTAAAAATGATAGACTCTGATTTTTAACGCTTGACTACTGCTGCATACAACTAAAGGATTCTGTTATCGTCAGTATTAACTGTTACCCCACGCTACTGCAGGTTACATAACAATTGGCAGAATTGTCTCATTGGCCCTAAGCTAAGCCGTAGCTACAGGATCTCCTGCTACCTTGCTGTTACCTATGCCTCCTTGCCAGTTACATATGGGAACTATCATGCACCCTGGTAACTTGAACAACGGTATTATCCTGGCTATAATTTACATTCTGGCTCAACTAGGGACAGATACCCTAGTCAGCAATGCCTACCATCCCCACGATACCTCAGGGGGGTCGGGAGAGCACATGGCAAGGCACTTCTTATGCCCTTTGGTTTAACATCCTTCTCCTAGTGGCCCATGAATTCTCTAGGAAGGGGGTCCTCTACAGAGTCCTTCTCTGTACTACGAGCCCGACCCAATGTCAGGTTAAGCTGGCACTACTTCCTCCAACCCTCTCTCTCCTTAGCTCATTCACTGCCCTACTCCTACTGGCAGGGGACATTCAACATAACCCAGGCCAGGGACTAATAATGTCTCTATCTCCTCCCCTATGGATAAGGCCTGGGATGGAGCCAAGGGCCTAAGGCTGGTTCACATGAATATCTGCAGCCTGAGACCAAAGATCCAGGAGGTACAAGCATGGCTGGCTGTCTACAAACCCGACTTACTAGCGGTCTCTGAGACCTAGCTAAAACCCCACATTCTGGATCATGAGGTTGCACTCTCCGGCTCACGCCTTTTCAGAAAAGACAGACCTCGAAAAGAGGGGTGGAGTGCTAATTATGTTAAGGACAACATTACATCCTCCATAGTCAGGCTGCCCCTGGACTCGGCCCTGGGACTCGAAGCAGTCTTCCTAAAGCTCACAATAGGAGGGCTAAACACCTCACAATTGGCTGCGTATACAGCCCCCAACCAATGCCTCGGCTCTCTGGATACGCTCCTGAAGAGCTCCATGGTGGACTCAGCTGCTGAGATTATCCTATTGGGTGACTTCAACTTAAACTGGGCACAAGAGGTGAAGTCAGCAATAAATGGAGTCCTACATGACTCCCACCTTGCTCAATTAATCTCCCTACCGACCAGAATGAACTACAAATCAGGCAAACACTCTACAATAGATTGGGTCCTGACCTCATCCTCAAATAATGTAAAGTTGGCTGGGACCCTGGCAGATGCTTTAAGTGACCACTCGCCGATATTTGCCATATGGAAGAATAACAGGATAAATGTCCCACCCCGAACGATCAGTTCTAGGGGCTTCTCCAACTTCCATCCTGACCAGTTCATAGGCTGCCTAAACGGCACTGACTGGAACCCCATAAGACACCTACCTAACCTGAAGGAGGCTGTAAAATTCTTCCAAACCACCCTAACTGGTATCACCAACCTTGTAGCCACCATGAAAACCCACAGGGTTAAGGGGAACTGCTATAAGTGGATCTCACCCCACCTAAAAGCCCAGATGTCTACCCGGGACAAAGCATGGAAAAAGTTCACGAAAACTAAACTCCCAGTGGACTTAGCCAGCTACAGGGCCCTCAGAAACCAATGCAAACAGACCATAAAGAAAGCTAAGAAAGAATATATCTCCAATCTCCAAAAAACTAACCTGAGAAACCCCAGGCTCTTCTGGTCACATATTAACGAACTCCTAAAAGGGCATAAAAAATCCACTACCGGCACTATCCAGGTGAACGGGCAAGTACTGGATGAGGGGCCTTGCATCGCCGAGGCTCTAAACGGCTACTTCACAAACCTGGATGCGTACAAGGTGGGACACATTGATAATGGAAAAAAGGCCCACGAGCATCAGCCCCTCGAACTTGACCGCCCTCAGTTTCATCTGCGGCTGGTTAAGGTAAAGGAAGTTCTGCTCATCCTTAAATTCCTGCAGCCGAGAGGTACTGGAGGCCCTGACGGGATCCAGCCAAGAATTCTTAAGGAGGGTGCCCCTGCTCTTGTGAAGCCAATAGCCTGGCTGATAAACCGGTCCTTATTGGAGGGGACAGTCCCTGTGCCATGGAAGGAGGCCCTAGTGATTCCCATTCACAAGGGAGGCACCACCGAACAAATAGTGAACTACAGGCCTATCTCCCTGCTGTGCTCAATAGCAAAAATACAAGAGAAGCTAGTCTACTCCCAACTTCGCGAATACCTGGAAACTCACCAGGTAATCTCCTCGTCTCAGCATGGATTCAGAGCCAACCATGGGACAGATACGGCACTAACCAAATTCTCGCAGAAGTCCTGTACAACAATGATTCAGGGTCAGCACAGGTGCGGTCTCATTGACCTCTCTAAAGCTTTTGACTTGGTAAACCACAGCCTCCTCTTGCACAAAATGTGCTCTCTTGGCCTGGACACCCATGCACTAGGTTGGTTTGAGAGTTACCTCTCTGGCCATACCCAGAGGGTCAGGTGGATGGACAATGTCTCCTAGACTGCACCGCTCAAAGAAGGGGTACCACAGGGGTCTATACTTGGCCCCCTTCTCTTCTCTCTGTTCATAAATGACCTGCACTTACACTGTGGGAGCAGCAGAGTCATCCAATACGCTGACGATGCTGTCATCTACCGCGCCTCCCCTAATGTAAAAGAACTGGAGAAAGCCCTTCAAGATGACATCCTCCAGATGGAGGATTGGCTCACTTTGAACAAAATGGTACTGAACTCCAGCAAAACCAAGGCGATGCTGTTTGGGCCTAGATCCCTGGGATCTGAGCAGTCGACGCCCTTCAACTGCAGTCAGAGGGGGAGTCAAACTTGAAGTGATTACCTCTACAAAGTACCTCGGTCTAACACTAGACCAAAGCTTCACTCTAAAAAATCATGTCGACCAACTAACCAAAGCCATCCATGTGAAACTCGGCATCCTCTATAGAATAAAGGACCAGATTATCCCTGAAGCCAGGGTAGCCATCGCAACTAGCATCCTAATCCCTAAGCTCACCTACGCAGCCCCGGTTCTCCTAGGTGTGGCCGCTACAGAACTTGACAGGCTAAAGACCTTACACAACAAGATTGCCAGGTTTGCTACTATGTCCCACCCTAGAACCCACCACTGTGAGGCCCAAGCAAGGCTCAGGTGGCCGTCACTGGAAGCCCGCCTCATCTACCCGACTCTTTGCCTGACATTTAAGCTACTGGGCCCCTCTCCTCCCCCTAGCCTCAAAGGGCTAGTCAGAGCTAAATCCAGTCTGAGGTGTCTCCGCACCTCAGGACAAACTCTCCTCGAGGTTCCTAAAACAAGGACCAAAGCCGGGTCCAGGTCCTTCGCATTTACAGCCCCTTCCACCTGGAACAACCTCCCACTAGGGGTACGGGAGGCAGGATCTGGCCCCAGCTTCCGCTCCAAACTTAAAGCACACTTGCTCGATAGGAGTACCTGCCAATGCCTTAGGACCTGACCATTCGTCACTGCCTCTCCTACCTATGAAGGCGTGCTTTATTGTTACCCTTACCCCCATCTATCTAATCCCTCTGGAAGGCACCCTGACTCTAGGCAAATTAGCCAATACCTCGTGCACTTCCAAGCTCTACAAGATTTATGCATGCACAACGTTTGTAAATATCTAATCTACATGTTCCTACGGTCTGTATGTTCCTTACCTCCTACCTGATTGTAACCCTATGGAAATTTATCTGTCTTACATCATGTCACTTTTCAATTTGTACTGTTTCGTTTACATGTATGTAACTTTCCTCTGGGTAGCCCCTGAAAAGGGATCTCCGGGGCCCAAGCTCACTCAGTCAACAAAATTCAATAAATAAATAAATAATTTCTGTATCTCATCTAATAAAGAGTCTAGCACTAATCTATTTTTCTGGGTTCGTGTGTTGGCAATGCATATAAAGTTGCCCCTTAGGGCACACTTGAGAGTGGCCCAAGCTATGTCAATCCTCTCCACTGAGCCCAGACTGGAGTCTAGGAAACCTTCTATAAATTCTTGTGTGGAGATTAGGATCTCTGGGTGCTTTAGTAATTGCATATTAAGGCACAAGAGAGAATTTCTCCAAATCTCCAGCCCAAGAACAAAGGAGATGCCAATTGGGGGAATGATCTGAGAGCACTCTGGGGTAAATAGGCAGTATAGCAGGAGGGAGGCAGTATAGCACAGTGGTTTAAGGCTCTGAGCTACAAATCTGGTAATATCCAACAGACCAGACCTGGGTTTGAATCCCACAGCTTCCACTTACATACTGTGTGACCCTGAGCAAGTCACTTAACATCTCTGTGCTTCCCAGGATGCACCTGTAAAAAAGCTTTCAGCTTAGTGTGATACTCCTGGTTAAACAACTAAAAAAAATAGGGGCATCAAGGATACCAGGGAGGCAAAAAGAGCTAACCAACCAATAATCTATTCCGGAGAAAGTGGCATGTGGGGGGGAGTAGTATGTAAGTTAAGTAAGTAAATATTTCTTTCTTTAAGGTGCAGTTCCAAAGCTCAGGGCACCTTTACAATATCAATCATACAAAACAAAACCACTGCTATAAACAATATCAAATTCAGAAAACAATCCAATATAATTTAAATCACTAAAAAAATGCTTGGTTAAAAAGGAAGGTCTTTAAAGCTTTTTTAAAGCTCTCCACAGTCAGGCAATTGCGTATCTGGCGAGGTAGAGAATTCCACAGGGTAGGGGCCATAAAGGCAAATGTTCTTCCACCAGATGTTTTTAAGGTTACCCTGGGAATCTCCAGCAATCCCTCACCAGAGGATCGGAGGGAGCGGGAGGGACAGTAAGAAGTCAGGAGTTCTTTCAGGTAGCGAGGTCCCAAACCGTGTAGGGCTTTATAGGTCATCAACATGACCCTGAAAGTGATCCGCCACTGTACAGGCAGCCAGTGCAATTCACGAAGCACAGGTGTTATATGGTTGGACCTCGGGCTTCCAGTCAACAAGCTAGCTGCCGCGTTTTGCACCAGCTGTAGCGACGGATGTCCTCCCGGCAGCCCTAGATGGGCGTTAGCAATAATCAAGACGATTGGACACAAAGGCGTGGACCAGGGTAGGAAGATCCTCTGAGGAATCAAGTGTTTCACCCGCTATATTCCTAGATGAAAAAGGATGATTTGACTATACTGACACCTGTGCCCTCAGGGTCAAGCCCTCGTCAAATATAACACCAGATATGCGCCTGACCAGATGCCATGAGCGGGTTCCTCCCAGAAATAAACCTGAGAGTTTTCCCCCATGGATCTGATATCCTCACCTCGGTTCCACCACCAATACCTCTGTTTTCCCTGGGTTCAACCTCAGCCAATTAGCACTCATCCAGTTCTGTATCTCCTGGAGGCAGTTGTTAAACAATGTACTTGACTCAGACTCCTGCTCGGGCACAAAAGACATATAAAGTTGAGAATCATTGGCATAGCAATGAAACTCAAACC
The DNA here is from genome assembly GCA_016271365.2 of Neoceratodus forsteri. NCBI lineage: Eukaryota > Metazoa > Chordata > Ceratodontiformes > Ceratodontidae > Neoceratodus > Neoceratodus forsteri. The sequence goes on from CM057456.1 coordinate 860,756,758, forward strand.
AAAACATCTTATGATGTCCCCTAATGGAAGCATATACACTGCAAATAACATGGGGGACAACACTGAACCCTGTGGCACTCCACAGTGTAGACAGCGAGAGGTTGAGGAATAAATCCCCGACACTACTCTCTGAGTCCTACCCTGCAGAAAATATTTAAACCAACTGTGGACCACCCCCCTTAGTCCACAGAGAGACCACAGGCGTTCAAGCAGCACCCCATGATCCACAGTGTCAAATGCACCTGAAAGATCAAGGAGAACCACGATAGAACGAGTTCTCCGATCTCTTGCCATCAGGAGATCATTCAGTACCCGAACAAGAGCCGTCTCAGTACTGTGCTGTTTCCTGAAGCCAGACTGGAGAGGGTCATAGATATTGTGGATGTTTAAATAATCTTCCAGCTGCAAAGCGACCACCTTCTCAATAATCTTCCCCAAAAAGGGAAGATTCGAGATTGGTCTGTAGTTTCCTGGGCAGTCGGGATCAAGGGAGGGCTTTTTCAGAAGGGGACATACTATTGCCTCCTTCAAAGGATCAGGAAAGATCCCTCTCTCCAATGACGCCACTACTATCCCAGTAAGGATCGGGCCGATAACCTCTACACACCCCACAAGTAGGCGTGTAGGGCCCGGATCCAGCCCACAGAAAGTTGGGCGAGAGTTCGACGATTCTCACTATATCCATAACTACCGTTGACTGAACGTGGACCAGGTCACTGGTACTTGTGTCCCTCGATTGGTCACTGCAAGACCCAATGGGGAGACCCTGGCTGATCTCATCTCTGATAGCAGACACCTTATCAGCAAAGAACGTTGCAAACTCCTCACACTGTAATTGTGATAATGTTCGACCGGCATGAAGACAGACTAGATTGCACAGTCTGTCCACAGTCCGGAAGAGCTGGGCCGTCTATTCCTTGCTGTAGTGATCTCCCTGGACAGGAACTCTGCCTTCTTATGGGAGATTGCTAACTGGTAGATTTTATAATGATCTAGCAGTCTAAGCCTGTCAACTTCCAGGTGAGTCTTCCACCAGCGTCTCTCCAATCTTCGGCCCTGTCTCTTCAACCCACAGATCTCCACAGTAAACCACGGGGACTCGGAGTGAAGAGTACAGGGGTGAACACGGAAAGGAGCAATGACATCCAGGGCCCCCACAACTGCCCTATTATAGGCCAGCACTAAAGACCCTGGATCCATGCTATCCATTGGAAAACCCAAGAAGTCCAGCTCCGTCATCAGGCCTTCTGAGGTAACTCCTCTCAAAGGACGGAACTGTACTATCTCCTCAGGGGCAGGCCTCTTTTGGGGGGCCATGAAACTGAACCTCAGGGCATGATGGTCAGACCAACCGATGGGCTCCACCTCCACATCGGAGATTTCCATCCCCAGATGGAATATCAGATCCAATGAATGTCCCCCCCTGGTGGGTTGCAGTGGTAATAACCCATGTCAGGCCCAATGAATCAATCAATTGAAGGAGGTTTTGTCCAAAAAGCGCGAGTTCATCGTCGACCCAGGCATTGAAATCCCCCAGAATTATCCATTGGGGGAATTCCAAAACCCTCTCGGTGATGAAATCCGCCACCTCCCTCAGGAATTCTCTCCCATCACCTGGTGGACAATAAATGAGGAGTATCCTGAATCCTGCACCTGCACCCACAATACATTCAAAGGAGTTGGTATATCCAACCAGCTCCTCCCTGAGGTCCAGCTCCTGTCTAAAACAGACTGCAACCCCGCCCCTACGGTCCACTCTCGGGCGGTGAATCACCGAGAACCCGTCCGGAACCGCAGATCCCAAAATGGGGCCTGCATTTTCATCAAGCCAGGTCTTGGTGATGCAAGATAAGTCCACAGAAGCAACAAGATCTGCCACTAAAGCAGTCTTGTTTCTAATAGACCTAGCATTGCTTAACACCGCCCAAAAGGGACGGGACTCCAGGATGACTCGCTTCCTGCCTGATCAAGTCAGTGCCCTTCGGTAATGGGCCTGAATCTGGATGGACTACACTCCTGCATCCATTTCGCCCCAGGCGCCTCCTGGTTCTAACTGTTCCTATCTGCCCACTCTTTCCCATCCCCCCCAAGAGTTCCAGGATCTCCTATTCCCACCACTCCTACGTCTCGAAATGCCAAGTGTTCGGCATTTCCTGTACACTTCTAAAGGGAGTGCGGGACATTCAAAAGGTCGGAGATCCTTTAGTCTTGAGGGGGAGTACCACCTGACTGTGCTTTCACCAACCCAACACATTAAAACCTATTAATACCACTAAAAATAACACTTTAATAATGTGCCCCCTAATCAACTTTACCAAAAACAAAAATAAATAATAAAACAAACAAAAACAAACAAAAACACAAAAAAACACTCTTTTGATGAAAACTCCTCCACTTCCTCTCACAAAATAGTGAAAAAGAGAGGCAAATTATTTACCAATCCCACCCACTGTCTCTCACACAGAGGGGAGAATAAAATACATTTTCAAACTTAATACTTGTTTAAACTAACATAAAACTAAACTAAAATAACTAAATTATAAAATTAAAATATTCCAATCAACAAAATCACTGAATAATCTTGATCAATCCAGCAGCTTTGTCATATCAGAAAAAGTTCACATCTCAGGGGAGTCATAAATGTAAATTGGTCCTTCCTATGGGCTCTCACTTCCACGGAGAACCAAAAACAGTCATGTATCCCAACGAAGTTCTAAAAGGGAAACTCTAATGCAACTTATTATTTACTAATTGTACATTCAAATGAAACAAACAAACTTGCTATTGTTCCCATATACGGATTCACATGTCAAACCTGCAGGTTCCACATTCCCTCATAGAGCCATAATCTTCACTCCAGCCAGAGTCGTGTTGGATTTATTTCCACGACCTCTCCCAGCCTCAACCCAGCCCCAGAACCCTTCCCCAGACCCGTTCAGCCAAATGGCAGCCCACCAGCTACTGCCTGATGAGCAGAAGCACCACAGAGCCGACCGCCCTACAGCAGCAAGCCTGCAGCACACCACTGAGTTGGGCCAGGGCCGAGAAAAGACTCCCAGGAGGAAATGATAACTTGCCGTCCGACCAAACAACTGTCCGATTCCAACTGACTCCTTTGCAGAACCAGAGTACGATAATTCAATCTCCACTTAGTTAAAAGTCCCTGCAGCACGAGAACCCTCCTCCTTCAGTTCCACACCACCATTGCTTTTCCTCTGGGTTTAAGGTCCACCATACATCCACTGCACCAGCTCCAGATAGGAGGTCTCTAACGGCGTGCTGTGCAGGGGAGAGTCCAAACTTTTTACTATCTGAGCGATCCAGATCTGCCCTTGGGACAAGGTTCCAATCCCTGCCCAAAAAAGTTAAGATAGGTGTGCTTAACACCATCTGGGTTAGCAGCTGTGTGAAAAAAAGGGGTGAGTCTACATTTCAGCCATATATAGAACCAATCAAAATTGGGGTAGATTCCAAGGTGGCCTGTATTATACTATAGCGGCCTTCTGGGTCACACCATTCCTGTGATTTAATGAATGGTACATTTTTTGGCAATCAAGATAATGGTACCTGCTCGCTTAATGAAATTACCAGAACCAAAGACTTGTCCCACCCAGCCCCGATTAAAGAGTGGGATATCGCCCTTGGGTAAATGGGTCTCCTGTAAACAGGCAATCTCTGCCCCTAGATGAGCAAGATGTTTGATAATCATGCATCTCTTTTGTTTACATTGGGCTCCTTTTATATTCCAGCTCACAAATGTGTAGGGTCCACCCATTAACAGCAATCAGTTAACGGATAAGTTAATAACCCACTAAATTCAGTTGTCATACTGTGGATAAAGCCCCATAGCCTGCATGTACAGAGCTATCTATCCCCCCCGCCAGTTGAAGGTTAACACTATTATTAAAAGGAAATAAAAAGGAAATAAAGGGGAAACCCATGTCCCTTGAGAACAAATGAAGAAAAACCCTCCCTTCACCTTCCCACACAAATATCTAGTATATTAAACTACCCCGACTCTAATAACCGAACTCCAATTATATAATACGGTATATGGGTAAAGTTATTCACCACTTGAACAAAATCAAGTCAACCCCCTCGCCCCCCCAACCCACTAAGAATATACAGTTGGAAACATATTCCCCAGAAACAATTGAAAGATTCATCATGGCACTCTCCAGAAAACAGTTAAAGAATTCTACCCTTTACCAAATGAGGGGTAACAAAATACTGGTCAGGGTAGCTCGAGAAACAGTAATTGTCTGTGCAGTGGTACTTTATCTGCTCTTTGATTACGTTACCCTGCCTATTAATACTTGCAGAAAGACACAAAAAATAAAAGTCAAACCTGGAGTTTCAATATCACTCCCTGATTTGCCCAGAATTACCCCACCAATAAACAGACCGTCATAATCCATGACCGTTAAACTGATCGTGTTGACAACTTCATCGTGCATGGAGAGTTTTAATTGTCAAAGGAAGCTCTTCCACAGATACAGAGGTGCAGCTTTATCCAAACTGCACAACCAAAAGCTTAAAAAAAGGAAAAAGGAGGTTGAATATTTGTTACACCAAGCACAGTCCACTGTAGATTTCAATTACCAGCGAACTGCGCAACCAACAGCGTAGAAATAGGAGAAAGGAAGTCGAGTATCCATTACACCAAGCACAGTCCACTGTAGATTTCAAATACCATTTCCAAGTGAACAACCTGGAGTCTCTGGTTCCATAACAGCAGGAAAAGGCTTTTTAGATCCCATGCCAGGACGATTGGTAGAGTACCAGAAGAGCCATAGTCTAAACAACCCAAAGCATACAGTCACTATTAGCCAGCTCGCATTACCAAATCAGGAAGGCCCTTTTCACTTGAAAAGGTCTGGGAATATATTGTGGAGTTCCTCCGTAGTCAGCTTGGGTGACTCCAGAGTGATCCACTTGTCATTATGCTTGACATGTAGGATTGCTGGTTACTTCATCCGAAAGGCTTTCCCAGCAGCTATCAGGCGAGATTGCTGCTTGAGTCTTACCAATTGAGGTAAATTCTGAGACAATCTGAGCTTATTCCCTTCCCACTGAATCTCTTGCACTTCTTAAACTTTGGCCAAAACTTGCTGCTTGTCCAGAAAGTTAAGCAGTTTGAACACTAAGGGCCACGGAGTTGCCCTAGGTTACGGGGGTTGGGGTGCAAGGAACCATGTGCTCTTTTGACCACATAGATGGTATTATTAGGTGAGGGCCTTGCTATTTTCTAACAGAGCTTTTGCACAAATAGAACAGGATTATTACCCTCTTCTTTCTCAGGCAGGCCAAAAATAGTGAGATTGTTTCGACGACTGCACCCCTCTAGGTCCTTCAATTTGTTCTCATTTTCTGGATCCTCTGTCTTAACATGGAGGAGTCTAGATCCACTTTCTCCCTCCATTTCTCTATCAAGGTCACTTGCCCACTATGTCTCCCACTCGGGAGGTGAGTGAATCAAGATTGACATGGATTCGCTGCACATCACTAGAAACTGCAGCAATAGAATCCTGGAGGGGCTGCATGATCTCCATAAAACGTTCCTCCGATAAATCTGTGGCAGCTGCAGCAGGCTGTGTAACTGTGGTCATCTGCACTTTAGGCCGTTTTGCGGCCTTGTCTTTCTCAGGAGGTTGTGTATGGTGTGGCGGAGCTTTCCGCATGTCCACTTCCATCTCAATCCACCTAAAGTCATCTCCGGAGAGTTTCTCACACTGAAATTAGTCGAAATCTTAAATTGAAATCTAAGCTAGAGGGCGAAATTGTGGGTTTAGCGGGGAGTGAGGAGAAGTTGCGACTCACAGTCAGGCAGCCATCATGTGACCAGTCGCATCAAGCAATATCTATTAAAGTTAGATATTTATGTATCAGACCAAATTCTTAGTCATCTGTATGAACCCTTGGCTTATGGATGGACTGCTCCCAGTTGAGGGCAGTGCCATCTACTTTATTAATAATAAGGTCATAAATTTTAGTATATAGATAAAGATTGAGTGAGACTGGTTAGTCCACTTTACTAATGGTAGCACTTTTGCATCATGTTCTGTCAACCATTCTTACAACCCAAAGTGTTTAGCCAACAGGTGGGCTATCTCAAAGAATTTCAAACAGTCCCTGTTATGTGTCTGAAGCCTTTGCTGAAATTTTGTATGAGAGATGAGTTTACCATCCATTACAAGCTGGTCCACCTGTTGTATGTTTTTTGTCACCCAAAACTGAGAGCTGACTACATGTCCCCCAATCTGAAAATTAGGGTTACACATCAAGGGCTGTGATGTATCTCTAATATGAACAGGTTTTGGGTACAGTTGAGGTATGTGATGTTCACAAATCTCGAGAGCGAAGCTCGAGAGCTTATACAGAAATGCACACTGAGGATGAGCAACAAAGAAAGAATTATAACTACTTCCTATTTTATTTCTTTTTATAATTACTGTTTTTTATGTCCTTACTCCCATCTACACACATTGGGTCAGATTTTCAAAGGGTGGCACGGGGCTTGGGTCAAGCCCTGCATCAAACCATTTCATTTCCACTGCTGTGCCATTCCCGTTTGCCACAACTGCATCTGATTTTATAATCTCGGGTGCAGTTGTGACAGTTTACCCACCTTATGGCAGCTTGCGTCAAATCTCAGTCACAAGCGCCGTTAAAATAGTCCCTGTTATTGATGCAAGCTAGAAGACAAAAAGATGGGCTAGTGCGCATCAGTTGCTGCGCGGGATGGAAAGTCCCTTTAAATTGCTGCAAGCTCAGTGAGCTATATCTTTGGTGCACCTCGGGCTTGCAGCAGTCTCAGCCTTTTGAAAATTCAGCCCTCTGTCTCCACTGTTTCAAAAAATCGATATTAGTATTGTGCTCCCTGTGTGTGTCATTACCATACCCTCTACCTCTAAAATCACTTCTTTTGTAATTTATTTCCTTATCTGGTCAATCCTGCCATTTCTTACTGATGTTAATAATTTTAAAATCAGCAGACCAACACAGTGTGGTGTTTTTCAATGGCACAAGTAAAGATGCAACTGGCAGAAATGGAGAATGCTAAGCACTGTGAGGTTTTGTTTATCAGAAACTCAGAAGCATGGTAGAAATGTCAAGAACAATCAAATGACTAAAGTAATTAAATATAAAATGATTTTTGAGGGTGTTGAAGGATTTGTTGATGGCATACACAGAGTGACATGGGTGAACTGGATGTTATAAAAAAGAATAGACAGGGGACCATGTATTACAAGGCTATAATACCATTGAGAGGTTCTGGAGATCTGTGAACCTTGACAATGAAGCTTGAGAGGTTCCAACATGTCATCAGAACCTTGAGATGGTATGATAGCCCCACAATATGCAGTCCCTCTATTTATTATTTTTTGCAATATATGGATCCAAGATTCACTCCTTCCCACCTCACCCCTTAGTCCACTCAGCTCTGTCCTTTTCAGGTTCCTCCATAACAAACACCCTTGTCATTTTTATGAAACCCTTCAACCACATGAAAAAACAGTAACTGTGCCACCTTCCTGCTGTGCCACCACTGGCAGGCAGCCCAGAACCTTGACAGGTGGGAGGAAGAACTGAGACTTTCTCAGGCTGGTGGTAATACACAACAACACTTGGCTCCTCGCAGCCATTTCACTTTGTTTCATTGTGCTGGTGAACCCATGGAAGTGCATGTACACTGGGAAGGCTTTCTTTCTCACTGCACCAAGAATCTCTCCATAGAAGCCAAGACACTTCCCATGCAAACGGTTAGTATTGTCATGCCACGTTTGATAATTTCTTGTCCGCAGTGAGCCTTTTTTTTTTCTGTGTGCGATAGTTACAGTGAAAGCAGGCTCATGCTTGGCACAATGATGTCTGCAGCATGTGAGAAAGGTTATTGTTTTGTAATACTGTCATTTGGAGCGCACAACAATAGTATTATAAGCTCCAGGCATTACAAGAAATGAACAATGGCATTGTGTCTTTTTTTGTATGGGCTATCAGTGGTATTACAGGGGTTATCCATATATTACATAGAAAATAATAGATAGGTAAGTCTGTGTGTTATGGATGTTTTCACACACCCAAGGTGTGTGATGACGACATAAACCTTGAGAGCGCAACGCGAGAGGTTTATGTGGTCATCACACACTGAGGATGTGTGAAAAAAATCCATAACATTAAACTTACCTATCCTTTATTTTTTGTAATTGCTGGTGTGGAGGTTTAGACTGTATTTCTAGCAGCTTGAAAGAAAAAGGCTTTTTTTAGCTAGAGTGCAATTTTATTTTTGAAGAAATTGAACTGTACATGAATAAAACACAGTTTAAAATACTACAGTTGAAATACTTTTTGTGAAACAATGGAATGCAACAGTTTCAAAGTCTTTTCTTTGGGAAATGCCTTATCAACTGGATTTTGGGTTATTATGAAGTGTCCAATCAACCTGATTTCAGGTTATTATTGCCTTTGAAGCATAATAACCTGAGATCCAGTTGATATGCACTTTTAACAAAACAGTAATCCGGTTGATATTTATAGTCACCAGTAAATACAGTGCCATAGTACATGGCTGTGATATCACAAGTATGTATTATGGCATTTAAAGAGTGCTGTTTTAAAACTGATATTGGGAGTCACCAATACTTATAGTCCCATTATACAAACTTTTCCATATGTTGTCATCTTTGTGTAGTGGTGGTCTTAGCCCAGGGAAGGTTATTATAAAATTAGTCCCAGCAGTTACAATTTGTTTAATTGTTGTGTTAGCATTAGGCAAGGAAGCATCATTTTGGTCTCATGAAAGAAGAGCTGTCTTTTGCCACTGAACTCTGCTAAACTGAGTTGGTATGTACTGTACATTGCAATTTGCAGCAACAGTACTTTAAAATAAATAAAATTATCCATTCAGCAGTTTGAGCAAAAGAAAATATTAGTAACCCCCCTTTCTTTTTGTTCTGTTTATTTCTATAATAAGATAATGGTTTCATTATGTTGCCTCCTTGCCATGCCCCCTATTATGGATATCCAGTAAGTAGATCCGGGGATGCTGTGCTTTTGGTAATCAGAAACATGCGCTGGTACTAGCTGGACATGCCTACATTATACATTTATCCCACATAGCCAAATAGTGATATCAGGAGACAAGAAGGCTAAAAACTGTGAGGGACTAATACTGAAATGCAAATGTTTAATCATTTAATTAAAATGACATGCTGCAAAATACCCCAGTAAAGACTCTAAAAATGTCAGAAATACACTGCTGTCAGGAAAGGTATGATGACTTTTCCTTCTGGCTAACTTTTACTCATGACTTGAATGCAGCCTAGTGGTGAGCAGAACATCTTCTAATAGAATAAAAAGAATCATCAACCTCATTTCATTTCTTTCAGTGAAGATGAGGTTTACATGCTGCAATAATATAATGAACATTTAACAGATATGGTAGCCCTTTATTTTAACTGGAATTTGAAATAATTTGTTTTAAAGAGTAACTAAAGCCACCGGTACAGCATTGCAAAAATAAAATATGTAGATGTTATTTAAGCAGTAAGGTCTAGTCATCAGGGGCCCGATTCCAAGACAAGCTACGCCGGCATAAGGTGAGATACGCCAAACCCCTTGGTGTATTCCACAACTTACGGCATGCGTTATGCCCATTGGAATTCCAAGTGATGATTTGTGCCATGGTGGATGTGGGGTGTGACAACCATGGGTTACGCCACCTGCTATGCCGCAGCCCGCAACACCATGGTGCAAGTGCGGGTTATGACAGCAACATTGCCCAATTCCAGGAGGGTGGCTGTCATAACCCGCCAGTGTGATTCTAAAAGGTGCACTGGCAAAGCTTTGTTACGGCAGCTCAGAGCTGTCCTAAGTGGCATCTGATGGCTGGCACCATTGGATGCCACCATGTAGCACCATGGCAACAGCACCATACTGTTCCCCAAGCCCCCACCACAAGCATACCCCTGCCCCAACCCCCCAATCATCGGGGACCCCCTGGGGTCTGCTCCATGGTGCGCCCCCCAGACACCTGTGCCATCAGTCCCACCCCCCATGCCCCCTGGTGTGTGCCGTGGTGGTTCAGGGTGGGGGGGCTTTGTGGGGGCTACCTGTCACCGGCTGCAATTTGTGACATGCGGGGCATATACTATATGCACATGGCGTTAGTCTACACATGGTGTATCCCGCATGTCGCAAGTGCCAGGACCCTGCCACTCTTGGAATGCGATGTAGGGTCCCTGGCATAGTGGTGAATGGTGTAACTCGCAGCTGCCTGTGAGTTAAGCCATTTGTCTTGGAATCAGCCCCCAGATCACCAGCATTGGACCCCAGAGATAGCAGGGTCAAACTCCACTAGAGCCAAGTACTCAGTGTGTGACCCTGGGCAGGTCACTTAACCTCCCAGTGCTCCAATCCGCCGAACTGCATAAATGGGTAGAAACAGGACTAGTTTTGGACTTAATGGCACCCCAGTCAGAAACATTTGTGGTGTTCCCATACACTTCTCTCAGTGCCTTGTCTCCTCTCTTCTGCCCTACTCCACATCCAAAGAGTAGTAAGAATTCTCTGAATCTAAGGGTGACAGCAACAATATTGTTTTTTTTTTATGTCAACACTGTTTGCATTTCAAGCTGATCTCTGCTTATACTAGCTACTTCAGTGCACCACTTCTTTGCTGGCTCCCAAAGTATCTGCTTGGTTTGCTTGTGCCTAACACTGCCTCTAGGTAGAAGCACAACCCCACTGGATATGAGATGTTGCATCTCAGCTGTGCTATTCTGTGTAAATAAATTGTCAACAAAAATGAGAGTATATTTTATATTATCTTCTGTGTTTATGTTCCCCTCATGCTTTATCTATTAAGGATTAACCAGATTTTTGTTATGTAAGCAATAAGCCCTGATAAGGTGTGGGCTGTTGTCTGATAAACACATGACCCAGGGTGCGTAATGAGGCATGAGTTGCTTGCACCGAGTGCCTTCAGCAGCTGAGGAGTGCATTTTTTAGACAAACAACCCACACCCCAAGTGACTTATTGCACTTATGAAATGGGTTCTAAAAAACACATATATAATTATACAAATTTAAAAAAAGATATTAAAAAGTATTGTTTCTTGTGTTTTGATTTAAGGTAGCCCTTACTGTGCTTTGTTTTGGTGTGTTTCTGCCAGAAGAGGGCACTTGGTGCTATACAAAGGGCTGCTTCCATTCCTTTTCCAGGCTCCCTCCTGCTGCCTCACAGCTGAATTTTTTTTGCCGCCTACCAAAAGGACTGCTCTTTTGTTTCTTTTCTTTACCTTGCCGGGTCCCTCACAGCCTCTTATCTGAAGTTCATTTCCTGCCTGTCAGGGCAACAGGTATGCTGAGGAGCATTGAGAAGTGGCAGGGAATAATGCAAAAAGTCACAAACTTGATGGGTAAGTTGGTGGTTCCCACCACCAGCTTACCCTTCCCCTTCAGTTTTTGTATTGCTGTTCTGCTACTGATTGTGTTGCCCTCCTTTTGCTAGTATTTTGCTCCCCACAGTTTGTGTGTTGCCCCCTTCCCACTACTATTTATATTCATTGGTAGTCTTGAACTGCATTTTAAATCAGTGCTTCCACTGCACAGGATAAAAACTGTAATGGAACTGGAAGTACCGTGGATCTATTGATGCCACCTGATCAGCACATCATTTGATTACAGAGCTTTCACTTCCTTTTATGTTGTCATTTGCTTTTTTAATGGCAGGCTGGAGTGGCAGCCAGCTGTCTTGTGGAGGGTCATGGCATGTGAGAGAAGCAGCATGGGAAAGAGCACTGTATGAGAGGTAAGCAACTTACCACAGCCAACTTGTCAGCCAAACGACTTCTGGGTTTGCGGTTGACCCACTCAGCTAAGGATGTTATGGTTGGGGATTGCAGACTGTGGAAGGGGTTTCAAGTTAAACAAAACCTGTTCAGCTGCAAATAAAATGACTTGTTACTGTGAGGGTGTATTTGTTATGTGTGTGGAGTTTCAAGGGAGATGCAGTGGGGCAAGCAGGTGTAGGATAGCAAACCAGCAGAATAGTCATCTCTGTGCTTCTTGACACTGCAGCTGTTCAGCGGTCACGGATGTAAGGCCTGCAAATAAAAAAATGACACACAGCATATTAAAACAGGTACTTCTTGCTGTAAATTGTTTTTGATATAGTGTGTTAGGAGTGGGTAAAGGTCGGTATTAAGATGATTGAAAATGTTACTTTATGGCTTAAAGCAAGTAGTGGGTGTTTTTTTACCCTTTACTAACATGGCTGCCAAAACTTTATTTTAAAGTTTCATTCAAGCAAAAATATGGAAGATCTGCATCCTGACTGACAGAAAAGTAGTACCTGCAGGTTGTTGCTTTATAAACACATGGCTGCAGGTGGTTCCTGTCCAGTCAGGAAGCAGGATTTCCTTTACCTTTTTAATCATTAGAACTTAAAGGAAAACTGTCCTTTGCAGGGGCTCAAGCCCCTGCAAAGGCTACCCACAGGTTTAGCTTTTGTAAGAAAAGCAGCTTTTTCCTCACACCGCAAAGTACTTTAATTTAATTATTAAAAGTCCGCTACCCCTGGAAGTATGGTGAACACTGGGTCGGCTCCATTAACTGTAAAGGTGCAGCACCACACCTTTACAGTTAATGGAGATGACCCAGCATCCACCATACTTCCAGGTAGCAGACTTTTGATAATTAAATTAAAGTACTTTGCGGCACAAGGAAAAAGCCACTTTTCTTACAAAAGCTAAACTGGAGGGTAACCTTTGCAGGGGCGGGAGCCACTGCAAAGGACAGTTTTTCTTTAACTAGTCCTGCTGTGTGCTTGCATCTAAAGTCTTTCTCCTCTGCTTGTGACATCATAATCATTCCCACAGCTACAGATTGCAATGTCATACAAGCAGAATTATGAATTCAGGTGTTGTATAGGCACTCAACAAGAGACGAGAAAGGGTCAAAGATCTTATTTTCAATTGTCTCTAAAACATTTATTACTTAACATTTTTCCAGAAGTATCAATGTCTCATGGTGCATCAATAAATTGGAAGTGAAATAAAAATTGTGCCCAAGTGTCTCGACCTCAGTTTTATCATAATACCACTGCCTCTGTCCCATGGGAACACACACACACACACACAGTTGCTTACTTAACTGTTTGCCACAGTTTTTGACTCCTGTACATTCCTTGGTTTGTTTATACTTATTCAATACAGCTCACAACACAAACCACTTATTGCTGTTGCAGGTCTTATAGGGGATCATAGGGTCCTGATCCTGCAGAAGAAAACACCTGCCCCAGTATTAGAAAGCACAGGGCCAGTTTTTCACCAGGGTCTGCATAATGGATTGAAGTGTCACTCTGCCTATATCAGGGATGAGATGGGAGCATTCCCATTTGTTTTCTTATTTATTTGGAGATATTTATCCAGGATGCCCAAATGAGGTGCCACATCTCATTTACAGTGAAGTTGGAAAGGCAGTCAAACTTGCATTTGATGGTTGGGTTAGTAATATACCCTGCCAACTCAGAAAACTATCTCCATTCTGAACTGTAGTAATCCTAATATGGGAGCTGTAATATAGCCAGCAGACCATGACCAGTCAGATCTGAAGTCATTCCTCTGAGCTGCTTTTACTTACACATGCTCATCTTCCCTGTAATATAGTAAATCTCCTTTGGTACACACGGTCTGGCTTAAAGCATAGCCAGCATAAATTTCTTCATGTGGATTTTTTTATTACCCATGGTGCCGTGCACTAGGGGACATGTGTAATTTTGTGTTTATAAACATGCTACTCCATTTTTTTGAGTTCTCACTCTCATTTGAATTATTAAAATGTGTCCTTTTTGACTTGAATAAGAAACTAATCTCTTTTCATAAGTAATTCCATATGCACCTGTAGAAATATACTTCATTTAGCAAGCTATAGTGCTGTTGGATTTGCTTTATTGAGCAAAAGGGAGTTTGATTGTGTCACCACTCCTGCTTCCACTTTCACAGTTTTCAACACAACAGTTTTGCAATACAGGTGTTCGTATTTGATAGCTGTCATTGTGCCAGTACTGCTTATGTCATTAGACAAGTGTTAAAGTGTCAATGTAAGGGGCCTGTTCCTCAGTTGTATCTTTATGCCACAAAATTGGCTGAATAGTATGCCCCATTGTGCCAACATAACAAATTGCTGTACTATGAACCACAGATCTGCACCAGAGGGCAGGGACCCCCAGTGCAGATCCATAAGTGATAAGACCCAACAGAGTGTGAGGTGTTATGGGATACCCACAAGCCCAGGGCATAGTGAATCCCGATACCACAAGCAAAGGGCCTGACAGCCCTGGGAGTGAGGCCATTCCCCCAACACCCAACTCCCTGAAGGGTCTTATCATATAATAGGGGTTTTCAGATTATTTTTTTTTTGTAGTTCTTGAAAAAAATTAAAAATATATTCAAATGGTAAATTTGGGAAAAATAGTCCCTGCCACATTAGCAGCTTCTCTTAACAATCTGTGTACTTCCACTTCTGTCTCGCTGGCCTGTCTTGGAGATGAGAAGTGCCTGGCTCTGTCTAGGGCCAATGTGTTCATGTAGTTAGCAGTGTGTGACTTTTTTAGCTGTGTGAGGAGGGATAGAGCAAGCAGTAGATGATGCGGGAGCAATGGCGGGACTGCAGGTACTGAATCAGTGCATTGTTAATATTTGATACTTGTGGTACCAGCCTGGACTTTTATTTTAGAAGGCTCTGTTGCCTGATAAGCTTATGCCTTGTTACTGTTGTCAATCAATTAGATTTCAGGAGTGCATTAACCCATTTTCTAATGATATTTAAAGTATGGTATCAAGCTGTTATTGTGTGCAAATATAGCCTGCACAGGCAACTGTGTACTGAATCACTATAAACATGTATGCACATGGTGTTCTGTCATGCATAGATGTCTGTACATGTTCACCTGCCCTCAACCCATACCTTAGGCCCACTTGTGGTTCTGGCAAATTTGCTGATTGTTCCATCCTGCGATGTGTCCTAGGTTTTCTGGTGGCCCCCCTCCTAACCTAAACAGCAATCGATTTATATCCCTGATAGTCTAGTGGATCCCTCCTCTCTTGTCCTGACCACCCACACATTTAATATTTCCATTTGGTGCCATAAGAATCAAAGTCCTTTGATGTCTGTTTTAACCATGCAACACTCCAATGGCCCTCTACCTGCAGCTTTTATGGTCAGCAGTCAGGGGCCATAACAAAAGTGTTGCAATAGGTGCACCAGGAGAAGTTGGCAATGTAAATGCCACTGTGTTCCATTTACATGCCAACTCTGTCCCTTCTGTTCACCAGTATCCTTTAATGTGCTGTTGCACAGGAGGCCTCCAGGACCCTCTGAACACTCTGTAGCTTGGGGAGGGGGGGTTACGGCAAAGGGACTTTTGCAATGTCAGTTCACACCAGTTTAGCAACATTCTTTGTGAAAGAGAAAAATGAGTCCATTGCTTTTTGTAATATCGCTGCTGTTTTGACTAGATCTTTTATGGTTGACCTAATTATGTAATCTTAATCAGGGGTTCGGTTAATTTATTTTTAGTGCAAGTCTTAGACCTCCATGAGTCAGAATCTGGAAGGCATTCCAATTTTTGGAATCAGACTACTTCCCAGATCCCATATTTTGAAGGTCAGTATTCTAGGAAGTGCCAGTTTATGGATATTCATATAAATATTAGTGGTAAAATACAATTTCTTTCAGAAAAAGCCATACTTTCTTGACTTACATATCTGCAGTTTGGGAAGTCATCTGGTTTGGTTGTATTTGGAAGTCAATGACATCCTCATGCTTTATTTTGGAAGTTTTTGCCTTATTTTTGTAAGTCAAATACTCCCAACATTTAGTTAACTGAACCCCTGATCTTAGCTTATATCATCCCTCATATGTTGCTGTCAGTTAAACAGCTTACTGTTTATTTGAAGGTTGTCATTCATAATACTAAACATTTCAAACAATTAAAGTCTAGGTGCAGTATGATTTCATTTTTTTCTCATGAGAGTGTATAGTATAGAAAATATGTTGTATTAGTCATGGATGATGTATCAATTCTGTTTGGTGATAAATGGGGCTTTATGTTTTCTGATAGATTCTGATCAATGTAATTTCCATCTAATAACCTCAAATCTTAGTCCTAGACCAGTAATATCTTGGGAGCAAAAACTTCCAGAGTAACTGGGAGTACTGATATTGGTTCAAACATTTTTTTAAACTAGGTTACAATTGTTACTTTGCTCTGGGAAATAAAGTTTTCCATTTTGAGATTATGTAACCCAAGTTCTAAACTGGAGGTCTCTCATAGACGTCTGCTCCCAGAATACACATTCTCTTTGCTTTTGGAGGATCCTAATAGTTTCAGACAGATTCAAGTGGATCTAAATGTGTTCCAAGACAATGCACAACTATAGCAGGGTGCCAGAAAGTGCTGTGGAGTGCAAAAAAAGTTTTGTCATCATTTGATTATGAGCTACATCTAAACGCAGACTAAATAAACAGATTTATCAAAAATACAACCCTTGCCATGCAACTGAATCTTAATGATCAGCAACAAAAAACAGATATATAGAAGAACTGACAGCACTGGGCTGTATTGCTTCTATTGTACTTTTCATACACATTGTGTCCTACTGGACAGCACCAAAGATTGTTAGAAGGAACATCAGTTTAATATCTCATCAGAAGGATGGCATACCCCAACAGTACAGCACAGCACTCCCTACTAGTAATGCACTCGGGTGCCAGCGTTTATGGCATTAGCCCAGTCCTGGTATGGGGATAGAACCCATGACAGTCTGAACCACAAGCAAATGTGCTACTAACTGAGCCACATGAGCTTTGATAACAAATCAAGTGATCTGATGTGTGCAGCAACTGGTTCAGGGGTAATGCACTTCTGGTGGTTGTGGGATTCAAACCCCTGACTACGGGGACTTTTGGTGAGTAGTTCAGTGCTCTAACCTCTGCACTATACTGCAGACCATCAAGTATGGAAATCCTAATTTTTCCACGAAAATTGACACATTCAAGCTGCTTCCAGTGATGTAGCCTTACTCTTTGTAGGGCCGGGCAAAATGTAAATCTGATGAAATTATCATTACATTCCATGAAACTTTGTAACATTTCTTTGGGTATTTTGTGAAATTTTACCAAAATTTAAATTCAGTTATTTCCATCTAATTTCATAAGTAATAGTTCAAATTGCACCAAATGTGGTGCACATGCAGTCTTGTACTTCATGGAAAAATGTACACATTTTAAGATCTTTGTCTTTATGGGGGGCTCAGTTACAAGCCATTAAATATTAATAACGTTTTAAATTACATTTCATATGTATGTAAACTGCAATCTGGAGCCCCTATAAGTTTAAAACTGGAGAATGCAATATCACCAATTTTTGTAAGTTCATAGTCCCTAAAAAGAAGGTGTATGTGTGTGTGTGTGTGTGTGTGTGTGTGTGTGTGTGTGTGTGTGTGTATGTGTACTTTGTAATCTCTTGCTTAAAGGATGGCCAAGTTATAAGCATCCAAATACTGTAAAAAAGACATCAGTAATTAAAGTTGGATTTCATGAGGTTTTGTGGAAATTGTGGAATTATGTGATAATTTTGTGGAGACCATATCCATGCATTTCTCAACCATAGACATGAACTACCACAGAAGAGGAAGAGGAGGAAGGAAAAGCCTGGGTCAAGTGGTAATAAAGTAGCATTCAGAGGGGGCTACATAGTAAAACCTAGAGGGTGTCCAGTGTCAGGTGTCATTACATCAATCAATGTCTTGGTGAGGATCCATTAAGCATAGTCAAGGCCAGTTGCCTGCCTCCTCACAATTTGGCAACTGACCACAAGAGGTTCATAGACTAAATAAGCTTGGCCTGCAGAGGCATGGCACATACATTCACAGCACTGTTTCTGTGCAATACTAATTTGGACTGACTCCTAACAGCCCAGTAGATGCTTGAAGATAGTGGCACAAAGGGAAACCAAGCAGTGCACTAGTTATGATTAAGGCTGTTGTGACACAAGTAGCTGGATATCTTTAGTCATGATAGAACATAATGTTGGACACCACTGTAGTAGGAGTGTCTGGAGGGGCATTGCAGGACCATGATTCAGAGCCAGGTAAGGTTATTTGCTGGAAAACAAAAAAAAAACCCAGCAGATTCAGTGCTCATGGTGCACGGGCAGTGCACTAATATGGATTTGGCTAAACCGAGGATCATTATGTTCAAATAGTGTGCTGACTAGCTGCAAGTAGAAACTCTGGGGTCAGCTGCACTCCTAAACATACAGATGAACATGATTCCATGGAAAGAGACCTCAATGCACTTTAAAAAAGTTCCTTCAGACATAAGCATAAAGGAGCCATTCAGATTATAATTTACATATTGAGGACTTCCATTAAAGCCTCACAAGGCATTCAGTTCAGGAACAACTCCTTGTAAAGTGGGATCCATGATGCGCAGTGCAGATATTCAGTGCAGACAACTGGTGCTTGAGAACTCTAGTTAGTGGATTTACTACAGTACAGTGGCAAATTCAAAAATGGCAAAGTGCAGCGTTTACCCCTAGTAGACCGCTACCTCCACTCCCCAAACAGCAATTGCAATGCGTTTATATTTCTAACAGTAAGCACAGTATGAACATAATATACCATACAGCATTGACTCAGTGGTGCACAAGCATTACAATTAAAGGCATCATTTATGTTTATTTATGAAACTAACAAAACGTCATGGAAAAGAGAAAACACAAAACAGACAACTGACGAAGCCATTTAGATTAATAAAAAGAGGTTATCACAAATTAGTTATGCAGATCTGTTTTACAGCAAATTACAGATCCTAAGAATCAGTATGTATTTGTATCTGTCTATCTCTCTACCTGCCTGTCTAGTGCAAATTAATAGCACACTGTAGTATAAACAAAATTGTGGAACACTGTGGAAAAATATTTTTCAACTACTGATTGTAAATAATGTAGAAGCAGTTAATGACTGCTCTGGTAGTGTAGTGAAAATTACAGATGTTATGCACTCAACAAAACTATACAGGACAACAACATGGTTTAAACTATTAATTATCCAAAAGAGGTATACAGTAGGTCTCGACTAAGCGGCTTGAAAGTTGAGCTTTAAATTTATTTAGTGTAATCAGCTGCTGGAGTTTTAAATTATTCTGAAAATTATTCCACTACCTAGGAGTAATTATATGATGAATATAGTTTTCTGCAGTCTCAAATGAATTTCGGGTGCTTGATAATTGGAATCAAAGGACCCTATACATGACACCTACAGTATGCACCCATTTGCCATGGAAATGGGATTGAGGAAATCCCTCATAGCATTTCCAATACAGCATTCACACTGGTGTATTGGTGCTATGGTGCAGATACTGCTCACGACACCAGCAACCAACCCAGGTTCACACCCCGAACCTGGGTCCTCAGAGGGTCAGCGGGGTGAAGGAGGAGCAAACATCTGAAAGGCTACTCTGCTCCTCCAGGATGGGGTGGTAGTGGCACCCAGCATAAGCCTGACCCTAGCAGCTTGGTGTCAGAGCACTGGGACCCACACAGAGAGGAAGAGTCAGGGGTGAGGTCTGGTGTGCCATATGTAAGTATGCACAGCTCAGCCATTGATGTCATTGCATGCCAGCTTTTAGGCCCTGCACTGCTGACCTGGCACAGCTCTAACCAGTTACTGCCAGGCAGATTGCATGAGGCTCTCTGCCACCCAACCACAGTGTGTGGTAAGCTGTAGGGAAGCTGCAGCTGGTACATCCAGGAGATGCCAGATAATGGGGCTTGGGGGTCTGGGGACAGAAGCCAGCCCAGTAAGGGAGAAAAAGGAATAACTGAAAACAACATAGCATTCACAACTCCTAACCCCAGTTAGAGACCTGTGACCTCCGATCCCAATTTACACTTCAGTGGTGATATAGTACATGGTCAGTAGGTTACAGAGTACACCATGTCTGCAGATGCAATCCATCACATTAGTGAGGGTTTGCACATAACGAGCTGAGTCAAATGTCAGTCAGTTTGTATCTGTATCTTCCTCTCCCGGAATGAGGCTCAAAATATGGAAATTTCCTAGCCCTTCTTCCCCATCAACAAAAACTAGAATAAATAAAATAAATATTGCCAGAAACAAACCTGTGCTATTACTGCATTCTTTACACTGATCAAGAAGTCTAACCAATCAAAGAACAGAAAGCACTGAAGCAAGTCTAGTATTCTGCATTCCTGGTAAATCTGCGTGCACCGACTAGGTAAAGCAATGACAATAAATATAAACAAATGCTGCCTTTGTTAAACTGCTCATGTGGCTACTTTGGTGGACTAGTAGATAAGGTGTTCACATTCTCTCAGGGTCTCTTAGCTTTAAATCTCAGACCGGTGATCTCAGACTGCTGTGGCATGAGATTTTTATTTATTTATTCATTTATTTATTTATTTCTAGAAAGTACCTTTGAGCCAAAGGCTGTTTTCAGAGGTTCCTCATCATAGTAATACATGAGCATAACATCATTTACAATGGTTACAAGTACATAAGCAGATACAAGGATGTTCCATGACTTAGAAAACATGAGTACATCAGGTTACAGAGGTTACATAATTACAATAACAGGGATTACATACGTATAAATATACAAATACATAGTTTACAGCAGGCTAGGTTGACAAGAATTTTCAGTGAACAACTTGATGGTCATTCTAGAGGATATAGAACAAATCAGGTAGGGACCAGAGGATGATATAGTCTGTGAAATAATTAACTAATACTATAGGCAAGGAGGCGAGAACTTGATGGGCAACAGTTCTTTTGTCTTAAGTGCTAAAGAGTGTAGTCATAGAGGAGATACAGTCCCAAGGACAATCTCCTCTTCATGCTAGGTCTCCTACATTTCTCATGGAACAAGTGCCCTTGATTGCATGAGGGCAGGAGCCATTCTGTAATGAGCCTCATAAGTCCTGGCTTTATCTCCTGATGACACGGGCATGATTTCCCAGTGGTGGAGGGGTAAAGGTGCTGACACCAGGCTCAGCAACCCACTAATCAGAATACGTGGTGTTCAGACTGTGGCAGGATCTGAAGCACAGATATAGGGCCTGAACTTCCTTTGTGGAGTAATTTGCAAAGTTCTCTGCATTTACCAGAACTTCATGTAACTCTCCATGATGCAACGTTGGCACTTTGCAGGGTAAAGGATGCAAAGTGCCAATTCGTCTGTGACAGTTTTCACCTCCAAAAGGGCTACTTCATGAAGAAAACTCTGTGAAGTAACCTTTTGTTCACCCACAGGGTACTACTTTGCAGAGTTATTTTATTTTAAAAATAAGAAACCCTTCCCCCTTCCCCAGCCCACTTAGCACCCATCCACACTCCTACCCCAGCTACAATAAAAATAATTTTTATTTTAAAGTAGACCCCCTTTCCCAAGCCCTTACAACACCCCTCCCATCCTCCACCCCCAGACAGCCTACTTCATAATTTAAGTGTAACCCCAGGATCCCAGTGGGTTCCCCATATGTGTGGTTACTTTTGAGCAACAAGGGTTAATTGGGATTCATCACTGGCCATGTGCTTTGAAAGGGGCCCTGAGTTGGGGGGAGCAGCCAAATTGGCCATCTCTGGTGCACTATGGACAGGAAACCAGAATCCATTTAGAGTTCTGATTGATCTGAGAGAGCGAGAGGAGGTTGTTATCTCCAAGGCCAGAAGTAGCAGGACTCCCTCCTTTCTATTTTGACTTACTGGCTTTCTCTTGCATTATATTCCACCCCAGTTAGAAGAGAAGTGATGAACAAGAGAAGTGACAGAAGCCATTGACTAGCATTGACTTATGTGTGTGGCTAGCAAATAATGTTCTTAGAATTGCTGAATACTACATGCTGATGACTATGCTATCTTGAAAATACTACTGAAACTGTGAGTATAGGCACTTGTGTGCTCAAACTTGAGAAAAGTGGTTTGACGCTGTGGGATCCTGACTTCATGACTTTAAGGTTTATGGTGGCAGTTGAGCCTGTGCACATCCATGGTCCCACCAGAGGTTATCAGATGCTTGTGCCCAAGGAATGATGTTTGCAGGGACCTGTTACATATGAACATATCAAAAAGGCCTGCAGGAAAAGGCCAAAACATCTATATAGTGTATGGTAGAATGCTGTTATCAATAGATATCCATACTTGGCAAAAAGTTGTTATGCTACAGTAGAAACATCACAGCTGTCATTATGCTGCACTAGGTACATAGCTACTGCAGCATAACAGCTTAGAACCATGTACTGCACTTTCATAGCTTGTGCCGCATTCTCCAGTTTCAGCTGACAACACACTAACCCAGCGGTCATTTGAAATGCGAGTACCAGTAAAAAAAAAAATGTCAGCTGCTGTTTTCTTCCAAGAGCTGTCAGAGCGAGAGAAATTTTTTTTGCTTCTTGCAGGTTATGCTGTGGGTTTCATGAAGTTACATGTAAATGTACCTAGGTGCCGCTTATGTCTTATCCCCGATACGGACTCTAAGTTTAACTTGATGCCCAATTTTACTAAATGGACTACTAGAGTAATTCTAAATAAGTCCTGCCTAAATATTTTACTTCTGTTGTAAAACAGTTGTATATTGTATATTTCCGACCACCTCTTGTCGACTCACATGTTGTTCACGACTGTTGAAAACATCATTTGTTGTAAGTAAAATTCAAAACGACTACAGTTTCAGATTCAGTGTGTTTTTTTTATTAATTATGACCAACAGTAGTTAGTAAGACACACTATAAAAGTTAATGTATAGTCCTACTATCTATAACAAGTTTGAAAACTCTTCTCGAGGCTGTCATGGTGATGGAACCCCTTGAGCTTCACTCTCGAGGTTCCAAACATCACCATGGCAACCTTTTCAAGAGTTTACAAACTTGTTATAGATAGAAGACTATACATTATCCTCTATCTTGTCTGCTCATAATATTGATCTCTCAGTAATTACTGAGGAGTCTGCTTCCTCCATATCAGGAGTTCCCCCTTCCTGATATGAGTCCCCACCATGTTTTCACTTTTAATTACAACCCTTCTCTTTACTTTATCCCTGCCACTCTTAAAGCTGTCCACTGTCTTTAGGGATATCACCTTATCTGGAAACTCATTCTACTTAGCTACCACTCTGTTAAGTGAAAAGTGCCTCCTCATTTCTCTCTCTGTCTTGAATCATCCTCCCAACAGCTTGAGGCAGTGTCCTCTAGTGGTTTTGTTGTTGCCAAGGCTGAAGGGACACCCAGAGTTCACCTTGTTTATACCACTGATGTATTAAATGTGTCTGTCACTCATGTCTCCTCGCTCCTTTCTGTCCTCTAAGAAGCACATTCAGAGGTCTGAGTCTCTCTTTATATGTCCTGCCCTGCTGACCCTGACTTATTTTAGTTGCCCCTCTAGACCGCTTCCAGAAGATTGATATGGGCACCAGTGCTGCACACTGTACTCCATGTGCGGATGCACCAGGGATCTGTACAGTGATAGAATTACCTCCACCTTCCTGCTAAGTTATTCTTCTGGCTATGCAGCCTGCCGCTGCCTTCCTGCAATGTGCAGAATGTTTCAGGTCACTTGTGATGATCACTCCCAAATATTTCTCCTCTTCTGACATGGTAACCTTACATACCACCCAGACACTATTGGGTTTTTGAGTTCTTAGCTCCCAAGTGCACGACTTTGCACTTCTTGGCATTGAACAGTTGTTAAATACCTGACCACCTCTCAAGCCTGGTTAGATCTTCCCTGAGATCCTGTATTTCCTCCTCTGTGTCTAGCCTCCAGCAGAATTTGGTGTCATCTGCAAACAGACAGATCTAACCTTTTATTTTGTCTGCTGTGTCACCAATAAATATATTAGTACTGGGCCAAGCACTGAACTCTAAGACCCACCAGTGACTGCTCTGGCCACCAAAACCCCCCCCACCACCACCACTACCTTTCTACTTCTGTCCTGCAACCAATATTTTACCCAGATCACTAATTTTAACCTACTCCCAGATCGTCCAGTTTCATGATTAATCTCTGTGGGAGCAGAGTCAAAGACCTAACTAAAATCCAAATATGGGACGTCCAGAGCCTGGCCCTTATCCCCTGTTTTGGTCATCCAGTCAAGGAAATTCCTGCATGGACACAGGGCAGCAATTCTGAACTGTTCACTTGGAGCCTTTAGGTGACCCTGTTACCAGATTGTAAGATGGATGCCTTTACTCAAAGTATATGGAAGAAGGAAGTATAATAGGGATGAATTTGGATCCAAGAAGAAAATGTGTAAACCCCTAATCTGAATTCACTTTCATGGGCTTCTTTATTGTCAAAACCAGAGAGGTGAGCGGTAGTTGTGTAGGAACCTATGCTGTGTCTTGATCCCCCAGTTAAGTCTCTTGCCACACATGTATAGCTGCCCACTTGTCCTCTGACTCTGTTTTGGGAGGTTGAGGTGACAGAACTTTGACAGCAGTCAGAAACAGATAAATGAATGCATTATGATACTGTTTGTCATCTCTGTAAATGATGATCTGCCCTGAGCTGATTGTGACTGCAACAAGAAGCAGATTATAATTATTTACTAAAGAAAGGATTGCTGTATTTTACAGCTAGTGAGGACAAAACCATTACTGAACCTGTGTATTAATGGTGAATGAACCACCGACACTCAATGTCCCTGTATATTTCCTGTGAGGAACTCTGGATGGCCCCTTCCAACTAATTGAAAGGCTCCACATGTCACTGATGACCTGCAGGGGTGGACTGCATGTTCACTGGGAACCCTCTTTCCAGCCCATATAGTACCCTTCCACCTTCCCTCCATGGTACCCATTACAATAAAATAATTAAAAAGAAAGGAATCAGTGGCGACTGGCTGTTACCCTTCCTGCACCACCTTGGCTGGCCACCATCCAAATGAATGACAACACAGGCTGAAGTAGTATTTTTCGTCTGCTCTCTCATTCACTCACACAGTGTCTGGCTGAGGTGGTGAATGGACACTTAGAACTGGCCATCCCTGTCAGTTTCTTTTTTTTTTTTTATATTGAAATGGGTGCCTTGGGGGAGAGAGTGGAATGCGATGCAACATGGGCTAGAGGAAGGTGAGTGTTTATAAAGTGGGCCGACTGGGTGGGGGTAGGAGTGTACTATGAGGGCTGGTGGCTACTTTAAAAAAAAGTAATTTTTTATTGTTGCTGAGGAGGAAGAGGAGGGCAAAATGGTGTTAATTAGGCTGGGGAAAGAGGGGTTATTACTGCATCTCATGGCTAGGTGTAAGGAAGGGAGGAGGGCGGGTAGGTTGCTGTGAAGATGTAGGAAGGATTTATTACCTTTTTATGTTTGCTTGCATGCATGTGCAAGAAACATAGTGCCATCATCTGAGTTTTTGTAGGTATGGCACCCTGTCTTCCAATTCAGTCAGTGTGTTTGCAGGTGCGGCCACAGTTCACCAAATAATGCTGCAGCTGTCTATGACAGTAGTTGAAAATGCAGTGGCGTACAGTTGAAAGGGAGAGACCACTTCAGTGAGCAACGATAAGATAGTGTTGATTAGCATATTGCCGGCAATCCTGCTTGTGTACATCTCTGCTTTCTCTTCCTGGAACATAAATTCAGTTTGAAGTGAACTTTTCCTAGGACTATCTTTCCAGGAGGAGGCAAGTGACTAAAATGGCATCCTTGGAATGTTTCCAAAAAAAGATCTAATTGCCATCCTTGGAATGTTGAGTCAGAGTTCAGGGTAGGAGCGGCATTGACAAAAGCAGGGAAACAGAACCCCAAAGAGACTGAAAAAGTAGACGCAGTTTTCGTCTGTTGGCACACCTGATCAGTATTATAATAATATTCCCCAACCCTCTTAGTGTCTCTGAATAGCGCCCCCCACCAGCCGCACACAGTATGGCTGACAGGGGGGGCCCAATCCCCTGTTGGCTCCGCGCTTCCCCTCAGAGTTCCAGGTGCCATGCTGGGAGCCCACCCAACATGGCATAAATGAAATAGCGATGGGGTGCCCAATCCCGACCAGCTCAATTAACCCCCAAAAATAGATCTTCTTTCCACATGCTGGGAGCCCACCCCAGCATGGCACACACATTCAGGCCAACGGGGTGCCCAATCCCCTGCTCAGCTCCATTGACCACCCCCCAAAAATATTCCAGCTGCCACACTGGGAGCCCATCCAGCATGGCACAAGTACTGCGTTGTCTTCCTAAAAGAAAACAAACACCTGAAAAGAAAAACAGTCCCTCGTTGATTGTCTTGCCTCCCAACCCCGCCCACCCTCTGAGCATCCCCTCCCCACACCCCACCTCACCCCATACTTACTTCCAGAGGCCGACTAATGTTCTTCGGTGGACCGGGAACACGTCTGCACTCTTCAAAGCTGACCGCGAACTGAGGAAATGCCGGTAAGCTGTATAATGGAATAAATAGGTTTTTTTAAACTGTGATGCATATCTCAGGCATTTTTTTGAATTTTGGCACCAAATATTCAACATGGGATTTTTGGGACCCCTCCTCATGAATTCTGGCACTGTCATGGCATTAATCTGCCCCAAAAGGTGATTTCGCAGTCACTGCATGGAACCACCTTTCAGGACCGCTTTACAAAATGACAGTGTCACAGTTCATGAGGTAGGCCCCCAAAAGCCCTATATTGAAAATTTGGTGAAAAAATTCCCAAAAATGACTGATTTACAAGCGTGTGCTGCACAGTT
Organism: Neoceratodus forsteri; assembly: GCA_016271365.2. Classification (NCBI taxonomy): domain Eukaryota; kingdom Metazoa; phylum Chordata; order Ceratodontiformes; family Ceratodontidae; genus Neoceratodus; species Neoceratodus forsteri. The sequence goes on from CM057456.1 coordinate 860,783,528, forward strand.
CCTACTCATGCTTGTAAGTTCGCAAATTTTTTATATTTTCACTCCAGATTTTCAACATTGCCATTTTACCACACCTCCTTATGAGCAGTATAGCTGTCATTTTTCATATCTCACCCAAAATGTGTTTCCGCGAATGTAGCGTACAATGGCTCAGTTGGTGTACGTAAATCAATGTTCGGAACAGATTAAGAAAATCACAGTGACACTGTTCATGAGCACAGGTCTTAAAATGGCTATGTTAAAAATTAGGTGACAAAAGTCCATAAAATGACTGTGTTATGAGCGAGCTTTGCGCAGTTTCCACGCACCATCGTAAGTTCATCAATTTGTAATATTTTCAGTCCAGATTTTCACCACTGGCATTTTTCCACACATCCTTATGAACAGTACAGCTGTCATTTTTCACACCATGGTTGAAATGTGTTTTCGCACTTCCAGTGCAGAAATGCTTGGTCACTGAGGGAAATCTCTGTTCAGGTCAAATTAAAAAAATCACAGTGACACTGTTCATGAGCGGAGGTCCCAAAATGCCTGTGTTGACAATCTGCCTTAAAAAAAAATCCCCAAACTAATTACATAATGGGTGTGCGTTGCACAGTTTCTATGCATGCTTGTGACTTCACCAGTTTTTTTTTATATTTTCACTGTAGATTTTCAACATTGCCATTTTTTACACCTCCCCATGAACAGTACAGCTGTAATTTTTCACATCCTGTTCGAAATGTGTTATCACACCTTTGCTGCCAAATGGCGTAGTTGCTGTGCAAAATCAGCTTTCGGCTAACAAGCTGATATTGCCACTATTCATGAGGTGGGGGTCACAAAAAAAACACGTTGAAAATTTGGAGTGAAAATACCAACAAACGCCTGAGGCGTTAGGGTTTCCGACCATAACGCCCCACCCTGTAGAGACTGACAGGCATCGGGGTGTGACTTGGGATTGTCGCCTGTAATGCTCATACCATTCTGCCCCCACCCGCACCCTGCAGCCAGTGAGAGGCATCGAGGTGTGCCTTGGACTCTTCGGCCCCAAAGTTCACCCCAGTCTCCTATACAGCACCCATCTCACCATATTTCCTGATGGAATGGGGTGAACATAAGGGCCAAAGAACCCAAGGCACACCGTAACACTTGTCAGTGCCTGCAGGGTAGGGTGTGGTGAAATGGCGTGGCCGTTATGCCTGATGACCCAAAGGCACACCCTAATGCCTGTCAGAATCTGCAGGGTGGTGGTGGGATTGGCTTCAGTTCAATACTTCACTGCCATTCCAATTATGCAGCTCTGTAACTCCTACGGTAACAATGTCAATGCCTGCAAGCAAATATTCAGCATTGACAAATGCTTGTTTAAAAAGAGGTGATTCCCATGCAAAGTAGTGAATTGACAAAGTGCAAAGCTTAGTAAAGCTAGATACACCACTAAGTTTGGTACCATTTACTGCAGAACTAAAACTTCACAACAGTCCTAGATCCAAACACAGCAGATAAGGAGGGCAGGAGGTAAGTGGGTATGAGGGTGGAAAAAAATAAATACAATGATAAATCACTACTCTGCATCATGAATTACCAAGATTCTTGTGCTGTCTTGACCAGTAAATCCCTTTATAAAATGTTTGTATTAAGCAGATGTGTCCCAACCACAGATTTCTGTGCAGGTCTTTATTTTCTCTTTCTAACTCATTATTTTCTCATTTGCTCACCAGTCCATCACCTTGCCAGCAGTACATCTATCTAGGAAATCTGACTGATGCAAACAAATTATATACAGGGTGAGAATGAAATAATTGATATAATTAAAAAGGGGGTCCTGGGGGAGTGTGCCCCACAAAACATTTGTAAAATTAGATGCAAAGTAATGCATTTTTGAAGCTGATGCAGTAAGGACACCAGTTAGTTAAGTAGGCAGGACAGGTACCATTGAACTTGATGGTGATGATGATTGGTGCAGTTCTCATATAAAGAAAAACAATCTTACCTTGACATGCCAGAATTATTTATTAATTCTTTAGTTTCCTTGTTCACCCTTTGTTTCAATCTCTCATTTCTCTTATTTCCACCAGCAGTCACTCCCTCTCTCATTTCCACTAGTAGTCATCTCCTTATGGCCAGCTTTCATCCCACGCCCCTTATTACCAGCTCACTTGCACCAATTCCAATTCTTACTCTTCCTGTACAGTTTTGGCACCCAGTGCCCACTTTGTTTCTAGCTTTCACTGCTCCTCATTCCAAGTTCTCATTCCCCCATTCATGCTTATCTCCTCACCATGTTTTCAGCTCTATAACACCCCCTTCAGCTCTCATCCCCCACCAACCTTATTTATAGTGTCTTCTGTTTCTAGTTTATCTTGCCCTATTTTAACTCTTAGCCCCAACCCTCTTGTTTCCAGTTCCTCATTTCCATCTTAATTCATTTCCCTTTCCATCTCTCATCCCCCACCAACCTTGTTTGTAGCTCCCCCTGGTTATATATGTCATTCTCCTATCCTTATGTCCAGGTAAGGTAGCCCCTTTTCCAGCTTTACCACCTCTCCCCATTTTCTCATCTTGTTTCTTCCTGCTTTCTTCCTTTCTGACTGAACAAAGTCATGTTTCCTCCAACTCCCCCCACTACAGGAAATAGGGTTTCCACCCACCATCCAAGCCATTTAGAAAATCAGGACAAGTTGTGCAGCAATATGGCTCCTGTAGCATAAAGAATGTTGCTGCTTTTAGCAGTTTCTGGACTGTAGTGCAGTTGGATAGCCACCGCTAACTCATCCTGAAAGTGTTATAGCCAGCAGCATTCTCAATGAGACATGATCTTTACTGCCACACCACCTACCACATTCTCAAAACACCTTATATAGTGATGGAAGACACTGTGCCCCAACATGTGTGGGTCAAGAGGCAGGGCTTTGAATTGGAACTCAGTGTCCATTTGCTGGGGTCCAGGGAGTCTAATCAAGACAGCTGCATCAGTTGTCAAAATGGCTGTTACAGCCATACTTCTTCCTCTGGCCCCACTTGCCTTTATTCCTATTTTGCTCTTACAGTACAACTCACAGCTGACATTGTCTATAGTGAGAACTCTAGATAGCCAACCTAGACAGGCAATGTGATATGTCATCGCAAGTCAAGCAGAGAGGACAGCTACCCAAGCAGGCATGTTTGACACCTGCTAATGAGGCAAGTGCCTGCATGCTAGTGTTCTGCTATGCATCAGAGGATATGTAAAGACTAAGAGGACCCCCACACACACACACTCACACACACACACACACACACACACACACACACACACACTTCCCTGGACTGCTGGGGAGCAGCCATCTTGTAACAGATGTCATGAACCTCACACTGAGTGTCTTTTTTACCAAACTGAGATCCCAGGTTTCCTGTTTTCAAAGTGAACATGAACTAAGTCTATCGGTTTGGCTAATTTACATATACTGTTCATGGGATGCCCACACTCAATAAAGTTGTTAACATTCTTCTCATGTTATTCATTCTACATGACCTATATTTTGTCTACATTTCATGCATTTGTTATACCTTTCCCGTATTCTCTCATTTGGGGAGGGGACCCAAGAACTTAACCGTTTTAGCATAGCTGAATGGTTCCTTTTGTTATCCATCAGAGGAGTGGCTGATGCATTTTGCTGAAGAAAAGGCTTTAAAGGGTTACAGTTGTCATGTGTTTGACAGATTTATGGCACAAAATCAGTTAGTGTTGTGCTATTTCATTTCCTCGGTGTCTTGTCTACCTGTATAATAGTTCTAAATAACATACACTGGCTGTCATGCTGAGTGTTCCTGAGAAAGTCATGAAAAGGCAGCAAAGCTAGCCAAGAAGTGCATTGTGTTTAGTTATTGCAGCTAGTGAGAGTATATACTGGGCAAACTTAGTGAGGATGAGCATGCTGTTGAAATCATCTCAGACAGTCAGAGCACACATGTCAAGCTACAAAGGGAGCTGCATCTAGGAGTTGCCTCCTAATTGAGCTGGAGGATCTAGGGCAAGGGAGAAACTCACTGGATGGGTGGCACACTGACTGAGGCATAGGATCCAGAGGGTGGTAGGGGTGGGGAGCTCTCAGGCTCTAGTGAAGCCACCAGTGGGGTCCCACAGGGTTCGGTGCTTGCATCAGTATTGTTTAAAGTAATAATTAACAACATTGAAGATGGCATAAAATGCAAGATTTGCCTGCTAGTGGACAACACCAAGCACTGTGGGAGGGTAGATAAAGCAGAAGGGATACAGGACCTAAAGAAAAGTCTAGTCAAGCTCAAGAGGAGGTCAGAAATATGGCAGCTCAGGTTCAATGCAAAGAAGTGCAAGGTCCTACACATAGGAGATTAGAGCATGAGGATGGAGTACAGCCTGGGAGGGGGCCGGAAAATAGAATACAAGGAAGAGAAAGACCTGGGTGATGATCACTAGTGATTTGATGTGTTCCTCACACTGCAGGGATGCAACAGCAAAAGCTGATAAAATGCTGGGCTGCATAGCTAGGAGTGTCACTAGCAGGTGGGAGGACATCATGCTGCCACGGTACAGATCACTGGTGAGGCCACACCTGGAGTATAACGTGCAGTAGTGATGTCCATACCTGAAAAAGGAAATTAAACAGCTAGAAGCAGTACAGAGGAGAGTGACAAAAATGATTAAAGGTCAGCAGGGTAGGACATATGAAGGGAGGCTGGACTGGAGACCCTAAATGTGTACTCCCTGGAGGAGAGGAGGGAAAGGGGGATGTGACTGAGACTGATAGATAGATAGATAGATAGATAGATAGATAGATAGATAGATAGATAGATAGATAGATAGAAAAAATATTTAATTTATAGCGCGCCCAATTCCTGAGACTCTGAGCACTGAACAAAACAACAATACAGGCATCTAGCAATAAAATCATACAAATGAACATGTACACATACAATAATCATAATATAAAATCATACACATTTTCATTCCATAATCAAAAATCTGAGAATGCCTATTGGAACAGATTGGTTTTTAACCCTTTTTTAAAGGCTTCTACAAAGGGGGCCCTCCTTAAATATTCTGGTAGGGTGTCCCACAGGGTAGGTGCCCTATCTCCAGAATGCCACAACCTAACCCTGGGAACCCCAAGGAGGCCTCCCTTGACAGAATGGAGTGCCTGAGCAAGACAGTAAGGAACCAGGAGATCTTGAGGGTAGACAAGACCCCTTCCTTGTAGGGTCTTATAGGTAAGGAGCCCTATCTTGAAAACAATTCTCCACCTGACCGGCAGCCAGTGCAGCTCACGGAGGACTGGGGTAATGTGTTCACACCTTCATACCCCAGTCAGAAGTCTTGCCACCACATTCTGCACTAGCTGAAGCCTGCAGAGGTTGCCTCTAGATAACCCAATGTACAGGGCTTTACAGTAGCCCAGCCTGGAAGTGACGAATACATGCACCAGTGTGGTCAGGTCTTCGGGAAGGATCAGGGCTCAAATTCGGGCAATGTTCCTAAGACGGTAAAATTCATGTTTGACCATGGCCGACACCTGAGCCTCAAGCATCAAGCCATCATCAAGGATCATGCCAAAATCTTTCACCTGTGTAGAAGGGACAAGGGGAACACCCCCCACTACTAGACTGCTGGCAATCCCCTACTCCTCCTCCACGATGATGTGGCTGTACTACCAGTACCTCAGTCTTATCTGGGTTAAGTTTAAGCCAGTTTAGAGTCATCCATGACTGGATTTCCTCGAGGCAGTTGTTAAACATAAAATCTGACACCTGAGTATCGGGTGCACAGGTTAGGTACAGCTAGGTATTATCTGCATAACAGTGAAACCCCAGTCCATACCACCTGATAATGTTCCCTAATGGCAGCATATACACTGCGAAGAACAAGGGCAACAAGACCGAACCCTGCAGAACCCCACAGCTCAGAGGCTTTGAGTTAGATGAGTAAATTCCCATTTTTACCCTTTGCACTCTGCCTGTCAGGTATGACCTAAACCAGTTGATGACTTTACTGGATAGGCCACACCAAAACTGCAGGCAGTCAAGCAGCACCTCATGGTCCATGGTGTCAAATGCCGCAGAGAGGTCCAGGAGAACCAATATGGTACCGGCTCTCCTGTCCCTCACCATCAGGAGATCATTCAGCACCCTTACCAGGGCTGTCTCTATGCTATGCTCCTCCTGGAATTCAGACTGGAAAGGCTCATAGGTAGATGAGGAGGCGAGATGTCTCTCAAGCTGCACGGCCACCACCTTTTCTATAACCTTCCCTAAAAATGGTTGCTGAGGCCTTCTGGGTCCAAAGAGGTCTTCTTCAAAAGGGGTCTAACCATGGCCTCTTTCAAGAACAATAGAAAGACCCCACTTGTCAAGGAACTCCAGACAATCTCAGCAACCACAGGTCCAATCAGATGCAAACATTCAACCAAAAGGCGAGTCAGACCTGGGTCCAGATCACACTGTGTAGGTCATAGCTTTGAGATAATCCCCACCACCTCCTACACCCCTACCAGCTCAAACTCATCCCAGGCAGGAGGAGTGCTTCGGCACAACTCTGGCTGAACACTGCATCCCTTTCGATAGATACTCAAGGAGACCTCAGCCCTGATGGATGACACCTTGTCAGCGAAGAATAGAGCCAGCTCCTCACACCTAGTGCTTGAACCTGCTCCCCCAACATGGAGATAGGCCGGATGTAAAAGTCAGTCTACCGTATGAAAGAGTCGGGCTGGTCTACTCCTCACCACAGCAATCTCCCTAGACAAAAATTCTGCCTTTTTCCAGGAGATTACCACCTGATAGTCACCATAATGTGACCTCAGGACCAATTTGCCCTCCACTGAGCCAGATCTCCTCCAGCATCTCTCTAACCTCTGCTACTTAATCTTTAACCTCTGGAGATCCTCATCAAGCCAGGGAGGTCTCTGGAGAGTGGATAAGGGGCGGATACAAATGGGCATGATCAAGTCGAAGGCCGCAGTAACAGCCCCATTATAGGCTGCCACTGCTTCCTCTAGCCCAGTCGCACAAGCTGCCCCAACATTCAATAGGTCCAGCACCGCCGACAGTCCCAATGAGGAAACTCCTCTTAACAAGTGGTACCGGACCTTCTCTGCACACATAGGGCATCAACAAAGTGAACAAAGAGGGCCTCTTCAGTCTTAATGGAAGCATAACTGTGTGGGGATGTTGCCTTGAATGGGAAAGATGAGGTTTCAGAAGAGAGTTCAGGAGGCGTTTCTTCACAGAGAGAGTGGTTGTTGGTCGGAATAAGTTTCCCAAGGAGGTCATCTCACTGGAGACAATGGGAGGCTTCAAAGAGGATGGGTAGGGTAAAGGCGAAGGTCAGGGCAAGACGAGGTGGGAAAAAAGGGAGTAGTAGTTTGGGAGGGGGCAGAGCCCTTAGTTGTCACTAAGGACTCCACAACATCAGCAAATTTGGTAGACCACTGAGCCTGATTCTGCTGGCAGTATTTGTATGTTCATACATTCATTTTCTGAAAAATGAATGTTAAAAACTCTTTTGCTCACATTCTGAAACGTTCAGATAATTTTGTAATAGTTCATTTTGTTGGGGTGAAAAAAGAGACAGAAAAAGGAGTGGGCTAGAGACAGTACACAGTGAACCAAGCCTGTTCTTAATTTTATAAATATATATATATATATATATATATATATATATATAAAGAGAGAGAGAGAGATATTATTTTTGTACATCTCTCAAATCACACACATACATGCTAAAGCCTCAATCCCAGTACAAAGCATGAAAGGTATGTAAATCTTCAAGCAAGGCAGACTGATGCAGCCAAATATTTGTTTTAATTTAGCTAACAAAAGCCTCCCCTCCTTATACAATGTCCACTCACCTGGGAAATGCCCCCCTCCCACTTTCCTCCAAGTGTGAACATTTATATTTCTCCCATTAATTTTAACATACAGGTTTTTCCAGAGTCTGTTAGAAAGTGGCATGTTGAGTTAAAAGTTTTGGTTCTGATTCTTAAGATTCTTGTTCTCCTACTGCCTGTTCCCTTTCTGAGGCAGCCTCTGCTACAATCATAACATCTCAGTCTGTTGCCTTGAAAGTTATTGTAATGTCCAAGCAGAGCGCTTTAAAAAAAAATGTTAAGTAATAAATTCATTTTTGAGCACTTCTCATTTGTTGCATATTTAAATATTCTGGCCCAGATATTCAAACTGAGCCACGAAAGTGCGCAACAGCAGGAGCAAGCGCACGTCCACTGCACCCATGCACAATACGCGCAATATTCAAACACTGCGCAGGTCAAGCTGCGCCTGCGGCACACAACTGAATATCATGCCAACTGAGCCATTGCACAACAAGGGGTGTGCAGTGGCGCAGGTCAGATGCACAATAGCAAAACCAGGGATGCCTAGTGGAGCAGGGCAGCAGCGCAACAGCACAACCAGGGATGCGCAGGGACAGTATGCAGGGGCCCACCACCTATGGTAGGGATGGGAAGAGGAGCACTCAGCAGAAAAAACATCGCCCCCCACACCCCATGCACCGCACAACTGGAGGAGAGCAGGAAGAACCAATGGCCCAGGAACACCAGCAAGAAACCCATCGCCGTGGCATGGTGCCCCAGCACACCCCCTTGCAAGCTGGGACCATCACACATGGATGCCCATCCACCCCATGCCACACCAACCCACCAATGCAGAGCAGACCCTGCACCATGATCCCCATGCACCCTGCCCATGAGTAGCACCCAACAGTGCAGGACACCACAAGCATGCCACCACCTCTACTGTGACAATACAACCCTGTGCACCACAGAACATGAGGTACCACACATGTGACAGGGCATTCCCCGGAACCCACCACCAGTGTCACAGCAGCCTGCCCACCCTCCCAAGGACACACCCCATCCCAGCACTGGCCACAACAGCCAGTGCAGACACCCACAGTGTTGCATGGAAGCATGCACCACACAGGATGCAACACAGTGCACAGATAAACAACCACCCATATCCAAGGGCACACCAATGCAGGGACACAGTAGCGGGTCAACCAAGCCCCCTGGTGTGTGACCACGGCAGCCATGTACACACGGCCAGAACCTCTCCATGGTACAGGTGTGCCAGCAACCCTGTGCAGGCACCATGATGCTGTACGCCACCAGCATGTGGCTGGAGCACAAGTAACAGACAGTGGAGCGCATCCCCTGCAACAGGCATAGGTGACAGCATCAAGGTGGGACAACAACAGCGGATGCAACAGTGCCACCTGAGACAGACGTGCACCACACCAGTGACAGGAGGCAACATGGCATTGTGCCAGGTACAGGAGTTGTCCACAATGGACAGCCACCACTGACATACCAGCAGACCGTGCATAGCACAGACATGCAAAGGTGTCATCTCACAGGCCATGGATGGTCTGACAGAGGTGCCATGGACACAGCGCATGCACCGTGTACCACTGCACACAATTATCCATTGCACAGGGAACAACACACAAACCACAGACAGTGACTGAGAGCTATGCCCATACCACAATTGCCTCCCTATGGACACACACACACACACACACACACAGACACATACACACACACCCCCATGATAGCACCACCCCCAACACCATGCACACCACTGCAGCTGAGCACCATTAGCCCACTGCAAATCATAGACCACAACAGTAGGCATAACTAAACAAATATATTATAAAAGTGGTCACAAAACTATGTACAAATATAAACACGTGAAAGGGGTGAGGGACACAAACAGGGTGGAGGTGCGTAAGAGGCGGGGTGAACAAATGGGAGAGGGAAGGAGGGGTGTGAGGGTGGCTCCATGGGGCATTCTAAGATGCAACCTCAGTCCATCTTCAGCGGGAGCCCCGCTACCCGCTCCTGTGGCACCTCCTGTTATAATGACACATCACACTGTGGTGCTCCAGCCTTTCAAGGATGGCCAGAGAGGCCCTGGCCACCTGCAACAGCTCCTGCAGTGCACGCTCCACATGTACCAGCCGCCGTCCACCTAGGACAAGGGAGCAGAATCAATAGGCGTGAATGTACAGCACCCTGCAGCCCACCCATTGTGCATGGCATACAGCCATGGGACACATACCTGTGATGGTGTGTGACCACCCACAGTGATCATGTCCACAAGACCTGCCCACCCAGGCACACACAGCCATGCGGACTGCTGCACACACCCACCACCCAAGTCCTGAACAGCACCACCATGGCTGTACAGTAACATGGCTTTGCGGTGCGAAGGCAGTGGCACAGCCATGTACCTGGTGCACGCATGGACCACCATTGACGCACTCCCAGACATGCAGTGCCACTGGACAGTGCTGACTGTACCATGTTGCGTGCATGGCAGTGGTGTCAATGGATGGTGGCCATGCCCGCCGCCCACCCTGCTACACAGCATGCACAAAAAATCCTGGATGTAAGGCACTCACCATCATCAGGCTGGTCCCTGCGCTGGGCTGGTATGGGTGCTCTGGCATCTTGATGTGCCACACTCTGCAGCTGCCCCTCCCTGGCACGCTGGTGCTCCTCAGGGCCTAGGGTGCAAACATGGAGAGAGGAACATCAGTACAATCTGGTAGCAAAGGCCCCCCACCCCTGGGTGTGTGCGATCCCACACAGCCATACCCATCTGCCCCCACCCCTATGCCACCACCACCACCACCACCATCACCACGGCCCACACTGGATGGATGCACCCCCCTGTGTGCTAGACACATGCCCACCGTGATACCCGTATGGATGTAACCAGTGTATGGATGGGGCACCTACATGGCTGAGGAACTGCGCCCCTCCTGGTACATGCCCACAGGTGGTCAAGCCTGTCTGGATCCCTCCACTGGAGGTCCCCATACCGGTGCCTGCACTGCTCTGCTGTGTTCTGGATGCCCGTCACCTCCTCCAGGGCCACCGCCACCTCCTCCCACATGGCACTCCTGGCCCTGTCCGGGGTGCCTCCCCAAAGAGAGCAGCAGCATGGGGCTCAACCAAGGGCACCAGGTTAGCTAGTTCGACCTTTCTCCAGATTGGTGCTCATCTCCGTGCCATCTTCCAAGCACAGAGTATCAAAATGGTGCTCTGTAGCACAGGTCCGCCATGTGCGGATGCTGCGCAGTACTGCGCTACCATTCCCCATTGTGCTGTCACCGAACAGCATGATAGAGGTGCACCCATGCGGACGCATGGTGCCTAGAGGGCAAAGGTCATCACAGGGTCAGGGGTCCCTCGCGCACGGACCGCCACAGTGCAATTGGTACTCACCGCATGTAGCATGGTAGGGCACCCGTGTGGCACTTCCTGTAGCAGCCTACCACGCTGTCACACCACGGCGCCTACGGCGCCCCAGTGCATGAGCGCCATACATGTGAACAGTGCACTAGCACCACTGGCACAGTGGTGGACGTGCCCTGCACTGCCTCCCATGCTCAGCATGTCAGTAGCGCGGCAGGCATCGGCATCAGCACCCCGGGCATGTGCCGTTCAGTGTCTACTGCACACGTCACAGAGCTGCACCCTTGCCTGAGCACATTCAACACAATTGCGCAAGGCACAACAGCACGATATTCAGCCAGCATATGCAAATCAGCTCATCAGTGATTCAATGGTGCAGCTACTGCATTAGCAACCACTTAAAATTGAGCCTCGCCTCATTTGCATGCGTTTCACTATATACATGAGACATGGGGCTGCAGAGGCCATAGTCTGGTATTGCAGTCTATTGTGGTGAGTTGCATGCTGTTTGCCAGTGTGGACTGTGGTGTGTGGGAGATGCATGGGACTGCACAGTCAGAGGTAACACCTGTCATTCCCACAGGATCAATGATGACCAACCGTGAGGTGGAGGAGGAGGAGGAGGAACAAAGACGTGGGAGATGGAGGAGGCCCAACTTTACCAAGGCAGAATCAGATGCCCTGTTTGAGGCCTACCTTGACCAGGAACCGCTGCTCAGCGGACAGCAGGGAACACCACAGGCCCATGCTGTGGCATGGGGTGAGGTGGCGTGTGCCATCAACCAGCATGACAGCCACCAGTGGTCCATGCAGGAGTGCAAGAAGAAGGTGGGCACGGACAGGAGGAGGATTAAAGATAAGGTGGCTGCCATCAGGGCAGCATGGGCTGTGACTGGTGGGGGACAGCTGGCCGTGCAATGCCTGACACTACAGGAAGAGCGGGTTGCTGGCAGCATACGGCGTTGTGCCCTCAAGGGTATTCCAGGTGGTGGCTTCCGAATGGGTGGTAGCCCGTCACTGCATGGTAGGTCCTGATCTGTCACTGTGGAGGGGTGGGGGGAATGTCACAGGGAAGGACAGATACATTAATGCTACTGTGTTCCCTTACAGCTCCTGAGTGTCTACATGGGTCAGCGGTGGTGGGCTCGTCCACTGAGGGTGATACCCTGGACACAGAGGAGGGCCCATCCACCTCCACAGGTGTCCGAGGGTCTGGACGACAGTGGGCCCGCCTGGCTGTCTAGACTGATGTTGGTGGAGCTGGTGCGGAGGAGGCTCTGCCTGTGTCCCAGCGTGACAGCGTCCATGGATGCCAGCATGCTGAGACTCGGACTGGTGCCGGATCCATCACTGATGATGATGTAGCTCACATCATGGACAGTGATATGTGTGGGCTGCAGGATGGCCGCACAGCAGGTAACAGCATGGGCATAGCCATGGGTAGTGCCACCGTGGAGGCCTGCGTGACATCACAGTCCCAGCCTGTGCCTGTCTGCACCAGTGGGGCAGCACTGGTGTGCGTCCAGGACAGTGAGGCTGTTGCAGCCACTGCGGTGGCACCGTTGAGCCCTGGAGAGTGGCGGCTGGAGGGGCAGTGTCAGCAGTCGGCCAATGGTGATGGGGGGACAGTGTCAGGGGCGGCATCAGTGCACCACCTGTGGACATGTCCAGGCATGGCCCTGGTGTGCAGCACCCAACCTCAAGGGTTGCTGCCCAGCACGGCCATGAACACCATGAGGGACAGCATGCCGATCAGGCAGATGACCTCTTAGATGAGCACACCTGCATACTCCATGAATCAGTGGATCAGCAATTGCGGCTTGTGACAGCTGTGGATGCACTCAGTGTGGTCCTGCACCAGGCAGAGGAGCGGCGCAGCAGGGACACCGGTCTGCTCCTGGCAGGGATGGACTGGCTGCGGGAGGATGTGACCACTGCCATTGACAGGCAGACACAGGCATTCACAGCTGTCATGGCCACAATGGGCACACAGTTATTTGCCCATGCGCCGCAGACACCGAGCAGTGCCATGTCCACCCCCCATTCCCGGCATCATGCGACACCCTCCTTGTCGACACCGGGTTCAGCTGTGGGCATCTCGAGCACGCCTGGAGCAGGCATGTTCGGTTAGCTGCAGACCCCTGCTCGAGAATGGTCGCGTTCCCACAGCGGCACCCCTTGGGGACCATCGGTGTCACCCCATGAGGCCAATGGTCAGCCTGTCACAGCTGGTGGGTCTCGGCGGGGCCACCCACGCATGTGTGGTGGCCGTGGCACTGTGCCACATGACTGATCTGTCTCCCACCATGGCTACTGTCTGACGCTGCCCTGTGTGCAGTGTGTTGTTCAACGTGCAATGCACGGGTGGGGTACCCGGCCCTGTACACACACACACACACACGCACAGACACACGTTCCATGTGCACACCCTCCTGGCTGCTGGCCGCTGTGGTATGTGCATGATGATGCCTGCGTTGCACTGTCCACCACTGTGCAATGGTGCCCAGTGTCTGAGACATGCACAATGACAGGCACTGGGCATGGTGGTCTGTGGACGTGTGTGTGTAGCTAGGGGTGGCGGTTGGGGTCGGCATGCCTCCTACCCTTTGTGCATGTCTTGTGGTGTGTGAGTGTGTGTGTGTGCATGACCGCACGCAGTGTTAGGCCTTGCCCATCCCTGACGGCATGTGCAGTTCCATGCTCAGCCAATTCCCTTTACAACATGCACCCCTTGGGTTTGTCCATGCTTGTTTGTGGGTTGTGAACTTGCCATTGGTGGTTGCACGTGGCCCCATGACTTACCTGGGTTGGTTGAAGTGCTCCTCTGTGATGGTGTCCCAGTGCAGCTGTGATATCCAGATCAGTCGGGGGTCCCTTCAACCAAGGGGGGGGCTGCCCATCACCATCTGCACCAGCATCCTCATTGTCCCCATCGCTGTCCCCTTCTTCGACCTCTACAGCTATCCCACAGTCGTTGGCCATGTTGTGCAGGATGCAACAGGCCAGGAATAGCCTGCAGGCCTTCGAGGGGCTGTACTGTAGGGCACCGCCAGACGTGTCCAGGCAACGGAAATGTGCCTGCAGCATCCCGAACACCCACTCTATGACACTGCGTGTGGTGGCATGTGCCTCATTGTACCATTGCTGTGATGGGGTCATGGGCTGCCGGTATGGTGTGAGCAGCCAGGGACAGAGTGGATATCCACTGTCACCTGTGTGTAGAGGGTGGACATTAGTTTAGTGATCAGCGTCACCCTGCCATGGGCCATCTAGGCCAGTACCCATGTCACCTCTGACTATGCCCCTCCCAAGATCCATGTCTTTCTGCGCGATTTGCATACTCACCCACTAGGTGGCTAGTGGGTATGTCCCCACTCTCGAACCTGTGGCACAGTGCAGACTGGTGCCAGATGAAGGCATCATGTGCTCCCCCAGGGTGCATGGCAGAGACATTGGTTATGCATCCCCTAGCATCGCACACCACCTGGCAGTTGACGCTGGCATAGCCCTTCTGATTAATGTACGTAGCACCTTCCAGGCCAGGTGGTGTGCGGATGGCCACATGGGTGCAGTCAATGGCCCTGAGCACGCCAGGCATACATGCTATCCTGTGGAACTCTTGTATGTGTGCTGTGCGCTCTGCCTGTGTGCTGGAGAAAAGGATGTACTCCGCAACATGTAGCAGCAGTGCGCTGAGGAATTGTGTGAGTAGGCATGACGTGGCCGACTGGGTTATGCCTGTTGTGTCCCCTGTTGGTCTCTGGAAGGTGCCCGTAATGAGCAGGCACATGACAGCTGTCACCTTTGTCTCCACTGACAGAGCATGGCTCTGTCATGTGTATGCCTGCATCTCATCACTGCACAGCTCATAGAACTGCCTCAGGATCGCCCAGTTCATGCGGTACCAGCCCACTATCTCGGTGTCACTGTAGTGCTCGAAGCTGGTGCAGGCTCGGCACTGTCTGTTGGGGGCATACCACTGATGGGCCCTTCCACGGCCGCACTCCCCTGCTGCCTGCCTTCTCACACCCCTCATTACTGCCTCCATCTGAATGGTGGCACTGGCCATGTCCCTGGCTTGTGTCCCCCCCCCCAGCAGCTGTAATCCCGTTCCCCCCAGCTGTCCTTTGTGCTACTCCCCGTGCACCTGAAACACCTCCAAGTTTGGCTGTCATGCCCACTGCCACTGCCCTCAGTCCACTGTGGCACTTCCCTTTCACTCTTGCACAGTAGCACAGGCTACCCACTCCTGTCCTGTTCCTGGTTGTTTCCAGTTGTGCTCTGTCCTGCTCCTGCCCAGTCCTGCTCACTGCTACCCTCTGCTTTGTTGCTGTCACCTTGCTCCTACCTCTGGCTTCCCTGTAGCGTTCTTACACCTCTCTCTTGTTCCTTTTTATTTTGGATCATTTCCGCTATCACGCAACTTCCGCTTGCTCCCCTATTGCTCATGGCACATGCTGTTGAATATCGCATTGCGCCATTTATTCATGGTGCCTCCCCCTTCAGTTGAACATGCATTCATTACCATTGCGCTCTTGTGCATTGCGATTTGAGGGGTGCAGCTGCCTCCTGCTGAATATCGCACAATGGCCGCATTTTTGGACTTGAGCTGGCACATCTCTGTTGCGCATGGTGTGACCCTTTTGAATATCTGGGCCTCTGTATAAACCCAAGATTGTTTGTCTTGTGTTAGGGAATCCATTCATTTAGCTGATGATATAAGATTGGTTTTCTCTGTGCCTGATTCTCAAAACTCAGTGCAAATCACACCAAAGACAGCTTGTGCCAGTCGCCAATGCGACATGGGCCCGGTGCCCAATTCTCTATCGGGCAGGGTCCCGGCAGCAAAGTCCCACAGTTTGCGGCAACTGTAGCGGTGTGCCAAACAGAGTGCACACATAGGCAGGGTGCCGCAAGCTGTGGGCAGTCATGCAGCAATGTCCCAGAGCAGACGCTGGTAGTCTAGCAGCCTCTCCAACCCCAATCTCCCATTATAATATCTAGTAATATAATCCCTGATAGTCTAGAGCCCCCGTCCACAAACCCCAATCTTCCATTATAATATCTAGTATCATGTATAATAAAATATTTATATTCCCTGGTAGTCTAGCCACTCACCCTCAGCCCTAATCTCCCATTATAACAAGCAATAATATCCCTGGTAGTCTAACACCACCCCCCCGGCCCTGATCTCTTGTTATAATATATAGTTCTATTTATAATATAATATTTATATGCCCTGGTGGTCAAGCGGCCCCCCTGCTCAGATCCGCCATTAAAAGAAATTCCCAAATTCCTGGTGATCTAGTGGACCCCCACCCCACAGTGCTTTACCACCCCACTCCCCCAGCCCATAATCAAGCTGGCAGCTAGCACAGCCCACCATTCACCACCACAGCTATCCTCCAACTGAGCTTTTAATGAGCACGTGCTGTATTCAGTATGCACTCAGGGATTGACAGGTCAGTCACTGAGCACATACTGTATACAGTACGTACTTATTCAGAACTCAGTCAGCTACTGGTCATGGCAGTGAACAGTGGGCTGTGCCAGTTGCTGGCTTGGTTATGGGTTGGGAGGGGAATGAGGTGGTAGGGCAGTGTGGGAGGTGGGTGGGGTTCCACTAGATCACCAGATCAGGATTTCTTTAGTGATGGATCTGAGCTGGGGAGATCCACTGTACCACCAGGGCATATAAATATTATATTATAAATAGTACTTTATATTATAATGGATAATGGGAGATCAGGGCTTGGGGAGGCCACTAGACTACCAGGGATATTTTAATATTTATAATAGGAGGTAGAGGCTTGGGGGAGACCACTAGAGATATTTTCTGTCTTATAATGCGAAATCAGGGTTGGGTGGAGGACTGTGGCACATTGCCACAAAGTGCTCAATTCACCCAGAGGACAATTTTTTTTTTTCCTTTTTAGTTGTTTAACCAGGAGTAGCACACTAAGCTGAAAGCTTTTTTACAGGTCCGACCTGGGAGCACAGGGAAGTTAAGCAACTTTCTCAGGGTCACACAGTATGCAAGTAGAAGATGTGGGATTCAAACCCAGGTTTGGTCTGCTGGATATCACCAGATTTGCAGCTCAGAGCCTTAAACCACTGCGCTATACTGCCTCCCTAACCATTAGGGACCATTAGACCAGCACTGGCTAGTCTAATGGTACTTAGAAATTTGTCTTCTGGGTGAGTTTTGAGAATCCTGATTGAGGAGCTTTGGCAGCCTGCATCTGCCACAAGCCCCTAGCACCTTGCTGCAGCCCATTTTGTGGTACACAGGTGGTGCAAGCCCCGTTTACATATGAACATACGAACATACAAAATAGCCAGCAGAAAAGGCTCGCAGATCTATCAAGTCTGCCTGAGTGTGCAGTGTGCAGTTAAATACTACTGCAGATGCCTACTCACCCACCCACCTCCACCCTAACCCCTCCCTTCATCCCCTCTCCCGGGCCTATCCCCCATTATGTTCTTGTCTGTCCTTACCCTGCCCCTGACTCTGAATCTATCCCATCCCCTCTTAAAGCTATCCACTGTCCTCAGTTCAATGAACTTCTTCCGCAGTGTGTTCCACCCAGCCACCACTCTCTGTGTGAAGTAGTGCCTTCTCATCTCCCTCCTAAACCTCCCCCTTCCAACTAATCCTGGTTAAACACAACTAAAAAAAAAAAAAAAATCAGACTGTGCCCCCTAGTGACCCTTCCCCTCCTTTAAGCGGAACAGTCCTCCCATTCTGACTTTGTTTATGTTTTTCAAATATTTAAAGGTCTTTATCATGTCCCCCCTTTCCCTTCTATTCTCCAGTGAGTATATGTTGAGCAAGCTCGCTCAGTGTTTCCTCATACGGAACCTCCCCTAGCCCCATGATCATTTTTGTAACCCTACGCTGCACCCCTTCCAGCAATCTCACATCCTTCTTGAGGTTTGGGCACCAGTACTGCACACAGTACTCCAAGTGCAGCCTCACCAGTGATCTATACAAGGGCAGGATGACCTCCTCCTTTCTGGAGGTGATACACCTGGCAATGCTCCCCAGTATCCGATTTGCCCTTGCTGCTACCCTCCTGCGCTGTGCTGGTACCTTCATGTCCCCTGTGAGTAGTACCCCCAGGTCTCTCTCCTCCACCTCTGAAGCTGCTATATGCACTCCCCCCCAACTAGTAGCTGGTCCTGGGATTTCTGGCTCTGAGGTGCATGACCTTGCACTTCTTAGCATTAAACCCCAACTGACACTCCTCTGACCAGTGTTTTGAATTTAGCTAGATTCTCCCTGAGCGCCTGTCTCCCTTCCTTGCTGTCCAGTTTTGCACAAATATTTGTGCCATCGGTGAACAGGCTGATTTTACTCTTGAACCCCTCTGCAATGTCCCCTATGAAGACATTGAACAAAACAGGGCAAAGCACTGAGCTCTGCAGCACTCTACTAGTTATGGACCTTGACTTGAATGTGACCCCCCTCACAACTACCCTCTCTTGTCTGCCCTGAAGCCAGCTTCCATCCCACCCCACCAGTTTCTCCTCCACCCCCAGGTCCCTCCACTTGCTCAGTAACCTCCTGTGCAGCACCAAGTCAAAAGTGTTGCTGAAGTCCAGGTACAGAATGTCCACAGCATGGCCTTCGTCAACCACCATAGTAAGCCAATCAAAGAAATCGATTAGGCTAGTCTGGCAAGATCTTCCAGAGACAATCCCATGCTGTCCCTCATCCTGTAGTCCATTACTATCCAGAAAGGTTATCAACCTCTCCTTCAGAATGGTCTCCATCAACTTCCCCACTATAGAGGTCATGCTCACTGGTCTGTAATTGTCTGGTTCATCCTTGGGCCTGCTCTTGTGGAGGGGCACAACATGAGCCATCCTCCAGTCCCTGGCACATTCCCCGTCTCCAAGGAGATGTTAAACAGGTCTGTCAGGGGGCCTGCCTGTCAGTTCCTTCAGGACTCTTGGATGTACACCATCCAGTCCTGGTGCCTTGTCCGTTCACAAGACTTTAAGGACTTTTAGGACCCTATCCTCCTGGATGACCCTGTCAGTTACCTCGGCCCCCCTCCACCCTTACCCCCTTTCCCTTGTGGCATTGGACCATCCTTTCCTTTTGCGAACACTGAGCAGAAGTACTCATTGAGCAACTTTGCCTGATCTTCCCTTTTTCTCCCCATCCCCCCCCTTGATTCTAACAATCTCATCCCTACAATTCATCTTCTCCCTTAAGTATTTGAAGAACTCCTTCTCCACCTCTCTGATCCTCTAAGCCAATTTCAGCACCCTTGCTGCTTTGCTGCCCTGACTGCCCTACTCATTTCCCAAGATACCTTCATTTACACCTCCCTGTCTTCCTCACGCACAGATTTTTTGAACCTGTTGAAGGCCAATCACTTATCCCTCACCTTCCACTCCACTTTCCCACTGAGCCAGCTAGGTTTTTTTGACCTGGACTGCTTACTCTGAGACTTGGCATGCATGTTCGTGACCTCATTTAGACCCTTCTTAATGGTTGCTCCATTGCTCACATCTGTTCAGCATCCATCCCTGGGCTAATTTCAGCAAAATACCCTTCTAGGATGCTGCCCATCCTGGCAAAATCTGCTTTCCTGAAGACCACCACTCTTGTCCTGGTCACCGTTTGGTGCAGACAGCCTGCGGGTGATGCAGGCTGCCTTTGAGAATCATTTCCAGTGCATCTTTTGGCACAAGGGGCACTTTGCACCATTCCATGTGGCACAAGCTCCTTGCACTGTACCAGGAACTTTGAGAATCAGGCCCTCTGTGTTTAGCTTTTGATGCATTAAGCTGCACATGTGTTTAGCTTTAACCATGTTTAATGAACCACTTACAGGGAGTAGAGAACTGGTAAAGGGAGCACACACAATAAATAAGCCCTAAAACTCTGGCAGCAAGTTAAAGAGCCCCTAACACATGCGAGACAACTTTGAAAAATTTTTATATTTAGACACAATTTAGTTGTATTTCATACTGTTTATATAATATTCATGCATATTCCTTTATTGCTAGGGGAATCTGCATGAAAACAGGATCACCACCCTATCTGATCTAGGATACCAGGTCAATATGTCATATGCTTAATAGCGTACAACACAAGCATTAAACAGAAACAGTGCAGTACATGACAGCAAGAGGGTGCAATGGTTCTGTGCATGGTACTGCACCCTCTCACTGTCCCAGGCAGAGGATAAGACCTCTGTTGGGATGGGCTTCCATCAAGCAGCTGCCATGGCTTGATGAGATGCTGGCAGCAAGGGACGGAAGCAGAGCATTTAGGAAGAGGTTCAAGTCCCAGACGCATGGTCATTTTATTTTGTTTCACACTTTGTATGATATTTACTGTAACCCCCCCCCCCGAGTTAGTAATCTTAGTTGGGGGGTTCGGGGGCACAGCACCCCATAAGGGGAGGTGTGGGAGGGCAGAAAAAAGACTTGTGCCACATACAAGAAGTTGCACTGTATTGGCAGCAAACTTTTGCAACATTATGACTCCGTGCCCTGATCTGGCTGCTTCTCTACACCTGATATCAAAATTCTGTTTTATATGATATTCATGCATATTCCTTTATTACTAGGTGACTGCATGAAAACAGGATCTCCGCCCTTCTGATCTGGCTGCTTATCTACACCTGACATCAAAATTCTGTTTTTGAAAATGCCATCTGTTGCTGGGGAGATAATTACAACATAATAAATGGGGATTATGATAGCAGGTGTAGACAAGCAGCCAGAAAGATAATGTCATGGGGACCATGAGCTTGCTTTCATGCAACTGCCACAGTAATAAAGACAAAGTGGGAAAGAATTACAGAAAATATATTAAGTATATAAGGAATAATATGAATAATATATGAGCAACCATAAAAAATGAGCCTCGGTTTCCATTGAGGGGTTGAGATACCAGTAGAAGCACCTCAAGAGGGAAGCTTGAGAAGTCCATGCTGGTATCTCAACCTCAAAATGGAAACACAAGGCAAGTTGTATATTGTTACCCATATTATATTTTTTATAGTATATAGTTTTGTACAGGGAACTAGTGAGTGGGAGCTGTGAGCAGTGTTGAGCGGTACAAAAAGACAGAGTGAGCCAAGAACTGGCTCTGCAGTGTAAGCACTATTGTGCTGAGAGGGGAATCCCTTCATGCACACAAAGGTGGGCATCACAAACCACTAGTATGGTCATAAGACAGGCTGCAGCCTGCACAAGTCAATGTGAGGGAGTGGGAACTGGAGCACTCAATGAAAATAAAAATGTGCTGACAGGCGGGAGTCAGCATGAGCAGGGACACAGGTGCACTTGATTATAGAATATGCACAATAACTTTTAGAATGTGCACAACTCTTAGAATGTGCACAACATTTTGAGAGTCATCAATTTCCATACAGAATAAGCCCTGACCATATACTATAAGCTGTCTGTCTCACATTTTTCAGATTTTCTCTATGGTTTCAGGGAGCCTTCAAACCATAATATAATAATAAAATAATTTATGGTCCAGGTACTCTTGGTCTCATGTGTCTAACTTTGCTTTATGTATTTAAGAATGTCATGTGATAATGTATATGTGATAATGTTAGAAATGTATATGATTGTTCAGATTATGATATATTCATCATCTGGCTCTAAATGAGTTTGTTTTTAATAAGTGTTTATGTCTTTAGTAACTTGTGTGTGTTTCATACTAATGGAACCTCGTTGAAAATGAGTTTTGCTCAACTGAGTTTTATCCCTGTTCATGTTTTCATGAATAAAAAATGTTACTACTTACTACTACTACTTTTTAAGCAAGGACAAATAGATATGCTTTGCAAACATGTACTAGTTTCAAGTGCAAAGGACAGGAAAACAGTCACAGGTACAAACTAGGATAACCCAAAAGTTTACCATCATGATTCTGCTACTCGTGGGTTTTTGGTTATCAGTCCATAACATCTGTTGCTCTACACATTTCCTTTGCTTTCATCAGTACTCTGTACACCTGCCTCTGTAGGCTCTGAAGGACATTCCAGTTGCTTTGTGTTTGTAAAATATTCATCAGGACAGCATGTCAAGTCAAGTAGCTTAGCAATTTTATTATTTTTCAGACTCCTCTCTGTTGCAGGTGTGTTCCCAAATAAATAAGCCCTTTTTAAAATATATTTCCATAAAGCCCTCACAATGAGCCCACAGAAGGTTATTTAGAAGCTGTTTGGAAATTGCAGTATTTTGCCTGAACCTTGACATTGCTAGAGATGAGTGCAATCCCATGTATTTATATCCTTTGGTGCAAGCCAAGATATTAGCATGATTAAATTGTGCAGCAAAGTTAAATGCTTACAGCCCAAGTAACTGATTACACCCACTATTGGATGTGTGAAACTATTATTATTTGAGAAATGGGACTTTTGTTTAACAAGTCAAATAGCCATGTGTAATCTTAAGAATAAAGCTAAGCCATTCCTGAGGCTCAGTTAATTACATAGTTATTTTGTAAATAGTACTGACAAGAAAATAGCAAACATGTACACTGCAAAGTAACTAAAAAACAAGTAAAGACAGCATGTAGGAAACCTTTCAGAATTCTGCTCAGAAGGACTACAAAGACCTTGAACTTCAAATGCACTTAGAGTAAAAATCACAATACTAATTGTACGCCTTACATTATACTGTTTTAATGGTTCTGTGTACCTGAAAAATCAAAGTTTGCAGTGATGAATTCTAGGCAGTGTATTTGTCTTCTGAGCGCGATGGAAAGCAATTGGGTTCAGGAATGCTATTGCCTTGATTGAAGTTAGTGCTTTGAATTAGAATTCTTTTGCAACCCCCAGTAGCCAGGAATTGTTTTAGATTTCTGAACAGTTAAGCAATGGGAGAGCCAGTAATGGCCAGAGTTGTTTTCTTTGATAAGTAATATGTTCATCTCTCAAAATATGTCTGTAGTGGAGAAACATGCAATAAACCTGGATTACTGGAACATAAAAAGAGCAATTTAATTTGGTGCAATTTTATCCATATTTTGTCTGTGGTCGTGATTAGGAAATAAATGGATAAATACCATACTCAGTAGAAAAAAGAAACAAACAAACATAGACAATGACTGCAGAAAAGGACCAAGGGTCCATCTAGTCTGCCCACAGTTCCCTATCTGCCCTGGGACCAATTGTCCATATGGGGTTCTATCCTTCCCTGCCCCCTCCCTACTGTTACCAACCTGAGTAATCACCAAACCCTTTGCTCTGTCCCAGCCATGCTTGAAATTGTTTATGGTCTTGGCACCCTCCACATCCGCTGCCAGACTGTTCCATTACTCCACCACTCTTTCCATAAAATATAACTTCTTCACAACCCTCTTAAGCCTTCCTCCCACTAGCTTTCACTTGTAACTTTGGATGTTTGAATCTTTACTCCTGCTAAATAGTTCCCTGTAGCTCACCTTGTTTATTCCTTTCAGGAACCTGAAGGTCTCTATCATATCCAGTCTATCTCACTTGACCTCCAGAGGGTACATGTTCAGAGCCTTGCTGGCTGTGAATCATCTTGGTCACCCTGCATTGTATTGTCTCCAGCCTGTCCTTCCTTAGGTGAGGACTCCAGAACTGAGCACAGTTTTCCAGGTGTGCCCTTGTCAATGACCTATATGGAGGTAGTAATAACTCCTTTTTCCTGCTGTCATTACCCCTTCCAGTACACCCCAACATCATATTATCCTTACTAAAGGCCTTCTTACACTTGTTTCATTGTTTGATGGCATCACTAATGATGGCTCCCATGTCCCTTTCTTCTGCTGTCATGCCCAGTTTTACCCTTCCCAGCCAGTAGTTTGTCATAGGGTTTTCTTTCCTAGGTGCATAACCATGCACATTTTGACACTGAATTTTAATGAGGAAGAATAATTTATTTATTTATTCATTCTTGGATTACAATACCTTTGAGCACATAACAGCTCTTTTACAAAGGTTCCTCGTCAGTGGGAAGGGTGACAGACATACAACAGATGGTATTACATAACATTTTGACAAGAAAGTATTTAAAATGACAATATGACATTAGCATTGTAACTAAAATTAAAACTATGTTATCAGTAGGAAATCAAAAAAGCCTAATAAAAGGAGGCAGCCCAAGGTGCTTTGTCAAATAGGCATAGGTAGATTTGGGTGAACAAAAGTTCAGGTAAGTGAAAATAAACAGTGGAAAAAGGTGGAGGGTGAGAGGGTGAGGTGAAAGAAGGATCGGGAAGGAGGCAGGAAATAGGGCAGAGCAGTTAGGGTGAAAGTGCTCATTCGCAGATAAAGGGGAAGAAGTAGGTGCACGAGGGTGTGTCAATACTGCTGATGTAGTGTCATGTCAGTTGAAACAGTCACAGGAACTGTTAGCTGTAAGATGCTGATGAAGAGTGCCTTTAAATGGTCCCAGTTTTGGTAAGGAAGAGTTATCACTGGGCAGCGTATTAAACCATAGTGGTGCTCTATATTCAAATGATCATTGCCCTTGTGTAGTCCGGCATCTTGGGACAGAGAAGTGTTGGTTGACTGAGCTGCGCGTGTGCTAGGAACTGCAAGAGGGGTTGAGTAAGTTTGTGACACCAGAAGGCAGGAGCCTGAGAGGTGCCTTTTTAGTTAGCAAGCAGGTTTGATAGTGAATCCTCCCATTTAGCTGAAGCCAACTTGTTTACGCATACAGTTCCCATTTGTGGGTAAGGCATGCTGCTTCAGTAAGAAGTTGGCATGCTTTATTGAGTGCCACTGATATTCTGCAGAGGGTAGTTGTGGAAGCTGAGCCATAGATAACCAGACCATAGTCAACAATGGATACTATGGCCGGCCCGCCGGCGCAGTGGTTGGATTTCCACTTGCGACGCCAGCGACCCGGGTTCAGGAACGGACTCGGGTAGCTGGAGGGCGGCTGGGGAGGAGGATTGGCGTAGCGGCTGCTCTCCTCCTCCAGGGGTGGGTGAGGATGCAGTCCCGCTGCAATACCACCACCTGGGTGACCACAGGTGGAGGTGCAGCGAGACTGCACATAGCAGGGAGGGATGGATGCCTGCCGGAGCCGGAGCGCCAGGCACGCCATGACGGCTCTGCCCCTAGGCTCCCCGTAGAGGTATGACTCTGAGGGTGGGGAAAGAAACCAGGAAATACCCCACCAGACTCCTGGTAGATGGAGCTCTCGTTATGATCCCAATGCCCCTACCGACACCAGTACCAGCATCCCTGATGAAACTCAAGTCATGTCGGGTGTAGGCCCCACCCCATACCCCGCCTGGGGGTAGAACCAAGGCTCCATGGGAGGATGGACTGCACTGGCGCCAGCTAGTAGGAGCGGGATGAACCAGGTTGCTGGAGACTCCAGAAGGAGCAGGAGGTGGTGGAGAGGGGCATACAAAGAAAATATAAAAAAAACAATGGATACTATGGATCTATAGATAGTTAGTATAAAGACTTCAGGCATTAGATTGTGTTTATGTGTATGGAGAAACCTTATCTTGATACTGGCAGACCTGGCAACATTTTCATCATGCTGGGCATATTATAGTGAGCTATCCACGATTACCCTAGATACTTGAAATGTTTGAATTTGTTCAAATGGGACGCCAAAAGAGTTCCTGATGGTTAGGGCACTGGATCTGTGTTTGCTGTGAGCACTGCTGAACAACATGACTTTTGTATTTTTGTAGTTCAGAATCAGCTTCTGTTTCCTGAATCAGTTCTCCACTTCCTCAAAGCTGAGTTGAAGTTGGTGTTGGTGTAACAGTGGTTCAGGGTTAGTGTTGCTAGTGTGTATGACTGCGTCGTCCACATAGAGGAGGATCTGCTTGTGACAGGAGAGAGGGAGATTGTTAAGAAAGATGCTAAATAGAAGTGGACCCAGTATGGAGTCCTGTGGTACTGTAGAGCGGACATGTTGATGGTCAGAGGTGACATTAGCTATCTTCACCCATTGGGAGCGGCCTACAAGATAGCTTTTGAACCAGGACACAGTATCTGCCAAGAGGCCAGCTGAGGATGACTACACCAGTGAGCCAAAGATCTGTACATTAAATTTGCTTAATTTTTTTTGTATTTTCAGAGCTTGGCCACTTTTATGTATCCTAAAATTGTTTCACCGGCAACCTCCAGCTTTATCAATGGAAAGTGGTCCTAGGGTCCAACATTTCAAAACAAACATTTAAATAGCTGATAAATTTGTACTAAGAATTCAGCTAATCCATTTAGAGTAATTTATACTGGTATACTGGTATGCTCACCATTTCGTATTTTAGAAGTAAATGTATCAATAGTTCAACACACACTGCTCATGCATATTTCACAGCATGCCTTCAGTCAGTGTTCACTGGGCCATGCTGAGCCAAGGCATTTGAACTACTGCTGCCACCCCATCAGAACATCAAGATATACCTTATTACATCTGACATTACCATGTAACATGGAAAACACTCTGTGGGGTGTGTGGCAGTGGGTGAAAGCTTCATGAAAGAAGCATTGCACTCCTCCCAGTACATGGGATTGTGTGTCAGCAATCTGTCCCCCAGCTTCTGAAACTTCTGCTTCACTTACTCCACAGACTGGTTGGCCATATCATTGGTGCCCAAGTGTACCAGCACCCCAGATCCGCCTCTCTCTCTGCTGTCCTCCCTATTCTGACCATATCCTAGATGGCTGATGCCTGTGGAAGGCACCTGATCATCCCTCCTCCTCTCCCTCCCACAACCCTCTCTACTCCCCTGATCATAGTATCCCCAACCACTAAGACTCACCTAGCTGCCTTCTTCCTGTCCTAACTGCTGGGTGCCACCAGGTTATCACTCCTGTTTCCCCTAACTTGACTTAGAATCCCCCTCTAGTGGAGTCAGGTACCCAAGTCCCCTCCAGGGTGCAAAGCAATTTGCCATCAGGATTGTGTGGAGCTGGTTGACCTCCATACGATGGGACATGAGCATGATGGGACACACTGAGTGAGTGCTCAAATTTATCCCCTAGCCAGAGCTTCCTGGTTAGTCCTGCCAGCAAGACAAAACCAACCTGCAGTCAGAAATGTGACCCAGTCCCAACTCTAGTTATCAACTAGCTGAGTCCTCAGGCTAAACAAGTATTGCCCCTCCTCCCCCAAACTACAGAGCAAGACATAGTTCTTTCATTTGGCCCTTAATTTTTTTTTTACTGTGGCTGACCTCAGATCTACAGTACCCTACTATCAATAATAAACACACCAATTTAAACAAGTTTCACCACAACCTACCCCACCTATATTGTCTCAAAAAAGGCTTTCCACTCCTTTTGACAAACAAGAGGCAGACTTGTTTTATGGCAGCAACCTGCAGGAGTGAGTCTTATATAACAAGCCAAAGCCAATCTGCAATCAGAAATGTTACTCAGTCCCACCTCCAGTTATTAACTAGCTGAGCCCCCAGGTCAGACAATTATGAACCCCTCCTCCAAACTACAGGACAAGACACAGTTCTTTTATATGTCCCTTAAATGTGGTCTACTGTGGCTGGTCTCAGATTAATCTTACAGTCAATAATAAACACACCAATTCAAATATGTATCACCATAACTTATCCAAACCTATGTTGTCTCAAAAAGATTTTCCAGTCCTGTTTGTGACAAAAGCAGGCAGACTCTCCTTATAGCAACAACCTGCTGGAGTGAATCTTATATAGCAAGCCCAAACCAAGCTGCAATCAGAAATGCTACACAGTCCAACCTCCAATACATATTACATAGTACATATTCAATCATGGATCTCTTTGTTTGATGCAACATGTGAGGCAGCCTATTTACTCCAGGCAGCCCCTGTGTTCCATCAGGCCTTATGGACCACCTTAGGAGATGCCCATCAGCCATACATCTCCTTTAATCTTCTTCAAGTTAAGGTAGGCTTCTTCATTGTCTGCTGCTGCCCTATGTCTTATAATCCAGCACTTTTCCAGTAATGCTAAGAAACAATTGTCACAAGAGATGCCTCAGATATCTAAGCTTTTCCCTAATGATTTTGTTGATGGACCTGCTCACAGATTGATACAACACTGCAGTGTTTCTAATATGATTTTGTAATCTTATCTCCATTATAAATCCGCTTGAATCATTGATTCAGAACCACTTAAACTGATGAACTGGTCACATCTCTTAGAAATGACCAATTCAGATGTGACGGAGATTATTGCTGGCTATTGGCTAATAGTTGCTTACTTTTCATGTCTCACACTGTGTCTCTACTTTTTGTAAGGTTTAATGTCTGCTCTTCTGTTATCTGAAATGTTTAAAGTATGGCAGAACGATTAGAAAAAAACAGGAAGAAAATCATTTCTTCAGTGTCATCTGATGAGTTCATACAGCTGAGCCATGGGCCATTAGATAAATACATACACCACAACTTTCCTAACTTGAGACCAGATGGGTTTAGCTTTAGCTTCTTTTCCTTTTGCATGAGCCCATCAGCGTTTGATTTTCCGTGACAAAATTACTAACTGCTGAGATTAAATTGATAAAACCTATCTCTCTGTTTTACATTAAATCAAACTTGCCACACAGATCAGACAGATCAAATGTAAACATAATTATCATTTCTGAGACACCCCCAATGCAAGCAAGAAGAAGCCATGGAGAGAGTGTGTAATGTGCTTGACAGCATTAATCAGTGGATAGTAATGTCTGGCTAGAAGTTTGAAGCACTTAACTGTAAAACAGACTTTTTGCAAAAAAAAGCTGTCAAACACATAACCAGAAGTTAAAGCATTTAAGAAAAGAATACTCAACTTGAAGACAAAGTCCTGACCTTGGAAGTACTTTCCACCACAACAATAAGAGAGAACATAGGCCCAATTCTCAAAGCCCTGCATCTGATGCAAGGTGCCTACACCAAACAGATATGGTGCAAGGTGCACCTTGCGTCCAGGGCTGCCCTCCACGCTATTCACAAAGGTGGCTTGCATCGACCGCAGGCTGCTTGCCCCACACAGGGCTTGCACCAGCCCTACACCCTGCAATGCACTGCAGTATGGCTCTAGGGGGACTGAATCTGATGCAAGCAGAAGCCTGCTATTCACAGACATCACCCGGTGGAAGAAATTCTAAGTGCCATTAGACCAGCGTGGGCTAGCATAAGGGGACTTAGATATTCTTCCCTGGGTGACATGCCTGTGTGCAGCACACCATGGGTGTTAGTCAACCCACCAAACCCCCGTGGGTCTCATAGTATATAGTGTCTGGTCCCCATCCTAGTGGCCCATTGGCATCCCTCTCAGTTCCCCAATGCACACCCCATTGGTGCTACCTCGGAGCCAACTTATGGTGGTGCAGTGCCTCCCATGCCCAGCAGGTGGTGCCTACCCTCTGTTGGCCATTCCTGACCCAATACCCAGTGCCCAGCACATCCACCTCTCCCTCCATGGCTGGGCACCCATTGCACAGTGCATGGTGGGGGTCACTGGACCACCAGGGTGGGTTACCTTGCCCATTACCTGGTGGGCTGAGGGACCTGTGTTTGTCCCAAGTGGCCTGCGCAGAACCAAGTGGTGTGCAGGGGTTTGCCGTAGGGTTCCAGTCGATGCATGTGTGGGGACTTAGCCAGCAGGAACCTTCCTGTACCTGAATCAGGTGCAGGGTCCCTGGTGCACCGGATGTTGGTACAAGCTGCTGTTTGCCGCAGCTTGCGCCAGACGCAGGCCCCTTTGAGAATCAGGCCCCATGACTTTGAATTGCAAAACTTAAAATTTGGAGAATCAAGATTCCAAATTCCTTATGTTAATGGAATAATGTTTAAAGAGGTCCTAATGCAAACATGTTCACTACTTCCTTAAAACAATTCACTTCTTGTTAAAACCTCCAGGGATTTCTCAAAGTGGCAACCAGTTAAAAACATATCTAAGACTACAAACATCACTCTCAAAGAAGGTTGCCCTCTTTGAATCCTGTGCATTCCAATTAGGCAGAAAACTGATTTAAGTTAGCATGACTGAGAGGTACATTGCTTTATAAAGGACTGAGGTTCTATATCTAGCTAGATTTTGCTTTTGCGACCCAGCAGCACAGCAGGCTCTTCCTAGCAATGAGAGAGGAGGTAAGGGATAAAGGCACATCATTCTTTCTTCTTGAGTCCACCCAAAGTTTGTATCATTTACAAACAGAATGAGCACATCTTTTCTGACCCTGATTAACTCCTTGAATTTATTCTAGTCACCCAATTACTATGCAAGTGAAGATGATGATAAAGATGATATTTCTGAAGTGGATTTAGATCTTTTGGCAACTTTAGAGACATGGATCTAGCACAGTCTGTTCAACAATGTGAAATACTCAGAATTCTGAGACTGGTTGATAGGCAAGGGCAATGCAAGTTTATTTGAGGCACTCTTTCCTGAGGCTCAGGAGGCCATAGAAATAACAAGTCAATTATCAATGCAAAAATAAACAAACAAATAAATATATAAACACCAGATGAATAAATCACTCCAAAAATGTCTCAAACCTAACTAGCAGTTTACTCAAATATAAAATCAAGTCAGGCAGTATGCTAGTTGGAATAGGCAGGACTTTAGGGCTCCTTTGTAGGCCTCTACTGAGCTGTCAGAATCGATGTAAGGAGGCAAAGAATTCCATAGGATGGGCACCACCACCAATCAAACCTTGTGGTACAGTATGTGTAAAATGATGTTTCTTGCCTGAATGCCATCATAAAATGAACATGAATAATGTTGCACAGATAATGATGATAAATAATCAATAAAGCAATGAATGGAATAGGTCTCAGTTCATAACATAACACTGACTAATGACAGTGCTGCAACATGTTGTTTGAGTGTTATATCTTGATACTTACTGTGGCTAGAATGAAAACAAATGATTGAATTAATGTTCTTTATTAAGCATTAAGTGCTAGCATTACATTAGTGATATTTTTATTGACTTATATCTAGTTTAAACTCCCAATATAAATGTCTAATCTACCCCAGCCAAATGGTGCCCACTATGCTTAGACAAAGGGACTATCGACATCTGAGTGGATGGGGCACCAATGCACTGTGACAATTTTGACATCACAAAGGACTGCTTCCTTACATTGTGGGTGAGTGAGGTCATAAGTTGGACATAGTACTTGACTTGGTGTTGTTCAATTATGACAATATTAGAGATGTTAAGGGGAGGCCCTGTTAGTCAGAGTGACCATTGCACACTGAGATTCAGCATGAGGCTGGAGTCACAAATGTGACCACTGACAGAAGAATTCTGGATTTCAGAACAACGGATTTCAGAGTAATGGAGGCGAAAATATGAGAAAGACTGAACCTCTTTTTAAAAGATAGATCTAGTCAAGTAGAAATGGGCCAAGTATAGAGGCTATTTCAAAGATGTCCCTGGAATGTATCGAATCACAAGAACTATAGAAAACCAGTATAGTTTGACAGGTAAAGCAGGCTATTAGCAAAAGGGATAGACATTGAAGATTTACAGGAAATAGCAGAGTGAGATGACTAGAGAGATGTATAAGGAAAAACTAGATAAAATCATGAAGTTTATCAGGGAGGCTAAGGCAAAAGCAAAATTAAGGTTAGCATCAAGAGTAAAGGAAAATTACAAATCTTTCTTTAGATGCAGTATTTAGATACAGTAGTGAATAAAGGAGGACAAGGAACAGCATACAAACAATAAGGAAAGAAGGATTAGCACAGTTGATGACCCAGAGAAGGCAACAATACTAACTGAATATTTTGTTCAGAGTTAGCAATTGAGAAAGCAGGCCTACTCCCAGACAGTAAAGAAAATTCATAGTGGGTACATGGGATACGTTTGAGATGGGAGGAGTTATAAGGAACAGATACTAAAGTGACTTGGAAGCTTAAACATCAATAAATCATCAGGTCCAGACAGGAGTCATCCTACAGTGTTAAAAAAACTAAAGCAATGCTGGCTAGAGGTGTGCGAAGTCAGGAAACTGCTTTAGGAAATTCCTTGTGAAGTTTCCCAACTGTGATGTGCAAAGTGTAACTTTGCATAGTTCTTTGTTGGCAAAGTGTCTACTGTACCCAGTCAAGCCTATGCGTAATGGCACTGCTGATGAAGGTACTGGTAATGTTCCACTACATGTAGTTTTGCCAAGAACTGCATGAAGTGGTTTCTTGGTCTAGTTTAAAACCTGTAAAAAGATGACTTCACCCCACCTTTAGTTCTTGTGTATACACCTTCCGCTATGCACAATGATCTATAAGTATACTCCCCAGCAGTCACCCTCTTGACAGCAATTCCCTCACCCCCACCCACCCAGTGAAGTTATTTATTTAATTAATTTGATAACAGCCAACAATCAGGTATTACTACTATAAGTCTATCACCATTCATTCAGCTCCAAACACTGAAGAGTGATGTACCGCACTCCACTGGAGATGTTTTTTTCTTTTTTACAGGTATAATATTATTTTATATCCACTGCTACTGGGGGTTGGGAGTGTGAGAGGAAGAGGGGGCTTATTCACAAAAGTGTGGTGAAAGACACAGGTTTAATTCAAGGTTTTGTGGGATGAGGGGAGGTGAGAGAAATTATTTTGGCTCAGTGGGTTGAGGGAAATTAATTAAACAAAGAACCTTGATGGATGTGGGGTGGGAAGAGGCCTAGAAGGTGAAATGAGTGGGAGGATATACTTATAAACATTTGTGCATTGGTGTATATCACCCAGTGGTGAAGTTGGTGCAAGGCTGGGGAACTTACAGGTGATAGGAATCAGTTTTTATACTTCTAGATCCCCTCTTGTTTTTCTTTTAATGCCTATCCAGTATTCTGATGTTTTGACCTTTTTTGTTAAATTAAGTCTACTTATTTTGCTTGTGTAACTAACCTGAATCCCTCTCTCCTCAGCAGTTGTTTTTTCTCTTTTTCATACTGCCTGAACTGTCTATGACATCATTAACACCATTCCAAATAGCATGGAATGCCTAAGAAATATGAAAAGAAAGAACAGTAACTAGTGAACAGAGGTGATCTGAGGGCATCCCAAAGCTCAATTATATATTTCCAAAAATTGGTCAAAGCACATCATAATACATAACTGCCATGGAAAGGAAAATGGGAGGGCAGTTAACTATGTAAAAATTATTTCCTACCCTCTTTAATGAAGTGCAAAGTTACCCGATTTGCCCCTTCTTTGCCAGTCAGTTTTAAATTTACAACATCTCTAGTGATGGCTGTACTGGCACTATCAAGAGACATTTATCAAGGAGTAGATAGTTTCACTCTCGGAGGATAGTGAATTAATGGATAGGAACCAGCATGGATTCACCAGGAGCCAGTTGTATTAGACCAAATGATTTCTCCCCGTTCAATAGTACTTTTAGAAGTCTGAAGTGCAAAGTTCAAAGATTCTGTTGTGAAACCATAATGTAAAATGGCTGTCTGATTATGAATGAGACATTTTTGATGTAGTGACACAAATGGCAGATGGGGGTCAGGCAGTAGATCTGACACAGCACAACACATGAGGCTAATTAGAAGATGAGCCAGCTAGGCTAAGGTATGGAATAAGTGGTTTGACTGAAAACTGGTTAACTAACAAACCCCAGAGGGTGGTCCTAAATGGTAAATTCTCTGAAGACAGGACAGCAACTAGTGGAATACTGTAGGGTTCAGTTCTAAGACCACTACTGTTCAATATAAATATCTTCAACATATGCAAGTGCATAAGGCACAAGGTAAGTCTATTTGCAGATGATATAAAACTCGGAGGAAGGATGAGAGTAATGAAGGAGTATACAGCATGATACAGGATATGAGAAAACTGAAGAAATGCTTCAGTATTTGGCAGCTGAAATCCTATAATAAAAATGCAAGGTTACATATGGGGTGAAGAATCTGGGAACGGTTTTCAATATTGATGAAATGCCAGTAGAGAGCATTGAGGAGAAGAAATACCTGGGGATGATGATAAGAAACATAGAACATAGAAACATAGATTTTGATGGCAGATAAGGACTGCTTGGCCCACCTAGTCTGCCCATTTCCCTATCTAGAAGATAAGTTGCAGATCCTATTTAACCAACAGCCTATTTCTTCCTACCCCAACAAAAATTGCCTTATGTCTGTCCCATGCATTCTTGAATTCTCCCACAGTTTTAGACCCCACATCCTCCTCAGGAAGGCTGTTCCATGCGTCCACCACCCTCTCTGTGAAAAAATACTTCCTCACATTGCCGCTGAGCCGTCTCCCCTCTATCTTCAAATTGTGTTCCCTTGTTCTTGCACATCTCTTTTTCTGAAAGATGCTACCCTCT
Organism: Neoceratodus forsteri; assembly: GCA_016271365.2. NCBI lineage: Eukaryota > Metazoa > Chordata > Ceratodontiformes > Ceratodontidae > Neoceratodus > Neoceratodus forsteri. The sequence goes on from CM057456.1 coordinate 860,817,996, forward strand.
TGGACTTTGTTGATTCCACTGAGGTACTTAAACGTTTCTATCATATACTTAAAACCATCTTCTTAGTACAATAAGGCATACAGGAGTGCTAACAAGATGCTGGGGTGCATAGGAAGACTGATTACTGGCAGAAGGAGGAAGCTGATACTGCTCCTGTTTTGATCACTGGTCAGGCTGAACCTGGAGTACTGTGTTCAGTTCTGGAATACATGTCCAAGGAAGGATAAGGATACAGTATATTAAAGACAGTGCAGAGATGGACAACAAAGATAATCCATGAACAACAAGGCCAAATGTATGAGAAAAGAATTAAAGGAGACCTACTGGTAGTCTTGAAGCCCTGACCACTGCACAGATCGAGGCTTCAGTAGCCAGATCCCCCCTGCAGTCACAATATACACCAACATGCTACTTGCACAAATGTCACATACATACCATGTTTGTGCATGGCATTTAGGCACTGTTTGTGAAAATAAATCAGTGCATGGGAGATACAGTATGGAGATTATTAAATCTCCATACATAAGGGCACCATAAAGGAAGGGGCAATGGCGTGTAATCATCTCGCAGTTTACGCAGTGCAATCTCAGGGGTGAGCGGCACGATGTTAGAAAATGCTAGCTGATGGGGAGCTTGTTACCATTTTTATGAGTGTTAAGGTAAATTAATACATTGGCGTAGATTGTGACTACAGGGCAGCTCTGGCTACTGAAACCTTGATCTGTGCAGCAGTCAGGGTTTCAAGTCTGCCAGTAGGTCTCCTTTAATAGTTTTAATATTTACTGAATGGATAGAAGGCAGAGGGGGAAACATGGCAATTTCAAGTCCATGAAAGGGTTCAGTACAGCAGACAGAGCCAGTTTATTTAATCTGAGAAACAGCAGGTCCACTTCTGGTCATGTGCTTAAGATGGAAGTGGAGGGGGAGGTTCAAAAAATACATTAGAAAGTATTATTTTACAGAAAGATGGGGGTGGTAGATTGGTGGAAAAAACTTCCAGAGAAGGTTGTGGATACAGAGACAATATCAGGGTTCAAAATAAGTTAAATACATTTAAGGAGTTATAAGACAGGATAATGTAGAAAGCAGAAGGGAGGATGAGGGAAATAATTAACATTAGTTATATTCCAAGCAGGGAATCTTGGGAGAGACTCAATGGTCTGTTGTGTCATTTTTTTTAGGTTTCTATATATGATAGCTTGCTTTTTCCAGTGATGATTGGATTGTAACATGTTTTTCTTTTTATGGTTTCATTCAGTTATTAGTTTATGCATAATGTAATTCATTCTTGTAAAAGGAGACGCCCGTTGGTGTCACAGTGGTGCTACCACTTGAGATGCTGGTAAACTGAGTTTGGGAACAAGCTCAAATTGTTGGGGATCAGCTGGGAGAAGGATTGAGCATCCTAGATAACACCCATTTTGGGAAGGGAGGGGTGTGCTCCCCACTGCAACACTGCCTACTAGGTGGCTACAAGTGGTAGTTCAGCATGGAACATTGAGGGAAGATGGAGGAAGGCTGGGCTCTGCACGGCATGCTTGCATGCTTGATCTTGGAACCCCCAGTGAGTAAGCGTCCTGCAGGAGAGGCACAATACAAAAACACCCTAGGGTGGGCAAAATGATCCTGTGCAAACTCAGGCTCACCCTCCTGCTACTGACCATCCTCTCTACCTCAGGTTATCTTGCTTTTCTGCCCCAACTGAAGGTGGCAAGTTTGAGTCCAGCATGTCCGGGCCCTGCCATGGGGGGATGGTGAACCTTTGGTGTTGGAAGAGGAAGGGTAAGTGCCAGAGACATGGCAGAAAAGGGCTGGGCCTGACCCAGGAAATGGGGGCCATACCAGTTGAGAACAAAAACAATATGGTAAATTTAAAAAGTCCTTGTAAACAAATTGATTTAAAAAAAACCTTCAAATAAACATGTTAAAAAATAATTACAAAAAGAGATGACTAGTTTAGCAAACATATTAGGAGCAGAGTACTGGAAGATGAACAGCTTATAAAGTGAAACCAATTGAAAAAGAAAAACTTTTCTATAATTAATTTGTAGCGTGTTTATAATCACAATAAACACAGATAAGAAAGTTTCTTGGGATGCAGTAACTGTTATGGACAGTTCATGAAAAAACATGAAATGTCTTGTCCCTTGATCATAATTGCTTAATTATCTTTTTACACATCATGCGTGAGTTATTCTGACTTGTCTTCCTTCTTCAGCTGCCAGGTTTCACTATGGTAGAGAAGGACAGATACAGTATAGATCTTAATACAAATTTTAAAGCTAATCTGTCATGAGTTGAAGAAGCAAAATTGCTGCCAAGAAATGCAACATAAACCTTGTCAATTCTTGCATCAATTCTTGTATTACTTCGTTTCAGCTCCCTATCAGTTTTTGCCATACGTCCAAGATAAATATATATTACAGAGCCTTTGCTAGAGGAAATAATATGGAGTTACATATTTAGACTAGAACACCCCACAAAAAGTTTTAGTTTCCTGTGTACTTTGTAATTCGAATTGCTTGTTATGTAGAAAGGGCAGAAAAGTGATTAAAGATGGCATAAAATGCAACAGCTTAGGAAAATAAGGAATTTTGTCTGATATAGTGCCATTATGCTTTATTCATTTGCACCTGAAATGTTATGGATGAAGAGTGGGTGCATCCCACATCACTTAAACATAGAAACATAGAATTTGATGGCAGATAAGGACCGCTTGGCCCACCTAGTCTACTCATTTCCTACCTAACAGAAAAGCTGCAGATCCTAGTTAACCAACAGCCTACTTCCTCCTACCCCCACTAGAACTGCCTTATGTCTGTCCCATGCATTCTTGAATTCCCCGCTGTTTTTGACTCTCGACCCTCCTCAGGAAAGCTGTCCCATGTATCTATAACCCTCTGTGAAGAAATACTTCTCACATTACCTCTGAGTCGCCCCATCTTCAAATTGTGCCCCTTTGTTCTTGCACATCTCTTGTTTTGAAAGTTGCTACCCTCTTGGACTTTGTCGATTCCCTTGAGGTATTTGAAAGTTTCTATCATGTCCCCCCCTCCCTCCTTTACTCGAGGCTATACATCTTAAGCTCCTTTAGTCTTTCTTCATATGTCTTCTGATGCAGACTCTGCACCATTTTGGTTGCCCTCCTCTGGACAGCCTCCACTCTGTCTATGTCTTTGCAGAGATGGGGTTCCAGAACTGTACACAGTACTCAGATGTGGTCTACCAACTGTCTGTACAGAGGGCCAACAACTTCCTGTTTTCTACTGATGATGCCTCTCCCTATGCATCCCAGTATCCCCCAGCCCTCCTTACTGCCTTCTCACATTACTAGCCCACCTTTAGGTCATCTGATATGACTATCCCCAGGTTCCTTTACATTTTTGTTGTTTTCAGTATCTCACCCCCACACATACTTGTACAGTATGCATCAATAATGCTTCAAGTTTGCCTGAAAGGAGTCCTCAAATGGGTAACCCATAGTGCACTTGAATTTCCATATGCCTGAGAAAGGGGGCATCTCTCTTGTGGCAGTGTGGTATACTACCTTCCACACTAGGAAGGTGTGTATTAGAACTTCTCCACATAATTTATTTGGAACTGTATAAAGCCAAGACCTGCAGTATCAAAATTATGCACTGTCTTCATAACGGACATCTTTAAATATTCAAACATCTGCAATTACTTTCTGGCTTGTAATTTCCAATATCTCAGTCTGTGTGCATATCAAGCTTCTGTTACTGTGGGAAGGTGACTACAGCAGATAAAGAGAATATCACTGTAAAATACCCGCTGTCACTAAATATAGTAACTGCTCAGTTGTTGTGTACTTTCACTCTGCTCCTTTTGTATTGTCTTCCTACTTCACCATCTTCCTCCCTTTGTTTTGTCTTCCTGCTTTTTGGATGCATCTGAAAACACGCTGCTACCAGCTCAGTATGTCTTCTTCTTGGTAAACTTTTAAAATAAATACCTTAATAAAACTCTATCACTTAAAGCATAAATATAACTCTTCACACCCACCTGTTATCAATTCAGTTATTCAGTTTGTTTTGTTTAATACTGCAATATATGCACTGTAGCATCTAAATAAATATAGAAATATGGAATTTGCCCACAGATAAGAATCAATTGGCCCACCTATTTTGCCCGTTTCTTCCTGCCTATAGTTATCACCTCAAAGCCAACTTAATCTGTAGACTATTCTTACATCCCCTTTCCTTTCCCCTAAGATTCCTTTATGCCTATTCATGCATCCTTGAACACCACCATTGTTTTGACCTCCACACTTCACTAGGAGGATGTTCAGGAATCCACCACTCTTTCTGTGAAGAAGTACTCTCACATCTCCTGAATCTAAGCTCTCTAGTTTTAAATATCAAGACCCCTTGTTCTTGAGTACTTTTTTTCTGAAAAATACTTCCCTTCTGTAACTTATTTACCACCATGAAGTATTTCAAGGTCTCTATCATATCCCCCTCCTTCTTCTCATCCAGTGTGTACATACTAAGGTCCTTTAGCCTCTCTTTGTAAGGCTTCTGATGTAGACTCTGCACCATTTTAGTTGCCCATGTCTGGACCACCTGCACTCTGACTCTGTCTATGTCCTTCTGGAGATGTGTTATCCAGGACAGAACACAGTACTCTAGGTAGGGTCTTACCAGTGATCTATATAGAGTCAACACCATCTCCCTCGTCCTGCTGGCGATACCCCTCCCTATACACCCCAGCATTCCACTCGTCCTCCCAACTGACTTATCATACTACCTGGCCATCTTTAAGTCATCAGATATGATTACTGCCAGATCTCTTTTCTGCTTGGTCATCACCTGTACCACCCCACCACTGCACGCATGGGTTTCTGAGCCCCAAGTGCATTATTTTGCACTTTTTTGCATTGAAACCCAGCTGCCATACCCTTGACCACCCTGAGTCCTCGAGGTCGCCACCCATCCTGTCCACCGCCTGAGGTGTCCACCCTATTGCAGATTTTGGTGTCATCCACAAAGAGGCGGACCTTCCTTCCAGCTCCTCTGTGATGTCACTTATAAAGACATTAAAGAGGACCAGTCCCAGCACTGTTCCCTGATGATAAAGTCTGACACATCCAAGACCTGTACTGCTTACAGAGTTGAGTGTGCAATTTTAGCCAATATATTTTCCCTTTATCCCACCCCTCCCCACCCCTCTACCACCCTCATTTTGCCCCTGCATGCTTCTCCCAAATGATGCCTCCCTCAGCTGATCACCTCCTCTTCCCCCTCCTCTCTTTGTGAGGCCTCATCAAGGCCAACCACCTTACCCGTCTCTGTCTTTTGATTTACTGACCATCCAATTAAGAACTAGGACAGTGACCCCTCCCTCCTCTCCTATCCAAAGTCGCACTCTGGCACCAGTGTAATTATGATGTATAAAATTGCTATGTACTTGACTGTGTATTTTGATTCACTGTGTCTCTGTACTTTTATGTTCTGTCTGTAATGTATTTGTCCCTACTGACTTGGAACCTTTGAAAATGAGTCCTTGACTCAAAGGTATTAATCCTAAACTGAAATAAATAATAAATAAATAAATAAATAAATAAATAAATAAAGTCATTGAAAGAAAGCTTTGGTTCTGTTTTTTCAATCCCCACCCCTTGCATCTCAGTTGAAGAGAAACCCAGTACAAATAAATTTTGGGTGATTAAAGAGCCACATTTAGAGGTCATTCATTTTATGATAGTGACTTCAAGAAATCTGTTCAGCTGCAAAGCAATTTTGGACAATAACTATTGTATCCATATATAAAATGTGGATGTTTTGCTTGCATTCCTATGGTAGAGCTTTGCAGGCCCTATGAATACTACATTTGATAACCATATTGGTTTTCTTGTCTGTAAAGAAACTCCATATCCAATAGTTAATTGTTTCTGAGACAAGGATCAGTGTCTTGTCAAGTGTATTTAAGCAGTGAGTCATGACAGGGGGTACATTGTAGTGGATAATGACATGTCTTTGGTAGGTTGTAGCATGAGGCCAAAGAACAGATGCTGCCATCCTAGAGGTGCCACCTGTTACAATAGGAATCCCTCAGATAGGGCCTTTTAGAGGGGAGAATACCCCTAAAAGTAACAACTATGACTAGTCTCAAGGAGAAATATTGGAAAACAGTGTTAGTTAATAAAAACTTATAAAAATAACACCCAGTATGTTTCACAACATTAAAACTTTAATAAACATATCGAGAGAAAATGTAACAAAATTAACACACAGAATAGCAATATTCTATTGTTACATATTAAACATGTTAAACTCATAGCTAGCCATTTTATTTGACGTGAAGCAGGTAGAAGACTGTGAGGAAGGAGTTCACCAAGGCAGTCATGTTTCTATGTTCATTTTCCCGGAACCAGAGACACATGCCTATCCTTGAAGTGCTGAGTCTGGTTTTCATGGAATTACTTTCGCTGGGCTGTTATGCCCACATAATCTCTCAGCTGAAAGTACATCTAATCCATTCAGGATTCCACATTCTTTTCATCCATTTCATAATATCAGAGACCTTTCACCATAGTGATGATAGAGTCTTTCTCATTCAGATATTTAAAAAACTAGTCAACTAACCATCTAACTATCAGACTTGTAACTGTACTGCAAAATGTTGTATGGTAAAGCTGTGGTAAAATATTGGCATGCAATAAGAGAATTAGTGGCATGCAACTATCAAAATGTTTTATCATCACAGAATGCATACCATCCATGGTAAATGTATCAATATAGCAGACAATGAACTTTTCATGCTGTGATAAAAGTCAGCAGAAATATGGTTTACAGTTTCTTTACCAATGAAAACCACTAACATGGATTGAAGTGTTCTTTGTGTGTTTTTTAGATGCAGATGAACTATTTAAGTCATGCGACATGAATATTATATAGCATCAATTAGAAGTCACATATGTGACTTCAACCAACCAGTCATAGAGGCACTTCACCTTTTATCCTTCACACACTGGTCTCTCATTCAGGAACGTTAGGAGTGGAACATTCCATTCCACATGCAGGGGTAGAGTGGCTTTGTTTCACTTTTGAAATAAACAATACTTAAAACTTAAAAATCCCTCTAGCCAACTCAGATGATTTACAATAAGTTAATAGGGCCTCTGAGGAGTGTCTCTTATGGTATAAGAGACTCCTCCCAGTGAGATTTGGACTGCCAGAACTGCTCATCTTCACTTTGCAGTCCTCTCACCAAAACCTCATGCTTGGAGTCTCTTATACTATAAGAATCACCCCACGAAGGCCCAATTAACTTATAAAATGAATGCATAGCTCACATATTACTAGCATGGAGCCTGATTAAACTGCTGCCAATTCAAAACTGAACTACCCAGCACAGAGATAATTCAAAACTCTCATTAGACACTCATAATAACACCAACAAGAATAAACTTTAGCACAACTCTGAGTTGCCATGGTGTTACAGCTGGAAATGCTAATGCTAACTGAATTAAAATTCTGGATAATATTCTTAACGTGTTCCACTTCATTAACTTATTCAGATGCCAGTGAACCAACAGATCAGCATTTTCCTTATTTTTGTAAAGTAGAGAGGCAGCTGCTCAAACAGATTTATTAATGCATGTTGTCAGGAGGGACTTCTCAGATCCCCTTGTAGAAATGTACTGATGGAAGAATTATGTTATCAGTGGAAATAGAAGAGACAAGATAGCTGATATTTCCATGGTCTGATCCCTAAACAAAATAGCTCACTCTTCCTAAACATAATAACTTACTCTCACCCAGAGAGCTTTAATCATGGACCCAATAGCTGCTAGCTGTACTCATAGGCTGTTAAATTGTTCAGTGTTTATATCTATTCTTCTTGGCACATGAGATTGGGATACTTTCCATTCATATTATTCACGGTACTGTATTGTACGAATAAATGTTGTTTCCACTGAGTAAATTTACATGACAAATCTTTTACCTTAGCTTTCTTCTCCCATTTCTCTTTCTCATCACAGACGCATGCACTAGCATGCTAGAAACCTAAAAAACAATTCTAGTGGCTGTCTTTCCAGCAGTTAAACTATTTAAGCCTATTATCACCCAAGTAGTGCTCCTAAATATGGTATTCTAAATAAAGTGAATGAAGGTCCAATTTCTGATGAAGGCTTGTATACCTTGTCAAGTTGGGTAAACAGATCACTCAAACCAAGTTGTCAAGCAAATTTTTCTAGTTTGTATGTCAAGGCTCATTTTCACTTTCACTCAGTGTGCTTCATTTTATAGACTGGGGCCAGATATTCAAAGCTTTGTGTCTGGTCCAAATCCATTGCGCTGGAATAGTGCTGGATTTGTTCCAGGCTGTAATAATCAAAAGCCCTAATAGCGCCGGTGCTGTGTGATAGCACAGACACTAAAAGTTAATGTATTCAGGGGCAGCGGTTAGGGGAGTGGCCATGAACACCAATGCAGTGGCATATTCAAAAGTTTAGTGCTGCGCTACAGGATTTAGTGCCACCAGTAGCGTGGCACTAAATAACGCCTGCAAAAAGCATGCAGTAATGCGGCAGTGGTACTTGAAGTAATTCAAAGTGGAACTTCAATACACTTCAAATTACTGCTATGGAAACCCCTGGTAGTCTAGTGGTCCCCCAACCCGCCCATCATGATCCCGAGCCCCGTAGATGCAGTAATGAAACAAATTCCCTGGTAAGCTCGTGGTCCCTCCCTCCATCACAATCCTGAGCCCCACAGCTGCTGTAATAAAACAACTTCCCTGGTAGTCTAGTGGTCCCCCCACACCCCCACCCAGCAGTGATGATCCACGCTCCCCCCCAAACAGCCCCTGAATGGAGCCAGCAACTGGCTCAGCCCTCCTCTCACCACCACGGCTGGCTGCTGACTGAGTTATGAATGAGTGGTACTGTAATGAATGAAAGCATCATCACTGAGACACACTCATTCATTTCAATACTAACGATTAGTACCTCAGTCGGTGGCTGGCCGTGGTGCTGAGATGAGGCTGAGCTGATCTCCAACTCTCTACAGGGCCTGTTTAGGGAGAGTGAGGGTTGTCACTGCAGCGTGAGGACCACTAAACTATCAGGAATTAATGATTTGGGGTTGGGATCATGTTGGGTGATGGGGAACCACTAGGATTTATATAAATTCTATCACAGAATGGAAGTCAGGATTATGCTGGGGGTGGGAGGCCACTAGACTATCAGGGATATCCAGATATATGAAACAGAATGGGAGTTGGGGATCATGCTGTGGGGCACTAGACTACCAGGGACTGCAACACACATGCATAGGAACAGAGACTTGACAGCAGAAAAGGAATCCTTGGCCCACCCAGTCTGCCCAGTTCCCTACACTATGGATATGCTGCAGATCCTAGTTAGCCTACAGCCTACATCCTCCCCCCACCAGGATTGCCTTATGCATGTCCCATGAATTCTTGCATCACCCCACTGTTATTGCATCCACAACTGCTGTTGGGTGCCTATGCTGGTGTTGGGGGCCCAGGGGGGCTGTCGTCCAGGGCACATATGGACACAGGCAGTATATATATATATATATATATATATATATATATATATATATGTATATACTGCTTGTAGTGATGCATGGGAGGTTGTATGTGTCACAAATGCACTCAGCAGGTCAGGCCCTCTGCTCCCACAGTGCCAACCTCTGAGCGCAATAGTGTGAACAGGTAACAGACAGGGTAACCCTCCTGTCTGCTTTTGGGTCCAAATCACCTTTAGTCACAAGTTCTGGGGGGATTCAAACTGTGAACCTTATGCTAGCATACCCAATGTACAGACTCAGATATGTAACCTCTTCGGGGATTGCAGCACAATCTTTCACCAGGGGCACCAAACCAGGCTTCCAAAATGAACCCTTAAAACTCAATAAGAGACCTTAGGTATATTCTTACCTTTTCCCAATTTAGTGACACCATCAAGCCCTTCAAAACAGCTGTCAGACTTAACCACGTATACATCACACATAAAAAGAACTTGGTAGACACACTCAGGCAGTATCTTGACAAAAGATTCTTTACTAAAAGATGATGAAAATATGAAAAATGTAAACACAGAACAATATATCAAAGAGCTCACAACCACATAAAAGAACAAGGGAAAAGTACAAAACAAAAACTCCTACCACAATATATTTAGACCTTTGCCGTCTAACGTATTACCTCTGGAAGTGCGTTTAAAGTTAGATCAGACAGCTGTGTCTCTTTAGAGTTCCAAGATGGTATGTCCACATTTTGGACACAAGTATCAGTTTAAACTCTCTAGGCAGGATTCATGAAGCCTTTTTGCAAGTTTCCCTCCGCAACTGCTGCTGCGGACCGGAATCGCCCGCAGCTGCAGTGGTTCTGGCTCACAGCCACAGCAGTTGCAGAGGGAGTTATGGCTGCTTCCAGCAGCTGTAGCCCATTCCCGCAGCTGCAGCCATCTGCCTGACGACACCAACCGTAGGCAGCCGTAGATCATGGAGTCGGTCGTAATCCAGCTCCACCTTTGTGAATACCATCCACTGCGGGTAACCTGCGTATCTGCAAGTCGCAACCGACTTGCACCGCAGTTTACCCGCAGCTGCAGGTATTCCTCAGAGTTTTATGAATCCTGACCTCTGTCTCCACACCCCTTCTGTGAGTCATCTAGCTCCTCCTTTTAGAATATAAAATTACAAAAAAATGATTTCCTATCAGGAGGTATTTTAAATAAGGTGCCATCGGAAGAAAAAATACATTTCCTATATATAACTCCTTAATTACACATGTTTCCTTTGAAATTAGCAATCCCACACTGGCACCAATGTGTTAAAAAACAACAGGAATCAGCCTAATGATATCCTGTTTCTGAAGTCAGAAAGTCACATTTGATTTCCGCTTCAAAAAGCCCGGGCATGTCATAAACAGGTAATAAAATGCCATTCTGAAGAAAGTCAGTTAATTAAATGGTTCCTGGTCAGTTTATATATCCTGTAGCTTCACTGAAACATGGGGGAGGGCACCCGTGGAAGCACAGGCTGTCTTACGTGAGACAATCACATACAATATTTTTATATTACAAATATCATACAATAATCATAACCAGCTGGCCAAGCATCTCACTCCTCCCCACCTAGACTAAATTTGGGGGCTCTACCCCCTGCATGGGATGAGCACCACAAGTCAGTTCATTCCTCATATAGACCTGACAAGCCATCTGTGTTCTGATTGGTCATTCCAGCCCTATGTCAGATCGTCATGTCATACCCTTGCAAGGCAAGACTCCATCTTTTTAATTTTTTATTTAGTTGTTTTAACCAGGTATAGCACACTAAGCTGAAAGTTTTTTTACAGGAGCAACCTGGGAGCACAAGTTAGGTTAAGTGACTTGCTCAGGGTCACACAGTATGCAAGTGGAAGCTGTGAGATTCAAACCCATGCCTGGTCTGCTGGATGTTACCAGATTTGCAGCTCAGAGCCTTAGCCACTGCGCTATACTGCCTCTCTGCCTGCAGCTTGTCTTTCTCCAGACCGGGATAAGGGCCATGTCTTCCTGACCCACTGTGTACGAGCGAGCTTTTGCTCTGCAGTCATACCTATACTGCCTATCTTAATAGTCTACCATTAGTTTTTCCATTTGTGTCAGCCAAATCAGGAGGTTGTGATCAGTTTGTACCTCAAAATGCTGCCTATATAAGTATGGCTCTAACTTCTTTAGGGCCCACACTATGGCAAGACACTCTTTTTCACAGTAGAGTAAGCCTGCTCCTGGGAAGTCACTTTTACTCAGATGCATTACAGGATGATCTTTCCCTTGGTTGGATGTCTGACTCAGTACTGCCCCAATACCCACATCTGAGGTGTCAGTATGGACTATAAAGGGTCTGCTATAGTCAGGACTTGTCAATACAGGAGCATTGCACAGTGCCTCCTTCAGTCTAGTAAAGGCTTTTTCACAGGCTGGTTCCCAGGTAATTTTCTTAGGCATCTTTTTCTTTACCAAGTCAGATAGAGGAGCAGCCACGGCACTGTTATTGAGTACAAATTTCCTATAGTACCCTTCTGTCACGAGAAAACTGCTGACCTGCTTCTGCAATTCTGGTCAGGGCCATGCCTGGATCACCTCTATTTTTATTTGGTTAGGACGGAGCTGTCCCCGGCCTACTACATGCCTGAGGTATGCCACTTCAGCCATGGCCACCTGGCACTTCTCAGCTTTGACAGTGAGCTCAGCCCTCTATATCCTGCCCAGCACTTCCCTAAGGTGGTACAGGTGTTCCTCCCAGCTGGCACTAAAGATGGCAATGTCATGCAGGTATGCCACAGTGTACTCCTCAGCACCATTTAACACCCGGTTCACCAACCTTTGGAAAGTGGCCGGGATGTTCTGCATTCCAAAAGGCATTACTTTAAATTCAAATAAGCCTATCAGAGTGATGAAGGCTGACCTCTCCCTAGCTCTGTCAGTTAATTCTACCTGCCAATACCCCTTTGTCAGGTCAATAGTCATAAGGGAGGTTGCCCCTCCCAACTTGTCCAGGAGTTCATCCGTCTGGGGAATCAGGTGGGCATCTGACTTTGTGACTGCATTCAGTCCATGATAGTCCACACAAAAATGAGTAGAGCCATCTGGCCTGGTCACAAGGACTACGGCTGAGGCCCAGGGGCTGTGGGATCTTTGGATTACCCCTAAATCCAGCATTTCCTCCACCTCCCTCCTAATGTCCGTTTGGACAGCCTCTGACACCCGATATGCTGTCCACCATATGGGTGACTGTGTCCCTATCTTCACATCATGCGTTGCTAAGGGGGTTAGTCCAGGCTTGGCGCTAAACAGTGGGGCAAAGTCTGCTAAAACCTCCCTTACTTCCTGGATCTTGTCCGGGGCCAGCTGGGGTGACAATTTAACTGCCTCCACAGAAGCCTCTCACTTGCTTTTCTTCTACCAAGTCCAGAAGGGGTCTCCTTCATCCTTCCCCCCAGGATTACATACTGCAAACACCATGTTAGCGCTATTAGCATATGGCTTCATCATGTTGACATGGTACATTCTTTCTGTATGTCTTCTGTCAGGTAACTCTATGATATAGTTCATGTAATTTATCTTTCTAACTATTTTGTTCGGTCCTGTCCACTCAGCCTGCAGCTTGTCTTTCCACTTTTGGGATAAGGGCCATGTCTTCCTGACCCACTGTGTATGAGCTGGCTTTGGCTCTGCAGTTGTACCACACTTTTGTTTCTCTTGCAGCTGCCAGATTGCTCTGGGCTGTTCCCATAAGCTCCTTCAGCCTTTCCCTAAACCTAAAGACATAATCCATTATGGAGTTCCTGGGGGCGGTTGCGTCTTAGTCCTCCTGGATCAAGCCTAGGGGCCCACGTACCCGGCATCCAGATAAGAGCTCGAAGGGGGAAAATACTGTCGACTCTTGGGACACTTCCCTGTATGCAAACAACAGGTGGGGAAGGTATTTCTCCCAGTCACTTCCATGCTGATCCACAAATGCTTGGAGCATTGACTTCAGGGTACCATTAAATCTTTCCACAAGCCCTTTGGCTTGCGGGTGATACAGTGTCATGCACCTAGGCACCACCCCACACTTCTCCCACAAACATTTCATCAGGTCCAACATGAAGGAACCCCCTCAATCAGTGATAACCTCTTGCTGAAACTCAACATGGGAGAAAATCCCAAGTAAGGCATCTGCCACTTTGTCTGCCTCAGTGAGGATAGGGTGACTGCCTCTGGATACCGGGTGGTATAATCCACCACAGTCAGAATAAACCTCTTTCCGGAGGAGTGGGGGGTATTTAAAGGCCCCACAATATCCATTCCCACCCACTGGAATGCCTCCTCCACTACGGGCAATGGAATTGGGGTGGCTTGGGCTTTCTTACCTGCCTTCCCAATTTCTTGTCACTGGTGTCAAGACCTGCAATACTCCTTCACCTGCTAGGTGAAGTTGGGCCAATAGCAATTCTGGGTCAATCACTGCATAATGCACGTGATTCCCAGATGACCAGACAAGGGAATATTGTGTGCAGTCTTGAGCAACTGCTCATGGTACCCCTGGGGAAGACAAGCTGCCTATCAACCCTCCCTCTGTCTTCACAGCCTGAGTATACATAAGTCCATTTTCCCAATAAACATTATGTTTTCTGTCACCTCCCTGTGCTCTGTCAGAGTCTGCCCAAACCCTCAGCTTCTCTAGACTAGGGTCACTTTTCTGAGGAGCCGCAAACTCCTTACACATTCCCAAGGCATGGGACAGGTCCACTTCAGTCTCTAAATGAAGGGTCCCTATCACTAGCATTAGGGCACTCAGGATCACTGTCATCCCTAACCCTCTGACAATGGGTCACCCCTCCTTCTTCTGAGTAACCATCCGTAGCTGTGTGGTTAACCACTACTGGGGAAATTTCTACCTCCTTTTCATTAGTCGCCATATCAGGAGACACAGGCTAGGGAACCAGCCTCCCAGTGGTTTCTATAATGGCTTCTATGGAGTCCGGAGAACTCCAATTTTCCCTTGCGCTTGGCTATGGGTAACTGCACACACCATTCCCTGTTTGAGATTGTTGCCAAGGATGATGTCAACTGCTAAAGTTTTGGCTACAGCCACCTGTTGCGCAGTTCCCCCAGTTCCACCCTAGTCTAAGAGAACACTAGTGAGTGGCAATGTTTTATCCTCACCAGTGAGCCCTTGTACAGTTACAAATTTATTGGGTATAAGCTGACCAGGCTCTACCAGACCCCTTTACCAGCATCAGGATGCCCTGAGTCCCTTAACCCTTGTGTCTGTACACCATTCACTGTGACGGGTGCATGTGTTCCCTCATGTTCACAGGCATGCTTCCAGGGACACACAAATAACCCACTTTTCCTAGCCCCATTTTGTGTATTGCTCATCCTTTTGGGACACTGTCTGGCAATATGCCCAGTTTCTTTGCAAACCAACATTTGTTTCTTTCTCAGAAAATATTTTCTTTGAAGCCTGGGACTAACTGGTTTTGGTGAAGGTGGTGAGGGTTTTAGCTGCCCTGAAGGTGCACTTTTCCCTTTCTGTGCTTCCATGCCTGCCCCATTCACTCTCAGAGCAGGTCTGCTCTTGGCATAGCGGTCCGAGAGTTCAGCAGCCTCTTGCACTGTTTTGGGATCTCGGTCCTCCAGCCAGGTTTTCAGCTTTGCTGGGCATGCCCAAAAAAACTGTTCTAACAATATAGCATTTTCAATTTTATCTACAGAGTTTGCTTCAATTCCTTCCCACCAATGTTTTAAACACTGCTGTTTTTTCGTGGCTGGCTCCTCATAGCTCATGTCAGGGCTTCTCCTGAGCTTATGGAATTTAGCTCTGTATGCTTCTGAGGTTAAATCAAACTTTTTAAAAGTGCAGCTTTAAGTTTGTTGTAATCATTACTGTCCTCATTGTCCATTTGACCCAATGTATCCCGAGTTTTCCCAGTAAGTAGCAGGGATAGCTGGAAGCTCCAGGACCCTCTAGGAATTTTTGCCTGAATACAAACTTTTTCAAAGGAATTTAACAAGGCATCCATATCCTCCCCCTCTTTAAGTTCGGCTATCAATTTGGAATTTAATTTGTAACCCAGTTATGTAGTTCCAGTTAAACCCAAGCCACTTACCTGCTCTGGTGCTGGTGGTTGGAGTCATAGCTTCTCCAGTTCATGTCGCCTCTGGCGCTCATGCTCTTCATGGTCTGCCTCTCGCTGTTCACGTTCAGCTACCCACTGTTCTCACTCCCTCTTCTCCTCTGTGGCTCACTTCTCTCACTCAGCCTCTCTCTGTTCTCATTCCCTCTTCTCCTCTGCAGCTTATTTCTCTCACTCCGCTTTTCGCCATTCTCACTCTGCCTCCCTCTGGAACTCCAGCTTCATTCTGCGCAACTCAATCTGCAGCCTGATTGCTTCTGGCTCCAGAATGCTGGTGACTTTCCCTGCTGCTGTGGCCCCATGGCTTGCACTGGCCCTGCTATCCTCCTCACTGGATCCGGACACTGCACTGGCCGATGGCCCCTCCACGCCCAAGGTTTGGTCCTTTACAGTCACAGTTTGTGACTCGATGCTCGGGGCATCTGCTGCCATCAGGTCATCTATGAGGTTCTACTTGTTGGCTTTCCCCTCATACTGGACTCCTCTGTCCTGGCACAACTGCCTCAAGTAGTCTGCAGTGTACCCGCTGTAGATGGAAGCCATCTTCTTCCCTAACTATGGCTACTCTAACTTGCACTTTACAAAAAAAAAAAAACAGGCAGGAACTTTGACTGTAAGCAAAATGATATAGTTCTGTTTCTTTTTAAAAATAAATTACTGCCTTATTTTGCAAGTGAGTAGTACAGTATTAAGCTGACACACTGAACTGTTGAAGCTTGTGTTACCAAATTTTTTCGCACTGCTGCCAACCAAATCTGTCACAAATGCACTCAGCAGGTTAGGCCCTCTGCTCCCACAGTGCCAACCTCAGAGCACAATAGTGTGAACAGGTAACAGACAGGGTAACCCTCCTGTCTGCTTTTGAGTCCGAATCACCATTAGTCTCAAGTTCTGGGGGGATTCAATCTGTGAACCTTGTGCTAACATACCCAATGTACAGGTTCAGATACGTACCCTCTTCAGGGATTGCAGTACAATCTTTCACCAGGGGCACCAAGCCAGGCTTCCAGAATGAACCCTTAAAACTCTGTAAGTGACCTTAGGCATATTCTTACCTTTTCCCAGTTTAGTAACACCATCAAGCCCTTCACAACTGCCATCAGACTTAACCACATATACATCACATGCAAAAAGAACTTGGTAGACACACTCAGGCAGTATCTTGACAAAAGATTCTTTACTAAAGGATGATAAAAATATGAAAAATGTAAACACAGAACAATATATCAAAGAGCTCACAACCACATAAAAGAACAAGGGAAAAGTACAAAACAAAAACTCCTACCACAATACATTTAGACCTTTGCTGTCTAAGGTATTACCTCTGAAAGTGCGTTTTAAAGTTAGATCGGAGAGCTGTGTTTCTCTAGAGTCCCAAGATGGTATATCCACATTTTCAGACACAAGTATCAGTTTAAACTCTGTCTCCACACCCCTTCTGCGAGTCATCTAACTCCTCCTTTTAGAATATAAAATTACAAAAAAAGATTTCCTATCAGGAGGGATTTTAAATAAGGTGCCAGCAGAAGAAAAAAAGGCATTTCCTATATATAACTCCTTAATTACACATGTTTCCTTTGAAATTAGCAATCCCACACTGGCACCAATGTGTTAAAAAAACAACAGGAATCAGCCTAATGATGTCTTGTTTCTGAAGTCACAAAGTCACTTTTGATTTCCGCTTGAAAAAGCCTAGGCATGTCATAAAAAGGTAATACAATGCCATTCTGAAGGAAGTCAGTTAATTAAATGGTTTCTGATCAGTTTACATATCCTGTAGCTTCACTGAAACCTGGGGGGGGGACACCCATGGAAACACAGGCTATCTTATGTGAGACAATCACATACTATATTTTTATGTTAAAAATATCATACAATGATCATAACCAGCTGGCCAAGCATCAAAGTATGCACTGCTTGTGCCTGCCTATACCCATATCCTGTAACATCCAGCCTGTACTTCCATTCTGACCAAAAGGTGGAGCTGTGGGATCCATGCAGTAGAACTGCACAAACTACATGGACCTGTATGCTAAGCAGCACATAATGAGATGCAAATGTGACTGTTTGCCCACGGATCACCTAACGAGGCTCATTTGCATATGTGCTTGAATATAGCAAATATTGCCCGGCTAACCTGTTTGCACCAGGCCAATGTCTTAGCACTATGCACCGGCTTAGCCCCAGGCAAACCTCACATTAGTATAGCACAGTTCTGCAGTGTGTGGCCTGCTTTGTTTTTTGCAGTTGGTGTGAAGTACCTCTTTGCAGACACACACATTGTCCTCCACCTGCGGCTCCAACTTGCTCCACTTCTGTGTCCATTGGGCTGCTGTTGCATTTTGCACTTCCCTGTTGCTATATTCAGAGCTGTGTTATTTCCCGGGCTATTTTAGCACTGCACTCTCAGCTCAATTTGCCCGGCTTCCTTAGCACACTATATTCAGCAGGTTTAGCACCATTGCTATTCCTTTTTGAATACGGTGGGCTATTTGTTCCAGGCTAAATTTAGCAAGCCAGGCAGTACTAATTTACCCCCAGGGCAAAGGTTTGAATATCTGGCCCTTGGTGTAAAATTGTGGCACAGATTTTCAAGTAACTTTCTCATTAACAATGCTTTTATGCTTGAGTCACAATTGGCTAGTAAAGAGGTGTGTGTGTGTGTGTGTGTTTGTTTGTTTTGAATATGATGCCAGGAACATGATAAATCTATAAACTGCAGATGCGTTTCACCTGAGCTCATTAGTGAAGTATCTTCATTGAGGATATTACCTCCACTTAACCACACCTTTGGAACTGTAAGCCATTGCAGTCAGGACCCCTCAGAAACATTTGCTAGCTGTGGGACACCCACAATGACCTGAAACATCAGCACCTATACAATTGCGGGTGGTGCCATTGCTCATCAGTTCTTTCTCCCACCATCCACCGCTTGTCAGACCTGTAGAGAAACAACACTGCCATTTCCTTAGATTTTATTATTTTCTAAACATTAACTTTTTGACATTGTCTTTTTGTGCCACCATCGAAAGAACCTTTAGTTAGGTTTTGTACCTGTGGTTACAAGGTCTACAAGGATTACACTCACACAGTTTGTATTTGCTCTTTGGGCCTGTCCCACAAAATCAGAGCATGCAAGATCTGACAGGGGTTAAACCAGGCCACAAGGAGAAGCTGAAGGAAGACTCTAGAACTTTCATCAATATCAATGGAAATTGCCACCAAGGCCACAGGCTCCAAGCCAGCTTCTCCCTCTCATTTGACCACCTCTGGGAAGGATACACCAGTGTTCAGCAATGCTGTTGCTGACTCAGTCTTCAAGGACCAAGTACAAAGACAAAGATAAGTCATCGAAGTCCATTTCTTTCAGCCATTACCTACAGCATAAAGACAAAGCTTATGCTTCCCAAGTAAGGTGAAGGTCTTCACTGAAAGAGGGTAAGTCCTCATTGTCATCTACTATGCTGCTGACAACTGCTGCCCCCATGATACCAAGGTCAGGGTCTTGCTTTGACACTCAATACCTACTATGGATGCTGTGCCTCCTACGTCATCAGGTTCTACCCCTTTGATGTCATCCTGGGTCCTTTACAGGGTACCATCGACTCCCAGGTTGTGCTTGTGTCATTCTCTGAACTATTTTGCCAATTCTTACCTTTGTTCCCACTGAAATAGTGGCTATCCCATTGATGGAGCCTCCCCCATCAGCAACAATCACTGACGGGACCCAGAAGAACACCTATTATTACTTCATCGCAGTCACTGCCTCTGTCACTGGCTCCAACTGTTACTCCTGTTGTCATTCCAAATGATGGTAAAGAGGAGTATAATCCCCACCTCCTTAATATAGAGGAGGATTTGGAAGATGAAGAAAGGGAACATGAACCCTATGAGGGGGTTTTGCCTTTCAACTCTACCCTCTTCTCATGCAGTGAGGATGCTGTGGTGTGCATCTCATGTCTTCCTCTTTTCAAGGTTTGCTCAGACAAATCTGGAATGTCATGGTATTTGAAGCAGAGGAGGAAAACTCCACTAAGAGAAATTTAATGGAACTTTTGGAGGTTCCTATTGCACCCTCCATTGTTACTCCTTCTTTGTATGCTGCTTTAAAGGATGCTGTATTTGTTGCTTGGCATAGACCTAATACCTTGCCTGCCGTGTCTAGGAAGGCTGATATGCAGTACCCTGCTCCATCTGCCAAGCCTTATTTTTCTTCCCAGCCTGAAACAGAATCTGTAGTTACCATGACTGCTTATGATCACTCTAGGACTCCTAAACATGTGAGCACTTTGCCTCCTAACAAAGAATCAAAGAGGCTGGATGTAATGGGCAAAATAACGTATGCCTCTGCATCTTTAGGACTCAGAATTGCAAACTTCAGGCCTATATGATTAAATATCAGACTAGCCTGTGAGAATCTGCTACAGCTGCACAAATATGCTACAGTGGCAACAGCCAGGATGCAGCACAGTAATGTTGCAGCATATCACAGAGTGCTGCAGTATACTGTAGGAAATAGTGTAGTTCAATGGCAGGTAAGTCCTTTGTCATGCAGTATTTTGTGACCTGTCGGTTACTGCAAGTTACTGCTTTGCATCATGGCTGGCTCCACTATACAGTATGTCTACTATTTAAGCTCTGCCTGATAGTCCTCTCAAAGGCTGACTTGCTTAAAGCTGCTTTGACTGGTGTAATCGGTAGCATCTGTTACACTATACATATGATGATTCCAATGCTTCTGCCAGGCTGCTGCTTCTGGCATCTTTCTTTGAAGATATTCCTGGCTGTGTGAGGCTGGGTTTGCCACTGATGTACAGCAGGCTGTGTGGAATGGTTCCACCATGCCGCAGTGACATAAATTGCATCAGACAGCATTACAGCAATGGCACAATGGTGACAGTCAGCATTGTGCCATCTGGGAAAGCAAGTGTTTTTTGCGGGGGGCTTTGACCCCCATACCCCCCATGCAGGGGGCTCTGCCCACCACGCACCCACATACTGGACATAACTAACTCCGAGTCTGAGTTGATTCAGGGAGGGGGCAATATCCCTGGAGACAGAAGTGCTGGGAATATGGGGAACCTTTGCAGCAAACTGATGATTTTTTCACTGTAATGGTCTTCCTGGTTTTCCCATCGCCATTTGAACATACCATGCTGAATGACTTTTAGAGACTCAGACTGTCTAGGAGTGATGTTTAAAATGCTCTGCATGAGCTTCACACCTCAGAATGACTTTAAGGTCACGCAAATCTCTGACATCTCCGCACACCAAGGGAAGCAGGGAGGGCTCATTTCGCAAGCATGCTGCCTGAGGTGGCTTTCACCATCCACCAGCAGCCCTGTGCCCATGGTAGAGGTCCCCTCTCAGGTCCCCTTCCCCTGGTGCCCATGTAAACACACCCAAAGGTAATGGTCAAGGCAGTGCACTTGCACTCCCAGCACATTCTGAGTCCACACCTCCTCCACCTCCACTGCTGCCTCCAGGGGTGCAGGTGCTGAGGAAGGATCGCCCTTCATTTTCAAAAGTGTGGGGAGCTAATGATGGACAAGTGGGTCCTAGAAATAGTGGAAAAAGGACATGCTCTGGAGTTACTGTCTACCACTACATTGCATCCTTTGCCTCCTTGTCATTATCCTCCAGGCCACTTGTCCCTTCTGCTAGAAGAGTTTCAGTCACTTATACACAATGGGCTATCAAGCCCATTCCTCCCCAAGAAAGAAACAAAAGGATCTGTTTCAGGTACTTTCTGGTTTTCAGGGTGGTCAGGAGATCTGCGCCTGTACTAAATCTGAGAGACATAAACCTGTTCATCAAATACAAAAGTTCAGAATGTTATCTTTTCAGGCTCTCATCCCCTGCTACAAGAACAGGATTGGCTCTTGTGCCCTGGACATGAAGGATACATACCTTCATACCAAGATTCGTAAATGCCTCAGGCAGTACCTCCACTTTGTGCTGGAGGGCAGCCATTATCAGTTCTGTGTCTTGCCCTTTGGCTTATCTTCAGCTTTGTGGGTATTTACCAAATGCTTAGTGGTATTGGCAGTGGCCCTTTAGAGGGAAGGGCTTTATGTCTTCCCGCATCTGGCTGACTGGCTCCTGAAGACTCCGTTCTGGGAAGTGATTCTGTCCACATTGTCCAGAATGAGAAAACTGTTTGAGGAACTGGGTGTCACAGTGAATGCACCAAAATCTTTACTCATTCCTTTTCAGTGCCTCCAATTTATTGGTGCAGTGCTGGATTCAGTAGTGGGTAAAGCCCTCCTGCCTGCAGATAGGGTGGAGGCCCTTGTTGAGGACCAGCTGATACACAGGAGCCATGTGTCAGCTTGGATGATGTTATGTCTTCTTGGACTGATGGCTGTAGCCATCATTATTATTCCTTTGCCCACCTCCACATCTGCATACAACATTTGACTCTTTGGATACAATGGGAACAGCTAATAGACAAAGTGGAATGAATGATCCTAATCATGTCTCCTCTCCACCATGCTCTACTATGGTGGCTGGACCACTGGAACCTGTTACAGAGTGTTCCATTCTTTTCCTCATCTCTTGTGCAGATCTTCATAATGGATGCCTCAGGAACTGGCTGGGGTGCCTATCTTGGATACTTTCAGACCCAAGGATCTCAGACCAATCTAGAGTCCGATCTCCCAATCCATATTCTCAAGATGTGGGCTGTTCTGCTTGGTCTCCAGGTTTTTAAAGAGCATCTCAGCCTGGGTTCCTTGCTAACTCAAACAGACAATATCAGTGTTATGTTCTGCATAGACAAGTAAGGTGGGCACTCACTGTTATCCCTTGTGCAGAGAAGTGAGAGTGTGGTACTGGGCATATTGCAGGGTAAACTGCACGTGTCCCCCAATTTGCATGCCAGTTCCACCTTGGTACCCTAATTTAATTCTTTAAGAAATTGACTTTGACTCCATTTGAGCCTGCTGCAACCTTGAAATGCATTCCTTTTCATAAGCATCATAAGTCAGTTACTAGACGATAGCTTTTGCCAAGAAGTCTCACTGTCTAATTATAACAATTATGTTCCAGTGTCCCTAAAAGGGCATCTAACTTGTTTTAAAGGATATTATTGTATTACTGTTTACTACATCTGATGGGAGTCTATTCCACCAAGTCACTTCCTCTGATTGATCCAGGACTCCCTCCTATTGGATCTATACAGCTGACCCTTTATATAGATACATAGACACTGTCGGCAGATAAGGGCCTATGGCCCACCCAGTCTGCCCATTTGAGCTTGTAAGTTCCCTTTATGTTTTTCTAGAAGTCTGTTGCCCCTTAACCTTGACCTCCAGAATTCCCTTATGTCTATCCCATGTATTCTTAAATCATGTGATTGTTTCAGCCCCCACCACTTCCTCTGGCAGGGTGTTCCACTTGTCCACCACCCTTTCTGTGAAGACATTCTTCCTCACATTTCCTCTGAATCATCCTCCCTCCCTCCAACTTCATCCCATGCCCTCTTGTCCTGGAACATCTTTTTTGCTGGAAAATAGTATATTCCTGCACCCTGTTCCTCCCTGTAAGGTACTAGTATGCTTCTATCATATCCCCCCCCCCAGAGTACATATTCAAGTCCTTCAGGCTGTCCTCATAGGACTTGTGATGCAATCCTGTACCATCTTTGTTGCCCTCCTCTGAACCTTCTGTACCCTGTCTATGTCCTTACGTAGGTATGGTCTCCAGAACTGTACACTGTACTCCAGGTGGGCCTCACTAGTGTCTTGTATAGCGGAATTATGACCTCCCTTTTCCTGCTGGTGATGCCCCTGCCTATACACCCCAGCATCCTATTTGCTTTACCTGCTGCCTTGTCACACTGTTTCCCTATCTTGAGGCCATCAGAGATAATAATCCCAAAGTCCCTCCTGCTTGGTGCATACTATATTCTCACCCCCCAAATGATATGTTGTTCCAGGGTTCTTGTGCCCCATATGCATTATCTTGCACTTCTTTGCATTGAATTTCAACTGCCAAACCCTTGACCATTCTTCAAGCTTCTGCAGGTCCCTCCTTATTCTGTCTACACCCTCTGGTGTGTCCACTCTGTTACAGAGCTTCGTGTCATCAGCGAACAGGGAAATTCTGCCTTCTAGGTCCTACGCAATGTCACTGATGAAGATGTTGAATAGGACCAGTCCCAGCACTGATCCCTGTGGTACCCTACTGGTCACTCTTCCCTCTGCGGAGTGACAGCCTTTTACCACCACCCTCTGTATCGTGCCACCCAGCCAGTTACCCACCCACCGCACTACTGTCCTGCCCACTCCTTAATTCCTCAGTTTTTTTAATAGCCTTCTATGTGGCACAGTGTCAAAGGGCTTGCTGAAATCCAGATAGGCCACATCCACTGCCCTCCCCTGATCCACCTCCCTTGTCACCCAGTCGAAAAATTAAATGAGGTTGATCTGGCATGACCTCCCCCTGGTGAAACCATGCTGCCTTGGGTTCTGTAGTCCTTTGGCAACCAGATGTTCCACCAATCTCTCCTTCAGTAGTGCTTCCATGATCTTCTCCACTACTGAGGTCAGGCTGATTGGTCTGTAGTTCCCTGCTTCCTCTTTGTTCCCGCTTTTGTATAAGGGGACTACAACTGCTGTCCTCCAGTCTTTGGGTACCTCCCCTGTTTCTAGTGATCAGCTAAACAGGATTGGTACTCATGTGTTCTGATATTCGTGTTTGTGGTTCTCCTCTCCAAACCCACACATTCCCACAAATCCCTATTCCAGAAGGCAGAGTAAACCAAACAAGGGTCCTCCCTGAGCAGCAGGTACTCCAATGAGTACAGACCCAGTTCTCTCAGTCTGTCCCCATAGGAAAGGATTTTGGGATCAAAAATCCTTTTGGGTTGCTCTCCTCTGCACCCTTTCCAGGTTTCCTATATCTGTTTTATGATATGGGCACCAAAACTGCGCCCCATACTCCATGAGTGGCCTCACCAATGAACCATACAGAGGCAGTAGCACTGTTCTGTCCCCACTTCTGGTATAATGTAAAATAGTGTAACATCCTATTAGCATCATTTATCACTTTGTTAGTTTGCTGTCCAAAAGTAAAATCATTTGTAACTAGGTTACCTAGGTCTTTCTCACATTCTCCCATTTCCAGTTTTTGTCCACACAGATTATATCTTGACTGGATGTTATCATGTCCAAAGCACATAACACTGCACTTTGCAAGATTAAACCTCATTTATTTTGTGTGTCAGCTGCCCAGAGACCTAGTGTGTCCAATTCAGTTTGCAGGGTTGTGCATCTACCTCTGTTTTTACTATGGGCCCCTACCTTACAATCATCAGCAAATTTAGGCATCCATACTTTGTTTGAGGTTTTAAGGGAGGACACAAATATATTAAAGATTGGACCCAGAACCAAGCCATGAGGGACCCCACTGGTTACCTTGCCCCCCCCAGTCTGAATGGTACCCTCTAATGCTCACTCTCTGCCTCCTGTTTATGAGCCATGCCTCTACCCATTGAATTATCTGATGGTCCACACCTGTATCCTGGAGACTATTGATAAGTACTTCATGGAGTAGAAGTCAAAGCCTTAAGAAGTCAAGATATGCCACATCAACTGGCAATCTATCCTCCAAGGCTGTACTCACTATTCCAAAGAAACTCAGTAAGTTTTTTGGCATGACCTCCTGGTGTAAACCCATGCTGGTGATATCAGACTTGACCTTTATCTGTACATGATTTTTAAGTTTTCCTTAATATAACCCTCCATTATTTTGCCTAGAATGCATGTCAGGCTTATAGGCCTATAATTGCTCACATCAGATTTTGTCCCACTTTTATGAATGGGTGTAACTGTTGCCGCAGTCCAGTCCTCTGGGATCTCCCCATATCTCAGGGGTCTGTTGAACAGAACACTCACCAGGCCACTCAATTCTTTCGCCAACTCTTTTATAAGGCATGGGTGGAAAACACTGTTTTTGGTTGCCATGACTTCTGGTTGTAGCATCACCAAGCTTCAGACTGTGATGTATGAGCCTCCTTATTTGATTTTCCACAAGGACAGGGTGCTTTGCAGACCAGTCTTTGTTTTCTGCCAAGAGTGGGCTCTGATTTTACATTGAATCAGGCCATACACCTTTCTGTGCATTATCCAGAGCATACTAACAAGGGTGGGACATTGCACCATACACTTGATGTACATAGAACACTATGTTTTGTACCTTGACTGCACTAAGGACTGAAGAAAGTTCTCTCAGCTTTTTTTTTGTTTGCCCAGGGAAGAGGGGCCCCTGTGACTAAAGAATGCATGTCCAAATGGCTAGCTAATGGTATTGTTTTTGTTATAGGAAGTACAGTAAGGAACTTCCTGGTACTGCCTGTGGCCACTGTACGCGGTGGTATGGCCACTTCTGTTGCTTGCTTTCAGAGTGTTTCTGTTACTGACATATGTGCTGCTACGATGGAGCACTGTGCATACTTTCACTAAGCACTACAGTCTAGACATCATCTGTCATAGACATGATGGCTTTGATCTTGTGATACTGCAAAGCCTTCTCTCATGATGCTATATCAGACTTTCCCATCCTCCCTGGGTACCTTGTATATTGCTTGGAAATCTTTCCAAAGGTGTGGCATGATAGAGGAGATATCCTCGATGAGGATAGAATAATTACTCACAGTAGCAGTAGCTCTTCAAGAGAACCTTCTCAACTAGGTCACAGAGCACCCTCCCTCCTTCCATAGCTGGAAGGTTTGTGCACTGCCTTGTTTGGATGTGCCCATAAGTGCCTAATGTATACTTTGTTTCCAGTGTCATGCATCTCCTTGTGTGCCTGGTACTGGTTTTGATCTCCTGGTTCCTCATGGTAAGAGGTCCTCCGAGCGTACCTCTGGCAGAGAACTGAGGAGCAACAGAGCCACCCATGTTTATATAGGCACCAACATTGCACATCATCATGGGTGGACCCAGCTATTAAAAGTTTCTGAATGATCCTGATGTTGACAGCTTACAGTTCCAAAAGTATGGCCCAGTAGAGGAGATTCTCTTGAAGATCTACTATTACAGTAAGTAACTGTTCTTTATGGAACACTGGCTAGATAGTCATGTGAGAAGTTTTAAGCTAGTACGGGGTGAAAGGGGTAAGTGTAGAAGAACAGCCATGTCCCATCCAGGTAATGTTGGTGTAAACAAATAAACTGTAATGGGGCAAAAGAAGTGAGGGGGAGAAACAGTACTTAGCTGTACAATGGTGAACATGAGGTATAGCAAGTTGGATTAGCTGAAGGGTAAACTTTATATGAGCATCTACAATGTAGTGGTACTCAGAATGTTGGCAGAATGAGGGAATGTACTATAATGCAAGGGTAGAGAAGCACACTCTCTTCTGGAGGGACAGAGGCTCAGAGCAGTGGTTGTGTTGCTTTATATGCCAAGGCAAGGATTGAAGAAAGTGAAAAGAGAGAATAAGGAGGGGTAAGAGCTTTTCAGAAAGCCTGTTGCTGGAATTAGAACCAATAGGAGGTAAAAAAAATAGGAGTATGTTAGACTACCAGGTAGCTCTGCAAAGTATGACTTGGAATTGGGACATAAGGTTAAAAGAACAACAACAATGGATTCCTGGGTTCTCATGAAGGGTTCTGACCAGCCTTACACTGAGGGACTTTAAACAAATGGGAATGAAATGTTCTGCAGCACTCCGCATACCAAGACAAACCAGAGCAGAATATGGTTATGAAGCTAAGCTTTTTTTTACTTGCCAATGTACTTTGTGCAGATAGTGCAAACATCATACAGGGAATATATCTCTCAAGTGAACTGCCTCATGAAGGTCTCTCAGTTCAAATAGGTAACGGTGAAGTTCCTGCTTAGGTACAAATTAACTAAGTCCAAGGTGTATTAGGATTTAAATACCCAAAAGCAGGACTCAACTAGTCACACTAGCCCTGGTACTTCACTCCACTAGATCTTCCTCAGGGGCATGGCTAATGCAATGGCAGTGTTGGCTCTTTTATACTCATCACTAATGGTGTCATAGTGACATCACTAATCCAGTGTGAAAGTGCATTTTGGTTGGGTGCCCACATTAAGGTGGACATCGGTATAACTTCAGGATATCAAACCACACAATCTTGACACCTGGGAGTCTGACACCAATATCTCGACACTCTGAATCCCTACTGTCAAGAGTTACTCCCATCTGTCAAGAATTGCCTGCAGTGGAGTTAACAATCGATAGTAAGGGGGTGCAGGGGCAACGCTCCCCTGAAACATAGTGAAAACCTCTGCCGTGGGCAATTCTCAACAGTTGGGATTCCAAGTGTTGAGATGTTGGTATCGGGCTCCTGTTTGTTGAGCTAGTGGTGTTCGACATTCAGTAGTTAAAAATGGACATCTATTGTTATAACATGGCAAACAAATTGTAGCAAAAAATGGGAACATTATAAAGATACAGAGACTATATCCA
This sequence comes from Neoceratodus forsteri, assembly GCA_016271365.2. Taxonomy (NCBI): domain Eukaryota; kingdom Metazoa; phylum Chordata; order Ceratodontiformes; family Ceratodontidae; genus Neoceratodus; species Neoceratodus forsteri. The sequence continues at coordinate 860,846,103 of CM057456.1, forward strand.
TCCTACCACCCATCAGCACATAATCCACAATCATCCCTCTTTTGGACTATGGGGGGCTTCATTTTAAGGGGCACAAACAAAACTACACTGGGCAAACTCAACATAATACACAGTAGATTTGTTCACCTGATACTGACTGTCCCACATGACAAGTAACTTACTTATTATACAGCAGCCTAGGTTGGCTCAGGTTGCAAGATTTCATGTCACTGCATTTATCACATTTCAGGGCAGTTAGGGAAGAGCGTAGATCTGAAGCCAGTTTTGAATACCTGCCCCTCATGATGAAGACCTTGATTGGCTTCAATGTTTTTTATATAGTGGTCTGGGATAAGTCACCAGTTAATCTGAGAATTTCTGACCATTCTCCCTCATTTAAACTACTGTCGAGTTGGTTTTGTGCACAAGCCACCTTACCTCAGCTGTGTGGCATAAGTCGCAGAATTGGCCCATAAATTCTTTAATCTTTATTCTTAATGGTTTAGTCTTTGACACCATCAGGTTACATTTTGTATGTGTAGTTACGTAGATAATGTTTGATTATGGTTTATTTCTATTTGGAATGTAGTGTAACACAATAAGTGTATATGCATACTAATATCATTGTACTTTATTATTATCTTCCAATGGTTTTTCAGCATGGAAAATCAGGGATTATTTGAAGGGGTAGAAATGCTTGCAATGTAAACTAAACTATCCCTAATTTAATAAGGTTTAGTATTGCCGAAAATTAGAAAAAGTAAACAAAAATTAAAAAAATATTTTCTACAAAAGTCTCTTTTTTATATCAGTACATAACATTATTATAGGAAGTATTTTAGGAAATAGCCTTAATGTCACAGTATTGGTATAAAGAACATATCCATGCTACCTTTCAAAAGCATAAAAAAAAAATCAATATATAGTACTTTTTTACTAACATATTACCATTCATTACAAAAGCTTACAGGATTCTTATAAAGAAAAATTAGCTACAGAAAATGATTGGGACAGAAGTGGCCTCCCAGAGATTCCTGAAAATTCCAAGTATAAATCCACTCTGATGATATCCTTTGCCTTTGAACCTGACTGGGGCTTAACAGTTTAATTTTTTTTAATAATAATTTTTATTATTTTTTTTTTAAATATACATAATAATACACACATGCATTCTCTTTAAACAAATAATATGCATACAAGAATTTAAACAAAACATTTATAACTTAAAATCAGCTCTTATATTAACTCAGATCAACTATTATCTAAGTTTCATTCTACAATAAAAGTAGGTTAATACTAAGTAAGTAAAAGAAAAGTGCTTGGACAAGCATTGTATTCTTCTGGGACAGACATATTATATTCGCAGTGCAGGTGGTAAAATAATGACTATATCTTTCCATATGGAATTTATTATATTTGTATATTCTAGAAATATATGAACAACTTCTCAATTGATAAAACTTCTAAGAATTTAGTTTGCCACGTTTAAAATTAAATGCCTTAATAGCTGGATTATTCCAGTTTTCAGTATTAGTCATTTCTGTAGATGCTACTACTAATTTTGTTGTGAAAATGTAATTTGAAGTTGTGTGAAGTCATTCAAAATAAAAATGAGAAATATGAATGGTAGTGAAATATTAAGTATTTTTTTGTATTTCTTTAATGTGTGTTTACCCACCATTTTTGTCTGAAACGGCATTCCTAAAAAAGTTTAACCAAATTTCCCTCTTTTTTGCAATTGTGCCGACGTTTTGAATCTGTTTTATAATCCAATATATATAGTCTTACTGGAGTTAAATATGCTCTGATGATAACTTTATATTGAGGACTTTTATTTTTGCTATATTTGTGTAGTTTGTGGCGGCTAACAATAGTTTTGTTGCTGATGTGTGTACAGTACCCTGTTCTGTATGCAATTTTACCATTATATTGTATCTTTTATTTTCTATTTTTATTTATTTTTTCTTCTTTTGTTTTCTCCTTCTTGGGGCGGCTGGTAGACAGCTTCAGCTCTCCCCCTCAGGAGGGTTCACATCTTCACATTCACCCGTGATCACATTGCTCTCTCTCCCAACCCCTCCCAGTGGTGAATCCCCCACAGATTTTCCCCCATGGTGGGGCCAGGGAGGGGAAGGCTCCCCCTCAGTGCATATAATCCAATTCCAAGGGGGTTTGGTTGAGGGTTGGGAGCTCAGGGCTTCATACAGCCTGCCAGTGCTTCCCCCTTTTCCATGTTCTTCCATTCCCCACATTTCTGGGCTGTGCACATCAGTGTGTGCACACGGAGGCATGTGCATGCTGCAGAGTCCCACAGCACCTTCCTGTCATTGGTGTCTTCCTAGCCATTCTGCCCACAGGCCTCCACCTGGGGGCAGTCTTTTGGTGGTATTACCAAGTCACCCTACCCAGGAGAGGAGAGGAGAGCTGTCCTCCAGATGCTCAATCCTCTCCCTTCATGACCAACCCCCTGCAACCCACATTTGTCACAGAACATGGGTCTCCAATGTGGCAGGTGGTAAGGTGCAATGCCTCAGCCCCCCCCATGCCTCCAGGCCAGCTTTCCATTTTTATTTTCATGCTTTCTGATATTTACTGACACGTTTTCTAATAGTTGACTGTAAATATGTTTGAGTCTCAGCACGATTTTCATAAATTTTTGGCCATTGTATTTTAGTATACAAACCTACAAATTTGTGAAAATTATTAAAGATACCAGTAGTTTTAATTCCCACCAGTTCAAATCAATGCTTTTTTATCTGTTTAGTAGTAGTGGTAGTAGTAAATTTGTTATTCATATCAAGTAATATGAACAGGGATAAAGCTCAGTTGAATCAAAAGTTCATTTTCAATGAGGTCCCATAAGCATTTCAAATTACAAAAGTCATATGTCCAACAGGGAATGCATAGTTTCATAACATAATATTTACACAAAGGTATATATAGTACAATAAATACAGTACAGGAATTAATTTTGCATTATCCATGTAACAATTTCTAAACTCCATGCTTCTGTTGTAGATTTTATGCAGAAGGAAAACTATTTTGACTAAAGGAGAGCCAGTTAAAGGGGGAAAGGCAAAGGGGAAATTGTTTAACCAGGAAAGGCACACTAAGCTGAAGCTTGTTTCCAGGCGTGACCTGGGAGCACAAGGAAGTTAAGTGACTTGCTTAGGGTGACACAGTATGCAAGTGGGGGCTGTGGGATTCAAACCCAGGTCTCCAAGTTTGCAGCTCAAAGCCTTAAACCTCTACGCTATACTGCCTCCATTAAAGAAAGCTCAGAATACATAAGAGCATACAAATAGAAGCAATAAGAACCCTATGTTATCCTAGGGCCCCATAAATGTTTGTAAACCACCAATAACCCTTGTAAATGTACTTATACACTCATAATTAGCCTATGCCCAGTTTATGGCAGCAGGGTAATGAAAACATTGCCTGATTCACAAACCATTTATTAATGGAGGTCAGGCTGATTTTCCTGTCAGCCAGTCTCAAGGTAGAAGGAATAGAATTCCATGATATGGTTCCATCATGCCGCAATGACACAAATTGTGTTGAATGGCATTACAGTGATGGCACAATGACAACAGTCGGCATTGTGCCATCTGGGAAAGCAAGTGTTTTTTGTGAGGGGGTCTTCTCTGCCTGCCCCCCACACCCCCATACTATAGATAACTAACTCCTAGTTGGAGTTGATTCAGGGAGGGGGCAATATCCCTGGAGACAGCAGTGTTGGGAATATTGCAGTGGACTGTCGATTTTGTCACTGTAATGGTTTTCATGGTGTTCCCATCACTGTTTGAACATGATACTCCATAACACAGTACCCAAATAATATATATATATATATATATATATATATATATATATATATATATAATATAGTTAAGGTTTCCCTACTTCCAAGCAACAACATGGAACGTTTTATTCAAGGCCTGAAGCTAATCTTAACCCCTCCTTAACTGGTCTCCTATGTATTTTCTCGAGGCTGTACAGTGGATATTTGCCCTTGTAGCAGTTACATATAAAAGCAAGTGAGTGCACATTTGTTTGTTCATTAAGTCCCAGCCAGACCAATTTGTTATAGAGAATACAATGATGCATCCCCCAGCGGTGTCAAGGGTGAAGTGGGCCAGCCTGTAATAAACAACATTCAATCTTGCCAGCCCCTCTGACATCCCAGCAAAGAGGACATCACCATAGTCTAACAATGGAATCAGCGTGGTATTTACAACATACCTGCGATATCACCTGTCATGCAAGACCTGGTACAATACAGCATATCCAGACTCTTGCAAATACTGCTCAGAGTTTATCCACATGGATGGTCCATTTTGTTTATAGTCCAGCCATCCAAAGATACTTATAGGATGTGTCTGCTGTATAGCTGTACAGCAGTAAAGTGTGGCTTTCTAGAATAAAGAACACTTTACTATATAAAAAAAAAATAATTTCCTGAGTTGGCCTTTGCAATGCAAACAAACACCATAGAGTTCCTTGCATTGCAACAGGAATTGTTAGAGCTGGGTGTGGACTTTCAACTTTAGCATCAGTTAACCTTTGGATAAAATGCAAGGGAAATCAACATATTTTGCTTGAGGTGGATCAAGTCATTGCCCTTATTTGTGCTCAATTTGAAAAAGATTTGAGCAGAATGAGGATACTGAGTCCCCACTCTCTCCTATGAGATGATTGCAATGACATAATAAGTCACAGGGCTAGATTTTCAAGGGGTGATGCAGGGTTTGTCAAACCTGATGGTTGGCATAGCTGTACTGAAAACTTTGCACACACTGCGTCTGACTCAAGAAGATCAAAGCATTTACAGCACATTTCTGATTTACAGCAGCTCGCACCAAATATTTAATGCAAGCCCCTTAGAAAGGGTGCTTGAGATTGCCACAAGTTAGATTGGAAAAGCTGGTCTAACTTGTGACAATTGTTGTATGAGATCAAGAATCTTAATTGCCGACTGGTGAATGCTGCAAGCCCCATGCACCGTATGTTTGGCACACCTGGGGCTTTCAGTATTTGCAGCTCTTTGAGAATCTAGCCATTGACTCTGTCCTTTGCTTTGAAATAAAATTTAAAATCATATAAAATAAAACAGAGAAAATGCAGAAATAAATATTAACTATTTTCTTTCTGGAGTTAAACTGTTGTAGAGATATGATTGTTTATTATGTTGAAAGTCGCTAAACACAATGCCTAGAGATGGACTGTGATGTTTCTTATGCTATCATTATAAATATTTAATCTCTGTACTTCTGACATCGAATTAGACTCTCAGGAAAGTTATTTCTCTATTTCTTAATTGCAATTTAAGAGTAACACAATGGCTCAGGCAATGAGTAATCAAATATTATTTTAGTTATAATATTTTGGCCTGAGTAACTAAGTTAAGCAGAATATGTCCTGATGTCTACAATTTTTTTAATAGTATTTTATCACTGTATTACACCTCTCTTCATGTTATGGACTAATTCTCCATATACAATGTATATATATGTGTGTATATATGTGTATATATATATACACATATATATATAATGATTCATATTAGAAACATATGCAGTCTGTGATATTGTATATCTAATTAATATTATTTGTACATATGAACTTTAGAAAAATCAATAAAATGCAATTAAAACTAAGTTTCTAGCCTAAATGTTCGAAGGCTAGACTTTTCAAAAGATATTTTTTTTCAAAATGGGCTAACTTTGGAATTGGTATGGCTAGGAAAGTAATTATTTTAATTGAAAACTATGTTAATGTGTCAATATATCATTGTGCTACAGGTACCATAAATGTAAATGTAAAATGATTTTAAATATGTTTTTAAATCCTGTGATAATTTTTGGTAGAGTCTAATGTTCCTTCTGAAACAGAATAAACATATTTTCTAGTTGTGATGTGTTAATATTTTATTGATGCTTGGCTTGTAACTTTGGCACATGCAGAAAATCATTATCAATGGAGATGTGCAAAAGTGGCCAAAATTTGTGAAGTGCAAACTTTGTGAAGTTTTTTGCCAGGGAAAAGAGTCACTTTTATATGCAAATTGATCAAAATTCATTCATAAAGTTGCCACTTCATGAAGACTTTGTGAGAAAAGTATCGCTTTGTATGGAATACATTGAAACATAGTGACACTCGCAGTTGATGATGCCAACTGAAACTTCAGTGAAGTCATTCGCAGAGACAACTTTCAATACAACTTCACAACATTTCTAATTATAAATGAATTTTGGCTCAGTGGTTTATTTTTACAATGAACACATTACTGCTGCTATAACTGCTACTACTACTGCTGCAACATAATACTGTGGGACTGAATTAAAGGAGATAAAGGGTGATAAAATAAGATCAAGAACACCAAACATCAGAAGGAAGGGTTATAGGAGCTCAGGGAGATGGTTGTGGCTTAAGTGACAAATACACTACCAAGTGGGAGTGCTCAGGCCATTTTGGAAGCCCTGGAGTGGCATGTAATGGAAGGAGCGAATATATGCATCCCTGTGGGCATCAAAGCATGAGGGTTAGTTGGAGGCTTCTTGGGTTGTCCAAAGAACTCAAGAGGAAGTTAAAGGAGAAAAAGAGGATTATGATAAGTGGAAGGGTTCTGTGGACAGAGCAGGAAAAGATGAGTATAATACATTTCAAAAGGAATGCAGGGCACTTACTGCGCACGCTAAGGCTGACCTGAAAGACAGATTACATGGGGGATAAAAGCAAATAATAAATCTTTTTTTTTTCATTACACAGGGAACTAGAGTGCCATGGTTAAAGTGGGGCCCCTCATCATGGGGAAGGCAAGGAGAACCATTGAGCAATGGTGGGGAAATAGCTGAAGCACTGATTAACTACTTTGCAACAATATTCAGCCCAAAGGTCAGTGGAACATGGCCAGTTGGGTGGGGAGATTATGGGTGAGGTGCACGACAAACAGGGGGAAGTGCTAATCATGTCAGAATGGGTGGTTCTCTAATATAAAACATGATTATGAAAAAGGCAGAGCCTGCTAAACCAATCTGATTGCATTCTTCAGGGTGGTACATAAAGAAATGATAAGGGTCCAAGAGATGGGTGTAGTCTGCCTGGACTTTAACAAGGCCCTTGAGACTGTACTGCATGTAAGCAATATGGAGAAAGCAGCACAATATGGAAAGTGTATAGAAGGACAGATAGCAAACAGGCTGACAAGAAAGCAAGGAGCAGTGTTGGATGATTACCATTCAGAGTGGGGTACTCAGGTGTCAGTGCTGTGTCTGTTGCTGTTTAACATATTTATTAATGAGCTGGAGGAAGAGGTGCAAGGAATGTCTGAAATCCCTAAACATGCACCCACTGGAGACCAGACAGGAGAGGGGGACAAGACAGGGACTTATAAGTTCATAAGGTGTATATTTAGGGTACCTTTTGAAGACCTGTTTATTAGAAATATATATGCAGTCACAAGGTGGCACAATTGGAAACTACTAAATCTTTCTTCCATGAAAGGGTTTTGGAGCCTTGGAACATATTATCTGCAAGATTGGGGGAGGGGGCAGGACCATAAATGGGTTCAAACATGGGTGGGACAAGGCCAGGGGACTCATAATCCCATTTGGGGAAAACAGGAAGAGGGAGGCAGTGGAAAGTAGGGGAGAATAACCCATTGTGGCACTAGGCCGTGGGGGGGGGGGGGTAAGATAGTAACAGCAATGGGCAGACTTGATGGGCCATTGGTCTTCTGCCATCAGATTCTGTTTCTGTATCAGCAGAAGTCTCCTGAAGTCTGCTGATGACATTACATTGGCAAGAAGACTGGACACAGCAGAGAAGGAAGCACTACAGAAGGATCAGCACACAGAAAAGCTGTGGCCAAGAAACAGATACTGCAGCTAGGGGCAAGGAAGCAGAGTTGCACATACAGTGGTAGTCATCACCATCTGTAGTGATAGCTGGCCATGGCATTTGCTACAACAGCATCAATAGCAACTGCTATCGCTCTCAAAGCATTACATTACATTGCAGTTATAGTGACCACTATTGTACGGCAGTACTCTATAGCGATTTGCTATCATTATGGATGGTGATGGCTACCTCTGCATACCCTATGAAACAAGAGAAACAGAAAGCATGTTTACACTGCCACTTTTGCAGTACATCAACCCATTTGCATGGTTTGATGCACTGCAATGGGGGCTGTGTGAAAACTTACCTGATCATGGTAAGTGTCTCACGGATCCTTTTTCTGAAGCTGCACAGGTGTGGGAACATCTATCGGAGTGAGTATATTAAGCAGCCTTGTAATCATGCTGTGATGCTTGCTCTGATGAAAAGTAGCTACTCCCAGAATTCTCTACTGCTCCCATGAGTCACTCAACCCCTCTCCACCACAACCTGCATCAGTGCAAGGGAGGGCTATGTGAACCTGAGCTCAAGTCTGCTTCCAAGATTGGGACAGGAGTGGTTTGATGCATATGTGAGAGTGTTGTCACCAGATAAACATTTCAGAGACTCACTGCAGTACAGCCACAGGAAGTGCCGCTATGCAGAGTACAGGTGCACCTTTCCACTTGTAAACTGTAGCACCAGGAAGACATCTTTGAAAAACCAGCAGAGCACCATGAAACCTTGGAGTGGTTTTCCTGTGTGCACTGGAACACTTTTTGTACATACTGCCACTTATAATTGCTGTTTGAAAACATTTCAAGTACTGGACTTTGTCATTGTGGTATGGATGGGTGAAAGTGTGCCATTCTCCTCTATTACAGTTTTGAAGTTGCACATAAATCCAGTAAAAAGTACAGCCAAGAAAATGGATCTAGCGGTATTTGTGGGCAATAAGTTAAAGTCAGGCAGGCAGTGGGCTACCACAGTCAAGATAGCAAATGCAAAGTTGGGGTGCATTAGAAGAATAAGGAGCTAATCCACTCCTGGAGTACTGCTTCCAGTTCTGGGTACTGCAGTATACAAAAGAACTTTAAAGGGTTTCAGAGAGTCTAACACAGGGCCACCAAGCTGATTAGTGGCCTTGGGGCATAGCCGTGAGGGACATTTTAAATATTCAAACTGTTCAGTCTAAAGTAAAGACAGCTGGGGGCATGATCAATGTGTTCTGTATATTAAAATAGATAAACAGAGTGGGGTATGCACATGTTTTTGAACTTGTGAATGCAAGCATGACCAGATGATACCAAGGTGTAGCCAGGGAGTGGGGTTCTGGGTGCTCTATAACCCCTCCCATCTTACTTCCATTAATGATTCATAAAACAAAATGTGTACATCAAGCTATATAATGGGATTTCTTTGGTAGAATCCCCCATTCCCAACTCTGCTAACCCAGTGATAGGCACTTAAACGAGAGTAAAGGGTAAACTAAGAAAGTATCACTTTACACAGAGGGTGGTTAACCTCTGGACTCATTTACCCAGTGAGGTTGTGGAAGCTAGTGTTGTTCAAGCTTTCAAATCAGGGCTAGACATATTCCTGAGGAGAATGGGATCAGGGCTAACATAGCATGAGCTACAGTAACATTCCAGCTGATAATTTATTTGTTTGTTTACTTATTTATTTATTTAACAGTTGATTACCAGGGGAGGCACACTGAGCTGAGGCTCATTTCCAGGTGCAACCTGTGGGAGGAGGGAAGAAGACGTGCAATTACATCAGATACATAGAGTTAAGCAATTTACAATGAGACAAAGCAAAAATACAGAAGCACAAGTCAGAAAAAGGTGACAAGACATGCCTGTGTATGAAGCAGGTATATATAACAATGTGCAGGTAAATATACAGTGTAATGGCAGCGCAAGTGAGCAAGATACAAAAGCTGCCTGGGAAGAGGCATGTGCATGGTACAGGTTTTCAAAACAGCAAAATGGCAGTGCTAACAAACAGGTTACCACCAACTTAGGTGGCTCAAAAAAGTGCAATTGCAAAGCTGGAAAAGTGCAGATACTGCAAAATATAGGGCACGCACAAGATGCAGGAATCAGAGAGGTTGTTGTTTGGGACTTAGGAGTCCATATGATAAGCATGGAGGTGTACTCATACTTCAATTGGGTATAGTTGCTGATGAGCAACAGGAGGGGTGGACATGAGGGACCCTAAGTCCATTTCATCCTCACAAGACTCGGTTATGCTGATAAACGTGGGATTTTACTCATTATCAGAAACATTTTACCAAATAAAAAATCAGTTTGATTGCCTGGAAAGTAGATTTGGACAAAGGAGTGCCTCAGATGCTTATCTAAAAAAGCAGCAACAAAACATGTATTTATTTAGTATTTATTTAGTATTTTAAATTTACTGGGTAATAAAAGACTAGGAAACATTCCCTATTTTTAGCCATGTTCCAGGTGACATATATTCAAGTATACCATTCTGAAACTAAGTAATTCTTTAGAAATCATGGAACTCTCTTATCCACAAAGTTCTTTATTTGTACAGTATATAATTTATTGCATACAAGCAATCATCATACAGTGTAGTTTAGGATATAGCCTGGGCAGGAGAAAAAACACACTAGGATGAGGGTCCTGGACTTCAGGAGAGCAGATTTTAGAAAAATGGGAGACTGCCTTAGGAAATATTTTGAGGGGGGTAGCCTATAGGGGGATGGAGGCACAATGGAATAGAATAAAGTAGGAAATAGCTAAGGTAGCAACAAGCTGTTTAAAGGTAATAAGCAAGGGAAGGAAGATGGAGAGGCCACTATAGTTCTCAAAGGAGGTGGCTGAGGGCAAGGGAGAAAGAATGGCTTTCAGGAAGTGTAAGAATACCCAAAAGGCATAGGGTGCAGACAGGGAGGTATATCGAGAGAAATAAAGGGAGGCAGGAAGGAGGTTAAGGACCTCAAAGGCTCAAACTGAAGAATGGATTGCTGAGGAGGTCAAGAAGAGGGACTAGACTTTCTTCAGGTACATGAGTGAAAAAAGGAAGGCATGGGGTAGTGTAGTGTAGTGAAGATCAGGAGACCGGGGACTCTGCAGAGGACAACCAATAAAAAGCTGACATTCTAAATGAATATTTCTGCTCAGTCTTCACAGTGGAAGGACCAAATGGGGCTGACATGCATTAACACTGGTCCATTTATGGAAGAGAGAGTCCACCAGTAGTTGGGACCCGCTAAAGGAAAACAAGGCAATGGGACCAGACGGGATCTACCCAAGGGTACTTAAGGAATGGTGCTGGCCACCCTACTGGCAACACTGTTTAGCACCTCATTGGAGATGGGGGTGGTTCCAGAGGAATGAAGGAGGGTCAGTGTAGTCCCTCTGTACAAGAGCGGCAGCAGGGAGAAGACCAGCAATTACAGACCAGTCAATCTCACATCAGTGGTGGGTGTTAATGAAGTCTCTGCTGAAGGAGAGACTGATGGAGTACCTGAAGACATGGGCTGCAGGACCAGCAGCAGCATGGCTTCACAGGATGGAGTCATGTCAAACAAATCTCATAGATTTATTTGACTGGGTAACTAGCTTGGTAGCCAACTGGTTGGAAGATAGGAGGCAGAGGGTGGTGATAAATGGCAGTCACTCTGTCTGAGGATGGGAGAGGACCAGTGGAGTACTGCAGGAATTGGTACTGGGCCCTGTCCTCTTTAGTGTCTTCTAAAGTGACATTGCTGAGAACTTGAGGGAAGTCATGTCTCTTCGCTGATGACACAAAATTCAGTGACAGGGGACAACATCCTCGAGGAGGTGGAGAGAATGTAAAGGATCTGGGGAAACCAGAGGATGGTCGAGGAGTGGCAGCTGGGTTTCACGCCAAAAGTGCAAAGTCATGCACTTAGGAAGGGAAACCCAAAAGCTGGAGTGTAAGATGTGGGAGGTACTTAGAGTGACTAAGAAGAGAGGGACCTTGAGGTGATCATATCTGATGATCTCAAGGTGGCAGGGCAGTGTAACAGGCAGTAGACAAAGGGAGATGGACGCTGGGGTGGATAGGGAGGGATCTCTAGCAGGAGAAGGGAGGTGGTGTTGCCTCTGTATCATTCACTTATGAGACCCCACCTGGAGTGCTGTGTCCAGTTCTGGAGGCTGAACCCGCAAGAAAATTGACAGGGTGGAACTGGTCCAGAGGAGGACAACTAAAATAGTGTGGGGTTGCATGAGAAACCACATGAGGAGAGGCTGTGAGAACTCAACATGTACTTCCTGAAGGAGAGGAAAGGAGAGCTAGAGGACATGGCTGAGTCTATAAGCACCTCACAGAGATAAACAAGGTGCAGGAGAAGATTCTCCTTCACAGAAGTAAGTGTATCAGAACTTGGGGGCATGCTATGAAGCTGGGGGGATTAAGAGGCTGGAGTAAAATTTTTTCCGTAAAGGGTGAATCCCAGCCCAGCCTGCCAGAAGAGGTGATAGATGTTGTGCAGGGTGTTAGGGCAGTAGGTAGGCATAGCATAGAGGGCAGTAGCGAAGTAGTAGAGGAGGACACCTGTGCCCAAACAGAGTCTGAGTGAGTGTTGGTGGTAAAAGGGCATGCCAGATAGGCTCTACTGGTCCTTTTCTGCTGACACTGTCTATGTTTCTATGATAATAGTGCATACAAAATTGTCGCAAATAAGGGTTTCCATCATGTGGCATTATTCAATAATGGTGTAGTAAGGTCCTTACATAAAGAACTGTATACTGTGCATCTTAAAGATTCTATCACCTCTTACAGATGGAGAGCATTAGAGTTCACTCTTTCACCAGTATAGGCAGTTATTAGTCAGTGTGTACAGCTAAACATAGACCTCACCATGTTTATGATATCGTGCTAAAAGTAAGCACACACTGTTGAAGTACTGTAAGATTGTAAGCATGCCGGAGTTTGAGTTCATCTGTAAATCACTAAAAACTGCAGGAGGATGAATGCAAAAACTGCTGCCATCTGTAAAATGAGATAACCTTTAAGATGCATTCTGTCCTTTGTAAAAAGACGTGCTGTGACTTCTGCTGCTATTGAGAAAGACCACCTGATGGAAACCCCTATCTGTGAAGGCGACGTTAATGATAAGATAAACACAGTTTTATGCTTCTAAGGATTTATTTTGCTGTGCCATAATGTTTTCTTAATATTTAGGGATGTGTTATGGATTGGGGGAAGGGAAGTGAAGATGAATTGTTAGCAATTGTTAGTTGCCACTTATGATGTTTAATTCTGTGTGACTTCAATGCCTGGCTCAATGATGAATGTTTGCAGATTGGTCAAGATTTCTGCCAGTTAATGGATTCTCTGTGCAGTGGACTGGGGTTACTTCTGTGACATATCAATTCAGCAGTGCCTTGAACTTGGTGTTCTCACTGGAGCTTGAGGTTAGTAACCTCAGGATTGATCCAGTTAGTTCGTCCAATCATTGTACAGTGAGCTTCTCTTTTGGCCCCCATGTCCATTCCCTATGGAGATGGTGCACTATCACCCTTTAAAGAGGTTATCCTCACAAGAACTGCAGGTGGTAGTGGATCTCTCGAGCATGTGGGTTCCATGTGCGATTGGATCGGAGGAGGCAGTGACAGCCTATAATGGGGCCATCACCTTAGCCTTTGATGCATATGTGCCATTCCATACACAGCCCCTGACCTAGCGCTTGAGATCCCCATGCTTTGATGGTGAGCTCAGTGAGCTTAAGTTAAGGTGTCAGAGACTGGAGCATTTCTGGAGAAGAGCCATGTCTGATGAGGACAAACTGACTTTGAGGCCTCACTGCAGTGAGTATCAAAAGGTGATCTCCTGTAAGAAGGCAGTACTCCTGCCCAGGGAGATTGTTGCAGGGAGAAACTGACCAACTCAGCTCTTTCAGGTTGTGCACAGACTTTTAAACTCAGTCTGTCTGCAGCCAGTAAGAGTTAATTCATCCACTTATTGTGATGAGTTTGCTCATTTTCTCTTTGAAAGGGTGCCCTCAACTCGATCAGGGATCTCTTCAGCTGGATCATTCTAATCCAGCAGTGTGGGTGGGTGAGGGAGGATGGATGAGATGGAGCATTCCCATTTGTTTTCTTATTTATTTGGAGATATTTATCCAGGATGCCCAAATGAGGTGCCACATCTCATTTACAGTGAAGTTGGAAAGGCAGTCAAACTTGCATTTGATGGTTGGGTTAGTAATATACCCTGCCAACTCAGAAAACTATCTCCATTCTGAACTGTAGTAATCCTAATATGGGAGCTGTAATATAGCCAGCAGACCATGACCAGTCAGATCTGAAGTCATTCCTCTGAGCTGCTTTTACTTACACATGCTCATCTTCCCTGTAATATAGTAAATCTCCTTTGGTACACACGGTCTGGCTTAAAGCATAGCCAGCATAAATTTCTTCATGTGGATTTGCTTTTATTACCCATGGTGCCGTGCACTAGGGAGCATGTGTAATTTTGTGTTTATAAACATGCTACTCCATTTTTTTGAGTTCTCACTCTCATTTGAATTATTAAAATGTGTCCTTTTTGACTTGAATAAGAAACTAATCTCTTTTCATAAGTAATTCCATATGCACCTGTAGAAATATACTTCATTTAGCAAGCTATAGTGCTGTTGGATTTGCTTTATTGAGCAAAAGGGAGTTTGATTGTGTCACCACTCCTGCTTCCACTTTCACAGTTTTCAACACAACAGTTTTTGCAATACAGGTGTTCGTATTTTGATAGCTGTCATTGTGCCAGTACTGCTTATGTCATTAGACAAGTGTTAAAGTGTCAATGTAAGGGGCCTGTTCCTCAGTTGTAATTTTTATGCCACAAAATTGGCTGAATAGTATGCCCCATTGTGCCAACATAACAAATTGCTGTACTATGAACCACAGATCTGCACCAGAGGGCAGGGACCCCCAGTGCAGATCCATAAGTGATAAGACCCAACAGAGTGTGAGGTGTTATGGGATACCCACAAGCCCAGGGCATAGTGAATCCCGATACCACAAGCAAAGGGCCTGACAGCCCTGGGGTGAGGCCATTCCCCCAACACCCAACTCCCTGAAGGGTCTTATCATATAATAGGGTTTTCAGATTATTTTTTTTGTAGTTCTTGAAAAAATAAAAATATATTCAAATGGTAAATTTGGGAAAAATAGTCCCTGCCACATTAGCAGCTTCTCTTAACAATCTGTGTACTTCCACTTCTGTCTCGCTGGCCTGTCTTGGAGATAGAAGTGCCTGGCTCTGTCTAGGGCCAATGTGTTCATGTAGTTAGCAGTGTGTGACTTTTTAGCTGTGTGAGGAGGAGAGGAGCAAGCAGTAGATGATGCGGGAGCAATGGCGGGACTGCAGGTACTGAATCAGTGCATTGTTAATATTTGATACTTGTGGTACCAGCCTGGACTTTTATTTTAGAAGGCTCTGTTGCCTGATAAGCTTATGCCTTGTTACTGTTGTCAATCAATTAGATTTCAGGAGTGCATTAACCCATTTTCTAATGATATTTAAAGTATGGTATCAAGCTGTTATTGTGTGCAAATATAGCCTGCACAGAGCAACTGTGTACTGAATCACTATAAACATGTATGCACATGGTGTTCTGTCATGCACATAGATGTCTGTACATGTTCACCTGCCCCTCAACCCATACCTTAGGCCCACTTGTGGTTCTGGCAAATTTGCTGATTGTTCCATCCTGCGATGTGTCCTAGGTTTTCTGGTGGCCCCCCTCCTAACCTAAACAGCAATCGATTTATATCCCTGATAGTCTAGTGGATCCCTCCTCTCTTGTCCTGACCACCCACACATTTAATATTTCCATTTGGTGCCATAAGAATCAAAGTCCTTTGATGTCTGTTTTAACCCATGCAACACTCCAATGGCCCTCTACCTGCAGCTTTTATGGTCAGCAGTCAGGGGCCATAACAAAAGTGTTGCAATAGGTGCACCAGGAGAAGTTGGCAATGTAAATGCCACTGTGTTCCATTTACATGCCAACTCTGTCCCTTCTGTTCACCAGTATCCTTTAATGTGCTGTTGCACAGGAGGCCTCCAGGACCCTCTGAACACTCTGTAGCTTGGGGAGGGGGGGTTACGGCAAAGGGACTTTGCAATGTCAGTTCACACCAGTTTAGCAACATTCTTTGTGAAAGAGAAAATGAGTCCATTGCTTTTGTAATATCGCTGCTGTTTTGACTAGATCTTTTATGGTTGACCTAATTATGTAATCTTAATCAGGGGTTCGGTTAATTTATTTTTAGTGCAAGTCTTAGACCTCCATGAGTCAGAATCTGGAAGGCATTCCAATTTTTGGAATCAGACTACTTCCCAGATCCCATATTTTGAAGGTCAGTATTCTAGGAAGTGCCAGTTTATGGATATTCATATAAATATTAGTGGTAAAATACAATTTCTTTCAGAAAAAGCCATACTTTCTTGACTTACATATCTGCAGTTTGGGAAGTCATCTGGTTTAGTTGTATTTGGAAGTCAATGACATCCTCATGCTTTATTTTGGAAGTTTTGCCTTATTTTTGTAAGTCAAATACTCCCAACATTTAGTTAACTGAACCCTGATCTTAGCTTATATCATCCTCATATGTGCTGTCAGTTAAACAGCTTACTGTTTATTTGAAGGTTGTCATTCATAATACTAAACATTTCAAACAATTAAAGTCTAGGTGCAGTATGATTTCATTTTTTTCTCATGAGAGTGTATAGTATAGAAAATATGTTGTATTAGTCATGGATGATGTATCAATTCTGTTTGGTGATAAATGGGGCTTTATGTTTTCTGATAGATTCTGATCAATGTAATTTCCATCTAATAACCTCAAATCTTAGTCCTAGACCAGTAATATCTTGGGAGCAAAAACTTCCAGAGTAACTGGGAGTACTGATATTAGTTCAAACATTTTTTAAACTAGGTTACAATTGTTACTTTGCTCTGGAAATAAAGTTTTCCATTTTGAGATTATGTAACCCAAGTTCTAAACTGGAGGTCTCTCATAGCGCTCTGCTCCCAGAATACACATTCTCTTTGCTTTTGGAGGATCCTAATAGTTTCAGACAGATTCAAGTGGATCTAAATGTGTTCCAAGACAATGCACAACTATAGCAGGGTGCCAGAAAGTGCTGTGGAGTGCAAAAAAAAAGGTTTTGTCATCATTTGATTATGAGCTACATCTAAACGCAGACTAAATAAACAGATTTATCAAAAAATACAACCCTTTGCCATGCAACTGAATCTTAATGATCAGCAACAAAAAACAGATATATAGAAGAACTGACAGCACTGGGCTGTATTGCTTCTATTGTACTTTTCATACACATTGTGTCCTACTGGACAGCACCAAAGATTGTTAGAAGGAACATCAGTTTAATATCTCATCAGAAGGATGGCATACCCCCAACAGTACAGCACAGCACCCCCCTACTAGTATGCACTCAGGTGCCAGCGTTTATACATAGCCCAGTCCTGGTATGGGGATAGAACCCATGACAGTCTGAACCACAAGCAAATGTGCTACTAACTGAGCCACATGAGCTTTGATAACAAATCAAGTGATCTGATGTGTGCAGCAACTGGTTCAGGGGTAATGCACTTCTGGTGGTTGTGGGATTCAAACCCCTGACTACGGGGACTTTTGGTGAGTAGTTCAGTGCTCTAACCTCTGCACTATACTGCAGACCATCAAGTATGGAAATCCTAATTTTTCCACGAAAATTGACACATTCAAGCTGCTTCCAGTGATGTAGCCTTACTCTTTGTAGGGCGGGCAAAATGTAAATCTGATGAAATTATCATTACATTCCATGAAACTTTGTAACATTTCTTTGGGTATTTTGTGAAATTTTACAAAATTTAAATTCAGTTATTTCCATCTAATTTCATAAGTAATAGTTCAAATTACCAAATGTGGTGCACATGCAGTCTTGTACTTCATGGAAAAATGTACACATTTAAGATCTTTGTCTTTATAGAGGCTCAGTTACAAGCCATTAAATATTAATAACGTTTTAAATTACATTTCATATGTATGTAAACTGCAATCTGGAGCCCCTATAAGTTTAAAACTGGAGAATGCAATATCACCAATTTTTGTAAGTTCATAGTCCCTAAAAAAGAAGGTGTGTGTGTGTGTGTGTGTGTGTGTGTGTGTGTGTGTGTGTGTGTGTGTATGTGTGTACTTTGTAATCTCTTGCTTAAAGGATGGCCAAGTTATAAGCATCCAAATACTGTAAAAAGACATCAGTAATTAAAGTTGGATTTCATGAGGTTTTGTGGAAATTGTGGAATTATGTGATAATTTTGTGGAGACCATATCCATGCATTTCTCAACCATAGACATGAACTACCACAGAAGAGGAAGAGGAGGAGGAAGGAAAAGCCTGGGTCAAGTGGTAATAAAGTAGCATTCAGAGGGGGCTACATAGTAAAACTAGAGGGGTGTCCAGTGTCAGGTGTCATTACATCAATCAATGTCTTGAGTGAGGATCCATTAAGCATAGTCAAGGCCAGTTGCCTGCCTCCTCACAATTTGGCAACTGACCACAAGAGTTCATAGACTAAATGGCTTGGCCTGCAGAGGCATGGCACATACATTCACAGCACTGTTTCTGTGCAATACTAATTGCGGACTGACTCCTTAACAGCCCAGTAGATGCTTGAAGATAGTGGCACAAAGGGAAACCAAGCAGTGCACTAGTTATGATTAAGGCTGTTGTGACACAAGTAGCTGGATATCTTTAGTCATGATAGAACATAATGTTGGACACCACTGTAGTAGGAGTGTCTGGAGGGGCATTGCAGGACCATGATTCAGAGCCAGGTAAGGTTATTTGCTGGAAAACAAAAAAAACCCAGCAGATTCAGTGCTCATGGTGCCGGGCAGTGCACTAATATGGTTGGCTAAACCGAGGATCATTATGTTCAAATAGTGTGCTGACTAGCTGCAGAGTAGAAACTCTGGGGTCAGCTGCACTCCTAAACATACAGATGAACATGATTCCATGGAAAGAGACCTCAATGCACTTTAAAAAGTTCCTTCAGACATAAGCATAAAGGAGCCATTCAGATTATAATTTACATATTGAGGACTTCCATTAAAGCCTCACAAGGCATTCAGTTCAGGAACAACTCCTTGTAAAGTGGGATCCATGATGCGCAGTGCAGATATTCAGTGCAGACAACTGGTGCTTGAGAACTCTAGTTAGTGGATTTACTACAGTACAGTGGCAAATTCAAAAATGGCAAAGTGCAGCGTTTACCCCTAGTAGACCGCTACCTCCACTCCCCAAACAGCAATTGCAATGCGTTTATATTTCTAACAGTAAGCACAGTATGAACATAATATACCATACAGCATTGACTCAGTGGTGCACAAGCATTACAATTAAAGGCATCATTTATGTTTATTTATGAAACTAACAAAACGTCATGGAAAGAAAACACAAAACAGACAACTGGCGAAGCCATTTAGATTAATAAAGAGGTTATCACAAATTAGTTATGCAGATCTGTTTTACAGCAAATTACAGATCCTAAGAATCAGTATGTATTTGTATCTGTCTATCTCTCTACCTGCCTGTCTAGTGCAAATTAATAGCACACTGTAGTATAAACAAAATTGTGGAACACTGTGGAAAATATTTTCAACTACTGATTGTAAATAATGTAGAAGCAGTTAATGACTGCTCTGGTAGTGTAGTGAAAATTACAGATGTTATGCACTCAACAAAACTATACAGGACAACAACATGGTTTAAACTATTAATTATCCAAAAGAGGTATACAGTAGGTCTCACTAAGCGGCTTGAAAGTTGAGCTTTAAATTTATTTAGTGTAATCAGCTGCTGGAGTTTTAAATTATTCTGAAAATTATTCCACTACCTAGGAGTAATTATATGATGAATATAGTTTTCTGCAGTCTCAAATGAATTTCGGTGCTTGATAATTGGAATCAAAGGACCCTATACATGACACCTACAGTATGCACCCATTTGCCATGGAAATGGGATTGAGGAAATCCCTCATAGCATTTCCAATACAGCATTCACACTGGTGTATTGGTGCTATGGTGCAGATACTGCTCACGACACCAGCAACCAACCCAGGTTCACACCCCGAACCTGGGTCCTCAGAGGGTCAGCGGGGTGAAGGAGGAGCAAACATCTGAAAGGCTACTCTGCTCCTCCAGGATGGGGTGGTAGTGGCACCCAGCATAAGCCTGACCCCTAGCAGCTTGGTGTCAGAGCACTGGGACCACACAGAGAGGGAAGAGTCAGGGTAGAGGTCTGGTGTGCCATATGTAAGTATGCACAGCTCAGCCATTGATGTCATTGCATGCCAGCTTTTCCCCAGTAGGCCCTGCACTGCTGACCTGGCACAGCTCTAACCAGTTACTGCCAGGCAGATTGCATGAGGCTCTCTGCCACCCAACCACAGTGTGTGGTAAGCTGTAGGGGAAGCTGCAGCTGGTACATCCAGGAGATGCCAGATAATGGGGCTTGGGGGGGTCTGGGGGACAGAAGCCAGCCCAGTAAGGGAGAAAAAGGAATAACTGAAAACAACATAGCATTCACAACTCCTAACCCCAGTTAGAGACCTGTGACCTCCCGATCCCAATTTACACTTCAGTGGTGATATAGTACATGGTCAGTAGGTTACAGAGTACACCATGTCTGCAGATGCAATCCATCACATTAGTGAGGGTTTTGCACATAGCGGCTGGTCAAATGTCAGTCAGTTTGTATCTGTATCTTCCTCTCCCGGAATGAGGCTCAAAATATGGAAATTTCCTAGCCCTTCTTCCCCATCAACAAAAACTAGAATAAATAAAATAAATATTGCCAGAAACAAACCTGTGCTATTACTGCATTCTTTACACTGATCAAGAAGTCTAACCAATCAAAGAACAGAAAGCACTGAAGCAAGTCTAGTATTCTGCATTCCTGGTAAATCTCGTGCACCGACTAGGTAAAGCAATGACAATAAATATAAACAAATGCTGCCTTTGTTAAACTGCTCATGTGGCTACTTTGGTGGACTAGTAGATAAGGTGTTCACATTCTCTCAGGGTCTCTTAGCTTTAAATCTCAGACCGGTGATCTCAGACTGCTGTGGCATGAGATTTTTATTTATTTATTCATTTATTTATTTATTTCTAGAAAGTACCTTTGAGCCAAAGGCTGTTTTACAGAGGTTCCTCATCATAGTAATACATGAGCATAACATCATTTACAATGGTTACAAGTACATAAGCAGATACAAGGATGTTCCATGACTTAGAAAACATGAGTACATCAGGTTACAGAGGTTACATAATTACAATAACAGGGATTACATACGTATAAATATACAAATACATAGTTTACAGCAGGCTAGGTTGACAAGAATTTTCAGTGAACAACTTGATGGTCATTCTAGAGGATATAGAACAAATCAGGTAGGGACCAGAGGATGATATAGTCTGTGAAATAATTAACTAATACTATAGGCAAGGAGGCGAGAACTTGATGGGCAACAGTTCTTTTGTCTTAAGTGCTAAAGAGTGTAGTCATAGAGGAGATACAGTCCCAAGGACAATCCCTCCTCTTCATGCTAGGTCTCCTACATTTCTCATGGAACAAGTGCCCCTTGATTGCATGAGGGCAGGGGCCATTCTGTAATGAGCCTCATAAGTCCTGGCTTTATCTCCTGATGACACGGGCATGATTTCCCAGTGGTGGGAGGGTACAAAGGTGCTGACACCAGGCTCAGCAACCCACTAATCAGAATACGTGGTGTTCAGACTGTGGCAGGATCTGAAGCACAGATATAGGGCCTGAACTTCCTTTGTGGAGTAATTTGCAAAGTTCTCTGCATTTACCAGAACTTCATGTAACTCTCCATGATGCAACGTTGGCACTTTGCAGGGTAAAGGATGCAAAGTGCCAATTAGTCTGTGACAGTTTTCACCTCCAAAGGGCTACTTCATGAAGAAAACTCTGTGAAGTAACCTTTTGTTCACCCTGAGGTACTACTTTGCAGAGTTATTTTATTTTAAAATAAGAAACCCTTCCCCTTCCCCAGCCCACTTAGCACCCATCCACACTCCTACCCCAGCTACAATAAAATAATTTTTATTTTAAAGTAGACCCCTTTCCCAAGCCCTTACAACACCCTCCATCCTCCACCCCCAGACAGCCTACTTCATAATTTAAGTGTAACCCCAGGATCCCAGTGGGTTCCCCATATGTGTGGTTACTTTTGAGCAACAAGGGTTAATTGGGATTCATCACTGGCCATGTGCTTTGAAAGGGGCCCTGAGTTGGGGGAGCAGCCAAATGGCCATCTCTGGTGCACTATGGACAGGAAACCAGAATCCATTTAGAGTTCTGATTGATCTGAGAGAGCGAGAGGAGGTTGTTATCTCCAAGGCCAGAAGTAGCAGGACTCCCTCCTTTCTATTTTGACTTACTGGCTTTCTCTTGCATTATATTCCACCCCAGTTAGAAGAGAAGTGATGAACAAGAGAAGTGACAGAAGCCATTGACTAGCATTGACTTATGTGTGTGGCTAGCAAATAATGTTCTTAGAATTGCTGAATACTACATGCTGATGACTATGCTATCTTGAAAATACTACTGAAACTGTGAGTATAGGCACTTGTGTGCTCAAACTTGAGAAAAGTGGTTTGACGCTGTGGGATCCTGACTTCATGACTTTAAGGTTTATGGTGGCAGTTGAGCCTGTGCACATCCATGGTCCCACAGAGGTTATCAGATGCTTGTGCCCAAGGAATGATGTTTGCAGGGACCTGTTACATATGAACATATCAAAAGGCCTGCAGGAAAAGGCCAAAACATCTATATAGTGTATGGTAGAATGCTGTTATCAATAGATATCCATACTTGGCAAAAGTTGTTATGCTACAGTAGAAACATCACAGCTGTCATTATGCTGCACTAGGTACATAGCTACTGCAGCATAACAACTAGAACCATGTACTGCACTTTCATAGCTTGTGCCGCATTCTCCAGTTTCAGCTGACAACACACTAACCCAGCGGTCATTTGAAATCACAGTACCAGTAAAAAAAAAAATATCAGCTGCTGTTTTCTTCAAGAGCTGTCAAGCGAGAGAAATTTTTTTTGCTTCTTGCAGGTTATGCTGTGGGTTTCATGAAGTTACATGTAAATGTACCTAGGTGCCGCTTATGTCTTATCCCCGATACGGACTCTAAGTTTAACTTCTGATGCCCAATTTTACTAAATGGACTACTAGAGTAATTCTAAATAAGTCCTGCCTAAATATTTTACTTCTGTTGTAAAACAGTTGTATATTGTATATTTCCGACCACCTCTTGTCGACCACATGTTGTTCACGACTGTTGAAAACATCATTTGTTGTAAGTAAAATTCAAAACGACTACAGTTTCAGATTCAGTGTGTTTTTTTTATTAATTATGACCAACAGTAGTTAGTAAGACACACTATAAAAGTTAATGTATAGTCCTACTATCTATAACAAGTTTGAAAACTCTTCTCGAGGCTGTCATGGTGATGGAACCCCTTGAGCTTCACTCTCGAGGTTCCAAACATCACCATGGCAACCTTTTCCAGAGTTTACAAACTTGTTATAGATAGAAGACTCTCATTATCCTCTATCTTGTCTGCTCATAATATTGATCTCTCAGTAATTACTGAGGAGTCTGCTTCCTCCATATCAGGAGTTCCCCCTTCCTGATATGAGTCCCCACCATGTTTTCACTTTTAATTACAACCCTTCTCTTTACTTTATCCCTGCCACTCTTAAAGCTGTCCACTGTCTTTAGGGATATCACCTTATCTGGAAACTCATTCTACTTAGCTACCACTCTGTTAAGTGAAAAAGTGCCTCCTCATTTCTCTCTCTGTCTTGAATCATCCTCCCAACAGCTTGAGGCAGTGTCCTCTAGTGGTTTTGTTGTTGCCAAGGCTGAAGGGACACCCAGAGTTCACCTTGTTTATACCACTGATGTATTAAATGTGTCTGTCACTCATGTCTCCTCGCTCCTTTCTGTCCTCTAAGAAGCACATTCAGAGGTCTGAGTCTCTCTTTATATGTCCTGCCCTGCTGACCCTGACTTATTTTAGTTGCCCCCTCTAGACCGTTTCCAGAAGATTGGATATGGGCACCAGTGCTGCACACTGTACTCCATGTGCGGATGCACCAGGGATCTGTACAGTGATAGAATTACCTCCACCTTCCTGCTAAGTTATTCTTCTGGCTATGCAGCCTGCCGCTGCCTTCCTGCAATGTGCAGAATGTTTCAGGTCACTTGTGATGATCACTCCCAAATATTTCTCCTCTTCTGACATGGTAACCTTACATACCACCCAGACACTATTGGGTTTTTGAGTTCTTAGCTCCCAAGTGCACGACTTTGCACTTCTTGGCATTGAACAGTTGTTAAATACCTGACCACCTCTCAAGCCTGGTTAGATCTTCCCTGAGATCCTGTATTTCCTCCTCTGTGTCTAGCCTCCAGCAGAATTTGGTGTCATCTGCAAACAGACAGATCTAACCTTTTATTTTGTCTGCTGTGTCACCAATAAATATATTAGTACTGGGCCAAGCACTGAACTCTAAGACCCACCAGTGACTGCTCTGGCCACCAAAACCCCCCCCACCACCACCACTACCTTTCTACTTCTGTCCTGCAACCAATATTTTACCCAGATCACTAATTTTAACCTACTCCCAGATCGTCCAGTTTCATGATTAATCTCCTGTGGGGAGCAGAGTCAAAGACCTAACTAAAATCCAAATATGGGACGTCCAGAGCCTGGCCCTTATCCCCTGTTTTGGTCATCCAGTCAAGGGAAATTCCTGCATGGACACAGGGCAGCAATTCTGAACTGTTCACTTGGAGCCTTTAGGTGACCCTGTTACCAGATTGTAAGATGGATGCCTTTACTCAAAGTATATGGAAGAAGGAAGTATAATAGGGATGAATTTGGATCCAAGAAGAAAATATGTAAACCCCTAATCTGAATTCACTTTCATGAGGCTTCTTTATTGTCAAAACCAGAGGTGGAGGTAGTTGTGTAGGAACCTATGCTGTGTCTTGATCCCCCAGTTAAGTCTCTTGCCACACATGTATAGCTGCCCACTTGTCCTCTGACTCTGTTTTGGGAGGTTGAGGTGACAGAACTTTGACAGCAGTCAGAAACAGATAAATGAATGCATTATGATACTGTTTGTCATCTCTGTAAATGATGATCTGCCCTGAGCTGATTGTGACTGCACCGAAGAAGCAGATTATAATTATTTACTAAAGAAAGGATTGCTGTATTTTACAGCTAGTGAGGACAAAACCATTACTGAACCTGTGTATTAATGGTGAATGAACCACCGACACTCAATGTCCCTGTATATTTCCTGTGAGGAACTCTGGATGGCCCCTTCCAACTAATTGAAAGGCTCCACATGTCACTGATGACCTGCAGGGGTGGACTGCATGTTCACTGGGAACCCCTCTTTCCCCAGCCCATATAGTAACCCCTTCCACCTTCCCCTCCATGGTACCCATTACAATAAAATAATTAAAAAGAAAGGAATCAGTGGCGACTGGCTGTTACCCTTCCTGCACCACCTTGGCTGGCCACCATCCAAATGAATGACAACACAGGCTGAAGTAGTATTTTTCGTCTGCTCTCTCATTCACTCACACAGTGTCTGGCTGAGGTGGTGAATGGACACTAGAACTAGCCATCCCTGTCAGTTTCTTTTTTTTTTATATTGAAATGGGTGCCTTGGGGAGAGAGTGGAATGCGATGCAACATGGGCTAGAGGAAGGTGAGTGTTTATAAAGTGGGCCGACTGGGTGGGGTAGGAGTGTACTATGAGGGCTGGTGGCTACTTTAAAAAAGTAATTTTTATTGTTGCTGAGGAGGAAGAGGAGGGCAAAATGGTGTTAATTAGGCTGGGGAAGAGGGGTTATTACTGCATCTCATGGCTGGGTGTAAGGAAGGAGGAGGCGGGTAGGTTGCTGTGAAGATGTAGGAAGGATTTATTACCTTTTATGTTTGCTTGCATGCATGTGCAAGAAACATAGTGCCATCATCTGAGTTTTGTAGGTATGGCACCCTGTCTTCAATTCAGTCAGTGTGTTTGCAGGTGCGGCCACAGTTCACCAAATAATGCTGCAGCTGTCTATGACAGTAGTTGAAAATGCAGTGGCGTACAGTTGAAAGGGAGAGACCACTTCAGTGAGCAACGATAAGATAGTGTTGATTAGCATATTGCCGGCAATCCTGCTTGTGTACATCTCTGCTTTCTCTTCCTGGAACATAAATTCAGTTTGAAGTGAACTTTTCCTAGGACTATCTTTCCAGGAGGAGGCAAGTGACTAAAATGGCATCCTTGGAATGTTTCCAAAAAAAGATCTAATTGCCATCCTTGGAATGTTGAGTCAGAGTTCAGGGTAGGAGCGGCATTGACAAAAGCAGGAAACAGAACCCCAAAGAGACTGAAAAAGTAGGCATGATTTTGGTCTGTTGGCACACCTGATCAGTATTATAATAATATTCCCCAACCCTCTTAGTGTCTCTGAATGGCGCCCCCCACCAGCCGCACAAGGTATGGCTGACAGGGAGGCCAATCCCTGTTGGCTCCGCTCCCCTCAGAGTTCCAGGTGCCATGCTGGGAGCCCACCCAACATGGCATAAATGAAATAGCGATGGGGTGCCCAATCCCGCTAGCTCAATTAACCCCCAAAAATAGACTTCCAGTTGCCATGCTGGGAGCCCACCCCAGCATGGCACACATCAGTATGGCCAACGGGGGTGCCCAATCCCCGTCAGCTCCATTGACCACCCCCCAAAAAAATATTCCAGCTGCCACACTGGGAGCCCATCCAGCATGGCACAAGTACTGCGTTGTCTTCCTAAAAAGAAAACAAACACCTGAAAAGAAAAAAACAGTCCCTCGTTGATTGTCTTGCCTCCCAACCCGCGCCCACCCTCTGAGCATCCCCCTCCCCACACCTCACCTCACCCATACTTACCTCCAGAGGCCGGCCTGAATGTTCTTGGTGGACCGGGAACACGTCTGCACTCTTCAAAGCTGACCGCGAACTGAGGAAATGCCGGTAAGCTGTATAATGGAATAAATAGGTTTTTAAACTGTGATGCATATCTCAGGCATTTTTGAATTTTGGCACCAAATATTCAACATGGATTTTAGGACCCCTCCTCATGAATTCTGGCACTGTCATGGCATTAATCTGCCCCAAAGGTGATTTAGCAGTCACTGCATGGAACCACCTTTCAGGACCGCTTACAAAATGACAGTGTCACAGTTCATAGGTAGGCCAAAAGCCTATATTGAAAATTTGGTGAAAAATTCCCAAAATGACTGATTTACAGCGCGTGCTGTACAGTTCCTACTCATGCTTGTAAGTTCGAAATTTTTATATTTTCATCCAGATTTTCAACATTGCCATTTTACCACACCTCCTTATGAGCAGTATAGCTGTCATTTTCATATCTCACCCAAAATGTGTTTCTCGAATGTGGCATACAATGGCTCAGTTGGTGTGCGAAATCAATGTTCGGAACAGATTAAGAAAATCACAGTGACACTGTTCATGAGCACAGGTCTTAAAATGGCTATGTTAAAAATTAGGTGACAAAAGTCCATAAAATGACTGTGTTATGAGCGAGCTTTGCGCAGTTTCCACGCACCATCGTAAGTTCATCAATTTGTAATATTTTCAGTCCAGATTTTCACCACTGGCATTTTTCCACACATCCTTATGAACAGTACAGCTGTCATTTTTCACACCATGGTTGAAATGTGTTTTCGCACTTCCAGTGCAGAAATGCTTGGTCACTGAGGGAAATCTCTGTTCAGGTCAAATTAAAAAAATCACAGTGACACTGTTCATGAGCGGAGGTCCCAAAATGCCTGTGTTGACAATCTGCCTTAAAAAAAAATCCCCAAACTAATTACATAATGGGTGTGCGTTGCACAGTTTCTATGCATGCTTGTGACTTCACCAGTTTTTTTTTATATTTTCACTGTAGATTTTCAACATTGCCATTTTTTACACCTCCCCATGAACAGTACAGCTGTAATTTTTCACATCCTGTTCGAAATGTGTTATCACACCTTTGCTGCCAAATGGCGTAGTTGCTGTGCAAAATCAGCTTTCGGCTAACAAGCTGATATTGCCACTATTCATGAGGTGGGGGTCACAAAAAAAACACGTTGAAAATTTGGAGTGAAAATACCAACAAACGCCTGAGGCGTTAGGGTTTCCGACCATAACGCCCCACCCTGTAGAGACTGACAGGCATCGGGGTGTGACTTGGGATTGTCGCCTGTAATGCTCATACCATTCTGCCCCCACCCGCACCCTGCAGCCAGTGAGAGGCATCGAGGTGTGCCTTGGACTCTTCGGCCCCAAAGTTCACCCCAGTCTCCTATACAGCACCCATCTCACCATATTTCCTGATGGAATGGGGTGAACATAAGGGCCAAAGAACCCAAGGCACACCGTAACACTTGTCAGTGCCTGCAGGGTAGGGTGTGGTGAAATGGCGTGGCCGTTATGCCTGATGACCCAAAGGCACACCCTAATGCCTGTCAGAATCTGCAGGGTGGTGGTGGGATTGGCTTCAGTTCAATACTTCACTGCCATTCCAATTATGCAGCTCTGTAACTCCTACGGTAACAATGTCAATGCCTGCAAGCAAATATTCAGCATTGACAAATGCTTGTTTAAAAAGAGGTGATTCCCATGCAAAGTAGTGAATTGACAAAGTGCAAAGCTTAGTAAAGCTAGATACACCACTAAGTTTGGTACCATTTACTGCAGAACTAAAACTTCACAACAGTCCTAGATCCAAACACAGCAGATAAGGAGGGCAGGAGGTAAGTGGGTATGAGGGTGGAAAAAAATAAATACAATGATAAATCACTACTCTGCATCATGAATTACCAAGATTCTTGTGCTGTCTTGACCAGTAAATCCCTTTATAAAATGTTTGTATTAAGCAGATGTGTCCCAACCACAGATTTCTGTGCAGGTCTTTATTTTCTCTTTCTAACTCATTATTTTCTCATTTGCTCACCAGTCCATCACCTTGCCAGCAGTACATCTATCTAGGAAATCTGACTGATGCAAACAAATTATATACAGGGTGAGAATGAAATAATTGATATAATTAAAAAGGGGGTCCTGGGGGAGTGTGCCCCACAAAACATTTGTAAAATTAGATGCAAAGTAATGCATTTTTGAAGCTGATGCAGTAAGGACACCAGTTAGTTAAGTAGGCAGGACAGGTACCATTGAACTTGATGGTGATGATGATTGGTGCAGTTCTCATATAAAGAAAAACAATCTTACCTTGACATGCCAGAATTATTTATTAATTCTTTAGTTTCCTTGTTCACCCTTTGTTTCAATCTCTCATTTCTCTTATTTCCACCAGCAGTCACTCCCTCTCTCATTTCCAC
The DNA here is from genome assembly GCA_016271365.2 of Neoceratodus forsteri. Classification (NCBI taxonomy): domain Eukaryota; kingdom Metazoa; phylum Chordata; order Ceratodontiformes; family Ceratodontidae; genus Neoceratodus; species Neoceratodus forsteri. The sequence continues at coordinate 860,875,465 of CM057456.1, forward strand.
TAGTAGTCATCTCCTTATGGCCAGCTTTCATCCCACGCCCCTTATTACCAGCTCACTTGCACCAATTCCAATTCTTACTCTTCCTGTACAGTTTTGGCACCCAGTGCCCACTTTGTTTCTAGCTTTCACTGCTCCTCATTCCAAGTTCTCATTCCCCCATTCATGCTTATCTCCTCACCATGTTTTCAGCTCTATAACACCCCCTTCAGCTCTCATCCCCCACCAACCTTATTTATAGTGTCTTCTGTTTCTAGTTTATCTTGCCCTATTTTAACTCTTAGCCCCAACCCTCTTGTTTCCAGTTCCTCATTTCCATCTTAATTCATTTCCCTTTCCATCTCTCATCCCCCACCAACCTTGTTTGTAGCTCCCCCTGGTTATATATGTCATTCTCCTATCCTTATGTCCAGGTAAGGTAGCCCCTTTTCCAGCTTTACCACCTCTCCCCATTTTCTCATCTTGTTTCTTCCTGCTTTCTTCCTTTCTGACTGAACAAAGTCATGTTTCCTCCAACTCCCCCCACTACAGGAAATAGGGTTTCCACCCACCATCCAAGCCATTTAGAAAATCAGGACAAGTTGTGCAGCAATATGGCTCCTGTAGCATAAAGAATGTTGCTGCTTTTAGCAGTTTCTGGACTGTAGTGCAGTTGGATAGCCACCGCTAACTCATCCTGAAAGTGTTATAGCCAGCAGCATTCTCAATGAGACATGATCTTTACTGCCACACCACCTACCACATTCTCAAAACACCTTATATAGTGATGGAAGACACTGTGCCCCAACATGTGTGGGTCAAGAGGCAGGGCTTTGAATTGGAACTCAGTGTCCATTTGCTGGGGTCCAGGGAGTCTAATCAAGACAGCTGCATCAGTTGTCAAAATGGCTGTTACAGCCATACTTCTTCCTCTGGCCCCACTTGCCTTTATTCCTATTTTGCTCTTACAGTACAACTCACAGCTGACATTGTCTATAGTGAGAACTCTAGATAGCCAACCTAGACAGGCAATGTGATATGTCATCGCAAGTCAAGCAGAGAGGACAGCTACCCAAGCAGGCATGTTTGACACCTGCTAATGAGGCAAGTGCCTGCATGCTAGTGTTCTGCTATGCATCAGAGGATATGTAAAGACTAAGAGGACCCCCACACACACACACTCACACACACACACACACACACACACACACACACACACACTTCCCTGGACTGCTGGGGAGCAGCCATCTTGTAACAGATGTCATGAACCTCACACTGAGTGTCTTTTTTACCAAACTGAGATCCCAGGTTTCCTGTTTTCAAAGTGAACATGAACTAAGTCTATCGGTTTGGCTAATTTACATATACTGTTCATGGGATGCCCACACTCAATAAAGTTGTTAACATTCTTCTCATGTTATTCATTCTACATGACCTATATTTTGTCTACATTTCATGCATTTGTTATACCTTTCCCGTATTCTCTCATTTGGGGAGGGGACCCAAGAACTTAACCGTTTTAGCATAGCTGAATGGTTCCTTTTGTTATCCATCAGAGGAGTGGCTGATGCATTTTGCTGAAGAAAAGGCTTTAAAGGGTTACAGTTGTCATGTGTTTGACAGATTTATGGCACAAAATCAGTTAGTGTTGTGCTATTTCATTTCCTCGGTGTCTTGTCTACCTGTATAATAGTTCTAAATAACATACACTGGCTGTCATGCTGAGTGTTCCTGAGAAAGTCATGAAAAGGCAGCAAAGCTAGCCAAGAAGTGCATTGTGTTTAGTTATTGCAGCTAGTGAGAGTATATACTGGGCAAACTTAGTGAGGATGAGCATGCTGTTGAAATCATCTCAGACAGTCAGAGCACACATGTCAAGCTACAAAGGGAGCTGCATCTAGGAGTTGCCTCCTAATTGAGCTGGAGGATCTAGGGCAAGGGAGAAACTCACTGGATGGGTGGCACACTGACTGAGGCATAGGATCCAGAGGGTGGTAGGGGTGGGGAGCTCTCAGGCTCTAGTGAAGCCACCAGTGGGGTCCCACAGGGTTCGGTGCTTGCATCAGTATTGTTTAAAGTAATAATTAACAACATTGAAGATGGCATAAAATGCAAGATTTGCCTGCTAGTGGACAACACCAAGCACTGTGGGAGGGTAGATAAAGCAGAAGGGATACAGGACCTAAAGAAAAGTCTAGTCAAGCTCAAGAGGAGGTCAGAAATATGGCAGCTCAGGTTCAATGCAAAGAAGTGCAAGGTCCTACACATAGGAGATTAGAGCATGAGGATGGAGTACAGCCTGGGAGGGGGCCGGAAAATAGAATACAAGGAAGAGAAAGACCTGGGTGATGATCACTAGTGATTTGATGTGTTCCTCACACTGCAGGGATGCAACAGCAAAAGCCGATAAAATGCTGGGCTGCATAGCTAGGAGTGTCACTAGCAGGTGGGAGGACATCATGCTGCCACGGTACAGATCACTGGTGAGGCCACACCTGGAGTATAACGTGCAGTAGTGATGTCCATACCTGAAAAAGGAAATTAAACAGCTAGAAGCAGTACAGAGGAGAGTGACAAAAATGATTAAAGGTCAGCAGGGTAGGACATATGAAGGGAGGCTGGACTGGAGACCCTAAATGTGTACTCCCTGGAGGAGAGGAGGGAAAGGGGGATGTGACTGAGACTGATAGATAGATAGATAGATAGATAGATAGATAGATAGATAGATAGATAGATAGATAGATAGAAAAATATTTAATTTATAGCGCGCCCAATTCCTGAGACTCTGAGCACTGAACAAAACAACAATACAGGCATCTAGCAATAAAATCATACAAATGAACATGTACACATACAATAATCATAATATAAAATCATACACATTTTCATTCCATAATCAAAAATCTGAGAATGCCTATTGGAACAGATTGGTTTTTAACCCTTTTTTAAAGGCTTCTACAAAGGGGGCCCTCCTTAAATATTCTGGTAGGGTGTCCCACAGGGTAGGTGCCCTATCTCCAGAATGCCACAACCTAACCCTGGGAACCCCAAGGAGGCCTCCCTTGACAGAATGGAGTGCCTGAGCAAGACAGTAAGGAACCAGGAGATCTTGAGGGTAGACAAGACCCCTTCCTTGTAGGGTCTTATAGGTAAGGAGCCCTATCTTGAAAACAATTCTCCACCTGACCGGCAGCCAGTGCAGCTCACGGAGGACTGGGGTAATGTGTTCACACCTTCATACCCCAGTCAGAAGTCTTGCCACCACATTCTGCACTAGCTGAAGCCTGCAGAGGTTGCCTCTAGATAACCCAATGTACAGGGCTTTACAGTAGCCCAGCCTGGAAGTGACGAATACATGCACCAGTGTGGTCAGGTCTTCGGGAAGGATCAGGGCTCAAATTCGGGCAATGTTCCTAAGACGGTAAAATTCATGTTTGACCATGGCCGACACCTGAGCCTCAAGCATCAAGCCATCATCAAGGATCATGCCAAAATCTTTCACCTGTGTAGAAGGGACAAGGGGAACACCCCCCACTACTAGACTGCTGGCAATCCCCTACTCCTCCTCCACGATGATGTGGCTGTACTACCAGTACCTCAGTCTTATCTGGGTTAAGTTTAAGCCAGTTTAGAGTCATCCATGACTGGATTTCCTCGAGGCAGTTGTTAAACATAAAATCTGACACCTGAGTATCGGTGCACAGGTTAGGTACAGCTAGGTATTATCTGCATAACAGTGAAACCCCAGTCCATACCACCTGATAATGTTCCCTAATGGCAGCATATACACTGCGAAGAACAAGGGCAACAAGACCGAACCCTGCAGAACCCCACAGCTCAGAGGCTTTGAGTTAGATGAGTAAATTCCCATTTTTACCCTTTGCACTCTGCCTGTCAGGTATGACCTAAACCAGTTGATGACTTTACTGGATAGGCCACACCAAAACTGCAGGCAGTCAAGCAGCACCTCATGGTCCATGGTGTCAAATGCCGCAGAGAGGTCCAGGAGAACCAATATGGTACCGGCTCTCCTGTCCCTCACCATCAGGAGATCATTCAGCACCCTTACCAGGGCTGTCTCTATGCTATGCTCCTCCTGGAATTCAGACTGGAAAGGCTCATAGGTAGATGAGGAGGCGAGATGTCTCTCAAGCTGCACGGCCACCACCTTTTCTATAACCTTCCCTAAAAATGGTTGCTGAGGCCTTCTGGGTCCAAAGAGGTCTTCTTCAAAAGGGGTCTAACCATGGCCTCTTTCAAGAACAATAGAAAGACCCCACTTGTCAAGGAACTCCAGACAATCTCAGCAACCACAGGTCCAATCAGATGCAAACATTCAACCAAAAGGCGAGTCAGACCTGGGTCCAGATCACACTGTGTAGGTCATAGCTTTGAGATAATCCCCACCACCTCCTACACCCCTACCAGCTCAAACTCATCCCAGGCAGGAGGAGTGCTTCGGCACAACTCTGGCTGAACACTGCATCCCTTTCGATAGATACTCAAGGAGACCTCAGCCCTGATGGATGACACCTTGTCAGCGAAGAATAGAGCCAGCTCCTCACACCTAGTGCTTGAACCTGCTCCCCCAACATGGAGATAGGCCGGATGTAAAAGTCAGTCTACCGTATGAAAGAGTCGGGCTGGTCTACTCCTCACCACAGCAATCTCCCTAGACAAAAATTCTGCCTTTTTCCAGGAGATTACCACCTGATAGTCACCATAATGTGACCTCAGGACCAATTTGCCCTCCACTGAGCCAGATCTCCTCCAGCATCTCTCTAACCTCTGCTACTTAATCTTTAACCTCTGGAGATCCTCATCAAGCCAGGGAGGTCTCTGGAGAGTGGATAAGGGGCGGATACAAATGGGCATGATCAAGTCGAAGGCCGCAGTAACAGCCCCATTATAGGCTGCCACTGCTTCCTCTAGCCCAGTCGCACAAGCTGCCCCAACATTCAATAGGTCCAGCACCGCCGACAGTCCCAATGAGGAAACTCCTCTTAACAAGTGGTACCGGACCTTCTCTGCACACATAGGGCATCAACAAAGTGAACAAAGAGGGCCTCTTCAGTCTTAATGGAAGCATAACTGTGTGGGGATGTTGCCTTGAATGGGAAAGATGAGGTTTCAGAAGAGAGTTCAGGAGGCGTTTCTTCACAGAGAGAGTGGTTGTTGGTCGGAATAAGTTTCCCAAGGAGGTCATCTCACTGGAGACAATGGGAGGCTTCAAAGAGGATGGGTAGGGTAAAGGCGAAGGTCAGGGCAAGACGAGGTGGGAAAAAAGGGAGTAGTAGTTTGGGAGGGGGCAGAGCCCTTAGTTGTCACTAAGGACTCCACAACATCAGCAAATTTGGTAGACCACTGAGCCTGATTCTGCTGGCAGTATTTGTATGTTCATACATTCATTTTCTGAAAAATGAATGTTAAAAACTCTTTTGCTCACATTCTGAAACGTTCAGATAATTTTGTAATAGTTCATTTTGTTGGGGTGAAAAAAGAGACAGAAAAAGGAGTGGGCTAGAGACAGTACACAGTGAACCAAGCCTGTTCTTAATTTTATAAATATATATATATATATATATATATATATATATATAAAGAGAGAGAGAGAGATATTATTTTTGTACATCTCTCAAATCACACACATACATGCTAAAGCCTCAATCCCAGTACAAAGCATGAAAGGTATGTAAATCTTCAAGCAAGGCAGACTGATGCAGCCAAATATTTGTTTTAATTTAGCTAACAAAAGCCTCCCCTCCTTATACAATGTCCACTCACCTGGAAATGCCCCCCTCCCACTTTCCTCCAAGTGTGAACATTTATATTTCTCCCATTAATTTTAACATACAGGTTTTTCCAGAGTCTGTTAGAAAGTGGCATGTTGAGTTAAAAGTTTTGGTTCTGATTCTTAAGATTCTTGTTCTCCTACTGCCTGTTCCCTTTCTGAGGCAGCCTCTGCTACAATCATAACATCTCAGTCTGTTGCCTTGAAAGTTATTGTAATGTCCAAGCAGAGCGCTTTAAAAAAAAATGTTAAGTAATAAATTCATTTTGAGCACTTCTCATTTGTTGCATATTTAAATATTCTGGCCCAGATATTCAAACTGAGCCACGAGTCTGTAACAGCAGGAGCAAGCTCACCTGTCACGGCATGCACACACACACGCTGCATAATATTCAAACACTGCGAGGGTCAAGCCAGCCAAGGCAATAACTGAATATCATGCCAACTGAGCCATTGCACAACAAGGGGTGTGCAGTGGCGCAGGTCAGATGCACAATAGCAAAACCAGGGATGCCTAGTGGAGCAGGGCAGCAGCGCAACAGCACAACCAGGGATGCGCAGGGACAGTATGCAGGGGCCCACCACCTATGGTAGGGATGGGAAGAGGAGCACTCAGCAGAAAAAACATCGCCCCCCACACCCCATGCACCGCACAACTGGAGGAGAGCAGGAAGAACCAATGGCCCAGGAACACCAGCAAGAAACCCATCGCCGTGGCATGGTGCCCCAGCACACCCCCTTGCAAGCTGGGACCATCACACATGGATGCCCATCCACCCCATGCCACACCAACCCACCAATGCAGAGCAGACCCTGCACCATGATCCCCATGCACCCTGCCCATGAGTAGCACCCAACAGTGCAGGACACCACAAGCATGCCACCACCTCTACTGTGACAATACAACCCTGTGCACCACAGAACATGAGGTACCACACATGTGACAGGGCATTCCCCGGAACCCACCACCAGTGTCACAGCAGCCTGCCCACCCTCCCAAGGACACACCCCATCCCAGCACTGGCCACAACAGCCAGTGCAGACACCCACAGTGTTGCATGGAAGCATGCACCACACAGGATGCAACACAGTGCACAGATAAACAACCACCCATATCCAAGGGCACACCAATGCAGGGACACAGTAGCGGGTCAACCAAGCCCCTGGTGTGTGACCACGGCAGCCATGTACACACGGCCAGAACCTCTCCATGGTACAGGTGTGCCAGCAACCCTGTGCAGGCACCATGATGCTGTACGCCACCAGCATGTGGCTGGAGCACAAGTAACAGACAGTGGAGCGCATCCCCTGCAACAGGCATAGGTGACAGCATCAAGGTGGGACAACAACAGCGGATGCAACAGTGCCACCTGAGACAGACGTGCACCACACCAGTGACAGGAGGCAACATGGCATTGTGCCAGGTACAGGAGTTGTCCACAATGGACAGCCACCACTGACATACCAGCAGACCGTGCATAGCACAGACATGCAAAGGTGTCATCTCACAGGCCATGGATGGTCTGACAGAGGTGCCATGGACACAGCGCATGCACCGTGTACCACTGCACACAATTATCCATTGCACAGGGAACAACACACAAACCACAGACAGTGACTGAGAGCTATGCCCATACCACAATTGCCTCCCTATGGACACACACACACACACACACACACAGACACATACACACACACCCCCATGATAGCACCACCCCCAACACCATGCACACCACTGCAGCTGAGCACCATTAGCCCACTGCAAATCATAGACCACAACAGTAGGCATAACTAAACAAATATATTATAAAAGTGGTCACAAAACTATGTACAAATATAAACACGTGAAAGGGGTGAGGGACACAAACAGGGTGGAGGTGCGTAAGAGGCGGGGTGAACAAATGGGAGAGGGAAGGAGGGGTGTGAGGGTGGCTCCATGGGGCATTCTAAGATGCAACCTCAGTCCATCTTCAGCGGGAGCCCCGCTACCCGCTCCTGTGGCACCTCCTGTTATAATGACACATCACACTGTGGTGCTCCAGCCTTTCAAGGATGGCCAGAGAGGCCCTGGCCACCTGCAACAGCTCCTGCAGTGCACGCTCCACATGTACCAGCCGCCGTCCACCTAGGACAAGGGAGCAGAATCAATAGGCGTGAATGTACAGCACCCTGCAGCCCACCCATTGTGCATGGCATACAGCCATGGGACACATACCTGTGATGGTGTGTGACCACCCACAGTGATCATGTCCACAAGACCTGCCCACCCAGGCACACACAGCCATGCGGACTGCTGCACACACCCACCACCCAAGTCCTGAACAGCACCACCATGGCTGTACAGTAACATGGCTTTGCGGTGCGAAGGCAGTGGCACAGCCATGTACCTGGTGCACGCATGGACCACCATTGACGCACTCCCAGACATGCAGTGCCACTGGACAGTGCTGACTGTACCATGTTGCGTGCATGGCAGTGGTGTCAATGGATGGTGGCCATGCCCCGCCGCCCACCCTGCTACACAGCATGCACAAAAAATCCTGGATGTAAGGCACTCACCATCATCAGGCTGGTCCCTGCGCTGGGCTGGTATGGGTGCTCTGGCATCTTGATGTGCCACACTCTGCAGCTGCCCCTCCCTGGCACGCTGGTGCTCCTCAGGGCCTAGGGTGCAAACATGGAGAGAGGAACATCAGTACAATCTGGTAGCAAAGGCCCCCCACCCCTGGGTGTGTGCGATCCCACACAGCCATACCCATCTGCCCCCACCCCTATGCCACCACCACCACCACCACCATCACCACGGCCCACACTGGATGGATGCACCCCCCTGTGTGCTAGACACATGCCCACCGTGATACCCGTATGGATGTAACCAGTGTATGGATGGGGCACCTACATGGCTGAGGAACTGCGCCCCTCCTGGTACATGCCCACAGGTGGTCAAGCCTGTCTGGATCCCTCCACTGGAGGTCCCCATACCGGTGCCTGCACTGCTCTGCTGTGTTCTGGATGCCCGTCACCTCCTCCAGGGCCACCGCCACCTCCTCCCACATGGCACTCCTGGCCCTGTCCGGGGTGCCTCCCCAAAGAGAGCAGCAGCATGGGGCTCAACCAAGGGCACCAGGTTAGCTAGTTCGACCTTTCTCCAGATTGGTGCTCATCTCCGTGCCATCTTCCAAGCACAGAGTATCAAAATGGTGCTCTGTAGCACAGGTCCGCCATGTGCGGATGCTGCGCAGTACTGCGCTACCATTCCCCATTGTGCTGTCACCGAACAGCATGATAGAGGTGCACCCATGCGGACGCATGGTGCCTAGAGGGCAAAGGTCATCACAGGGTCAGGGGTCCCTCGCGCACGGACCGCCACAGTGCAATTGGTACTCACCGCATGTAGCATGGTAGGGCACCCGTGTGGCACTTCCTGTAGCAGCCTACCACGCTGTCACACCACGGCGCCTACGGCGCCCCAGTGCATGAGCGCCATACATGTGAACAGTGCACTAGCGCCACTGGCACAGTGGTGGACGTGCCCTGCACTGCCTCCCATGCTCAGCATGTCAGTAGCGCGGCAGGCATCGGCATCAGCACCCCGGGCATGTGCCGTTCAGTGTCTACTGCACACGTCACAGAGCTGCACCCTTGCCTGAGCACATTCAACACAATTGCGCAAGGCACAACAGCACGATATTCAGCCAGCATATGCAAATCAGCTCATCAGTGATTCAATGGTGCAGCTACTGCATTAGCAACCACTTAAAATTGAGCCTCGCCTCATTTGCATGCGTTTCACTATATACATGAGACATGGGGCTGCAGAGGCCATAGTCTGGTATTGCAGTCTATTGTGGTGAGTTGCATGCTGTTTGCCAGTGTGGACTGTGGTGTGTGGGAGATGCATGGGACTGCACAGTCAGAGGTAACACCTGTCATTCCCACAGGATCAATGATGACCAACCGTGAGGTGGAGGAGGAGGAGGAGGAACAAAGACGTGGGAGATGGAGGAGGCCCAACTTTACCAAGGCAGAATCAGATGCCCTGTTTGAGGCCTACCTTGACCAGGAACCGCTGCTCAGCGGACAGCAGGGAACACCACAGGCCCATGCTGTGGCATGGGGTGAGGTGGCGTGTGCCATCAACCAGCATGACAGCCACCAGTGGTCCATGCAGGAGTGCAAGAAGAAGGTGGGCACGGACAGGAGGAGGATTAAAGATAAGGTGGCTGCCATCAGGGCAGCATGGGCTGTGACTGGTGGGGGACAGCTGGCCGTGCAATGCCTGACACTACAGGAAGAGCGGGTTGCTGGCAGCATACGGCGTTGTGCCCTCAAGGGTATTCCAGGTGGTGGCTTCCGAATGGGTGGTAGCCCGTCACTGCATGGTAGGTCCTGATCTGTCACTGTGGAGGGGTGGGGGGAATGTCACAGGGAAGGACAGATACATTAATGCTACTGTGTTCCCTTACAGCTCCTGAGTGTCTACATGGGTCAGCGGTGGTGGGCTCGTCCACTGAGGGTGATACCCTGGACACAGAGGAGGGCCCATCCACCTCCACAGGTGTCCGAGGGTCTGGACGACAGTGGGCCCGCCTGGCTGTCTAGACTGATGTTGGTGGAGCTGGTGCGGAGGAGGCTCTGCCTGTGTCCCAGCGTGACAGCGTCCATGGATGCCAGCATGCTGAGACTCGGACTGGTGCCGGATCCATCACTGATGATGATGTAGCTCACATCATGGACAGTGATATGTGTGGGCTGCAGGATGGCCGCACAGCAGGTAACAGCATGGGCATAGCCATGGGTAGTGCCACCGTGGAGGCCTGCGTGACATCACAGTCCCAGCCTGTGCCTGTCTGCACCAGTGGGGCAGCACTGGTGTGCGTCCAGGACAGTGAGGCTGTTGCAGCCACTGCGGTGGCACCGTTGAGCCCTGGAGAGTGGCGGCTGGAGGGGCAGTGTCAGCAGTCGGCCAATGGTGATGGGGGGACAGTGTCAGGGGCGGCATCAGTGCACCACCTGTGGACATGTCCAGGCATGGCCCTGGTGTGCAGCACCCAACCTCAAGGGTTGCTGCCCAGCACGGCCATGAACACCATGAGGGACAGCATGCCGATCAGGCAGATGACCTCTTAGATGAGCACACCTGCATACTCCATGAATCAGTGGATCAGCAATTGCGGCTTGTGACAGCTGTGGATGCACTCAGTGTGGTCCTGCACCAGGCAGAGGAGCGGCGCAGCAGGGACACTGGTCTGCTCCTGGCAGGGATGGACTGGCTGCGGGAGGATGTGACCACTGCCATTGACAGGCAGACACAGGCATTCACAGCTGTCATGGCCACAATGGGCACACAGTTATTTGCCCATGCGCCGCAGACACCGAGCAGTGCCATGTCCACCCCCCATTCCCGGCATCATGCGACACCCTCCTTGTCGACACCGGGTTCAGCTGTGGGCATCTCGAGCACGCCTGGAGCAGGCATGTTCGGTTAGCTGCAGACCCCTGCTCGAGAATGGTCGCGTTCCCACAGCGGCACCCCTTGGGGACCATCGGTGTCACCCCATGAGGCCAATGGTCAGCCTGTCACAGCTGGTGGGTCTCGGCGGGGCCACCCACGCATGTGTGGTGGCCGTGGCACTGTGCCACATGACTGATCTGTCTCCCACCATGGCTACTGTCTGACGCTGCCCTGTGTGCAGTGTGTTGTTCAACGTGCAATGCACGGGTGGGGTACCCGGCCCTGTACACACACACACACACACGCACAGACACACGTTCCATGTGCACACCCTCCTGGCTGCTGGCCGCTGTGGTATGTGCATGATGATGCCTGCGTTGCACTGTCCACCACTGTGCAATGGTGCCCAGTGTCTGAGACATGCACAATGACAGGCACTGGGCATGGTGGTCTGTGGACGTGTGTGTGTAGCTAGGGGTGGCGGTTGGGGTCGGCATGCCTCCTACCCTTTGTGCATGTCTTGTGGTGTGTGAGTGTGTGTGTGTGCATGACCGCACGCAGTGTTAGGCCTTGCCCATCCCTGACGGCATGTGCAGTTCCATGCTCAGCCAATTCCCTTTACAACATGCACCCCTTGGGTTTGTCCATGCTTGTTTGTGGGTTGTGAACTTGCCATTGGTGGTTGCACGTGGCCCCATGACTTACCTGGGTTGGTTGAAGTGCTCCTCTGTGATGGTGTCCCAGTGCAGCTGTGATATCCAGATCAGTCGGGGGTCCCTTCAACCAAGGGGGGGGCTGCCCATCACCATCTGCACCAGCATCCTCATTGTCCCCATCGCTGTCCCCTTCTTCGACCTCTACAGCTATCCCACAGTCGTTGGCCATGTTGTGCAGGATGCAACAGGCCAGGAATAGCCTGCAGGCCTTCGAGGGGCTGTACTGTAGGGCACCGCCAGACGTGTCCAGGCAACGGAAATGTGCCTGCAGCATCCCGAACACCCACTCTATGACACTGCGTGGTGGCATGTGCCTCATTGTACCATTGCTGTGATGGGGTCATGGGCTGCGGTATGGTGTGAGCAGCCAGGGACAAGTGGATATCCACTGTCACCTGTGTGTAGAGGGTGGACATTAGTTTAGTGATCAGCGTCACCCTGCCATGGGCCATCTAGGCCAGTACCCATGTCACCTCTGACTATGCCCCTCCCAAGATCCATGTCTTTCTGCGCGATTTGCATACTCACCCACTAGGTGGCTAGTGGGTATGTTCCCACTCTCGAACCTGTGGCACAGTGCAGACTGGTGCCAGATGAAGGCATCATGTGCTCCCCCAGGGTGCATGGCAGAGACATTGGTTATGCATCCCCTAGCATCGCACACCACCTGGCAGTTGACGCTGGCATAGCCCTTCTGATTAATGTACGTAGCACCTTCCAGGCCAGGTGGTGTGCGGATGGCCACATGGGTGCAGTCAATGGCCCTGAGCACGCCAGGCATACATGCTATCCTGTGGAACTCTTGTATGTGTGCTGTGCGCTCTGCCTGTGTGCTGGAGAAAAGGATGTACTCCGCAACATGTAGCAGCAGTGCGCTGAGGAATTGTGTGAGTAGGCATGACGTGGCCGACTGGGTTATGCCTGTTGTGTCCCCTGTTGGTCTCTGGAAGGTGCCCGTAATGAGCAGGCACATGACAGCTGTCACCTTTGTCTCCACTGACAGAGCATGGCTCTGTCATGTGTATGCCTGCATCTCATCACTGCACAGCTCATAGAACTGCCTCAGGATCGCCCAGTTCATGCGGTACCAGCCCACTATCTCGGTGTCACTGTAGTGCTCGAAGCTGGTGCAGGCTCGGCACTGTCTGTTGGGGGCATACCACTGATGGGCCCTTCCACGGCCGCACTCCCCTGCTGCCTGCCTTCTCACACCCCTCATTACTGCCTCCATCTGAATGGTGGCACTGGCCATGTCCCTGGCTTGTGTCCCCCCAGCAGCTGTAATCCCGTTCCCCAGCTGTCCTTGTGCTACTCCCGTGCACCTGAAACACCTCCAAGTTTGGCTGTCATGCCCACTGCCACTGCCCTCAGTCCACTGTGGCACTTCCCTTTCACTCTTGCACAGTAGCACAGGCTACCCACTCCTGTCCTGTTCCTGGTTGTTTCCAGTTGTGCTCTGTCCTGCTCCTGCCCAGTCCTGCTCACTGCTACCCTCTGCTTTGTTGCTGTCACCTTGCTCCTACCTCTGGCTTCCCTGTAGCGTTCTTACACCTCTCTCTTGTTCCTTTTTATTTTGGATCATTTCCGCTATCACGCAACTTCCGCTTGCTCCCCTATTGCTCATGGCACATGCTGTTGAATATCGCATTGCGCCATTTATTCATGGTGCCTCCCCCTTCAGTTGAACATGCATTCATTACCATTGCGCTCTTGTGCATTGCGATTTGAGGGGTGCAGCTGCCTCCTGCTGAATATCGCACAATGGCCGCATTTTTGGACTTGAGCTGGCACATCTCTGTTGCGCATGGTGTGACCCTTTTGAATATCTGGGCCTCTGTATAAACCCAAGATTGTTTGTCTTGTGTTAGGGAATCCATTCATTTAGCTGATGATATAAGATTGGTTTTCTCTGTGCCTGATTCTCAAAACTCAGTGCAAATCACACCAAAGACAGCTTGTGCCAGTCGCCAATGCGACATGGGCCCGGTGCCCAATTCTCTATCGGGCAGGGTCCCGGCAGCAAAGTCCCACAGTTTGCGGCAACTGTAGCGGTGTGCCAAACAGAGTGCACACATAGGCAGGGTGCCGCAAGCTGTGGGCAGTCATGCAGCAATGTCCCAGAGCAGACGCTGGTAGTCTAGCAGCCTCTCCAACCCCAATCTCCCATTATAATATCTAGTAATATAATCCCTGATAGTCTAGAGCCCCCGTCCACAAACCCCAATCTTCCATTATAATATCTAGTATCATGTATAATAAAATATTTATATTCCCTGGTAGTCTAGCCACTCACCCTCAGCCCTAATCTCCCATTATAACAAGCAATAATATCCCTGGTAGTCTAACACCACCCCCCCGGCCCTGATCTCTTGTTATAATATATAGTTCTATTTATAATATAATATTTATATGCCCTGGTGGTCAAGCGGCCCCCCTGCTCAGATCCGCCATTAAAAGAAATTCCCAAATTCCTGGTGATCTAGTGGACCCCCACCCCACAGTGCTTTACCACCCCACTCCCCCAGCCCATAATCAAGCTGGCAGCTAGCACAGCCCACCATTCACCACCACAGCTATCCTCCAACTGAGCTTTTAATGAGCACGTGCTGTATTCAGTATGCACTCAGGGATTGACAGGTCAGTCACTGAGCACATACTGTATACAGTACGTACTTATTCAGAACTCAGTCAGCTACTGGTCATGGCAGTGAACAGTGGGCTGTGCCAGTTGCTGGCTTGGTTATGGGTTGGGAGGGGAATGAGGTGGTAGGGCAGTGTGGGGAGGTGGGTGGGGTTCCACTAGATCACCAGGATATCAGGATTTCTTTTAGTGATGGATCTGAGCTGGGGAGATCCACTGTACCACCAGGGCATATAAATATTATATTATAAATAGTACTTTATATTATAATGGATAATGGGAGATCAGGGCTTGGGGAGGCCACTAGACTACCAGGGATATTTTAATATTTATAATAGGAGGTAGAGGCTTGGGGGAGACCACTAGAGATATTTTCTGTCTTATAATGCGAAATCAGGGTTGGGTGGAGGACTGTGGCACATTGCCACAAAGTGCTCAATTCACCCAGAGGACAATTTTTTTTTTTCCTTTTTAGTTGTTTAACCAGGAGTAGCACACTAAGCTGAAAGCTTTTTTACAGGTCCGACCTGGGAGCACAGGGAAGTTAAGCAACTTTCTCAGGGTCACACAGTATGCAAGTAGAAGATGTGGGATTCAAACCCAGGTTTGGTCTGCTGGATATCACCAGATTTGCAGCTCAGAGCCTTAAACCACTGCGCTATACTGCCTCCCTAACCATTAGGGACCATTAGACCAGCACTGGCTAGTCTAATGGTACTTAGAAATTTGTCTTCTGGGTGAGTTTTGAGAATCCTGATTGAGGAGCTTTGGCAGCCTGCATCTGCCACAAGCCCCTAGCACCTTGCTGCAGCCCATTTTGTGGTACACAGGTGGTGCAAGCCCCGTTTACATATGAACATACGAACATACAAAATAGCCAGCAGAAAAGGCTCGCAGATCTATCAAGTCTGCCTGAGTGTGCAGTGTGCAGTTAAATACTACTGCAGATGCCTACTCACCCACCCACCTCCACCCTAACCCTCCCTTCATCCCCTCTCCCGGGCCTATCCCCCATTATGTTCTTGTCTGTCCTTACCCTGCCCCTGACTCTGAATCTATCCCATCCCCTCTTAAAGCTATCCACTGTCCTCAGTTCAATGAACTTCTTCCGCAGTGTGTTCCACCCAGCCACCACTCTCTGTGTGAAGTAGTGCCTTCTCATCTCCCTCCTAAACCTCCCCCTTCCAACTAATCCTGGTTAAACACAACTAAAAAAAAAAAAAAAAATCAGACTGTGCCCCCTAGTGACCCTTCCCCTCCTTTAAGCGGAACAGTCCTCCCATTCTGACTTTGTTTATGTTTTTCAAATATTTAAAGGTCTTTATCATGTCCCCCCTTTCCCTTCTATTCTCCAGTGAGTACATGTTGAGCAAGCTCGCTCAGTGTTTCCTCATACGGAACCTCCCCTAGCCCCATGATCATTTTTGTAACCCTACGCTGCACCCCTTCCAGCAATCTCACATCCTTCTTGAGGTTTGGGCACCAGTACTGCACACAGTACTCCAAGTGCAGCCTCACCAGTGATCTATACAAGGGCAGGATGACCTCCTCCTTTCTGGAGGTGATACACCTGGCAATGCTCCCCAGTATCCGATTTGCCCTTGCTGCTACCCTCCTGCGCTGTGCTGGTACCTTCATGTCCCCTGTGAGTAGTACCCCCAGGTCTCTCTCCTCCACCTCTGAAGCTGCTATATGCACTCCCCCCCAACTAGTAGCTGGTCCTGGGATTTCTGGCTCTGAGGTGCATGACCTTGCACTTCTTAGCATTAAACCCCAACTGACACTCCTCTGACCAGTGTTTTGAATTTAGCTAGATTCTCCCTGAGCGCCTGTCTCCCTTCCTTGCTGTCCAGTTTTGCACAAATATTTGTGCCATCGGTGAACAGGCTGATTTTACTCTTGAACCCCTCTGCAATGTCCCCTATGAAGACATTGAACAAAACAGGGCAAAGCACTGAGCTCTGCAGCACTCTACTAGTTATGGACCTTGACTTGAATGTGACCCCCCTCACAACTACCCTCTCTTGTCTGCCCTGAAGCCAGCTTCCATCCCACCCCACCAGTTTCTCCTCCACCCCCAGGTCCCTCCACTTGCTCAGTAACCTCCTGTGCAGCACCAAGTCAAAAGTGTTGCTGAAGTCCAGGTACAGAATGTCCACAGCATGGCCTTCGTCAACCACCATAGTAAGCCAATCAAAGAAATCGATTAGGCTAGTCTGGCAAGATCTTCCAGAGACAATCCCATGCTGTCCCTCATCCTGTAGTCCATTACTATCCAGAAAGGTTATCAACCTCTCCTTCAGAATGGTCTCCATCAACTTCCCCACTATAGAGGTCATGCTCACTGGTCTGTAATTGTCTGGTTCATCCTTGGGCCTGCTCTTGTGGAGGGGCACAACATGAGCCATCCTCCAGTCCCTGGCACATTCCCCGTCTCCAAGGAGATGTTAAACAGGTCTGTCAGGGGGCCTGCCTGTCAGTTCCTTCAGGACTCTTGGATGTACACCATCCAGTCCTGGTGCCTTGTCCGTTCACAAGACTTTAAGGACTTTTAGGACCCTATCCTCCTGGATGACCCTGTCAGTTACCTCGGCCCCCCTCCACCCTTACCCCCTTTCCCTTGTGGCATTGGACCATCCTTTCCTTTTGCGAACACTGAGCAGAAGTACTCATTGAGCAACTTTGCCTGATCTTCCCCTTTTTCTCCCCATCCCCCCCCTTGATTCTAACAATCTCATCCCTACAATTCATCTTCTCCCTTAAGTATTTGAAGAACTCCTTCTCCACCTCTCTGATCCTCTAAGCCAATTTCAGCACCCTTGCTGCTTTGCTGCCCTGACTGCCCTACTCATTTCCCAAGATACCTTCATTTACACCTCCCTGTCTTCCTCACGCACAGATTTTTTGAACCTGTTGAAGGCCAATCACTTATCCCTCACCTTCCACTCCACTTTCCCACTGAGCCAGCTAGGTTTTTTTGACCTGGACTGCTTACTCTGAGACTTGGCATGCATGTTCGTGACCTCATTTAGACCCTTCTTAATGGTTGCTCCATTGCTCACATCTGTTCAGCATCCATCCCTGGGCTAATTTCAGCAAAATACCCTTCTAGGATGCTGCCCATCCTGGCAAAATCTGCCTTCCTGAAGACCACCACTCTTGTCCTGGTCACCGTTTGGTGCAGACAGCCTGCGGGTGATGCAGGCTGCCTTTGAGAATCATTTCCAGTGCATCTTTTGGCACAAGGGGCACTTTGCACCATTCCATGTGGCACAAGCTCCTTGCACTGTACCAGGAACTTTGAGAATCAGGCCCTCTGTGTTTAGCTTTTGATGCATTAAGCTGCACATGTGTTTAGCTTTAACCATGTTTAATGAACCACTTACAGGGAGTAGAGAACTGGTAAAGGGAGCACACACAATAAATAAGCCCTAAAACTCTGGCAGCAAGTTAAAGAGCCCCTAACACATGCGAGACAACTTTGAAAAATTTTTATATTTAGACACAATTTAGTTGTATTTCATACTGTTTATATAATATTCATGCATATTCCTTTATTGCTAGGGGAATCTGCATGAAAACAGGATCACCACCCTATCTGATCTAGGATACCAGGTCAATATGTCATATGCTTAATAGCGTACAACACAAGCATTAAACAGAAACAGTGCAGTACATGACAGCAAGAGGGTGCAATGGTTCTGTGCATGGTACTGCACCCTCTCACTGTCCCAGGCAGAGGATAAGACCTCTGTTGGGATGGGCTTCCATCAAGCAGCTGCCATGGCTTGATGAGATGCTGGCAGCAAGGGACGGAAGCAGAGCATTTAGGAAGAGGTTCAAGTCCCAGACGCATGGTCATTTTATTTTGTTTCACACTTTGTATGATATTTACTGTAACCCCCCCCCCCGAGTTAGTAATCTTAGTTGGGGGGTTCGGGGGCACAGCACCCCATAAGGGGAGGTGTGGGAGGGCAGAAAAAAGACTTGTGCCACATACAAGAAGTTGCACTGTATTGGCAGCAAACTTTTGCAACATTATGACTCCGTGCCCTGATCTGGCTGCTTCTCTACACCTGATATCAAAATTCTGTTTTATATGATATTCATGCATATTCCTTTATTACTAGGTGACTGCATGAAAACAGGATCTCCGCCCTTCTGATCTGGCTGCTTATCTACACCTGACATCAAAATTCTGTTTTTGAAAATGCCATCTGTTGCTGGGGAGATAATTACAACATAATAAATGGGGGATTATGATAGCAGGTGTAGACAAGCAGCCAGAAAAGATAATGTCATGGGGACCATGAGCTTGCTTTCATGCAACTGCCACAGTAATAAAGACAAAGTGGGAAAGAATTACAGAAAATATATTAAGTATATAAGGAATAATATGAATAATATATGAGCAACCATAAAAAATGAGCCTCGGTTTCCATTGAGGGGTTGAGATACCAGTAGAAGCACCTCAAGAGGGAAGCTTGAGAAGTCCATGCTGGTATCTCAACCTCAAAATGGAAACACAAGGCAAGTTGTATATTGTTACCCATATTATATTTTTTATAGTATATAGTTTTGTACAGGGAACTAGTGAGTGGGAGCTGTGAGCAGTGTTGAGCGGTACAAAAAGACAGAGTGAGCCAAGAACTGGCTCTGCAGTGTAAGCACTATTGTGCTGAGAGGGGAATCCCTTCATGCACACAAAGGTGGGCATCACAAACCACTAGTATGGTCATAAGACAGGCTGCAGCCTGCACAAGTCAATGTGAGGGAGTGGGAACTGGAGCACTCAATGAAAATAAAAATGTGCTGACAGGCGGGAGTCAGCATGAGCAGGGACACAGGTGCACTTGATTATAGAATATGCACAATAACTTTTAGAATGTGCACAACTCTTAGAATGTGCACAACATTTTGAGAGTCATCAATTTCCATACAGAATAAGCCCTGACCATATACTATAAGCTGTCTGTCTCACATTTTTCAGATTTTCTCTATGGTTTCAGGGAGCCTTCAAACCATAATATAATAATAAAATAATTTATGGTCCAGGTACTCTTGGTCTCATGTGTCTAACTTTGCTTTATGTATTTAAGAATGTCATGTGATAATGTATATGTGATAATGTTAGAAATGTATATGATTGTTCAGATTATGATATATTCATCATCTGGCTCTAAATGAGTTTGTTTTTAATAAGTGTTTATGTCTTTAGTAACTTGTGTGTGTTTCATACTAATGGAACCTCGTTGAAAATGAGTTTTGCTCAACTGAGTTTTATCCCTGTTCATGTTTTCATGAATAAAAAATGTTACTACTTACTACTACTACTTTTTAAGCAAGGACAAATAGATATGCTTTGCAAACATGTACTAGTTTCAAGTGCAAAGGACAGGAAAACAGTCACAGGTACAAACTAGGATAACCCAAAAGTTTACCATCATGATTCTGCTACTCGTGGGTTTTTGGTTATCAGTCCATAACATCTGTTGCTCTACACATTTCCTTTGCTTTCATCAGTACTCTGTACACCTGCCTCTGTAGGCTCTGAAGGACATTCCAGTTGCTTTGTGTTTGTAAAATATTCATCAGGACAGCATGTCAAGTCAAGTAGCTTAGCAATTTTATTATTTTTCAGACTCCTCTCTGTTGCAGGTGTGTTCCCAAATAAATAAGCCCTTTTTAAAATATATTTCCATAAAGCCCTCACAATGAGCCCACAGAAGGTTATTTAGAAGCTGTTTGGAAATTGCAGTATTTTGCCTGAACCTTGACATTGCTAGAGATGAGTGCAATCCCATGTATTTATATCCTTTGGTGCAAGCCAAGATATTAGCATGATTAAATTGTGCAGCAAAGTTAAATGCTTACAGCCCAAGTAACTGATTACACCCACTATTGGATGTGTGAAACTATTATTATTTGAGAAATGGGACTTTTGTTTAACAAGTCAAATAGCCATGTGTAATCTTAAGAATAAAGCTAAGCCATTCCTGAGGCTCAGTTAATTACATAGTTATTTTGTAAATAGTACTGACAAGAAAATAGCAAACATGTACACTGCAAAGTAACTAAAAAACAAGTAAAGACAGCATGTAGGAAACCTTTCAGAATTCTGCTCAGAAGGACTACAAAGACCTTGAACTTCAAATGCACTTAGAGTAAAAATCACAATACTAATTGTACGCCTTACATTATACTGTTTTAATGGTTCTGTGTACCTGAAAAATCAAAGTTTGCAGTGATGAATTCTAGGCAGTGTATTTGTCTTCTGAGCGCGATGGAAAGCAATTGGGTTCAGGAATGCTATTGCCTTGATTGAAGTTAGTGCTTTGAATTAGAATTCTTTTGCAACCCCCAGTAGCCAGGAATTGTTTTAGATTTCTGAACAGTTAAGCAATGGGAGAGCCAGTAATGGCCAGAGTTGTTTTCTTTGATAAGTAATATGTTCATCTCTCAAAATATGTCTGTAGT
The DNA here is from genome assembly GCA_016271365.2 of Neoceratodus forsteri. Classification (NCBI taxonomy): domain Eukaryota; kingdom Metazoa; phylum Chordata; order Ceratodontiformes; family Ceratodontidae; genus Neoceratodus; species Neoceratodus forsteri. The sequence continues at coordinate 860,896,521 of CM057456.1, forward strand.
GGAGAAACATGCAATAAACCTGGATTACTGGAACATAAAAAGAGCAATTTAATTTGGTGCAATTTTATCCATATTTTGTCTGTGGTCGTGATTAGGAAATAAATGGATAAATACCATACTCAGTAGAAAAAAGAAACAAACAAACATAGACAATGACTGCAGAAAGGACCAAGGGTCCATCTAGTCTATCTGCCCTGGGACCAATTGTCCATATGGGGTTCTATCCTTCCTGCCCCTCCCTACTGTTACCAACCTGAGTAATCACCAAACCCTTGCTCTGTCCCAGCCATGCTTGAAATTGTTTATGGTCTTGGCACCCTCCATCCGCTGCCAGACTGTTCCATTACTCCACCACTCTTTCCATAAAATATAACTTCTTCACAACCCTCTTAAGCCTTCCTCCCACTAGCTTTCACTTGTAACTCTGGATGTTTGAATCTTTACTCCTGCTAAATAGTTCCTGTAGCTCACCTTGTTTATTCCTTTCAGGAACCTGAAGGTCTCTATCATATCCAGTCTATCTCACTTGACCTCCAGAGGTACATGTTCAGAGCCTTGCTGGCTGTGAATCATCTTGGTCACCTCATTGTATTGTCTCCAGCCTGTCCTTCCTTAGGTGAGGACTCCAGAACTGAGCACAGTTTTCCAGGTGTGCCCTTGTCAATGACCTATATGGAGGTAGTAATAACTCCTTTTTCCTGCTGTCATTACCCCTTCCAGTACACCCCAACATCATATTATCCTTACTAAAGGCCTTCTTACACTTGTTTCATTGTTTGATGGCATCACTAATGATGGCTCCCATGTCCCTTTCTTCTGCTGTCATGCCCAGTTTTACCCTTCCCAGCCAGTAGTTTGTCATAGGGTTTTCTTTCCTAGGTGCATAACCATGCACATTTGACACTGAATTTTAATGAGGAAGAATAATTTATTTATTTATTCATTCTTGGATTACAATACCTTTGAGCACATAACAGCTCTTTTACAAAGGTTCCTCGTCAGTGGGAAGGGTGACAGACATACAACAGATGGTATTACATAACATTTTGACAAGAAAGTATTTAAAATGACAATATGACATTAGCATTGTAACTAAAATTAAAACTATGTTATCAGTAGGAAATCAAAAAAGCCTAATAAAAGGAGGCAGCCCAAGGTGCTTTGTCAAATAGGCATAGGTAGATTTGGGTGAACAAAAGTTCAGGTAAGTGAAAATAAACAGTGGAAAAAAGGTGGAGGGTGAGAGGGTGAGGTGAAAGAAGGATCGGGGAAGGAGGCAGGAAATAGGGCAGAGCAGTTAGGGTGAAAGTGCTCATTCGCAGATAAAGGGGAAGAAGTAGGTGCACGAGGGTGTGTCAATACTGCTGATGTAGTGTCATGTCAGTTGAAACAGTCACAGGAACTGTTAGCTGTAAGATGCTGATGAAGAGTGCCTTTAAATGGTCCCAGTTTTGGTAAGGAAGAGTTATCACTGGGCAGCGTGTTAAACCATGATGGTGCTCTATATTCAAATGATCATTGCCCTTGTGTAGTCCGACATCTTGGGACAGAGAAGTGTTGGTTGACTGAGCTCTGGCGTGTGCTAGGAACTGCAAGGGGTTGAGTAAGTTGTGACACCAGAAGGCAGGAGCCTGAGAGGTGCCTTTTAGTTAGCAAGCAGGTTTGATAGTGAATCCTCCCATTTAGCTGAAGCCAACTTGTTTGCGCATACAGTTCCCATTTGTGGGTAAGGCATGCTGCTTCAGTAAGAAGTTGGCATGCTTTATTGAGTGCCACTGATATTCTGCAGAGGGTAGTTGTGGAGCTGAGGCCATAGATAACCAGACCATAGTCAACAATGGATACTATGGCGGCCGCGGCGCAGTGGTTGAATTTCCGCTGCGCATGCGACCGGGTTCAGAGCGGACTCGGGTAGCTGGAGGGCGGCTGGGGAAGGATTGGCGTAGCGGCTGCTCTCCTCCTCCAGGGGTGGGTGAGGATGCAAGTCCGCTGCAATACCACCACCTGGGTGACCACAGGTGGAGGTGCAGCGAGACTGCCTATGAGGGAGGATGGATGTCTGCCGGGGCGGGCGTCAAGCACGTCATGACGTGCTCTGCCCCTAGGCTCCCCGAGTGTGCGACGTCCTGAGGGTGGGGAAAGAAAACCAGGAAATACCCCACCAGACTCCTGGTAGATGGAGCTCCTGGCCATGATCCCCAATGCCCCTACCGACACCAGTACCAGCATCCCCTGATGAAACTCAAGTCATGTCGGGGTGTAAGGGCCCCACCCCATACCCGCCTGGGGGTAGAACCAAGGCTCCATGGGGAGGATGGACTGCACTGGCGTCAGCTAGTAGGAGCGGGGATGAACCAGGTTGCTGGAGACTCCAGAAGGAGCAGGAGTGTGGTGGTGAGAGAGGGGGCATACAAAGAAAATATAAAAAAAAAAACAATGGATACTATGGATCTATAGATAGTTAGTATAAAGACTTCAGGCATTAGATTGTGTTTATGTGTATGGAGAAACCTTATCTTGATACTGGCAGACCTGGCAACATTTTCATCATGCTGGGCATATTATAGTGAGCTATCCACGATTACCCTAGATACTTGAAATGTTTGAATTTGTTCAAATGGGACGCCAAAAGAGTTCCTGATGGTTAGGGCACTGGATCTGTGTTTGCTGTGAGCACTGCTGAACAACATGACTTTTGTATTTTGTAGTTCAGAATCAGCTTCTGTTTCCTGAATCAGTTCTCCACTTCCTCAAAGCTGAGTTGAAGTTGGTGTTGGTGTAACAGTGGTTCAGGGTTAGTGTTGCTGTGTGTATGACTCGTCGTCCACATAGAGGAGGATCTGCTTGTGACAGGAGAGAGGAGATTGTTAAGAAAGATGCTAAATAGAAGTGGACCCAGTATGGAGTCCTGTGGTACTGTAGAGCGGACATGTTGATGGTCAGAGGTGACATTAGCTATCTTCACCCATTGGGAGCGCCTACAAGATAGCTTTTGAACCAGGACACAGTATCTGCCAAGAGGCCAGCTGAGGATGACTACACCAGTGAGCCAAAGATCTGTACATTAAATTTGCTTAATTTTTTGTATTTTCAGAGCTTGGCCACTTTTATGTATCCTAAAATTGTTTCACGGCAACCTCCAGCTTTATCAATGGAAAGTGGTCCTAGGGTCCAACATTTCAAAACAAACATTTAAATAGCTGATAAATTTGTACTAAGAATTCAGCTAATCCATTTAGAGTAATTTATACTGGTATACTGGTATGCTCACCATTTCGTATTTTAGAAGTAAATGTATCAATAGTTCAACACACACTGCTCATGCATATTTCACAGCATGCCTTCAGTCAGTGTTCACTGGGCCATGCTGAGCCAAGGCATTTGAACTACTGCTGCCACCCCATCAGAACATCAAGATATACCTTATTACATCTGACATTACCATGTAACATGGAAAACACTCTGTGGGGAGTGTGTGGCAGTGGGTGAAAGCTTCATGAAAAGAAGCATTGCACTCCTCCCAGTACATGGGATTGTGTGTCAGCAATCTGTCCCCCAGCTTCTGAAACTTCTGCTTCACTTACTCCACAGACTGGTTGGCCATATCATTGGTGCCCAAGTGTACCAGCACCCCAGATCCGCCTCTCTCTCTGCTGTCCTCCCTATTCTGACCATATCCTAGATGGCTGATGCCTGTGGAAGGCACCTGATCATCCTCCTCCTCTCCTCCCACAACCCTCTCTACTCCCCTGATCATAGTATCCCCAACCACTAAGACTCACCTAGCTGCCTTCTTCCTGTCCTAACTGCTGGGTGCCACCAGGTTATCACCCCTAACTTGACTTAGAATCCCCCTCTAGTGGAGTCAGGTACCCAAGTCCCCTCCAGGGTGCAAAGCAATTTGCCATCAGGATTGTGTGGAGCTGGTTGACCTCCATACGATGGGACATGAGCATGATGGGACACACTGAGTGAGTGCTCAAATTTATCCCCTAGCCAGAGCTTCCTGGTTAGTCCTGCCAGCAAGACAAAACCAACCTGCAGTCAGAAATGTGACCCAGTCCCAACTCTAGTTATCAACTAGCTGAGTCCTCAGGCTAAACAAGTATTGCCCCTTCCCCAAACTACAGAGCAAGACATAGTTCTTTCATTTGGCCCTTAATTTTTTTTTTACTGTGGCTGACCTCAGATCTACAGTACCCTACTATCAATAATAAACACACCAATTTAAACAAGTTTCACCACAACCTACCCCACCTATATTGTCTCAAAAAAGGCTTTCCACTCCTTTTGACAAACAAGAGGCAGACTTGTTTTATGGCAGCAACCTGCAGGAGTGAGTCTTATATAACAAGCCAAAGCCAATCTGCAATCAGAAATGTTACTCAGTCCCACCTCCAGTTATTAACTAGCTGAGCCCCCAGGTCAGACAATTATGAACCCTCCTCCAAACTACAGGACAAGACACAGTTCTTTTATATGTCCCTTAAATGTGGTCTACTGTGGCTGGTCTCAGATTAATCTTACAGTCAATAATAAACACACCAATTCAAATATGTATCACCATAACTTATCCAAACCTATGTTGTCTCAAAAAAGATTTTTCCAGTCCTGTTTGTGACAAAAGCAGGCAGACTCTCCTTATAGCAACAACCTGCTGGAGTGAATCTTATATAGCAAGCCCAAACCAAGCTGCAATCAGAAATGCTACACAGTCCAACCTCCAATACATATTACATAGTACATATTCAATCATGGATCTCTTTGTTTGATGCAACATGTGAGGCAGCCTATTTACCCCAGGCAGCCCTGTGTTCCATCAGGCCTTAAGGACCACCCTAGGAGATGCCCATCAGCCATACATCTCCTTTAATCTTCTTCAAGTTAAGGTAGGCTTCATTGTCTGCTGCTGCCCTATGTCTTATAATCCAGCACTTTTCCAGTAATGCTAAGAAACAATTGTCACAAGAGATGCCTCAGATATCTAAGCTTTTTCCCTAATGATTTTGCTGATGGACCTGCTCACAGATTGATACAACACTGCAGTGTTTCTAATATGATTTTGTAATCTTATCTCCATTATAAATCCGCTTTGAATCATTGATTCAGAACCACTTAAACTGATGAACTGGTCACACATCTCTTAGAAATGACCAATTCAGATGTGACGGAGATTATTGCTGGCTATTGGCTAATAGTTGCTTACTTTTCATGTCTCACACTGTGTCTCTACTTTTTGTAAGGTTTAATGTCTGCTCTTCTGTTATCTGAAATGTTTAAAGTATGGCAGAACGATTAGAAAAAAAACAGGAAGAAAATCATTTCTTCAGTGTCATCTGATGAGTTCATACAGCTGAGCCATGGGCCATTAGATAAATACATACACCACAACTTTCCTAACTTGAGACCAGATTGGTTTAGCTTTAGCTTCTTTTTCCTTTTGCATGAGCCCATCAGCGTTTGATTTTCCTGTGACAAAATTACTAACTGCTGAGATTAAATTGATAAAACCTATCTCTGTTTTTACATTAAATCAAACTTGCCACACAGATCAGACAGATCAAATGTAAACATAATTATCATTTCTGAGACACCCCCAATGCAAGCAAGAAGAAGCCATGGAGAGAGTGTGTAATGTGCTTGACAGCATTAATCAGTGGATAGTAATGTCTGGCTAGAAGTTTGAAGCACTTAACTGTAAAACAGACTTTTGCAAAAAAGCTGTCAAACACATAACCAGAAGTTAAAGCATTTAAGAAAAGAATACTCAACTTGAAGACAAAGTCCTGACCTTGGAAGTACTTTCCACCACAACAATAAGAAGAACATAGGCCCAATTCTCAAAGCCCTGCATCTGATGCAAGAGTCTACACTAAACAGATATGGTGCAAGGTGCACCTTGCGTCCAGGGCTGCCCTCCACGCTTATTCACAAAGGTGGCTTGCATCGACCGCAGGCTGCTTGCCCCACACAGGGCTTGCACCAGCCCTACACCCTGCAATGCACTGCAGTATGGCTCTAGGGGGACTGAATCTGATGCAAGCAGAAGCCTGCTATTCACAGACATCACCCGGTGGAAGAAATTCTAAGTGCCATTAGACCAGCGTGGGCTAGCATAAGGGGACTTAGATATTCTTCCCTGGGTGACATGCCTGTGTGCAGCACACCATGGGTGTTAGTCAACCCACCAAACTCCCGTGGCCCCATAGTATATAGTGTCTGGTCCCCATCCTAGTGGCCCATTGGCATCCCTCTCAGTTCCCCAATGCACACCCCATTGGTGCTACCTCGGAGCCAACTTATGGTGGTGCAGTGCCTCCCCATGCCCCAGCAGGTGGTGCCTACCCCCTCTGTTGGCCATTCCTGACCCAATACCCAGTGCCCAGCACATCCCACCTCTCCCCTCCATGGCTGGGCACCTATTGCACAGTGCATGGTGGGGGGTCACTGGACCACCAGGGTGGGTTACCTTGCCCATTACCTGGTGGGCTGAGGGACCTGTGTTTGTCCCAAGTGGCCTGCCGCAGAACCAAGTGGTGTGCAGGGGTTTGCCGTAGGGTTCCAGTCGATGCATGTGTGGGGACTTAGCCAGCAGGAACCTTCCTGTACCTGAATCAGGTGCAGGGTCCCTGGTGCACCGGATGTTGGTACAAGCTGCTGTTTGCCGCAGCTTGCATGAGCATGAGCCTTTGAGAATCAGGCCCATGACTTTGAATTGCAAAACTTAAAATTTGGAGAATCAAGATTCCAAATTCCTTATGTTAATGGAATAATGTTTAAAGAGGTCCTAATGCAAACATGTTCACTACTTCCTTAAAACAATTCACTTCTTGTTAAAACCTCCAGGGATTTCTCAAAGTGGCAACCAGTTAAAAACATATCTAAGACTACAAACATCACTCTCAAAGAAGGTTGCCCTCTTTGAATCCTGTGCATTCCAATTAGGCAGAAAACTGATTTAAGTTAGCATGACTGAGAGGTACATTGCTTTATAAAGGACTGAGGTTCTATATCTAGCTAGATTTTTGCTTTTGCGACCAGCAGCACAGCAGGCTCTTCCTAGCAATGAGAGAGGAGGTAAGGGATAAAGGCACATCATTCTTTCTCTGAGTCCACCCAAAGTTTGTATCATTTACAAACAGAATGAGCACATCTTTTCTGACCTGATTAACTCCTTGAATTTATTCTAGTCACCCAATTACTATGCAAGTGAAGATGATGATAAAGATGATATTTCTGAAGTGGATTTAGATCTTTTGGCAACTTTAGAGACATGGATCTAGCACAGTCTGTTCAACAATGTGAAATACTCAGAATTCTGAGACTGGTTGATAGGCAAGGGCAATGCAAGTTTATTTGAGGCACTCTTTCCCTGAGGCTCAGGAGGCCATAGAGAAATAACAAGTCAATTATCAATGCAAAAAATAAACAAACAAATAAATATATAAACACCAGATGAATAAATCACTCCAAAAATGTCTCAAACCTAACTAGCAGTTTACTCAAATATAAAATCAAGTCAGGCAGTATGCTAGTTGGAATAGGCAGGACTTTAGGGCTCCTTTGTAGGCCTCTACTGAGCTGTCAGAATCGATGTAAGGAGGCAAAGAATTCCATAGGATGGGCACCACCACCAATCAAACCTTGTGGTACAGTATGTGTAAAATGATGTTTCTTGCCTGAATGCCATCAAAAATGAACATGAATAATGTTGCACAGATAATGATGATAAATAATCAATAAAGCAATGAATGGAATAGGTCTCAGTTCATAACATAACACTGACTAATGACAGTGCTGCAACATGTTGTTTGAGTGTTATATCTTGATACTTACTGTGGCTAGAATGAAAACAAATGATTGAATTAATGTTCTTTATTAAGCATTAAGTGCTAGCATTACATTAGTGATATTTTTTATTGACTTATATCTAGTTTAAACTCCCAATATAAATGTCTAACTTCTACCCCAGCCAAATGGTGCCCACTATGCTTAGACAAAGGGACTATCGACATCTGAGTGGATGGGGCACCAATGCACTGTGACAATTTTTTGACATCACAAAGGACTGCTTCCTTACATTGTGGGTGAGTGAGGTCATAAGTTGGACATAGTACTTGACTTGGTGTTGTTCAATTATGACAATATTAGAGATGTTAAGGGGAGGCCCTGTTAGTCAGAGTGACCATTGCACACTGAGATTCAGCATGAGGCTGGAGTCACAAATGTGACCACTGACAGAAGAATTCTGGATTTCAGAACAACGGATTTCAGAGTAATGGAGGCGAAAATATGAGAAAGACTGAACCTCTTTTTAAAAGATAGATCTAGTCAAGTAGAAATGGGCTGCGTTAATAGAGGCTATTTCAAAGATGTCCCTGGAATGTATCGAATCACAAGAACTATAGAAAACCAGTATAGTTTGACAGGTAAAGCAGGCTATTAGCAAAAGGGATAGACATTGAAGATTTACAGGAAATAGCAGAGTGAGATGACTAGAGAGATGTATAAGGAAAAACTAGATAAAATCATGAAGTTTATCAGGGAGGCTAAGGCAAAAGCAAAATTAAGGTTAGCATCAAGAGTAAAGGAAAATTACAAATCTTTCTTTAGATGCAGTATTTAGATACAGTAGTGAATAAAGGAGGACAAGGAACAGCATACAAACAATAAGGAAAGAAGGGATTAGCACAGTTGATGACCCAGAGAAGGCAACAATACTAACTGAATATTTTTGTTCAGAGTTAGCAATTGAGAAAGCAGGCCTACTCCCAGACAGTAAAAGAAAATTCATAGTGGGTACATGGGATACGTTTGAGATGGGAGGAGTTATAAGGGAACAGATACTAAAGTGACTTGGAAGCTTAAACATCAATAAATCATCAGGTCCAGACAGGAGTCATCCTACAGTGTTAAAAAAACTAAAGCAATGCTGGCTAGAGGTGTGCGAAGTCAGGAAACTGCTTTAGGAAATTCCTTGTGAAGTTTCCCAACTGTGATGTGCAAAGTGTAACTTTGCATAGTTCTTTGTTGGCAAAGTGTCTACTGTACCCAGTCAAGCCTATGCGTAATGGCACTTCGCTGATGAAGGTACTGGTAATGTTCCACTACATGTAGTTTTTGCCAAGAACTGCATGAAGTGGTTTCTTGGTCTAGTTTAAAACCTGTAAAAAAAGAATGACTCCCAACCCCACCCTTTAGTTCTTGTGTATACACCCTTCCCGCTATGCACAATGATCTATAAGTATACTCCCCAGCAGTCACCCTCTTGACAGCAATTCCCTCACCCCCACCCACCCAGTGAAGTTATTTATTTAATTAATTTCCCTGATAAACAGCCAACAATCAGGTATTACTACTATAAGTCTATCACCATTCATTCAGCTCCAAACACTGAAGAGTGATGTACCGCACTCCACTGGAGATGTTTTTCTTTTTACAGGTATAATATTATTTTATATCCACTGCTACTGGGGTTGGGAGTGTGAGAGGAAGAGGGGGCTTATTCACAAAAGTGTGGTGAAAGACACAGGTTTAATTCAAGGTTTTGTGGGATGAGGGGAGGTGAGAGAAATTATTTTGGCTCAGTGGGTTGAGGGAAATTAATTAAACAAAGAACCTTGATGGATGTGGGGTGGGAAGAGGCCTAGAAGGTGAAATGAGTGGGAGGATATACTTATAAACATTTGTGCATTGGTGTATATCACCCAGTGGTGAAGTTGGTGCAAGGCTGGGAACTTACAGGTGATAGGAATCAGTTTTATACTTCTAGATCCCTCTTGTTTTCTTTTAATGCCTATCCAGTATTCTGATGTTTTGACCTTTTTGTTAAATTAAGTCTACTTATTTTGCTTGTGTAACTAACCTGAATCCCTCTCCTCAGCAGTTGTTTTTCTCTTTTCATACTGCCTGAACTGTTCTATGACATCATTAACACCATTCCAAATAGCATGGAATGCCTAAGAAATATGAAAAGAAAGAACAGTAACTAGTGAACAGAGGTGATCTGAGGGCATCCCAAAGCTCAATTATATATTTCAAAAATTGGTCAAAGCATCATAATACATAACTGCCATGGAAAGGAAAATGGGAGGGCAGTTAACTATGTAAAAATTATTTCCTACCCTCTTTAATGAAGTGCAAAGTTACCCGATTTGCCCTTCTTTGCCAGTCAGTTTTAAATTTACAACATCTCTAGTGATGGCTGTACTGGCACTATCAATCCTCTATGAGAAAACCAATAGCATCAGGTCTAATACTTGCAGATTGGTGGTGGATAATGTGGTTCCACTACACTAAGGGGCTGATAGGGGAAATCCGGCTAAATATAGGCTGGTGAAGCCTGACAGCAATACTGAGAAAACTTTCAGAGACATTTATCAAGGAGTAGATAGTTTCACTCTCGGAGGATAGTGAATTAATGGATAGGAACCAGCATGGATTCACCAGGAGCCAGTTGTATTAGACCAAATGATTTCTCCCCGTTCAATAGTACTTTTAGAAGTCTGAAGTGCAAAGTTCAAAGATTCTGTTGTGAAACCATAATGTAAAATGGCTGTCTGATTATGAATGAGACATTTTTGATGTAGTGACACAAATGGCAGATGGGGGTCAGGCAGTAGATCTGACACAGCACAACACATGAGGCTAATTAGAAGATGAGCCAGCTAGGGCTAAGGTATGGAATAAGTGGTTTGACTGAAAACTGGTTAACTAACAAACCCCAGAGGGTGGTCCTAAATGGTAAATTCTCTGAAGACAGGACAGCAACTAGTGGAATACTGTAGGGTTCAGTTCTAAGACCACTACTGTTCAATATAAATATCTTCAACATATGCAAGGGTACGCAAGGCACAAGGTAAGTCTATTTGCAGATGATATAAAACTCGGAGGGAAGGATGAGAGTAATGAAGGAGTATACAGCATGATACAGGATATGAGAAAACTGAAGAAATGCTTCAGTATTTGGCAGCTGAAATCCTATAATAAAAAGTGCAAGGTTAAGCATATGGGGTGAAGAATCTGGGAACGGTTTTCAATATTGATGAAATGCCAGTAGAGAGCATTGAGGAGAAGAAATACCTGGGGATGATGATAAGAAACATAGAACATAGAAACATAGATTTTGATGGCAGATAAGGACTGCTTGGCCCACCTAGTCTGCCCATTTCCCTATCTAGAAGATAAGTTGCAGATCCTATTTAACCAACAGCCTATTTCTTCCTACCCCAACAAAAATTGCCTTATGTCTGTCCCATGCATTCTTGAATTCTCCCACAGTTTTAGACCCCACATCCTCCTCAGGAAGGCTGTTCCATCGTCCACCACCCTCTCTGTGAAAAATACTTCCTCACATTGCCGCTGGCCGTCTCCCTCTATCTTCAAATTGTGTTCCTTGTTCTTGCATCTCTTTTCTGAAAGATGCTACCTCTTGGACTTTGTTGATTCCACTGAGGTACTTAAACGTTTCTATCATATACTTAAAACCATCTTCTTAGTACAATAAGGCATACAGGAGTGCTAACAAGATGCTGGGGTATAGGAAGACTGATTACTGGCAGAAGGAGGAAGCTGATACTGCTCCTGTTTTGATCACTGGTCAGGCTGAACCTGGAGTACTGTGTTCAGTTCTGGAATACATGTCCAAGGAAGGATAAGGATACAGTATATTAAAGACAGTGCAGAGATGGACAACAAAGATAATCCATGAACAACAAGGCCAAATGTATGAGAAAAGAATTAAAGGAGACCTACTGGTAGTCTTGAAGCCCTGACCACTGCACAGATCGAGGCTTCAGTAGCCAGATCCCCCCTGCAGTCACAATATACACCAACATGCTACTTGCACAAATGTCACATACATACCATGTTTGTGCATGGCATTTAGCACTGTTTGTGAAAATAAATCAGTGCATGGAGATACAGTATGGAGATTATTAAATCTCCATACATAAGAACTCCATAAAGGAAGGGCAATGGCGTGTAATCATCTGCAGTTTCGCAGTGCAATCTCAGGGGTGAGCGGCACGATGTTAGAAAATGCTAGCTGATGGGAGCTTGTTACCATTTTTATGAGTGTTATAAAATTAATACATTGGCGTGAGACAGACTAGAAGAGTTCTGGCTACTGAAAACCTTGATCTGTGCAGCAGTCAGGGTTTCAAGTCTGCCAGTAGGTCTCCTTTAATAGTTTTAATATTTACTGAATGGATAGAAGGCAGAGGGGGAAACATGGCAATTTCAAGTCCATGAAAGGGTTCAGTACAGCAGACAGAGCCAGTTTATTTAATCTGAGAAACAGCAGGTCCACTTCTGGTCATGTGCTTAAGATGGAAGTGGAGGGGGAGGTTCAAAAAATACATTAGAAAGTATTATTTTACAGAAAGATGGGGGTGGTAGATTGGTGGAAAAAACTTCCAGAGAAGGTTGTGGATACAGAGACAATATCAGGGTTCAAAATAAGTTAAATACATTTAAGGGAGTTATAAGACAGGATAATGTAGAAAGCAGAAGGGAGGATGAGGGAAATAATTAACATTAGTTATATTCCAAGCAGGGAATCTTGGGAGAGACTCAATGGTCTGTTGTGTCATTTTTTTTAGGTTTCTATATATGATAGCTTGCTTTTTCCAGTGATGATTGGATTGTAACATGTTTTCTTTTTATGGTTTCATTCAGTTATTAGTTTATGCATAATGTAATTCATTCTTGTAAAGAGGCGCCGTTGGTGTCACAGTGGTGCTACCACTTGAGATGCTAGTAAACTGAGTTTGGGAACAAGCTCAAATTGTTGGGGATCAGCTGGGAGAAGGATTGAGCATCTAGATAACACCCATTTTGGGAAGGGAGGGTGTGCTCCCACTGCAACACTGCCTGCTAGGTGGCTACAAGTGGTAGTTCAGCATGGAACATTGAGGGAAGATGGAGGAAGGCTGGGCTCTGCGGCATGCTTGCATGTGATCTTGGAACCCCCAGTGAGTGGCGTCCTGCAGGAGAGGCACAATACAAAAACACCCTAGGGTGGGCAAAATGATCCTGTGCAAACTCAGGCTCACCCTCCTGCTACTGACCATCCTCTCTACCTCAGGTTATCTTGCTTTTCTGCCCCAACTGAAGGTGGCAAGTTTGAGTCCAGCATGTCCGGCCCTGCCATGGGGGATGGTGAACCTTTGGTGTTGGAAGAGGAAGGGTAAGTGCCAGAGACATGGCAGAAAAGGGCTGGGCCTGACCCAGGAAATGGGGGCCATACCAGTTGAGAACAAAAACAATATGGTAAATTTAAAAAGTCCTTGTAAACAAATTGATTTAAAAAAAACCTTCAAATAAACATGTTAAAAAATAATTACAAAAAAGAGATGACTAGTTTAGCAAACATATTAGGAGCAGAGTACTGGAAGATGAACAGCTTATAAAGTGAAACCAATTGAAAAAGAGAAAAACTTTTCTATAATTAATTTGTAGCGGTTTATAATCACAATAAACACAGATAAGAAAGTTTCTTGGGGATGCAGTAACTGTTGCGGACAGTTCATGAAAAAAACATGAAATGTCTTGTCCCTTTATCATAATTGCTTAATTATCTTTTTTACACATCATGCGTGAAAGTTATTCTGACTTGTCTTCCTTCTTCAGCTGCCAGGTTTCACTATGGTAGAGAAGGACAGATACAGTATAGATCTTAATACAAATTTTAAAGCTAATCTGTCATGAGTTGAAGAAGCAAAATTGCTGCCAAGAAATGCAACATAAACCTTGTCAATTCTTGCATCAATTCTTGTATTACTTCCGTTTTCAGCTCCCTATCAGTTTTTGCCATACGTCCAAGATAAATATATATTACAGAGCCTTTGCTAGAGGAAATAATATGGAGTTACATATTTAGACTAGAACACCCCGACAAAAGTTTTAGTTTCCTGTGTACTTTGTAATTCGAATTGCTTGTTATGTAGAAAGGGCAGAAAAGTGATTAAAGATGGCATAAAATGCAACAGCTTAGGAAAATAAGGAATTTTGTCTGATATAGTGCCATTATGCTTTATTCATTTGCACCTGAAATGTTATGGATGAAGAGTGGGTGCATCCCACATCACTTAAACATAGAAACATAGAATTTGATGGCAGATAAGGACCGCTTGGCCCACCTAGTCTACTCATTTCCCTACCTAACAGAAAAGCTGCAGATCCTAGTTAACCAACAGCCTACTTCCTCCTACCCCCCACTAGAACTGCCTTATGTCTGTCCCATGCATTCTTGAATTCCCCCGCTGTTTTTGACTCTACGACCTCCTCAGGAAAGCTGTCCCATGTATCTATAACCCTCTCTGTGAAGAAATACTTCCTCACATTACCTCTGAGTCGCCCCCCCCATCTTCAAATTGTGCCCCTTTGTTCTTGCACATCTCTTGTTTTGAAAGTTGCTACCCTCTTGGACTTTGTCGATTCCCTTGAGGTATTTGAAAGTTTCTATCATGTCCCCCCCTTCCTCCTTTACTCGAGGCTATACATCTTAAGCTCCTTTAGTCTTTCTTCATATGTCTTCTGATGCAGACTCTGCACCATTTTGGTTGCCCTCCTCTGGACAGCCTCCACTCTGTCTATGTCTTTGCAGAGATGGGGTCTCCAGAACTGTACACAGTACTCCAGATGTGGTCTTACCAACTGTCTGTACAGAGGGCCAACAACTTCCTGTTTTCTACTGATGATGCCTCTCCCTATGCATCCCAGTATCCCCCAGCCCTCCTTACTGCCTTCTCACATTACTAGCCCACCTTTAGGTCATCTGATATGACTATCCCCAGGTTCCTTTACATTTTGTTGTTTCAGTATCTCACCCCACACATACTTGTACAGTATGCATCAATAATGCTTCAAGTTTGCCTGAAAGGAGTCCTCAAATGGGTAACCCATAGTGCACTTGAATTTCCATATGCCTGAGAAAGGGGCATCTCTCTTGTGGCAGTGTGGTATACTACCTTCCACACTAGGAAGGTGTGTATTAGAACTTCTCACATAATTTATTTGGAACTGTATAAAGCCAAGACCTGCAGTATCAAAATTATGCACTGTCTTCTAACGGACATCTTTAAATATTCAAACATCTGCAATTACTTTCTGGCTTGTAATTTCCAATATCTCAGTCTGTGTGCATATCAAGCTTCTGTTACTGTGGGAAGGTGACTACAGCAGATAAAGAGAATATCACTGTAAAATACCCGCTGTCACTAAATATAGTAACTGCTCAGTTGTTGTGTACTTTCACTCTGCTCCTTTTGTATTGTCTTCCTACTTCACCATCTTCCTCCCTTTGTTTTGTCTTCCTGCTTTTTGGATGCATCTGAAAACACGCTGCTACCAGCTCAGTATGTCTTTCTTGGTAAAACTTTTAAAATAAATACCTTAATAAAACTCTATCACTTAAAGCATAAATATAACTCTTCACACCCACCTGTTATCAATTCAGTTATTCAGTTTGTTTTGTTTAATACTGCAATATATGCACTGTAGCATCTAAATAAATATAGAAATATGGAATTTGCCCACAGATAAGAATCAATTGGCCCACCTATTTTGCCCGTTTCTTCCTGCCTATAGTTATCACCTCAAAGCCAACTTAATCTGTAGACTATTCTTACATCCCCTTTCCTTTCCCCTAAGATTCCTTTATGCCTATTCATGCATCCTTGAACACCACCATTGTTTTGACCTCCACACCTCCACTAGGAGGATGTTCCAGGAATCCACCACTCTTTCTGTGAAGAAGTACTTCCTCACATCTCTCCTGAATCTAAGCTCTCTAGTTTTAAATATCAAGACCCCTTGTTCTTGAGTACTTTTTTTCTGAAAAATACTTCCCTTCTGTAACTTATTTACCACCATGAAGTATTTCAAGGTCTCTATCATATCCCCCTCCTTCTTCTCATCCAGTGTGTACATACTAAGGTCCTTTAGCCTCTCTTTGTAAGGCTTCTGATGTAGACTCTGCACCATTTTAGTTGCCCATGTCTGGACCACCTGCACTCTGACTCTGTCTATGTCCTTCTGGAGATGTGTTATCCAGGACAGAACACAGTACTCTAGGTAGGGTCTTACCAGTGATCTATATAGAGTCAACACCATCTCCCCTCGTCCTGCTGGCGATACCCCTCCCTATACACCCCAGCATTCCACTCGTCCTCCCAACTGACTTATCATACTACCTGGCCATCTTTAAGTCATCAGATATGATTACTGCCAGATCTCTTTTCTGCTTGGTCATCACCTGTACCACCCCACCACTGCACGCATGGGTTTCTGAGCCCCAAGTGCATTATTTTGCACTTTTTTGCATTGAAACCCAGCTGCCATACCCTTGACCACTCCTCGAGTCTTCGCAGGTCGCTACCCATCCTGTCCACCGCTCTGAGGTGTCCACCCTATTGCAGATTTTGGTGTCATCCACAAAGAGGCGGACCTTCCCCTTCCAGCTCCTCTGTGATGTCACTTATAAAGACATTAAAGAGGACCAGTCCCAGCACTGTTCCCTGATGATAAAGTCTGGACACATCCAAGACCTGTACCTGCTTGCGTAGTTGAGTGTGCACCTTAGCCACCATATTTTCCCTTTATCCCACCCCTTCCCCACCACCTCTACCACCCTCATTTTTGGCCCTGCATGCTTCTCCCAAATGATGCCTCCCTCAGCTGATCACCTCCTCTTCCCCCCTCCTCTCTTTGATGAGGCCTCATCAAGGCCAACCACCTTACCGTCTCTGTCTTTTGATTTACTGACCATCCAATTAAGAACTAGGACAGTGTACCCCCTTCCCCTCCTCTCCTATCCAAAGTCGTACTCTGGCACCAGTGTAATTATGATGTATAAAATTGCTATGTACTTGACTGTGTATTTTGATTCACTGTGTCTCTGTACTTTTTATGTTCTGTCTGTAATGTATTTGTCCCCTACTGACTTGGAACCTTTGAAAATGAGTCCTTGACTCAAAGGTATTAATCCTAAACTGAAATAAATAATAAATAAATAAATAAATAAATAAATAAATAAAGTCATTGAAAGAAAGCTTTGGTTCTGTTTTTTTCAATCCCCACCCTGCATCTCAGTTGAAGAGAAACCTGTGCACAACAAATTTTGGGTGATTAAAGAGCCACATTTAGAGGTCATTCATTTTATGATAGTGACTTCAAGAAATCTGTTCAGCTGCAAAGCAATTTTGGGACAATAACTATTGTATCCATATATAAAATGTGTGGATGTTTTGCTTGCATTCCTATGGTAGAGCTTTGCAGGCCCTATGAATACTACATTTGATAACCATATTGGTTTTCTTGTCTGTAAAGAAACTCCATATCCAATAGTTAATTGTTTCTGAGACAAGGATCAGTGTCTTGTCAAGTGTATTTAAGCAGTGAGTCATGACAGGGGGTACATTGTAGTGGATAATGACATGTCTTTGGTAGGTTGTAGCATGAGGCCAAAGAACAGATGCTGCCATCCTAGAGGTGCCACCTGTTACAATAGGAATCCCTCAGATAGGGCCTTTTAGAGGGGAGAATACCCCTAAAAGTAACAACTATGACTAGTCTCAAGGAGAAATATTGGAAAACAGTGTTAGTTAATAAAAACTTATAAAAACTAACACCCAGTATGTTTCACAACATTAAAACTTTA
Organism: Neoceratodus forsteri; assembly: GCA_016271365.2. NCBI lineage: Eukaryota > Metazoa > Chordata > Ceratodontiformes > Ceratodontidae > Neoceratodus > Neoceratodus forsteri. The sequence continues at coordinate 860,914,183 of CM057456.1, forward strand.
ATAAACATATCGAGAGAAAATGTAACAAAATTAACACACAGAATAGCAATATTCTATTGTTACATATTAAACATGTTAAACTCATAGCTAGCCATTTTATTTGACGTGAAGCAGGTAGAAGACTGTGAGGGAAGGAGTTCACCAAGGCAGTCATGTTTCTTATGTTCATTTTCCCCGGAACCAGAGACACATGCCTATCCTTGAAGTGCTGAGTCTGGTTTTCATGGAATTACTTTCTGCTGGGCTGTTATGCCCACATAATCTCTCAGCTGAAAGTACATCTAATCCATTCAGGATTCCACATTCTTTTCATCCATTTCATAATATCAGAGACCTTTCACCATAGTGATGATAGAGTCTTTCTCATTCAGATATTTAAAAAACTAGTCAACTAACCATCTAACTATCAGACTTGTAACTGTACTGCAAAATGTTGTATGGTAAAGCTGTGGTAAAATATTGGCATGCAATAAGAGAATTAGTGGCATGCAACTATCAAAATGTTTTATCATCACAGAATGCATACCATCCATGGTAAATGTATCAATATAGCAGACAATGAACTTTTCATGCTGTGATAAAAGTCAGCAGAAATATGGTTTACAGTTTCTTTACCAATGAAAACCACTAACATGGATTGAAGTGTTCTTTGTGTGTTTTTTAGATGCAGATGAACTATTTAAGTCATGCGACATGAATATTATATAGCATCAATTAGAAGTCACATATGTGACTTCAACCAACCAGTCATAGAGGCACTTCACCTTTTATCCTTCACACTGGTCTCTCATTCAGGAGCGTTAGGAGTGGAACATTCCATTCCACATGCAGGGTGAGAGTGGCTTTGTTTCACTTTTGAAATAAACAATACTTAAAACTTAAAAATCCCTCTAGCCAACTCAGATGATTTACAATAAGTTAATAGGGCCTCTGAGAGTGTCTCTTATGGTATAAGAGACTCCTCCCAGTGAATTTGGACTGCCAGAACTGCTCATCTTCACTTTGCAGTCCTCACCCAAAACCTCATGCTTGGAGTCTCTTATACTATAAGAATCACCCCACGAAGGCCCAATTAACTTATAAAATGAATGCATAGCTCACATATTACTAGCATGGAGCCTGATTAAACTGCTGCCAATTCAAAACTGAACTACCCAGCACAGAGATAATTCAAAACTCTCATTAGACACTCATAATAACACCAACAAGAATAAACTTTAGCACAACTCTGAGTTGCCATGGTGTTACAGCTGGAAATGCTAATGCTAACTGAATTAAAATTCTGGATAATATTCTTAACGTGTTCCACTTCATTAACTTATTCAGATGCCAGTGAACCAACAGATCAGCATTTTCCTTATTTTTGTAAAGTAGAGAGGCAGCTGCTCAAACAGATTTATTAATGCATGTTGTCAGGAGGGACTTCTCAGATCCCCTTGTAGAAATGTACTGATGGAAGAATTATGTTATCAGTGGAAATAGAAGAGACAAGATAGCTGATATTTCCATGGTCTGATCCCTAAACAAAATAGCTCACTCTTCTAAACATAATAACTTACTCTCCCAGAGAGCTTTAATCATGGACCCAATAGCTGCTAGCTGTACTCATAGGCTGTTAAATTGTTCAGTGTTTATATCTATTCTTTGGCACATGAGATTGGGATACTTTCCATTCATATTATTCACGGTACTGTATTGTGCGAATAAATGTTGTTTCCACTGAGTAAATTTACATGACAAATCTTTTACCTTAGCTTTCTTCTCCCATTTCTCTTTCTCATCACAGACGCATGCACTAGCATGCTAGAAACCTAAAAAACAATTCTAGTGGCTGTCTTTCCAGCAGTTAAACTATTTAAGCCTATTATCACCCAAGTAGTGCTCCTAAATATGGTATTCTAAATAAAGTGAATGAAGGTCCAATTTCTGATGAAGGCTTGTATACCTTGTCAAGTTGGGTAAACAGATCACTCAAACCAAGTTGTCAAGCAAATTTTTCTAGTTTGTATGTCAAGGCTCATTTTCACTTTCACTCAGTGTGCTTCATTTTATAGACTGGGGCCAGATATTCAAAGCTTTGTGTCTGGTCCAAATCCATTGTGCTGGAATAGTGCTGGATTTGTTCCAGGCTGTAATAATCAAAAGCCCTAATAGCGCCGGTGCTGTGTGATAGCACAGACACTAAAAGTTAATGTATTCAGGGGCAGCGGTTGGGGGTGGCCATGAACACCAATGCAGTGGCATATTCAAAAGTTTAGTGCTGCGCTACAGGATTTAGTGCCACCAGTAGCGCAGCACTAAATAACGCCTGCAAAAAGCATGCACATGCGGCAGTGGTACTAGTAATTCAAAGTGGAACTTCAATACACTTCAAATTACTGCTATGGAAACCCCTGGTAGTCTAGTGGTCCCCCAACCCGCCCATCATGATCCCGAGCCCGTAGATGCAGTAATGAAACAAATTCCTGGTAAGCTCGTGGTCCCTCCCTCCATCACAATCCTGAGCCCCACAGCTGCTGTAATAAAACAACTTCCCTGGTAGTCTAGTGGTCCCCCCACACCCCCACCCAGCAGTGATGATCCACGCTCCCCCCCAAACAGCCCCTGAATGGAGCCAGCAACTGGCTCAGCCCTCCTCTCACCACCACGGCTGGCTGCTGACTGAGTTATGAATGAGTGGTACTGTAATGAATGAAAGCATCATCACACAAGGACACACTCATTCATTTCAGTACTGCTGATTCGTACCTCAGTCGGTGGCTGGCCGTGGTGCTGAGATGAGGGCTGAGCTGGTCACCAGCTCTCTACAGGGCCTGTTTAGGGGAGAGTGGGGGTTGTCACTGCCGCGTGGGGGACCACTAGACTATCGGGGAATTAAGTGATTTGGGGTTGGGGATCATGTTGGGTGATGGGGGAACCACTAGGGATTTATATAAATTCTATCACAGAATGGAAGTCAGGGATTATGCTGGGGGGTGGGAGGCCACTAGACTATCAGGGATATCCAGATATATGAAACAGAATGGGAGTTGGGGATCATGCTGTGGGGCACTAGACTACCAGGGACTGCAACACACATGCATAGGAACAGAGACTTGACAGCAGAAAAGGAATCCTTGGCCCACCCAGTCTGCCCAGTTCCCTACACTATGGATATGCTGCAGATCCTAGTTAGCCTGCAGCCTACATCCTCCCCACCAGGATTGCCTTATGCATGTCCCATGAATTCTTGCATCACCCCACTGTTATTGCATCCACAACTGCTGTTGGGTGCCTATGCTGGTGTTGAGCCCAGGGGCTGTCGTCCAGGGCACATATGGACACAGGCAGTATATATATATATATATATATATATATATATATATATATATATATATATATGTATATACTGCTTGTAGTGATGCATGGGAGGTTGTATGTGTCACAAAATGCACTCAGCAGGTCAGGCCCTCTGCTCCCACAGTGCCAACCTCTGAGCGCAATAGTGTGAACAGGTAACAGACAGGGTAACCCTCCTGTCTGCTTTTGGGTCCAAATCACCTTTAGTCACAAGTTCTGGGGATTCAAACTGTGAACCTTATGCTAGCATACCCAATGTACAGACTCAGATATGTAACCTCTTCGGGATTGCAGCACAATCTTTCTGGGGGCACCAAACCAGGCTTCAAAATGAACCCTTAAAACTCAATAAGAGACCTTAGGTATATCTTACCTTTTCCCAATTTAGTGACACCATCAAGCCCTTCAAAACAGCTGTCAGACTTAACACGTATACATCACACATAAAAGAACTTGGTAGACACACTCAGGCAGTATCTTGACAAAAGATTCTTTACTAAAAGATGATGAAAATATGAAAAATGTAAACACAGAACAATATATCAAAGAGCTCACAACCACATAAAAGAACAAGGGAAAAGTACAAAACAAAAACTCCTACCACAATATATTTAGACCTTTGCCGTCTAACGTATTACCTCTGGAAGTGCGTTTTAAAGTTAGATCAGACAGCTGTGTCTCTTTAGAGTTCCAAGATGGTATGTCCACATTTTTGGACACAAGTATCAGTTTAAACTCTCTAGGCAGGATTCATGAAGCCTTTTTTTGCAAGTTTCCCTCCGCAACTGCTGCTGCGGACCGGAATCGCCCGCAGCTGCAGTGGTTCTGGCTCACAGCCACAGCAGTTGCAGAGGGAGTTATGGCTGCTTCCAGCAGCTGTAGCCCATTCCCGCAGCTGCAGCCATCTGCCTGACGACACCAACCGTAGGCAGCCGTAGATCATGGAGTCGGTCGTAATCCAGCTCCACCTTTGTGAATACCAGCCACTGCGGGTAACCTGCGTATCTGCAAGTCGCAACCGACTTGCACCGCAGTTTACCCGCAGCTGCAGGTATTCCTCAGAGTTTTATGAATCCTGACCTCTGTCTCCACACCCCTTCTGTGAGTCATCTAGCTCCTCCTTTTAGAATATAAAATTACAAAAAAATGATTTCCTATCAGGAGGTATTTTAAATAAGGTGCCATCGGAAGAAAAAATACATTTCCTATATATAACTCCTTAATTACACATGTTTCCTTTGAAATTAGCAATCCCACACTGGCACCAATGTGTTAAAAAACAACAGGAATCAGCCTAATGATATCCTGTTTCTGAAGTCAGAAAGTCACATTTGATTTCCGCTTCAAAAAGCCCGGGCATGTCATAAACAGGTAATAAAATGCCATTCTGAAGAAAGTCAGTTAATTAAATGGTTCCTGGTCAGTTTATATATCCTGTAGCTTCACTGAAACATGTGGGGGAGGGCACCCGTGGAAGCACAGGCTGTCTTACGTGAGACAATCACATACAATATTTTTATATTACAAATATCATACAATAATCATAACCAGCTGGCCAAGCATCTCACTCCTCCCCACCTAGACTAAATTTGGGGGCTCTACCCCCTGCATGGGATGAGCACCACAAGTCAGTTCATTCCTCATATAGACCTGACAAGCCATCTGTGTTCTGATTGGTCATTCCAGCCCTATGTCAGATCGTCATGTCATACCCTTGCAAGGCAAGACTCCATCTTTTTAATTTTTTATTTAGTTGTTTTAACCAGGTATAGCACACTAAGCTGAAAGTTTTTTTACAGGAGCAACCTGGGAGCACAAGTTAGGTTAAGTGACTTGCTCAGGGTCACACAGTATGCAAGTGGAAGCTGTGAGATTCAAACCCATGCCTGGTCTGCTGGATGTTACCAGATTTGCAGCTCAGAGCCTTAGGCCACTGCGCTATACTGCCTCTCTGCCTGCAGCTTGTCTTTCCCGACCGGGATAAGGGCCATGTCTTCCTGACCCACTGTGTACGAGCGAGCTTTGGCTCTGCAGTCATACCTATACTGCCTATCTTAATAGTCTACCATTAGTTTTTTCCATTTGTGTCAGCCAAATCAGGAGGTTGTGATCAGTTTGTACCTCAAAATGCTGCCTATATAAGTATGGCTCTAACTTCTTTAGGGCCCACACTATGGCAAGACACTCTTTTTCCACAGTAGAGTAAGCCTGCTCCCTGGGAAGTCACTTTTTACTCAGATGCATTACAGGATGATCTTTCCCTTGGTTGGATGTCTGACTCAGTACTGCCCCAATACCCACATCTGAGGTGTCAGTATGGACTATAAAGGGTCTGCTATAGTCAGGACTTGTCAATACAGGAGCATTGCACAGTGCCTCCTTCAGTCTAGTAAAGGCTTTTTCACAGGCTGGTTCCCAGGTAATTTTCTTAGGCATCTTTTTCTTTACCAAGTCAGATAGAGGAGCAGCCACGCACTGTTATTGAGTACAAATTTCCTATAGTACCCTTCTGTCACGAGAAAACTGCTGACCTGCTTCTGCAATTCTGGTCGGGCCATGCCTGGATCACCTCTATTTTTATTTGGTTGGGGCAGAGCTGTCCCGGCCTACTACATGCCTGAGGTATGCCACTTCAGCCATGGCCACCTGGCACTTCTCAGCTTTGACAGTGAGCTCAGCCTCCATATCCTGCCCAGCACTTCCCTAAGGTGGTACAGGTGTTCCTCCCAGCTGGCACTAAAGATGGCAATGTCATGCAGGTATGCCACAGTGTACTCCTCAGCACCATTTAACACCCGGTTCACCAACCTTTGGAAAGTGGCCGGGATGTTCTGCATTCCAAAAGGCATTACTTTAAATTCAAATAAGCCTATCAGAGTGATGAAGGCTGACCTCTCCCTAGCTCTGTCAGTTAATTCTACCTGCCAATACCCCTTTGTCAGGTCAATAGTCATAAGGGAGGTTGCCCCTCCCAACTTGTCCAGGAGTTCATCCGTCTGGGGAATCAGGTGGGCATCTGACTTTGTGACTGCATTCAGTCCATGATAGTCCACACAAAAATGAGTAGAGCCATCTGGCCTGGTCACAAGGACTACGGCTGAGGCCCAGGGGCTGTGGGATCTTTGGATTACCCCTAAATCCAGCATTTCTCCACCTCCCTCCTAATGTCCGTTTGGACAGCCTCTGACACCCGATATGCTGTCCACCATATGGGTGACTGTGTCCCTATCTTCACATCATGCGTTGCTAAGGGGGTTAGTCCAGGCTTGGCGCTAAACAGTGGGGCAAAGTCTGCTAAAACCTCCCTTACTTCCTGGATCTTGTCCGGGGCCAGCTGGGGTGACAATTTAACTGCCTCCACAGAAGCCTCTCACTTGCTTTCTTCTACCAAGTCCAGAAGGGGGTCTCCTTCATCCTTCCCCTCCCCAGGATTACATACTGCAAACACCATGTTAGCGCTATTAGCATATGGCTTCATCATGTTGACATGGTACATTCTTTCTGTATGTCTTCTGTCAGGTAACTCTATGATATAGTTCATGTAATTTATCTTTCTAACTATTTTGTTCGGTCCTGTCCACTCAGCCTGCAGCTTGTCTTTCCGCACCGGGATAAGGGCCATGTCTTCCTGACCCACTGTGTATGAGCGAGCTTTGGCTCTGCAGTTGTACCACACTTTTTGTTTCTCTTGTGCAGCTGCCAGATTGCTCTGGGCTGTTCCCATAAGCTCCTTCAGCCTTTCCCTAAACCTAAAGACATAATCCATTATGGGAGTTCCCTGGGTGGCGTGCTTGCCGTCTTAGTCCTCCTGGATCAAGCCTAGGGGCCCACGTACCCGGCATCCAGATAAGAGCTCGAAGGGGGAAAATACTGTCGACTCTTGGGACACTTCCCTGTATGCAAACAACAGGTGGGGAAGGTATTTCTCCCAGTCACTTCCATGCTGATCCACAAATGCTTGGAGCATTGACTTCAGGGTACCATTAAATCTTTCCACAAGCCCTTTGGCTTGCGGGTGATACAGTGTCATGCACCTAGGCACCACCCCACACTTCTCCCACAAACATTTCATCAGGTCCAACATGAAGGAACCCCCTCAATCAGTGATAACCTCTTGCTGAAACTCAACATGGGAGAAAATCCCAAGTAAGGCATCTGCCACTTTGTCTGCCTCAGTGAGGATAGGGTGACTGCCTCTGGATACCGGGTGGTATAATCCACCACAGTCAGAATAAACCTCTTTCCGGAGGAGTGGGGGGTATTTAAAGGCCCCACAATATCCATTCCCACCCACTGGAATGCCTCCTCCACTACGGGCAATGGAATTGGGGTGGCTTGGGCTTTCTTACCTGCCTTCCCAATTTCTTGTCACTGGTGTCAAGACCTGCAATACTCCTTCACCTGCTAGGTGAAGTTGGGCCAATAGCAATTCTGGGTCAATCACTGCATAATGCACGTGATTCCCAGATGACCAGACAAGGGAATATTGTGTGCAGTCTTGAGCAACTGCTCATGGTACCCCTGGGGAAGACAAGCTGCCTATCAACCCTCCCTCTGTCTTCACAGCCTGAGTATACATAAGTCCATTTTCCCAATAAACATTATGTTTTCTGTCACCTCCCTGTGCTCTGTCAGAGTCTGCCCCAAACCCTCAGCTTCTCTAGACTAGGGTCACTTTTCAGGAGCGCAAACTCCTTACAATTCCCAAGGCATGGGACAGGTCCACTTCAGTCTCTAAATGAAGGGTCCCTATCACTAGCATTAGGGCACTCAGGATCACTGTCATCCCTAACCCTCTGACAATGGGATCCCTCCTTCTTCTGAGTAACCATCCGTAGCTGTGTGGTTAACCACTACTGGGGAAATTTCCTCCTTTTCATTAGTCGCCATATCAGGAGACACAGGCTAGGGAACCAGCCTCCCAGTGGTTTCTATAATGGCTTCTATGAGTCCGGAGAACTCAATTTTCCCTTAACGCTGGCTATGGGTAACTGCACACACCATTCCCTGTTTGAGATTGTTGCCAAGGATGATGTCAACTGCTAAAGTTTTGGCTACAGCCACCTGTTGCGCAGTTCCCCCAGTTCCACCCTAGTCTAAGAGAACACTAGTGAGTGGCAATGTTTTATCCTCACCAGTGAGCCCTTGTACAGTTACAAATTTATTGGGTATAAGCTGACCAGGCTCTACCAGACCCCCTTTTACCAGCATCAGGGATGCCCCTGAGTCCCTTAACCCTTGTGTCTGTACACCATTCACTGTGACCGGGTGCATGTGTTCCCTCATGTTCACAGGCATGCTTCCAGGGACACACAAATAACCCACTTCTTTCCTAGCCCCATTTTGTGTATTGCTCATCCTTTTGGGACACTGTCTGGCAATATGCCCAGTTTCTTTGCAAACCCAACATTTGTTTCTTTTCTCAGAAAATATTTTCTTTGAAGCCTGGGACTAACTGGTTTTGGTGAAGGTGGTGAGGGTTTTAGCTGCCCTGAAGGTGCACTTTTCCCTTTCTGTGCTTCCATGCCTGCCCCATTCACTCTCAGAGCAGGTCTGCTCTTGGCATAGCGGTCCGAGAGTTCAGCAGCCTCTTGCACTGTTTTGGGATCTCGGTCCTCCAGCCAGGTTTTCAGCTTTGCTGGGCATGCCCAAAAACTGTTCTAACAATATAGCATTTTCAATTTTATCTACAGAGTTTGCTTCAATTCCTTCCACCAATGTTTTAAACACTGCTGTTTTTGTGGCTGGCTCCTCATAGCTCATGTCAGGGCTTCTCCTGAGCTTATGGAATTTAGCTCTGTATGCTTCTCGGTTAAATCAAACTTTTTAAAAGTGCAGCTTTAAGTTTGTTGTAATCATTACTGTCCTCATTGTCCATTTGACCCAATGTATCCCGAGTTTTCCCAGTAAGTAGCAGGGATAGCTGGAAGCTCCAGGACCCTCTAGGAATTTTTGCCTGAATACAAACTTTTTCAAAGGAATTTAACAAGGCATCCATATCCTCCCCTCTTTAAGTTCGGCTATCAATTTGGAATTTAATTTGTAACCCAGTTATGTAGTTCCAGTTAAACCCAAGCCACTTACCTGCTCTGGTGCTGGTGGTTGGAGTCATAGCTTCTCCGGTCATGTGGCCTCCTGGCTCATGCTCTTCATGGTCGCTCTCTCGCTGTTCACGTTCAGCTACCCACTGTTCTCACTCCCTCTTCTCCTCTGTGGCTCACTTCTCTCACTCAGCCTCTCTCTGTTCTCATTCCCTCTTCTCCTCTGCAGCTTATTTCTCTCACTCCGCTTTTCGCCATTCTCACTCTGCCTCCCTCTGGAACTCCAGCTTCATTCTGCGCAACTCAATCTGCAGCCTGATTGCGTCTGGCTCCAGAATGCTGGTGACTTTCCCCTGCTGCTGTGGCCCCATGGCTTGCACTGGCCCTGCTATCCTCCTCACTGGATCCGGACACTGCACTGGCCGATGGCCCCTCCACGCCCAAGGTTTGGTCCTTTACAGTCACAGTTTGTGACTCGATGCTCGGGGCATCTGCTGCCATCAGGTCATCTATGAGGTTCTACTTGTTGGCTTTCCCCTCATACTGGACTCCTCTGTCCTGGCACAACTGCCTCAAGTAGTCTGCAGTGTACCCGCTGTAGATGGAAGCCATCTTCTTCCCTAACTATGGCTACTCTAACTTGCACTTTACAAAAAAAAAAAAAAACAGGCAGGAACTTTGACTGTAAGCAAAATGATATAGTTCTGTTTCTTTTTAAAAATAAATTACTGCCTTATTTTGCAAGTGAGTAGTACAGTATGAAGCTGACACACTGAACTGTTGAAGCTTGTGTTACCAAATTTTTTCGCACTGCTGCCAACCAAATCTGTCACAAATGCACTCAGCAGGTTAGGCCCTCTGCTCCCACAGTGCCAACCTCAGAGCACAATAGTGTGAACAGGTAACAGACAGGGTAACCCTCCTGTCTGCTTTTGAGTCCGAATCACCATTAGTCTCAAGTTCTGGGGATTCAATCTCTGAACCCGTGCTAACATACCCAATGTACAGGTTCAGATATCGTATCTCTTCAGGGATTGCAGTACACTTCACCAGGGCACCAAGCCAGGCTCCAGAATGAACCCTTAAAACTCTGTAAGTGACCTTAGGCATATTCTTACCTTTTCCCAGTTTAGTAACACCATCAAGCCCTTCATAACTGCCATCAGACTTAACCACATATACATCACATGCAAAAAGAACTTGGTAGACACACTCAGGCAGTATCTTGACAAAAGATTCTTTACTAAAGGATGATAAAAATATGAAAAATGTAAACACAGAACAATATATCAAAGAGCTCACAACCACATAAAAGAACAAGGAAAAGTACAAACAAAACTCCTACCACAATACATTTAGACCTTGCTGTCTAAGGTATTACCTCTGAAAGTGCGCTTTTAAAGTTAGATCGAGGAGCTGTGTTTCTTAGAGTCCCAAGATGGTATATCCACATTTTCAGACACAAGTATCAGTTTAAACTCTGTCTCCACCCCTTCAGTGAGTCATCTAACTCCTCCTTTTAGAATATAAAATTACAAAAAAGATTTCCTATCAGGAGGATTTTAAATAAGGTGCCAGCAGAAGAAAAAAGGCATTTCCTATATATAACTCCTTAATTACACATGTTCCTTTGAATTAGCAATCCCACACTGGCACCAATGTGTTAAAAACAACAGGAATCAGCCTAATGATGTCTTGTTTCTGAAGTCACAAAGTCACTTTTGATTTCGCTTGAAAAGCCTAGGCATGTCATAAAAGGTAATACAATGCCATTCTGAAGGAAGTCAGTTAATTAAATGGTTTCTGATCAGTTTACATATCCTGTAGCTTCACTGAAACCTGGGGGACACCATGGAAACACAGGCTATCTTATGTGAGACAATCACATACTATATTTTATGTTAAAAATATCATACAATGATCATAACCAGCTGGCCAGCATCAAAGTATGCACTGCTTGTGCCTGCCTATACCCATATCCTGTAACATCCAGCCTGTACTTCCATTCTGACCAAAAGGTGGAGCTGTGGGATCCATGCAGTAGAACTGCACAAACTACATGGACCTGTATGCTAAGCAGCACATAATGAGATGCAAATGTGACTGTTTGCCCACGGATCACCTAACGAGGCTCATTTGCATATGTGCTTTGAATATAGCAAATATTTGCCCCGGGCTAACCTGTTTGCACCAGGCCAATGTCTTAGCACTATGCAATCGGCTTAGCCCCAGGCAAACCTCACATTAGTATAGCACAGTTCTGCAGTGTGTGGCCTGCTTTGTTTTTTGCAGTTGGTGTGAAGTACCTCTTTGCAGACACACACATTGTCCTCCACCTGCGGCTCCAACTTGCTCCACTTCTGTGTCCATTGGGCTGCTGTTGCATTTTGCACTTCCCTGTTGCTATATTCAGAGCTGTGTTATTTCCCGGGCTATTTTAGCACTGCACTCTCAGCTCAATTTGCCCGGCTTCCTAGCACACTATATTCAGCAGGTTTAGCACCATTGCTATTCCTTTTGAACACGTGGGCTATTTGTTCCAGGCTAAATTTAGCAAGCCAGGCAGTACTAATTTACCCCTGTATAAAGGTTTGAATATCTGGTCCTTGGTGTAAAATTGTACAGATTTTCAAGTAACTTTCTCATTAACAATGCTTTTATGCTTGAGTCACAATTGGCTAGTAAAGAGGTGTGTGTGTGTGTGTGTGTTTGTTTGTTTTGAATATGATGCCAGGAACATGATAAATCTATAAACTGCAGATCGTTTCACCTGAGCTCATTAGTGAAGTATCTTCATTGAGGATATTACCTCCACTTAACCACACCTTTGGAACTGTAAGCCATTGCAGTCAGGACCCCTCAGAAACATTTGCTAGCTGTGGGACACCCACAATGACCTGAAACATCAGCACCTATACAATTAGTGGTGGTGCCATTGCTCATCAGTTCTTTCTCCCACCATCCACCGCTTGTCAGACCTGTAGAGAAACAACACTGCCATTTCCTTAGATTTTATTATTTTCTAAACATTAACTTTTTGACATTGTCTTTTTGTGCCACCATCGAAAGAACCTTTAGTTAGGTTTTGTACCTGTGGTTACAAGGTTCTAAAGGATTACACTCACACAGTTTGTATTTGCTCTTTGGGCCTGTCCCACAAAATCAGAGCATGCAAGATCTGACAGGGGTTAAACCAGGCCACAAGGAGAAGCTGAAGGAAGACTCTAGAACTTTCATCAATATCAATGGAAATTGCCACCAAGGCCACAGGCTCCAAGCCAGCTTCTCCCTCTCATTTGACCACCTCTGGGAAGGATACACCAGTGTTCAGCAATGCTGTTGCTGACTCAGTCTTCAAGGACCAAGTACAAAGACAAAGATAAGTCATCGAAGTCCATTTCTTTCAGCCATTACCTACAGCATAAAGACAAAGCTTATGCTTCCCAAGTAAGGTGAAGGTCTTCACTGAAAGAGGGTAAGTCCTCATTGTCATCTACTATGCTGCTGACAACTGCTGCCCCCATGATACCAAGGTCAGGGTCTTGCTTTGACACTCAATACCTACTATGGATGCTGTGCCTCCTACGTCATCAGGTTCTACCCCTTTGATGTCATCCTGGGTCCTTTACAGGGTACCATCGACTCCCAGGTTGTGCTTGTGTCATTCTCTGAACTATTTTGCCAATTCTTACCTTTGTTCCCACTGAAATAGTGGCTATCCCATTGATGGAGCCTCCCCCATCAGCACAATCATCACTGACGGGACCCAGAAGAACACCTATTATTACTTCATCGCAGTCACTGCCTCTGTCACTGGCTCCAACTGTTACTCCTGTTGTCATTCCAAATGATGGTAAAGAGGAGTATAATCCCCACCTCCTTAATATAGAGGAGGATTTGGAAGATGAAGAAAGGGAACATGAACCCTATGAGGGGGTTTTGCCTTTCAACCCTACCATCTTCTCATGCAGTGAGGATGCTGTGGTGTGCATCTCATGTCTTCCTCTTTTCAAGGTTTGCTCAGACAAATCTGGAATGTCATGGTATTTGAAGCAGAGGAGGAAAACTCCACTAAGAGAAATTTAATGGAACTTTTGGAGGTTCCTATTGCACCCTCCATTGTTACTCCTTCTTTGTATGCTGCTTTAAAGGATGCTGTATTTGTTGCTTGGCATAGACCTAATACCTTGCCTGCCGTGTCTAGGAAGGCTGATATGCAGTACCCTGCTCCATCTGCCAAGCCTTATTTTTCTTCCCAGCCTGAAACAGAATCTGTAGTTACCATGACTGCTTATGATCACTCTAGGACTCCTAAACATGTGAGCACTTTGCCTCCTAACAAAGAATCAAAGAGGCTGGATGTAATGGGCAAAATAACGTATGCCTCTGCATCTTTAGGACTCAGAATTGCAAACTTCCAGGCCTATATGATTAAATATCAGACTAGCCTGTGAGAATCTGCTACAGCTGCACAAATATGCTACAGTGGCAACAGCCAGGATGCAGCACAGTAATGTTGCAGCATATCACAGAGTGCTGCAGTATACTGTAGGAAATAGTGTAGTTCAATGGCAGGTAAGTCCTTTTGTCATGCAGTATTTTGTGACCTGTCGGTTACTGCAAGTTACTGCTTTGCATCATGGCTGGCTCCACTATACAGTATGTCTACTATTTAAGCTCTGCCTGATAGTCCTCTCAAGGCTGACTTGCTTAAAGCTGCTTTGACTGGTGTAGATACGGTAAGCATCTGTTACACTATACATATGATGATTCCAATGCTTCTGCCAGGCTGCTGCTTCTGGCATCTTTCTTTGAAGATATTCCTGGCTGTGTGAGGCTGGGTTTGCCACTGATGTACAGCAGGCTGTGTGGAATGGTTCCACCATGCCGCAGTGACATAAATTGCATCAGACAGCATTACAGCAATGGCACAATGGTGACAGTCAGCATTGTGCCATCTGGGAAAGCAAGTGTTTTTTGCGGGGGGCTTTGACCCCCATACCCCCCATGCAGGGGGCTCTGCCCACCACGCACCCACATACTGGACATAACTAACTCCGAGTCTGAGTTGATTCAGGGAGGGGGCAATATCCCTGGAGACAGAAGTGCTGGGAATATGGGGAACCTTTGCAGCAAACTGATGATTTTTTCACTGTAATGGTCTTCCTGGTTTTCCCATCGCCATTTGAACATACCATGCTGAATGACCCTTTTAGAGACTCCAGACTGTCTAGGAGTGATGTTTAAAATGCTCTGCATGAGCTTCACACCTCCAGAATGACTTTAAGGTCACGCAAATCTCTGACATCTCCGCACACCAAGGGGGCACGGGAGGGGCTCATTTCGCAAGCATGCTGCCTGAGGTGGCTTTACCATCCACCAGCAGCCCTGTGCCCATGGTAGAGGTCCCCTCTCAGGTCCCCTTCCCCTGGTGCCCATGTAAACACACCCAAAGGTAATGGTCAAGGCAGTGCACTTGCACTCCCAGCACATTCTGAGTCCACACCTCCTCCACCTCCACTGCTGCTCCAGGGGTGCAGGTGCTGAGGAAGGATCGCCTTCATTTTCAAAAGTGTGGGAGCTAATGATGGACAAGTGGGTCCTAGAAATAGTGGAAAAGGACATGCTCTGGAGTTACTGTCTACCACTACATTGCATCCTTTGCCTCCTTGTCATTATCCTCCAGGCCACTTGTCCCTTCTGCTAGAAGAGTTTCAGTCACTTATACACAATGGGCTATCAAGCCCATTCCTCCCCAAGAAAGAAACAAAAGGATCTGTTTCAGGTACTTTCTGGTTTTCAGGGTGGT
Organism: Neoceratodus forsteri; assembly: GCA_016271365.2. Classification (NCBI taxonomy): domain Eukaryota; kingdom Metazoa; phylum Chordata; order Ceratodontiformes; family Ceratodontidae; genus Neoceratodus; species Neoceratodus forsteri. The sequence goes on from CM057456.1 coordinate 860,929,372, forward strand.
CAGGAGATCTGCGCCTGTACTAAATCTGAGAGACATAAACCTGTTCATCAAATACAAAAAAGTTCAGAATGTTATCTTTTCAGGCTCTCATCCCCCTGCTACAAGAACAGGATTGGCTCTGTGCCCTGGACATGAAGGATACATACCTTCATACCAAGATTCGTAAATGCCTCAGGCAGTACCTCCACTTTGTGCTGGAGGGCAGCCATTATCAGTTCTGTGTCTTGCCCTTTGGCTTATCTTCAGCTTTGTGGGTATTTACCAAATGCTTAGTGGTATTGGCAGTGGCCCTTTAGAGGGAAGGGCTTTATGTCTTCCCGCATCTGGCTGACTGGCTCCTGAAGACTCCGTTCTGGGAAGTGATTCTGTCCACATTGTCCAGAATGAGAAAACTGTTTGAGGAACTGGGTGTCACAGTGAATGCACCAAAATCTTTACTCATTCCTTTTCAGTGCCTCCAATTTATTGGTGCAGTGCTGGATTCAGTAGTGGGTAAAGCCCTCCTGCCTGCAGATAGGGTGGAGGCCCTTGTTGAGGACCAGCTGATACACAGGAGCCATGTGTCAGCTTGGATGATGTTGCGTCTTCTTGGACTGATGGCTGTAGCCATCATTATTGTTCCCTTTGCCCACCTCCACATCTGCATACAACATTTGACTCTTTGGATACAATGGGAACAGCTAATAGACAAAGTGGAATGAATGATCCTAATCATGTCTCCTCTCCACCATGCTCTACTATGGTGGCTGGACCACTGGAACCTGTTACAGAGTGTTCCATTCTTTTCCTCATCTCTTGTGCAGATCTTCATAATGGATGCCTCAGGAACTGGCTGGGGTGCCTATCTTGGATACTTTCAGACCCAGGATCTCAGACCAATCTAGAGTCCGATCTCCCAATCCATATTCTCAAGATGTGGGCTGTTCTGCTTGGTCTCAGGTTTTAAAAGCATCTCAGCCTGGGTTCCTGCTAACTCAAACAGACAATATCAGTGTTATGTTCTGCATAGACAAGTAAGGTGGGCACTCACTGTTATCCCTTGTGCAGAGAAGTGAGAGTGTGGTACTGGGCATATTGCAGGGTAAACTGCACGTGTCCCCCAATTTGCATGCCAGTTCCACCTTGGTACCCTAATTTAATTCTTTAAGAAATTGACTTTGACTCCATTTGAGCCTGCTGCAACCTGTGAAATGCATTCCTTTTCATAAGCATCATAAGTCAGTTACTAGACGATAGCTTTTGCCAAGAAGTCTCACTGTCTAATTATAACAATTATGTTCCAGTGTCCCTAAAAGGGCATCTAACTTGTTTTTAAAGGATATTATTGTATTACTGTTTACTACATCTGATGGGAGTCTATTCCACCAAGTCACTTCCCTCTGATTGATCCAGGACTCCCTCCTATTGGATCTATACAGCTGACCCTTTATATAGATACATAGACACTGTCGGCAGATAAGGGCCTATGGCCCACCCAGTCTGCCCATTTGAGCTTGTAAGTTCCCTTTATGTTTTTCTAGAAGTCTGTTGCCCCTTAACCTTGACCTCCAGAATTCCCTTATGTCTATCCCATGTATTCTTAAATCATGTGATTGTTTCAGCCCCCACCACTTCCTCTGGCAGGGTGTTCCACTTGTCCACCACCCTTTCTGTGAAGACATTCTTCCTCACATTTCCTCTGAATCATCCTCCCTCCCTCCAACTTCATCCCATGCCCTCTTGTCCTGGAACATCTTTTTTGCTGGAAAATAGTATATTCCTGCACCCTGTTCCTCCCTGTAAGGTACTAGTATGCTTCTATCATATCCCCCCCCCCAGAGTACATATTCAAGTCCTTCAGGCTGTCCTCATAGGACTTGTGATGCAATCCCTGTACCATCTTTGTTGCCCTCCTCTGAACCTTCTGTACCCTGTCTATGTCCTTACGTAGGTATGGTCTCCAGAACTGTACACTGTACTCCAGGTGGGGCCTCACTAGTGTCTTGTATAGCGGAATTATGACCTCCCTTTTCCTGCTGGTGATGCCCCTGCCTATACACCCCAGCATCCTATTTGCTTTACCTGCTGCCTTGTCACACTGTTTCCCTATCTTGAGGCCATCAGAGATAATAATCCCAAAGTCCCTTTCCTGCTTGGTGCATACTATATTCTCACCCCCCAAATGATATGTTGTTCCAGGGTTCTTGTGCCCCATATGCATTATCTTGCACTTCTTTGCATTGAATTTCAACTGTCAAACCCTTGACCATTCTTCAAGCTTCTGCAGGTCCCTCCTTATTCTGTCTACACCCTCTGGTGTGTCCACTCTGTTACAGAGCTTCGTGTCATCAGCGAACAGGGAAATTCTGCCTTCTAGGTCCTACGCAATGTCACTGATGAAGATGTTGAATAGGACCAGTCCAGCACTGATCCCTGTGGTACCCTACTGGTCACTCTTCCCTCTCATGGAGTGACAGCCTTTACCACCACCCTCTGTATCGTGCCACCCAGCCAGTTACCCACCCACCGCACTACTGTCCTGCCCACTCCTTAATTCCTCAGTTTTTTAATAGCCTTCATGTGGCACAGTGTCAAAGGCTTGCTGAAATCCAGATAGGCCACATCCACTGCCCTCCCTGATCCACCTCCCTTGTCACCCAGTCGAAAAATTAAATGAGGTTGATCTGGCACCTCCCCTGGTGAAACCATGCTGCCTTGGGTTCTGTAGTCCTTTGGCAACCAGATGTTCCACAATCTCTCCTTCAGTAGTGCTTCCATGATCTTCTCCACTACTGAGGTCAGGCTGATTGGTCTGTAGTTCCTGCTTCCTCTTTGTTCCGCTTTTGTATAAGGGGACTACAACTGCTATCCTCCAGTCTTTGGGTACCTCCCTGTTTCTAGTGATCAGCTAAACAGGATTGGTACTCATGTGTTCTGATATTCGTGTTTGTGGTTCTCCTCTCCAAACCACACATTCCCAAATCCCTATTCCAGAAGGCAGAGTAAACCAAACAAGGGTCCTCCTGAGCAGCAGGTACTCAATGAGTACAGACCCAGTTCTCTCAGTCTGTCCCCATAGGAAAGGATTTTGGGATCAAAAATCCTTTAGTTGCTCTCCTCTGCACCCTTTCCAGGTTTCCTATATCTGTTTTATGATATGGGCACCAAAACTCGCCCCATACTCCATGAGTGGCCTCACCAAGAACCATACAGAGGCAGTAGCACTGTTCTGTCCCCACTTCTGGTATAATGTAAAATAGTGTAACATCCTATTAGCATCATTTATCACTTTGTTAGTTTGCTGTCCAAAGTAAAATCATTTGTAACTAGGTTACCTAGGTCTTTCTCACATTCTCCCATTTCCAGTTTTTGTCCACACAGATTATATCTTGACTGGATGTTATCATGTCCAAAGCACATAACACTGCACTTTGCAAGATTAAACCTCATTTATTTTGTGTGCAGCTGCCCAGAGACCTAGTGTGTCCAATTCAGTTTGCAGGGTTTGTGCATCTACCTCTGTTTTTACTATGGGCCCCTACCTTACAATCATCAGCAAATTTAGGCATCCATACTTTGTTTGAGGTTTTAAGGGAGGACACAAATATATTAAAGATTGGACCCAGAACCAAGCCATGAGGGACCCCACTGGTTACCTTGCCCCCCCCAGTCTGAATGGTACCCTCTAATGCTCACTCTCTGCCTCCTGTTTATGAGCCATGCCTCTACCCATTGAATTATCTGATGGTCCACACCTGTATCCTGGAGACTATTGATAAGTACTTCATGGGGCAGTAGGTCAAAGCCTTGAAGAAGTCAAGATATGCCACATCAACTGGCAATCTATCCTCCAAGGCTGTACTCACTATTCCAAAGAAACTCAGTAAGTTTTTTTGGCATGACCTCCCTGGTGTAAACCCATGCTGGTGATATCAGACTTGACCTTTATCTGTACATGATTTTTTTAAGTTTTCCTTAATATAACCCTCCATTATTTTGCCTAGAATGCATGTCAGGCTTATAGGCCTATAATTGCTCACATCAGATTTTGTCCCACTTTTATGAATGGGTGTAACTGTTGCCGCAGTCCAGTCCTCTGGGATCTCCCCATATCTCAGGGGTCTGTTGAACAGAACACTCACCAGGCCACTCAGTTCTTTCGCCAACTCTTTTATAAGGCATGGGTGGAAAACACTGTTTTTGGTTGCCATGACTTCTGGTTGTAGCATCACCAAGCTTCAGACTGTGATGTATGAGCCTCCTTATTTGATTTTCCACAAGGACAGGGTGCTTTGCAGACCAGTCTTTGTTTTCTGCCAAGAGTGGGCTCTGATTTTACATTGAATCAGGCCATACACCTTTCTGTGCATTATCCAGAGCATACTAACAAGGGTGGGACATTGCACCATACACTTGATGTACATAGAACACTATGTTTTGTACCTTGACTGCACTAAGGACTGAAGAAAGTTCTCTCAGCTTTTTGTTTTGTTTGCCCAGGGAAAGAGGGGGCCCCTGTGACTAAAGAATGCATGTCCAAATGGCTAGCTAATGGTATTGTTTTTTGTTATAGGAAGTACAGTAAGGAACTTCCTGGTACTGCCTGTGGCCACTGTACGCGTGGTATGGCCACTTCTGTTGCTTGCTTTCAGAGTGTTTCTGTTACTGACATATGTGCTGCTGCTACGATGGAGCACTGTGCATACTTTCACTAAGCACTACAGTCTAGACATCATCTGTCATAGACATGATGGCTTTGATCTTGTGATACTGCAAAGCCTTCTCTCATGATGCTATATCAGACTTTCCCATCCTCCCTGGGTACCTTGTATATTGCTTGGAAATCTTTCCAAAGGTGTGGCATGATAGAGGAGATATCCTCGATGAGGATAGAATAATTACTCACAGTAGCAGTAGCTCTTCAAGAGAACCTTCTCAACCAGGTCACAGAGCACCCTCCCTCCTTCCATAGCTGGAAGGTTTGTGCACTACCTTGTTTGGATGTGCCCATAAGTGCCTAATGTATACTTTGTTTCCAGTGTCTGCATCTCCTTGTGTGCCTGGTACTGGTTTTGATCTCCTGGTTCCTCATGGTAAGAGGTCCTCCGGCGTACCTCTGGCAGAGAACTGAGGAGCAACAGAGCCACCATGTTTATATAGGCACCAACATTGCACATCATCATGGGTGGACCCAGCTATTAAAAGTTTCTGAATGATCCTGATGTTGACAGCTTACAGTTCCAAAAGTATGGCCCAGTAGAGGAGATTCTCTTGAAGATCTACTATTACAGTAAGTAACTGTTCTTTATGGAACACTGGCTAGATAGTCATGTGAGAAGTTTTAAGCTATGCGGGTGAAAGGGGTAAGTGTAGAAGAACAGCCATGTCCCATCCAGGTAATGTTGGTGTAAACAAATAAACTGTAATGGGGCAAAAAGTGAGGGAGAAACAGTACTTAGCTGTACAATGGTGAACATGAGGTATAGCAAGTTGGATTAGCTGAAGGGTAAACTTTATATGAGCATCTACAATGTAGTGGTACTCAGAATGTTGGCAGAATGAGGAATGTACTATAATGCAAGGTAGAAAGCACACTCTCTTCTGGAGGGACAGAGGCTCAGAGCAGTGGTTGTGTTGCTTTATATGCCAAGGCAAGGATTGAAGAAAGTGAAAAGAGAGAATAAGGAGGGGTAAGAGCTTTTCAGAAAGCCTGTTGCTGGAATTAGAACCAATAGGAGGTAAAAAATAGGAGTATGTTAGACTACCAGGTAGCTCTGCAAAGTATGACTTGGAATTGGGACATAAGGTTAAAAGAACAACAACAATGGATTCCTGGGTTCTCATGAAGGGTTCTGACCAGCCTTACACTGAGGGACTTTAAACAAATGGGAATGAAATGTTCTGCAGCACTCCGCATACCAAGACAAACCAGAGCAGAATATGGTTATGAAGCTAAGCTTTTTTTTACTTGCCAATGTACTTTGTGCAGATAGTGCAAACATCATACAGGGAATATATCTCTCAAGTGAACTGCCTCATGAAGGTCTCTCAGTTCAAATAGGTAACGGTGAAGTTCCTGCTTAGGTACAAATTAACTAAGTCCAAGGTGTATTAGGATTTAAATACCCAAAAAGCAGGACTCCAACTAGTCACACTAGCCCTGGTACTTCACTCCACTAGATCTTCCTCAGGGGGCATGGCTAATGCAATGGCAGTATGTTGGCTCTTTTATACTCATCACTAATGGTGTCATAGTGACATCACTAATCCAGTGTGAAAGTGCATTTTGGTTGGGTGCCCACATTAAGGTGGACATCGGTATAACTTCAGGATATCAAACCACACAATCTTGACACCTGGGAGTCTGACACCAACATCTCGACACTCTGAATCCCTACTGTCAAGAGTTACTCCCATCTGTCAAGAATTGCCTGCAGTGGAGTTAACAATCGATAGTAAGGGGTGCAGGGCAACGCTCCCTGAAACATAGTGAAAACCTCTGCAGTGGGCAATTCTCAACAGTTAGGATTCCAAGTGTTGAGATGTTAATATCGAGCTCCTGTTTGTTGAGCTAGTGGTGTTCGACATTCAGTAGTTAAAATGGACATCTATTGTTATAACATGGCAAACAAATTGTAGCAAAAATAGGAACATTATAAGATACAGAGACTATATCCATCCTACCACCCATCAGCACATAATCCACAATCATCCCTCTTTTGGACTATGGGGGGGCTTCATTTTAAAGGCACAAACAAAACTACACTGGGCAAACTCAACATAATACACAGTAGATTTGTTCACCTGATACTGACTGTCCCACATGACAAGTAACTTACTTATTATACAGCAGCCTAGGTTGGCTCAGGTTGCAAGATTTCATGTCACTGCATTTATCACATTTCAGGGCAGTTAGGGAAGAGCGTAGATCTGAAGCCAGTTTTGAATACCTGCCCCCATGATGAAGACCTTGATTGGGCTTCAATGTTTTTTTTATATAGTGGTCTGGGATAAGTCACCAGTTAATCTGAGAATTTCTGACCATTCTCCCTCATTTAAACTACTGTCGAGTTGGTTTTGTGCAAAGCCACCTTACCTCAGCTGTGTGGCATAAGTGTAGAATTGGCCCATAAATTCTTTAATCTTTATTCTTAATGGTTTAGTCTTTGACACCATCAGGTTACATTTTGTATGTGTAGTTACGTAGATAATGTTTGATTATGGTTTATTTCTATTTGGAATGTAGTGTAACACAATAAGTGTATATGCATACTAATATCATTGTACTTTATTATTATCTTCAATGGTTTTCAGCATGGAAAATCAGGGATTATTGAAGGGGTAGAAATGCTTGCAATGTAAACTAAACTATCCCTAATTTAATAAGGTTTAGTATTGCGAAAATTAGAAAAGTAAACAAAATTAAAAAAATATTTTCTACAAAAGTCTCTTTTTATATCAGTACATAACATTATTATAGGAAGTATTTTAGGAAATAGCCTTAATGTCACAGTATTGGTATAAAGAACATATCCATGCTACCTTTCAAAAGCATAAAAAATCAATATATAGTACTTTTTACTAACATATTACCATTCATTACAAAAGCTTACAGGATTCTTATAAAGAAAATTAGCTACAGAAAATGATTGGGACAGAAGTGGCCTCCCAGAGATTCCTGAAAATTCCAAGTATAAATCCACTCTGATGATATCCTTTGCCTTTGAACCTGACTGGGGCTTAACAGTTTAATTTTTTTAATAATAATTTTTATTATTTTTAAATATACATAATAATACAACATGCATTCTCTTTAAACAAATAATATGCATACAAAATTTAAACAAAACATTTATAACTTAAAATCAGCTCTTATATTAACTCAGATCAACTATTATCTAAGTTTCATTCTACAATAAAAGTAGGTTAATACTAAGTAAGTAAAAGAAAAGTGCTTGGACAAGCATTGTATTCTTCTGGGACAGACATATTATATTCGCAGTGCAGGTGGTAAAATAATGACTATATCTTTCCATATGGAATTTATTATATTTGTATATTCTGAGAAATATATGAACAACTTCTCAATTGATAAAACTTCTAAGAATTTAGTTTGCCACGTTTTAAAATTAAATGCCTTAATAGCTGGATTATTCCAGTTTTCTAGTATTAGTCATTTCGTTGTGATGCTACTACTAATTTTGTTGTGAAAATGTAATTTGAAGTTGTGTGAAGTCATTCAAAATAAAAATGAGAAATATGAATGGTAGTGAAATATTAAGTATTTTTTTGTATTTCTTTAATGTGTGTTTACCCACCATTTTTGTCTGAAACGGCATTCCTAAAAAAGTTTAACCAAATTTCCCTCTTTTTTGCAATTGTGCCGACGTTTTGAATCTGTTTTATAATCCAATATATATAGTCTTACTGGAGTTAAATATGCTCTGATGATAACTTTATATTGAGGACTTTTATTTTTGCTATATTTGTGTAGTTTGTGTAGCTAACAATAGTTTTGTTGCTGATGTGTGTACAGTACCCTGTTCTGTATGCAATTTTACCATTATATTGTATCTTTTATTTTCTATTTTATTTATTTTTTCTTCTTTTGTTTTCTCCTTCTTGGGGGCTGTGGTAGACAGCTTAGCTCTCCCCTCAGGAGGGTTCACATCTTCACATTCACCCGTGATCACATTGCTCTCTCTCCCAACCTCCCAGTGGTGAACCCCACAGATTTTCCCCATGGTGGGGCCAGGGAGGAGGGCTCCCCTCAGTGCATATAATCCAATTTCAGGGGGTTTGGTTGAGGTTGGGAGCTCAGGGCCTATACAGCCTGCCAGTGCTTCCCTTTTCCATGTTCTTCCATTCCCCACATTTCTGGGCTGTGCACATCAGTGTGTGCACGGAGGCATGTGCATGCTGCAGAGTCCCACAGCACCTTCCTGTCATTGGTGTCTTCCTAGCCATTCTGCCCACAGGCCTCCACCTGGGGGCAGTCTTTTTAATTGGTATTACCAAGTCACCCCTACCCAGGAGAGGAGAGGAGAGCTGTCCTCAGATGCTCAATCCTCTCCCTTCATGACCAACCCCTGCAACCCACATTTGTCACAGAACATGGGTCTCCAATGTGGCAGGTGGTAAGGTGCAATGCCTCAGCCCCCCATGCCTCCAGGCCAGCTTTCCATTTTATTTTCATGCTTTCTGATATTTACTGACACGTTTTCTAATAGTTGACTGTAAATATGTTTGAGTCTCATACGATTTTCATAAATTTTGGCCATTGTATTTTAGTATACAAACCTACAAATTTGTGAAAATTATTAAAGATACCAGTAGTTTTAATTCCCACCAGTTCAAATCAATGCTTTTTATCTGTTTAGTAGTAGTGGTAGTAGTAAATTTGTTATTCATATCAAGTAATATGAACAGGGATAAAGCTCAGTTGAATCAAAGTTCATTTTCAATGAGGTCCCATAAGCATTTCAAATTACAAAAGTCATATGTCCAACAGGGAATGCATAGTTTCATAACATAATATTTACACAAAGGTATATATAGTACAATAAATACAGTACAGGAATTAATTTTGCATTATCCATGTAACAATTTCTAAACTCCATGCTTCTGTTGTAGATTTTATGCAGAAGGAAAACTATTTTGACTAAAGGAGAGCCAGTTAAAGGGGAAAGGCAAAGGAAATTGTTTAACCAGGAAAGGCACACTAGCTGAAGCTTGTCTCAGGCGCTGGACCTGGGAGCACTACGAAGTTAAGGGACTTGCTTAGGTGACACAGCATGTAAGGGGGCTGTGGGATTCAAACCCAGGTCTCCAAGTTTGCAGCTCAAAGCCTTAAACCTCTACGCTATACTGCCTCCATTAAAGAAAGCTCAGAATACATAAGAGCATACAAATAGAAGCAATAAGAACCCTATGTTATCCTAGGGCCCCATAAATGTTTGTAAACCACCAATAACCCTTGTAAATGTACTTATACACTCATAATTAGCCTATGCCCAGTTTATGGCAGCAGGGTAATGAAAACATTGCCTGATTCACAAACCATTTATTAATGGAGGTCAGGCTGATTTTCCTGTCAGCCAGTCTCAAGGTAGAAGGAATAGAATTCCATGATATGGTTCCATCATGCCGCAATGACACAAATTGTGTTGAATGGCATTACAGTGATGGCACAATGACAACAGTCGGCATTGTGCCATCTGGGAAAGCAAGTGTTTTTTGTGAGGGGGTCTTCTCTGCCTGCCCCCCACAACCCCATACTATAGATAACTAACTCCTAGTTGGAGTTGATTCAGGAGAGGCAATATCCTGGAGACAGCAGTGTTGGAATATTGCAGTGGACTGTCGATTTTGTCACTGTAATGGTTTTCATGTGTTCCCATCACTGTTTGAACATGATACTCCATAACACAGTACCCAAATAATATATATATATATATATATATATATATATATATATATAATATAGTTAAGGTTCCCTACTTCCAAGCAACAACATGGAGCGTTTTATTCAAGGCCTAAGCTAATCTTAACCCCTCCTTAACTGGTCTCCTATGTATTTTCTCGAGGCTGTACAGTGGATATTTGCCCTTGTAGCAGTTACATATAAAAGCAAGTGAGTGCACATTTGTTTGTTCATTAAGTCCCAGCCAGACCAATTTGTTATAGAGAATACAATGATGCATCCCCCAGCGGGTGTCAAGGGTGAAGTGGGCCAGCCTGTAATAAACAACATTCAATCTTGCCAGCCCCCTCTCTGACATCCCAGCAAAGAGGACATCACCATAGTCTAACAATGGAATCAGCGTGGTATTTACAACATACCTGCGATATCACCTGTCATGCAAGACCTGGTACAATACAGCATATCCAGACTCTTGCAAATACTGCTCAGAGTTTTATCCACATGGATGGTCCATTTTTGTTTATAGTCCAGCCACATCCAAAGATACTTATAGGATGTGTCTGCTGTATAGCTGTACAGCAGTAAAGTGTGGCTTTCTAGAATAAAGAACACTTTACTATATAAATAAAAAAAATAATTTCCCTGAGTTGGCCTTTGCAATGCAACAAAAACACCATAGAGTTCCTTGCATTGCAACAGGAATTGTTAGAGCTGGGTGTGGACTTTCAACTTTTAGCATCAGTTAACCTTTGGATAAAATGCAAGGGAAATCAACATATTTTGCTTGAGGTGGATCAAGTCATTGCCCTTATTTGTGCTCAATTTGAAAAAAGATTTGAGCAAGAATGAGGATACTGAGTCCCCCACTCTCTCCTATGAGATGATTGCAATGACATAATAAGTCACAGGGCTAGATTTTCAAGGGGTGATGCAGGGTTTGTCAAACCTGATGGTTGGCATAGCTGTACTGAAAACTTTGCCACACACTGCGTCTGACTCAAGAAGATCAAACGCATTTACAGCACATTTCCTGATTTACAGCAGCTCGCACCAAATATTTAATGCAAGCCCCTTAGAAAGGGTGCCTGAGATTGCCACAAGTTAGATTGGAAAAAGCTGGTCTAACTTGTGACAATTGTTGTATGAGATCAAGAATCCTAATTGCCGGACTGGTGAATGCTGCAAGCCCCATGCACCGTATGTTTGGCACACCTGGGGCTTTCAGTATTTGCAGCTCTTTGAGAATCTAGCCATTGACTCTGTCCTTTGCTTTGAAATAAAAATTTAAAATCATATAAAATAAAACAGAGAAAAATGCAGAAATAAATATTAACTATTTTCTTTCTGGAGTTAAACTGTTGTAGAGATATGATTGTTTATTATGTTGAAAGTCGCTAAACACAATGCCTAGAGATGGACTGTGATGTTTCTTATGCTATCATTATAAATATTTAATCTCTGTACTTCTGACATCGAATTAGACTCTCAGGAAAGTTATTTCTCTATTTCTTAATTGCAATTTAAGAGTAACACAATGGCTCAGGCAATGAGTAATCAAATATTATTTTAGTTATAATATTTTGGCCTGAGTAACTAAGTTAAGCAGAATATGTCCTGATGTCTACAATTTTTTTAATAGTATTTTATCACTGTATTACACCTCTCTTCATGTTATGGACTAATTCTCCATATACAATGTATATATATGTGTGTATATATGTGTATATATATATACACATATATATGTAGTAATGGATTCATATTAGAAACATATGCAGTCTGTGATATTGTATATCTAATTAATATTATTTGTACATATGAACTTTAGAAAAAATCAATAAAATGCAATTAAAAAAAACTAAGTTTCTAGCCTAAATGTTCGAAGGCTAGACTTTTCAAAAGATATTTTTTTTCAAAATGGGCTAACTTTGGAATTGGTATGGCTAGGAAAGTAATTATTTTTAATTGAAAACTATGTTAATGTGTCAATATATCATTGTGCTACAGGTACCATAAATGTAAATGTAAAATGATTTTAAATATGTTTTTTAAATCCTGTTGATAATTTTTGGTAGAGTCTAATGTTCCTTCTGAAACAGAATAAACATATTTTCTAGTTGTGATGTGTTAATATTTTATTGATGCTTGGCTTGTAACTTTGGCACATGCAGAAAATCATTATCAATGGAGATGTGCAAAAGTGGCCAAAATTTGTGAAGTGCAAACTTTGTGAAGTTTTTTGCCAGGGAAAAGAGTCACTTTTATATGCAAATTGATCAAAATTCATTCATAAAGTTGCCACTTCATGAAGACTTTGTGAGAAAAGTATCGCTTTGTATGGAATACATTGAAACATAGTGACACTCGCAGTTGATGATGCCAACTGAAACTTCAGTGAAGTCATTCGCAGAGACAACTTTCAATACAACTTCACAACATTTCTAATTATAAATGAATTTTGGCTCAGTGGTTTATTTTTACAATGAACACATTACTGCTGCTATAACTGCTACTACTACTGCTGCAACATAATACTGTGGGACTGAATTAAAGGAGATAAAGGGTGATAAAATAAGATCAAGAACACCAAACATCAGAAGGAAGGGTTATAGGAGCTCAGGGAGATGGTTGTGGCTTAAGTGACAAATACACTACCAAGTGGGAGTGCTCAGGCCATTTTGGAAGCCCTGGAGTGGCATGTAATGGAAGGAGCGAATATATGCATCCCTGTGGGCATCAAAGCATGAGGGTTAGTTGGAGGCTTCTTGGGTTGTCCAAAGAACTCAAGAGGAAGTTAAAGGAGAAAAAGAGGATTATGATAAGTGGAAGGGTTCTGTGGACAGAGCAGGAAAAGATGAGTATAATACATTTCAAAGGAATGCAGGGCACTTACTGCATGCCTAAAGGCTGACCTGAAGACAGATTACATGGGATAAAAGCAAATAATAAATCTTTTTTTTCATTACACAGGAACTAGAGTGCCATGGTTAAAGTGGGGCCCCTCATCATGGGAAGGCAAGGAGAACCATTGAGCAATGGTGGGAAATAGCTGAAGCACTGATTAACTACTTTGCAACAATATTCAGCCCAAAGGTCAGTGGAACATGGCCAGTTGGGTGGGGAGATTATGGTGAGGTGCACTACAAACAGGGGAAGTGCTAATCATGTCAGAATGGGTGGTTCTCTAATATAAAACATGATTATGAAAAAGGCAGAGCCTGCTAAACCAATCTGATTGCATTCTTCAGGGTGGTACATAAAGAAATGATAAGGGTCCAAGAGATGGGTGTAGTCTGCCTGGACTTTAACAAGGCCCTTGAGACTGTACTGCATGTAAGCAATATGGAGAAAGCAGCACAATATGGAAAGTGTATAGAAGGACCAGATAGCAAACAGGCTGACAAGAAAGCAAGGAGCAGTGTTGGATGATTACCATTCAGAGTGGGGTACTCAGGTGTCAGTGCTGTGTCTGTTGCTGTTTAACATATTTATTAATGAGCTGGAGGAAGAGGTGCAAGGAATGTCTGAAATCCCTAAACATGCACCCACTGGAGACCAGACAGGAGAGGGGGACAAGACAGGGACTTATAAGTTCATAAGGTGTATATTTAGGGTACCTTTTGAAGACCTGTTTATTAGAAATATATATGCAGTCACAAGGTGGCACAATTGGAAACTACTAAATCTTTCTTCCATGAAAGGGTTTTGGAGCCTTGGAACATATTATCTGCAAGATTGGGGGAGGGGGCAGGACCATAAATGGGTTCAAACATGGGTGGGACAAGGCCAGGGGACTCATAATCCCATTTGGGGAAAACAGGAAGAGGGAGGCAGTGGAAAGTAGGGAGAATAACCATTGTGGCAACTAGTGCGCGGGGGGGTAAGATAGTAACAGCAATGGGCAGACTTGATGGGCCATTGGTCTTCTGCCATCAGATTCTGTTTCTGTATCAGCAGAAGTCTCCTGAAGTCTGCTGATGACATTACATTGGCAAGAAGACTGGACACAGCAGAGAAGGAAGCACTACAGAAGGATCAGCACACAGAAAAGCTGTGGCCAAGAAACAGATACTGCAGCTAGGGGCAAGGAAGCAGAGTTGCACATACAGTGGTAGTCATCACCATCTGTAGTGATAGCTGGCCATGGCATTTGCTACAACAGCATCAATAGCAACTGCTATCGCTCTCAAAGCATTACATTACATTGCAGTTATAGTGACCACTATTGTACGGCAGTACTCTATAGCGATTTGCTATCATTATGGATGGTGATGGCTACCTCTGCATACCCTATGAAACAAGAGAAACAGAAAGCATGTTTACACTGCCACTTTTGCAGTACATCAACCCATTTGCATGGTTTGATGCACTGCAATGGGGGCTGTGTGATGACTTACCTGATCATGGTAAGTGTCTCACGGATCCTTTTTCTGAAGCTGCACAGGTGTGGGAACATCTATCGAGTGAGTATATTAAGCAGCCTTGTAATCATGCTGTGATGCTTGCTCTGATGAAAAGTAGCTACTCCCAGAATTCTCTACTGCTCCCATGAGTCACTCAACCCCTCTCCACCACAACCTGCATCAGTGCAAGGGAGGGCTATGTGAACCTGAGCTCAAGTCTGCTTCCAAGATTGGGACAGGAGTGGTTTGATGCATATGTGAGAGTGTTGTCACCGTATAAACATGCCTAGAGACTCACTGCAGTACAGCCACAGGAAGTGCCGCCATGCAGAGCACAGGTGCACCTTTCCACTTGTAAACTGTAGCACCAGGAAGACATCTTTGAAAAACCAGCAGAGCACCATGAAACCTTGGAGTGGTTTTCCTGTGTGCACTGGAACACTTTTGTTACATACTGCCACTTATAATTGCTGTTTGAAAACATTTCAAGTACTGGACTTTGTCATTGTGGTATGGATGGGTGAAAGTGTGCCATTCTCCTCTATTACAGTTTTGAAGTTGCACATAAATCCAGTAAAAAGTACAGCCAAGAAAATGGATCTAGCGGTATTTGTGGGCAATAAGTTAAAGTCAGGCAGGCAGTGGGCTACCACAGTCAAGATAGCAAATGCAAAGTTGGGGTGCATTAGAAGAATAAGGAGCTAATCCACTCCTGGAGTACTGCTTCCAGTTCTGGGTACTGCAGTATACAAAGAACTTTAAAGGGTTTCAGAGAGTCTAACACAGGGCCACCAAGCTGATTAGTGGCCTTGGGGCAGACAGCTGTGAGGGGACATTTTAAATATTCAAACTGTTCAGTCTAAAGTAAAGACAGCTGGGGGGCATGATCAATGTGTTCTGTATATTAAAATAGATAAACAGAGTGGGGTATGCACATGTTTTTGAACTTGTGAATGCAAGCATGACCAGATGATACCAAGGTGTAGCCAGGGAGTGGGGTTCTGGGTGCTCTATAACCCCCTCCCATCTTACTTCCATTAATGATTCATAAAACAAAAATGTGTACATCCAAACTATATAATGGGATTTCTTTGGTAGAATCCCCCCATTCCCAACTCTTAGCTACACCCCAGTGATAGGCACTTAAACGAGGGGTAAAAGGGTAAACTAAGAAAGTATCACTTTACACAGAGGGTGGTTAACCTCTGGACTCATTTACCCAGTGAGGTTGTGGAAGCTAGTGTTGTTCAAGCTTTCAAATCAGGGCTAGACATATTCCTGAGGGAGAATGGGATCAAGGGCTACACATAGCATGAGCTACAGTAACATTCCAGCTGATAATTTATTTGTTTGTTTACTTATTTATTTATTTAACAGTTGATTACCAGGGGAGGCACACTGAGCTGAGGCTCATTTCCAGGTGCAACCTGTGGGAGGAGGGAAGAAGACGTGCAATTACATCAGATACATAGAGTTAAGCAATTTACAATGAGACAAAGCAAAAATACAGAAGCACAAGTCAGAAAAGGTGACAAGACATGCCTGTGTATGAAGCAGGTATATATAACAATGTGCAGGTAAATATACAGTGTAATGGCAGCGCAAGTGAGCAAGATACAAAGCTGCCTGGGAAGAGGCATGTGCATGGTACAGGTTTTCAAAACAGCAAAATGGCAGTGCTAACAAACAGGTTACCACCAACTTAGGTGGCTCAAAAAGTGCAATTGCAAAGCTGGAAAAGTGCAGATACTGCAAAATATAGGGCACCACAAGATGCAGGAATCAGAGAGGTTGTTGTTTGGGACTTAGGAGTCCATATGATAAGCATGGAGGTGTACTCATACTTCAATTGGGTATAGTTGCTGATGAGCAACAGGAGGGGTGGACATGAGGGACCCTAAGTCCATTTCATCCTCACAAGACTCGGTTATGCTGATAAACGTGGGATTTTACTCATTATCAGAAACATTTTACCAAATAAAAAATCAGTTTGATTGCCTGGAAAGTAGATTTGGACAAAGGAGTGCCTCAGATGCTTATCTAAAAAGCAGCAACAAAACATGTATTTATTTAGTATTTATTTAGTATTTTAAATTTACTGGGTAATAAAGACTAGGAAACATTCCTATTTTTAGCCATGTTCCAGGTGACATATATTCAAGTATACCATTCTGAAACTAAGTAATTCTTTAGAAATCATGGAACTCTCTTATCCACAAAGTTCTTTATTTGTACAGTATATAATTTATTGCATACAAGCAATCATCATACAGTGTAGTTTAGGATATAGCCTGGGCAGGAGAAAAAACACACTAGGATGAGGGTCCTGGACTTCAGGAGAGCAGATTTTAGAAAAATGGGAGACTGCCTTAGGAAATATTTTGAGGGGGGTAGCCTATAGGGGGATGGAGGCACAATGGAATAGAATAAAGTAGGAAATAGCTAAGGTAGCAACAAGCTGTTTAAAGGTAATAAGCAAGGGAAGGAAGATGGAGAGGCCACTATAGTTCTCAAAGGAGGTGGCTGAGGCAGTAAGGGAGAAAAGAATGGCTTTCAGGAAGTGTAAGAATACCCAAAAGGGTGCATAGGGTGCAGACAGGGAGGTATATCGAGAGAAATAAAAGGGAGGCAGGAAGGAGGTTAAGGACCTCAAAGGCTCAAACTGAAGAATGGATTGCTGAGGAGGTCAAGAAGAGGGACTAGACTTTCTTCAGGTACATGAGTGAAAAAAGGAAGGCATGGGGTAGTGTAGTGTAGTGAAGATCAGGAGACCGGGGGGACTCTGCAGAGGACAACCAATAAAAAGCTGACATTCTAAATGAATATTTCTGCTCAGTCTTCACAGTGGAAGGACCAAATGGGGCTGACATGCATTAACACTGGTCCATTTATGGAAGAGCGAGTCCACCAGTAGTTGGGACCCGCTAAAGGAAAACAAGGCAATGGGACCAGACGGGATCTACCCAAGGGTACTTAAGGAATGGTGCTGGCCACCCTACTGGCAACACTGTTTAGCACCTCATTGGAGATGGGGGTGGTTCCAGAGGAATGAAGGAGGGTCAGTGTAGTCCCTCTGTACAAGAGCGGCAGCAGGGAGAAGACCAGCAATTACAGACCAGTCAATCTCACATCAGTGGTGGGGGTGTTAATGAAGTCTCTGCTGAAGGAGAGACTGATGGAGTACCTGAAGACATGGGCTGCAGGACCAGCAGCAGCATGGCTTCACAGGATGGAGGTCATGTCAAACAAATCTCATAGATTTATTTGACTGGGTAACTAGCTTGGTAGCCAACTGGTTGGAAGATAGGAGGCAGAGGGTGGTGATAAATGGCAGTCACTCTGTCTGAGGATGGGAGAGGGACCAGTGGAGTACTGCAGGAATTGGTACTGGGCCCTGTCCTCTTTAGTGTCTTCATAAGTGACATTGCTGAGAACTTGGAGGGGAAGTCATGTCTCTTCGCTGATGACACAAAATTCAGTGACAGGGGACAACATCCTCGAGGAGGTGGAGAGAATGTAAAGGGATCTGGGGAAACCAGAGGATGGTCGAGGGAGTGGCAGCTGGGTTTCAATGCCAAAAAGTGCAAAGTCATGCACTTAGGAAGGGGAAACCCAAAAGCTGAGTGTAAGATGTGGGAGGTACTTAGAGTGACTAAGCAAGAGAGGGACCTTGAGGTGATCATATCTGATGATCTCAAGGTGGCAGGGCAGTGTAACAGGGCAGTAGACAAAGGGAGATGGACGCTGGGGTGGATAGGGAGTGGGATCTCTAGCAGGAGAAGGGAGGTGGTGTTGCCTCTGTATCATTCACTTATGAGACCCCACCTGGAGTGCTGTGTCCAGTTCTGGAGGCTGAACCGCCGCAAGAAAATTGACAGGGTGGAACTGGTCCAGAGGAGGACAACTAAAATAGTGTGGGGGTTGCATGAGAAACCACATGAGGAGAGGCTGTGAGAACTCAACATGTACTTCCTGAAGGAGAGGAAAGGAGAGCTAGAGGGGACATGGCTGAGTCTATAAGCACCTCACAGAGATAAACAAGGTGCAGGAGAAGATTCTCCTTCACAGAAGTAAGTGTATCAGAACTTGGGGGCATGCTATGAAGCTGGGGGGGGGGATTGAAGAGGGATGGGAGGAAATATTTCTTCACATAAAGAGTGGTGGATGCCTGAAACAGCCTGCCAGAAGAGGTGATAGGGACAAATATAGGGGCAAGTTAGGGGCAAAGACAGTAGGGAACTTCAAACATAAGGGGTATAGGCATAGAGGTATAGTAGCTGGAAGTGGTGGAGGAGGGAGGGACACCTGTGCCCAAACAGAGTCTTGAGTGTAGTGTTAGGCAGGGAAAATAGGGCAGGCTAGATAGGCTTACTGGTCCTTTTCTGCTGACACTGTCTATGTTTCTATGATATTAGTGCATACAGTACCTTGCCCAAATAAGGGTTTCCTATCATGTGGCATTATTCAATAATGGTGTAGTAAGGTCCTTACATAAAGAACTGTATACTGTGCATCTTAAAGATTCTATCACCTCTTACAGATGGAGAGAGCATTAGAGTTCACTCTTTCACCAGTATAGGCAGTTATTAGTCAGTGTGGTACAGCTAAACATAGACCTCACCATGTTTATGATATCGTGCTAAAAGTAAGCACACACTGTTGAAGTACTGTAAGATTGTAAGCATGCCGGAGTTTGAGTTCATCTGTAAATCACTAAAAACTGCAGGAGGATGAATGCAAAAACTGCTGCCATCTGTAAAATGAGATAACCTTTAAGATGCATTCTGTCCTTTGTAAAAAGACGTGCTGTGACTTCTGCTGCTATTGAGAAAGACCACCTGATGGAAACCCCTATCTGTGAAGGCGACGTTAATGATAAGATAAACACAGTTTTATGCTTCTAAGGATTTATTTTGCTGTGCCATAATGTTTTCTTAATATTTAGGGATGTGTTATGGATTGGGGGAGGGGAAGTGAAGATGAATTGTTAGCAATTGTTAGTTGCCACTTATGATGTTTAATTCTGTGTGACTTCAATGCCTGGCTCAATGATGAATGTTTGCAGATTGGTCAAGATTTCTGCCAGTTAATGGATTCTCTGTGCAGTGGACTGGTGGTTACTTCTGTGACATATCAATTCAGCAGTGCCTTGAACTTGGTGTTCTCACTGGAGCTTGAGGTTAGTAACCTCAGGATTGATCCAGTTAGTTCGTCCAATCATTGTACAGTGAGCTTCTCTTTTGCCCCCCATGTCCATTCCCTATGGAGATGGTGCACTATCACCCTTTAAAGAGGTTATCCTCACAAGAACTGCAGGTGGTAGTGGATCTCTCGAGCATGTGGGTTCCATGTGCGATTGGATCGGAGGAGGCAGTGACAGCCTATAATGGGGCCATCACCTTAGCCTTTGATGATATGTGCCATTCCATACACAGCCCTGACCTAGCTTGAGATCCCCATGCTTTGATGGTGAGCCCAGTGAGCTTAAGTTAAGGTGTCAGAGACTGGAGCATTTCTGGAGAAGAGCCATGTCTGATGAGGACAAACTGACTTTGAGGCCTCACTGCAGTGAGTATCAAAAGGTGATCTCCTGTAAGAAGGCAGTACTCCTGCCCAGGGAGATTGTTGCAGGGAGAAACTGACCAACTCAGCTCTTTCAGGTTGTGCACAGACTTTTAAACTCAGTCTGTCTGCAGCCAGTAAGAGTTAATTCATCCACTTATTGTGATGAGTTTGCTCATTTTCTCTTTGAAAGGGTGCCCTCAACTCGATCAGGGATCTCTTCAGCTGGATCATTTCAATCCAGCAGTGTGGGTGGGTGAGGGAGGGATGCAGTCTGCCCATATGGAGCAAGTTTAGACCAGTTTTGATGAAAGAGGTTTGTCAGGTGATCTCAGAGCTGTGGCCCACCTATTGTGAACTTGGTAGAGGCTCGACTCACCTAATAATTGGGTGTGTGGGGTTTCTGGGCCCAGTGCTCACCAAACTGATCCAGTGCTCCCTTTTGGAGGGGGTCTCTCCTAGGGCATTGAAAGCAGCTCTGGTGAGACCTTTTCTGAAAAAGCCATCGTTGGACTTGAACTGTTTGGCATATTATAGACTGAACTCTAACCTCCCTTTTTTGGGTAAGGTTATAGAGAAGGTGGAGGCTATGCAGCTGGAAGAGCACCTCATGGCCTTTGACATCTATGAACCTCTCCAGTCTAGGTTTAGGCCTAGGCATAGTAACAAGACAGCACTGGTCAATGTGCAGAATGATCTGTTCATGGCTATGGACTGAAGGGAATGGTCAGTTCTCATTCTCCTTGATCTCTGTTTAGTTTTCGATACCGTTGACCATGGGCTCTTACTGTATCATCTCAGGGAATACTGTGGACTCACAGGCACTGTGATCTGCTGGTTTGAGTTATACCTTTGAGACAGGATGCAGAAGGTGGTGATGGGAAGTTTCTCCTTGCTCCCAATGCCCCCACTCTGTGGAGTGCCTCAGGGTTTGATTCTCTCTTCATGTTGTTTTTGGTGTGCATGCTACTCCTGGGAGGGATCATTAGATGATACGGGCTGGGTTTTCACTGCTATGCAGGTGATACCCAGCTGTATCTGTCTTTTGCACCTGGGATACCTGGAGTCATCAAGGTAATAAATTGTGCCTGGCTGAAGTCCAGGACTGGATGTCATCAAACTGGTTGTGACTCAGTCTGGACAAGATGGACATACTGGTGATTCAACCTGGTCAGAACGAGGGTGCAGGCACCACTTATGGGGAGACTGGTGTATGGCTGGGTTCTTCCAAATTGGTGGCTGCTGCTAAGGTTAAGAATCTGGGGGTCATTCTAGACAAAAGGCTGACATTTGAGTTTCAAGTATCAGCTGTAGTCTGGAGTGTCTTTTATCATCTAAGGAACATTACCTATATTAAAACCTTGATTCCCCATGAAGACATGCCCTCACTGGTACATGCACTCAGTACATGCACTCGTTACCTCTATATTTGGCCACTGCAATGTTCTTTACCTTGGGCTGAGTGGAGCTGTCCTACAACATCTGCAGCTAGTGCAAAATGATGTGGCCAGGTTGTTGATGGGCCTTCCAAGGTCTTGTCATATAACTCTAATCCTGCGGGAATTGCACTGACTGCCGATGAAGTGGCATATCACCTTCAAGGTCATTTTATTAACCTATACAGCCCTGCATGGACTGGGTTCCAGCTACCTGTGTGACCTACTCTCCCAAATCAGACCTCTTGTCCCCTCCGTTACTCTGTGGTGGACCCCTTAGCTGTTCCAAGGGCAAAGGTGAAGTCTTCTGATAATAGGACCTTTTCAGTTGCCGGTTCTTCCCTTTGGAACAGGCTTCCCAGGGTTCTGAGAGAGGACCCCTTATTGGATGTTTTTAAAAGAGGCTTGAAATCCTTTCTTTTTCAGGAGGCATATGATGCCATATAATAATCTGTTCGACACTCACTCACTTACTGACCATCTTTGTAGTATTATTCGAATTATTTTTTTAAATATGTAATTTTATATATTTATTTCTCATTTAGTCTATTCATTCTTAAATAATGTTTTACTTATTGTAAAATCTGTTTCTATTTTATTAAGCATTCAACTCCAATGGGATTGGGTGCTATATAAATTAAGTTTACTACTACTACAATTACAATCTATTGAGGGCGGGAGGTTCACATTGGGGAATATACTGTAGCACTGGCAACTTTGGTTATTTATTCATTTATTTAGACTTTGGTAACTGGATGGCACCCACAGGGACAATGTTACAGAGGCAACCAGCATAGTACATACAATACAAAGGTACACACAGGGGTAAGTGAATGAATAATTACAATCCATTTCATGTAAAATACTTACATTTACAGAGGCCAAGAGGATACTGTTTATCCAAACATTTTTGTTTAAATTTTGAATGACACTCCCAATGTATACATTAATTTATGAAGATTTACCTCAGAAAGAAGCAGCCCCTGCTAATTTATCCACTTAACTTGTGGGGATTTGTTTTTTCAAACCATGGCCCTAGGAAATAAAACTGGGATTCCATAAGTGGTCATTAAGGTGTTGATATTTCTGTCTGTACTTTTCTTCATCTGATTATCTCTTAAATCACTCAGCTTCCACAACTGTTGATAGCACAATCTGTGTCCCTTAACTACTGTTACACTGATGTGCTATCAGCTCTGTACTCAATAATACAGTAGTCTGGCAGTTTCAGATCATTCGTTTTGCAGTGCAGTTTGTTTTCACAAATGACTTTGCCATTAAATTGATTTCTCGGGTTAACTTGGTATGAATCACTGTTAGACTGTTTGGGGGAAGAAATTAATATGTTTGATTCAGGGCTATAGTCCTGGAATATTTAGTAGCTTATAACGTAAACGCCCACTCTGCTTCTCAGAAAAGTATAGAAGAGAGTGAAAGACAGAGGTGTAGTGTTTTCATGTTCACTTACAAAGCATGCAAACATATCAGTATCAGTGGGCTGTGAAGGGGCTTTTTGTGGCATGCTCTCCTACATCTATCACAATGTCACAATACTAACTCTCGTCCCTAATTTCACCCACTCTCTGCCTTTCCCCTCTTTTTCTCTTTGACATTCTTGTCCAATCAGAAGGCTGGGAAATGCAAAATACAAGGTTCTTGTGTAGCTCCTAGTTCTTACTGCTTGAAACCTTACCCTTGCTTTCCATTCCATATATGTGTTGCTGTTTACTTCTTACATATGTGGTGCAGTTTAGCCTTTGTTTCTCAGGAAATGGCAGAGAGGTTGCACGACTTATACCTTTTGCATACCCGTGATGCAGTGCTTGCAACTCATGGAATTAATGTATACTCATACATGGTAAAAAGCAAGTAAAACATGTTTGAAAGTGTTCATACACTCAAAGTCCAACAAAGAGGGTCACTCTGGAGATTGTGGTGCTCAGGATACAAATTAACACAGTAGAAACAAAAAAAATCCAGCACTCATTTCATCACTGAAGAAAGGCACAGACGGCTCCAGCTGTGCTTAAATACCTAACATTTAATAACATAGGTGCAGCAAACAGTGCAGAGACAAGCAACAAGCAGCCTTAACGTTTGGCATGAGTGGTGTTTTCCCAAGAGGACTCTTGACAAAGCATCATTTGTGTGAAACGCTGAGGCTGCTTGTGCTTTTCTGTGTACTGTTTGATACAACTATCTTTTTCGTTGTTATGTTGCTACAATCATTAATCACTTTAGGCAAGGAGCTGTTACTTTGCTTACCTGTGTTTTGAACCCTAACACTAAATCATTTTGATAATTACAACATAAATAAAGATCAACACATATAATAAGGAAGTAAGCTAAATATGTTTGCTTGTAAAGCATATGAACACATTGGTATCAGTCTGAATTATGAGAGAGAGGGCTTTAGGAGGCGTGTCCCTTCTTCACCTCTGAATACTGAATCTCCTTCCTAATTCCACCCACTCTGTGTCTTTCTTTTCCTTCTGAAGACCTTTTCCAGTCACAAAGCTGGAAATGTAAAATAGAAGGTTTTCTTGTGCATTTCCTAAGACCTGCACAAAACCATGTCATTGCTTTTTGTTCTGCTTCTGCCCAGTGCTTTCAATGCACCCTGCGCTGCGGTGATCGCAACAAATGGCATTCTTCATTACATGACATTTGCCACTCAGCGGCACTTCCTCCTTTTGGCCCTCCTTAATCTGTGCTGTTCCCCTTCCCCATGAAACACATGATTCCCGATCTCCTCTACAACATGCACCCCTTGCTCTAGTTCCATTCCCTCTCTGATCTCTGCCCATAATAAGCCAACATTTTCCCTATACATTAGTCACTTTTGCAGCACTTGCTCCTACCCCTTCCCTGATCTCTGCCACTCCAAAATGCTGTCATTCACATTAGCAGTCCTGCGGCACTTGCCCTCTATTTCTCCCCACCTGATATCTTTCCCACAAATATTGGCATTAGCCATATACAGTAGTCACTCTATGGCACTTACTCTCCCCACCACCCTCAAATGTCTTGTCACTCCCAGTACTTCATGTTACCTGCTGCGTTCCATTTCCTCTCTATTTCTCACCTCCCCAATCTTTTTTTCTCTTATACATTATACTCTCTTTAGCTCTATCCCTGTTCTACCCCATCTCTGGCTCCCTCCCTCCAAACATGCCACCATTCTCCATATACATTTGCTGCTGTGTGGCACATGCTCTCTCCCCGGACCAATCTTTGCCTCCGTTCCCCATTCCCCGTCATTCACGTTACCTACTTTGTACCACTTGCTCTCTCCACCTCCTCAATATCTGCTCTCACAAACTGCCACCATTCACAGTAGCTGCTCTGTGCCACTTGCTGTACAGTATATCTATTCACTCCCTGACCTCTGCCTCCCCCAAAACATGCCAGCATTTTCCCCTATACATTAGCCACTCTGTGGCATTTGCTCTTCCCTCCTCTCCAATCTTTGCCCTCCAAATGCTGTCATTAGCATTCATTGTCATTCACATTAGTCACATGTAGCACAACTTACTACTCCTGGTACTTCTTATTACTCATTGTGTGCTATTTGATGTCTATTCCTCCCTTCCCCGACCTTCCGCTCCCAACATACCACCATTCTCCATATACATGACATACTCTCCAACTCTGTCCCTCTTCTACCTCATTTCTGCCCGCCCCCCAACATGACACCATTCTCTGTATACATTTGTCAATCTGTGGCACTTGCTGTCTCTCCACTCTCCTCCATCTCTGCCCCCCCCCAATATGCCACCAATTGTCATCATTCCATTAGCCACAATATGAAACCTGCTCTCTGTCCTCCCTCCCCTCCCCAATCTCTGCCCCCAGCATTCCCTTATTCTCCTATAAATTAGTTGCTCTTTGGCACATCCTCTCTCTCCTCTACATTCTCTGCCCCCCCCAAGCCTGCAGCCATTCACTGTCATTCACACTAGCCACTCTATGGCACTTGTTCTCAATCCCTTTCCTCCACAATGTCTGCCCCCAACATGCTGGCATTGTCCCTACACATTAGAAGCTCCTTAGCATTTGCTCCCCCCTCCCTCATCTCTGCTTCTCCAACATACCACCACTCACCATCATTCTCATTAGCCGCTCTGTGGCAGTTGCTCTCTATCCTTCTCCTCCTCAGTCTCGTTCCCCAAACATGCCTGTATTCTCCCTGTACATTAGCTGCTCTGTTGTACTTGCTCTCCCCCCCAGTCTTTGCCCCCTTCCCAAACCTGCCACCATTCACTGTCATTCGCATTAGCCACTCTGCAGCACTTGCTCTCTATCCCTCCCCTTCCCAATTTCTGCCTCCCTCCAACATGCTAGCATTGTCCCTACACATTAGCTGCTCTTAGGCACTTGTTCCCCCCCAATCTCTGTTATCCCAATATGCCACCATCCGCCATCATTTCCATTAGGCACTCTATAGAACTTGCTCTATCCCTCTTCTCCCCAATCTCTGCCCTCAAACATGTTCACATTTTCCCAATACATTAGCCACTTTTGGAGCAGTTCCTCTCTCCCTTCACAATCTCTGGCACTTGCCCCCGATCTTTGTGCCCCAAAAACTGCCACCATTCATTGTAATTGACATTAGCTGCTATGTGGCACTTGCTCTTTATCACTTCCCTCCTGGATCTTTGTCCCCCCTCCCCATGCTGCAATTGTCCTTATACATTACCTGTTACTTTCTATTACCTGCTACTGTTGTTTGTAATGTCTGTAACCCATTTCTACTGCTTGTATTCCTTTTTTCCTGTATCCTCCCCAATACAGCACTACCTCATACTTGATGTCTTTAGGTACACCTCCTTTCATTTCTGTCTACATTTCTCATGTTGCCCCAATTAACGTGTTCTCATTTAGTACATTTCCATTTCAAACTGTCTTTATGTATTCAGTTTAACTGTTCTTTGTCCGTTTGTTAAACAATATGTTACCCTATACGTCTTCTATCTTACTATGAAAGCAAAACTAATCTTGCTGATTATTCCACCTGCAACATGATCCCTTCTACTATACGTTTTAATAAACAAAGAAAAAATCAATAAGAGGTGCATGTACTGTATGTCAGTTTTTATTTCTGTCGACTGTACATCTCTCAACTAATCCCTCATCTCCTCATCCCTTTGTGATGATCTTTCCTAATGCTTCTTTGTAACAAAGCTTGTCTTGAACTTGCATAAAAGTGGTCTAGGACAAATCTGCAGCACAACGCAAGTATGCAGTTTCATAACCTTTGCAATATTTCAATGATTCAGTACCAATGCAGCAAATTTTATTCTTGCCATGTTTGTTATTGAACGTAATCATCATACAGCCACCACCATGTCTGCGTTACTTCTCATAATTTACATGTCTGGCATGTAAGCATGTATACTCCTCTAAGTACAGTTTTACTAATAATATCATTGCATACCTCTCATAGGATATAGTCTATTTTAAAAATAATGGCTATATCAGTTACATAGCCAATGAAGTACATTATTCTGCTTTTTTACTATTTTTTGCACCGCCATATACATTCTCACTGAACTCTTAATTGTATGAACGCTGCTGGCATTCTCACAAATTACATTTCTACTTTGTTTTTATTTCTGCATCATGCCTATGCTCCAAAAATGTATACAGTGCATATTTATGAGGGGAGTCACAAGATCCACTGTTCACCATTTGATCACTATCCTTCCTATCACTGATCTGCGCTCCCCCTCCCAAATTAGTGGCATTCTCCATATACTTTAGCTGCTGTGCAGCACTACCTCTCTCACCCTCCCTGATCTTTCACCCTCACCCTCTCTCTCAGCCCCTCAACACACTACCTTTCTATGTATACATCACACGCTCTCCAGCAGTTGCTCTCTCCACTCCTTCTTGACTCGTCCCACCCACCTCCTGCTATTTCCCATACTATACAGTACATGGTCTATGACACTACTTCCCTTCCCTTACCATCTCTACCCCATCCTACTATTTTCAACTCTTCACATTACCCTATGTGTTCCACTTCCTCCCTATCCTTACCCTCCTCCATCTCTACCTTCAGACCTAAAATGCTGCTATTATCACTACACATTAACTTCTCTCAGTACTTGCTTTCCACATCTCTTCTACCCTGTCTCTGACCCCCCAACATCCTCCCATTCTCAATATAACTTTGCAACTTTGTGCCACTTGCTTTCTCTACACTACCCTCAGCTGTGCTCTTCTAAAACCCTGCCATTCATCATTATTCACATGACTTGCTCTCCCTTTATTTTTTCTTTCTCCCCTCCCAATCTCTCCACCCCAACATGCTGGCATTGTACCAACACTTACTTTCCCAAACAAATGGCATGCACTCCATTACACCTAAATGTAAGAAACAAACATGACCCAAAACAGTTCAAACTATACATTGTTATTCTGCAAAACAAAATATGACACTAGATCAGTGCCAGTGCTTTTAATTGATTGTGCACAGTTTCCATTCATTATACATTCAGGATAATTAAAATGTTTATATTGTGTATGGTTAGGGCTTATTGTGCATGGAATTCAAGCAGCTCAAAAACTTTCACTGTACCTCAGCCTTAAGGTAACTGTGGTTTAAAAAAAAAGACATGTTGGCTGCTTTTTCTTTTAACCATACACTATAACAAATAAAATGTGGATGCCCCATAAACAACTCGCCTTGTGTTTCCATCTCAGGGCTGAGATACCAGCATGGACCTCTTGAATTTCGCTCTTGAGGTCCATACGCCGGTATCTCAACCCCTCGATGGAAACACAGGCTTGTTGTGTTGGGCACCCATGTATTATTCCTTCTGTGTTTTCAAATGTATGTGGCTATTGTCATCTTTTCACTCTTTACATATTAGATATGACATAGGCTGACTTAAAATATTACAGTTATCTTCATGAGAGGGCACTGGTCTGTTGATATCTCGTCACAAGTGGTGAAGCCATAGCTGAGCCAGCAATACACCATTACCCACAGATGAAGATGAAAGTGATATATTAAGTCACCCCACGGCATATTTGATTTATACAACTGGTGGTTAGGTGGTTTGCAACAGACATAGTAAAAAGCTACAAAAGTAAAAAAAAATTAAACTACATTGACTGGTATATAGTCAATCAAAAATGAAATTGAATCTCATATTTTATTTATTTATTTCAAGAGTTTTACTAGGAATGACCTACTGAGCCATAATAGCTCATTTTAATTGGTGTCCTTGGGGAAATGAATGTGGTCACTGAGTATGCTCAGTTATTTATCAACACATGTGAGAATACATTTCTGAGCTTGATCATTGTGACCAAAATGAGTGACATAAATTTTGAAGCATACTCATTGACCAGCTCCATTTATTTCACACGTTGCCCAAAATAACATGTTTATCTTGTCAAACTTATTGTCACACATTTGTATAACTAGGGAATATCCGATGAAGTTGCTCAAAGTATGATTGTTATTTGGTGTGGAATGTTGGTGTTAATGTTCTGTTGCACGAGTGGCTTCACGTTGCTCAGCCATTCATGCAAGGGAGCAGTAACACCAATATTTTATGCCAAATAACAGTCATATTTTGAGCTGCCTTATGGGATATCCTCTGTATTCCATGGGATTTTGAAGTTTTTATTTTGTGATAGAAATGGTAAAACAAATAACAAAAGGAAAAAGTACAAAATGTTAACTGTGTCTCTCTGTTTAATGACTCAGCATGAGGGATGCTAAACCATAATGATCAAAAGCCATATGACATCTCACATGTCAGAATAAATTTCTGAGCATGGTCAGTGTGGTCAAAAAAGGTCAGATAAATCTTTGAGCATGCTCTTGTGGCTAAAATGACTGAGATGCATTTCCAAGCATGCTAAGTGATCAACTTCGAGAGTCAAGATAAAACTTTTTATTTGCAGAATCTATGTGCGCTCTCATGGTATACAGCATCCTTTGCCTCCATCTGTATCAAGCTGCATGTTTCCATTTTCAGCCCTGCCTGCTCCCTTTGAGTCTGCCGTTGACATCAAACAAGGAGTGACATTCAATGTGGCAGCCCGAGTGTTAGCAATTGTTTCTTAACAGACTACTCAGACTGATTGGTCTTTTTCCTGGCAAAATTTAGTGCCTTGATCATTCTGATGCTTTGTGGAGGAGCTCAAATAAATATTATGATAAATTAAAAAAAAAGACACTGTTGTCTTAGACTGTTATTGCTGCTTCTTATTTGCAGCATGACTGCAACTGTTGACTGTCTCAAGAGCCCAGTGTCTTGTGAGGACCAGATACTGGTGTAAAGTAATTGACAAAAAGTGTTTCAACCTAGGTCTACTATACAAATACAGCACCAAATCTGTTTTATATTACATTATATTATATGATATTGATATTGATATTGATAATGATAATGTATATGAACTCCTCCACAAAACACCACAATGATGAGTACACTAAATTTTGTTGGGAAGAAGACTGGTAAGTATAAACAGTCTGTTAAAAACAGTTATCTCACTCACGCTACCACATTGAACATCACTCCTTGTTTTATTTTTTGAACCCACATTTTCAACATAGTCATTTCTTTACTCTGTTTCATGAGCATGGCAGGTGTCATTTTCAAATCCACCTCCAAAACCTGTTTTTATGGCCATTCCACAAAATCACATTTCTGGTGGCATTAGATAAATTACATCTATCATGTTCATGTGCTGGGGTAATAAAAATACTGGGCCCAATTCTAGAAAGTGTTATGCATGGCACAAAGTGACTTGCACCAACGAGAATGGTGCAAGTAGCACTTTGCACCATGAGCTGCAACAAGCAGTATTCTGCAAAGCAGCCTGCAACATGTTGTAGGTTGCTTGTGACAAAGTGGGCATAAGCCACCAGTTGCACCATAAACCCTCCTGTGACATGACACAAGGGGGTTTGCGGCAGCAGTTGCACCCTATTCTGGAAGGGCAGTCACCACATCCCCAATGTTGGAATTCTACAACAACCCCCAGAGGACATCCATCAAAGTACAGTTACACCAGCTAATAGCTGGTGTAAGTGTACCTTGGATCCACCAGGGTTGCACCACTGTGCAGCCAGTCCATTCCCAAGTTCATGTAGCCCCCCAGCCCTGATCCCCATAATTGTAATAGCCCCCCAGCTCCAATCCCCTGTAAGTGCAATAGCCCCCCCCAGCCCTCATCTCCCATAATCTTAGTAAGATCATCCCCTCCTAGGCCTGATCAAGTTTCCGCACCCTGCAGAGGTAGTATGGCAGCCATAAAAGTAGAATAATAAATCAAAATCCACATCCCATAGACCCCGATATCCCTGGTAGTCTAGTGGCCCCCACCTGGCAGTGCCAGTCCACCCTCCCCCAACTTATACCCAGCTGGTGACTAGCACAACCTACCTCCCACCACCACAGCCAGCCATTGACTGAGCTCTGTGTGAGTGCGTACTGCTGTAAATAGTACATGCTCAGTGAATGACATCAGCAGTCATTCACTGAGCGTGTACTATTTACAGTGTGTACTATTTACAGTATGTACTATTTACAGTATGTATAAAAATACCACCAACAGCTGAATCTGGTTCAAGGTCAGTTGGCATTCAGTTGTATCCTCCTCCGTCATGCCTGAAAATAGGCAGAATGTGTCTAGTGCACTTACCCGGTCAACAAAAACTAAGCAAATAAAATGCTGCAGGCCTGCGGCAACCTGTACAAATACACCCTCTGTTTGGTGTACCATTTAGGGTGGCACAAGTTACAGGACTTAGCCGCAGGGACCCTGCCCAATAAAGAATCGGGCACTGGGTCCTTGATGCAATGGCATTTGGCACAAGTTGCCTTTGGCACGACTTGTGCCAGCCCTTCTAGAATTGGGCCCACTGTTTTGACAATTCAAGGTCACAATCTAAGAAAACAGCAGCATTATGTGTGAACCTCTTGATTTCCCAATCATGACCTTTCATTATTATAGCTCCTGTTATTAATTTGTTAAGTTTAACTGCTGTGCTGTCTGTGTCTAACAACTACACAGCACATACAAACAAGGAAACATTTGGCATTGGGCAATGATTGTTTCAGACTTGCCATAGGTAAATCTATTTACTACCACAAAAGAGGAAAGGGTAAAACAGACACTGATTTATTTCCTTTTAATACAGATAAACCCTCAAAGGGTAAGAGACGTGAGACTATTGTTGGTGGTCCTGGAAGTCAATTTTCAGAGCTGTCATTTTTGTATGGCATTTATAACTGAATTTGTAGCTCTAGCGAAGCACTCCACTTACTTCTTAAACCATACAGTTTAAAGTGCATTGTTCTTTCTCTCAATGGCTTTCATAGTGGTAAACCTCTGGAAAGAGAGCAGAAGTAGAGACAAAGAGAAATGGAAGGCTGACATATGTTTCATTACTGCATGCAAAGTCCATTACTTGAAAAAAGTTGTCTCCTCCATTTAAAAATAGTGAATAGGCTTCTTGTTGGCCTACTTACAGTACCTCCAAATCCAGGTATACAAGAAATGTTTCACAACAAAATATCAGCTATTTAGAATATATTCTTGTGGAATGGTGCTTCTGCTTGAAGGGCTAAAGAGATCAGTTCATGAGAAATAGTTGCAGCTAATTTGTTTTAATTTTTTGCATTAAATAGCTGCAGTAATTTTCAACATCAAATTGCAGTTTGTGGAATATTCAAAGATTAGTGAAATGAGAATTAAAGGAGTATATTTACCCTGCATCACACATGTCCTAGCATCCTCCCCTTCCAACTTTCTCCTTCCCCTTCTGTTACCCCCTACAACCTCCTCTCCCCTCCTTTGTGCTCTACCCCTCCCTCTGACCTATGCAGACTCCTGTTATCTGATGAATTGTACCCCAACATCTTTAATTGCAGCTACTTTTTATTTTGCTAATATCTGCTGCTCATTTTATTAATGTTTGACTGTTGGACTGTTTAACTGTTGATAATCCTAGGGTTTATTTGTTTGGTATATTACCTGTGTTTGCATCCTTCTCTCACTGTCCCCCAGGATGCACATGGAAATGTGCCTCTGCTCAGTGTGTTTTCTTGGTCAAATAACTTTAAAGAAATAAATGTATACAACATAAGTAGGTTGATAACTCAGTAAATAAAGGAGTCATTTTTTTATGCCCGAGGAGCCATCATGAAAATAAATGATCTGTCATGGAAATAAACAATTTACTTTTAAAGTTGGGTTATTTATTTTCTACTTGGATATGACATCAATACAGTTAACTTTCAGTCAGCTTGATTGGCACATAAAATAAGCTGGTCACATACTGAATCTCTTCAAGATTCTAACCAGTCACAGTATTATCTTTCAAATAAAAAATTCTTCTCCAACTGCCATCTTGTTTCCAAGTATTATCCCAGTTCACTGTCTTACACAGTTGTTTTAAAACTTATTCTGCAATTAACTATGTTATACTTTGAACCTCACATTTGTGTCACATTTGTGTCCAAGCCATGCATGCTGTTGGGGGAGGACAGTTCTTTAGATACATTAAGGAAAAAAGGAAGACGAGAGGGGAAGTTATTAGGTGGATGGATGATGACAGGGTAATAGAGGAGGACAAGCAGATGGTAGCCATTCTTAATGACTACTTTTGCTCTGTGTTCACAGTGGAGGATAGTGGGCCCTTGCCTGAGAGCGACATAAAGGCTGCTTCAAGAGAAATGAGGCAGGTGGTAATTCTGGGAGAAAGGGTCAGAAAAGGGCTTTCAGCCCTATACATAGATAAGGGTCCAGGGCCAGATGGGATCCACCCAAGTGTGCTCAGGGAATAGTCATCAGAGCTAGCTGAACCTCTGACAGGACTATTCAATAGCTCACTACAGTTAGGGATGGTTCCAAAAGATTAGAGTGTGATGGGCATAGTTCTATTCCATGAGGGAGAAGACAAGGAGCACCCAGGAAACTACAGCTCTGTCAGTCCCACCATCATAGCAGGTAAGCTAATGGAGATCGTAGTCAGAAGGATTTAGTGGACTATCTGAAGAAAAATTAGCTCCAGGATAGTAAGCAACACAGAACTGTGACAGGGAGGTCTTGTCAGACCAACCAGATAGTGTTCTTTGTCTGGGTAACCAAGGCAGTGGATAAGGACTAGCAATGGATCTACTCTACTTTGACTTCAGCAAGGCATAGTCTCTGTGTCACTCTGAAGGTTGGTGAAGAAGTTAGAGAGATCTGGGTGCATTGAAGGATCAAGTTAGATGTGAGAGAAGCTGTCTGGGGGATAGCAGAGAATGGTGGTAAACAGGATCAAGTTAGGAGAGAGGGAGGTCATGAGTGAGATATCACAGGGTTCAGTACTGGGGCTGGTCCTTTTCAATGTGTTCATCAGTGAGATAGAAGAAGGAATACAAGGCAAGATGTATCTCTTCACAGATGGCACTATACTTTGTGGCAGGACAGATAGTGAGAAAGGGGTTAAGGAGTTTTAGAGGGGCCTGCAAAGGTTATAGAGGTGATCCAAAGTCTGGCAGTTGAAATTCGATACCAAGAAGTGCAGAGTGATGTACATAAGAAACAAGAGCCCCAAGATGGAATATTGGCTGGGAGGAGTTAAGTTGGACACTACCTCTGAGAAAAGAGATCTGGAAATCATCATAACAACAACCTAGCTGACATAAAAAGGGCCACAGCAAGACAACCAAATTGTTGGAATATATTAGGAGGGGTCTTGACAGCAGGAGAGAAGAGGTGATACCACCTCTCTATGGCTCACTGGTGAAGCCACATCTAGAACATTTTGACCAGTTCAGGAGTCCCCACCTAAGAAAAGACAAAGACAGGCTACAGATGTTGCAGCTTAGTGTAACCAGAATGATTCAAGGCCAACAGGGCTGATTCTATGAAGATAAGCTTAAGGTTCAGAACAAGTATAGTACTTGCTAGACACCAGAAAGAAGAGGGGCAACATGATACAGACCTTCAAGTTCCTAAAAGGAATGAATGAGGTAGATTGTAAAGAAATATTCAGCAGGAATGGCAAATCAAAAACATGAGGAACTGAGTGGAAGCTGGCAGGGGAGATGCAGGATGGACATAAGAAAGTTTTATTTTACAGAGCGAGAGGTTGAACCACGGAGCAGCCTCCCAGCAGAGGTGGTGAGTGCAAGAACCATTAATGTTTTCAAACATAGCTGAGATAGAGTAAAAGGTTTAATAGTTACACAGGGGAAGTAGTACAGCAAAGTGGGAGGTAATGGCAATAACTTGATTAGACAATAGGTCCCAGGGTAGGATAGGGTAAAACAGGGCAGGCTGGATGGACCAATGGTCTTTTTTCTGCTGACAATCTCTATGTTTCTAATTCCCCTTCACTCCCTCACAACTATACATTCTGCTCTCAGCCATGTTTTTCACTGCATTTCCCTTTTCAGTCCCCCAGAGTGCATTTTTACATATAGTATTACATTCTGATTGTCCTTAATTCTAATGTAGCAGCTCCTCATCTTGGTGTCTAGGCCATTCTCACAGCTACATGGCCATGCATTTCACTTCTGGCCATAAATGCAGCTGAGCTCATAACCACACAAATGCAGATCCTACTACCTCTACTAGCCATATATGATGCCCCAGAGGTGAACTATACAAGTCTCCTTTTAATACAGCATTAGCAGCCCTCAATTAGCAAATCAAAGTATGCAGTCAACACACAAGGTACACTGTCATATAGCCAGTAGGTAACCAGGTGGGAGGGAGGTTCAGCAATGAGTAAAACGGCAAACAGAAAACAACAAAACTGAATGTGAAATCTTTTAAAACAAATCAATCTACGTATATTGTATACATAGCCCATACAATGACTTGTATACAAATAAGCCATTTATTTCCATTTTTGAGGGGATGGGATATTTATAACGCACCTGTAGCATTGCCACTCATGATCATGAGTTATGTTCCCCCTTCACTCATGAAAATAAATAGCATATTTCTTCCCAAGTTCACATTTGAGTGTTACTTCCTTCAGTTTCCTTTTTTTTAATTACAGAGAGTATATTGGATAGGGAAGTACACCACTGCGGACCATCAAACAGCAAAATTAAGTAATAGTGGTACTCAACCCCAAATAATCAGTCAAAAAGATAGTCTTCAAATTTATTTTATTTTCTTTAGAGCCATAAATCTTTCCCTTGAAAGCGCTCTTTTAATTTTACTTCATATTATGTTTCAGGGCCTGTGTGTCCCTTCATCAGATATTATTGAGCTGCTTCTTGTAACAAAAAGTATCTGTAATACAAATAAGAAAAGTGTATATTTCATTTCTCTGTCTTATAATTTCTCCAATCATAACTCTCTTTAAGTAATATTATTGTTTTAGGAGTGAAGTAAAATTAAAAGAGCACTTTAAAAAGACAAATTTATGGATCTAAAGAAAAAATAAATTTGAAGAATATCTTTTTGACTGATTATTTGGGGTTGAGTACCACTATTACTTAATTTTGCTGTTTGATGGTCCGCAGTGGTGTATTCCCCCATCCAATATACTCTCTATAATTCAAAAAAAGGGAACCGTGGAAAGTAACACTCAAATGTGGACTTACAGACTTCTCCTTATGGACAAGGATTAGTGCTTCTCTAAAACATAAGCATTTTAAATTGCACATCCAATGAAAAGATCATCATAAAATCATCACAAAACCATAATGGTAAATTTTTCGGAGCTTGGTGACATGACTGATGTTATATCCACAGCCGAGTATAAATCAAGATGAAGCAGATAGGATAATGAATTTGGTAACATGTAAATGAAGAATTGAAAATGTGGAGATTCCAAAGGCCTCAGTCAATAAATTAGAGTCATTAAGAGAGAGAGAAGTACTGTACGCTTAGATTGCCATGCAGTTACCCTGCTGGAATATACCAGACAGAAAAGGATCCCAAGAGATCTTAGGGTGCTAGTTGAATCTCACTTGGGTTTTTCACCTGAAGGATTTCACCTGAAGTGGGATGGCATTAGGACTAAATGTTCTGTTGTTATTGAAACTCTTACAACAGAACAGACAAAGGTTTTGGCAGACATATAAACTTTAGAAACACAAATAAAAAGACACTATAGATACAGTACATTTAAAATCACTTATGGAACAAATAGAGAAATCCATACAAGAATATGATAACCACATAAAAAGTATAAAACTACATAAATTTTGGAAGGATATTATAGATTATAAAGAGGGCCACATATACTCATGGAAAAAATCAAACTATCAAACTACAGTATATGACTTAGAGGATACAGACACTTCGGCCCACACATCTGATTCAGATACCCAAGATGTGAGATATGCCAGGGGAAATTGATATAAAATACCATGCCCTAGGAATTACAGGAGCTATCAGGGCTGCAGATCATACCCAAGACAATATGTACCCTATAAGAACTGATACAGCCAGGGTTACTACAGGGAAGATTATTATGAACCCTATCAACAAAACTGGAGTCCTAGAGACAGATCATATGAACGGAATTTTTCTACGCCCACAGACACATCGGACCCCTCCACATCAGGGGCCAGATCAAAAGAAAGAGAAAGAGATATAGAAGGTGCAAACATAAGGGGCAAAGTACACAACACGAGATCCAAAACGGGACAGAATCAGTAG
Organism: Neoceratodus forsteri; assembly: GCA_016271365.2. Lineage (NCBI taxonomy): Eukaryota > Metazoa > Chordata > Ceratodontiformes > Ceratodontidae > Neoceratodus > Neoceratodus forsteri. Next base: position 860,966,820 of record CM057456.1, read on the forward strand.
TTTTCAACCTTTCTCAGAGAGAATTGACACCAGTAGAAATTGAAGTATTGGGTAAAGGTTTGTCCTTTAGTTTGACTGAGAAGATTAATGCATTTGAATTAAAACTGGACCTGGAAAAATTCTACAGAAAATTAAAGCTGAAACACTTTTTTTTTCATTAATGGAAACTCCTATAACTAACCCAGTAACCACCAGAGAGAGATACAGATTGAAATAGGCCCTGGGGACCACATCATCTTTTGGTCCAGTAGGCTTCACACCTCCAAATATAATTACATATATACAGAGAGTAAACAGAGAGGTTGAACAAATAGTAAAACAAAATGAGACTATTAACACTCACTACAATTTGAGAAAAGAAGAGAGCGAAGCCCTGGACTCACTCACAGAAGATGAAAGTATTATCATAAAACTAGCAGATAAGGGGGAAGCTATAGTTATACAAAACTATACAGATTATCAAGCAGAATATCTACAACAGTTGAATGATAGGGACACTTATGAGAAAATAAAGAGAATTCCCTTTGAAACACTGAAAGAAACAATAAAGGGAATAATTGAAGAAGCTATAGATAGAAAAATAATAGAACAATGGGTAAAATTTGAATTAACAAACAACTACCCAAAAATTCCCCTTTTTTACTGCCTGCCAAAGATACATACAAACATTGAACAACCCCAGTGGAGACTGATGATATCAGGGCTTGAATCAATCACAGAACCGTTATCTATTTTTGTGGACCATTATTGTAAAGACCTGGTGCCACAGACAGCTTCATATGTTCGAGATAGTAAGCACTGCATACGGATAATAGAGGAGATGAAACAAAGAGAAAATATGGAAACTTTGATCCTGGTAACACTGGATGTTAGGAACCTTTACATCTCCATACCCCATCAGGACGTGTACAGACTAAAAGTCCCCAGACTAAACATCGCAGTCATTTCATCGTGGTCAAAATATCAAATAGACAACAGGTAACGATACAATTGGTCACTTTGCACTTTGGTCACCAGAAAGAAAGTCACGAACAAGTCAGAGATCTGGACAAAACATTGATGCGACGAATTAAATGTGCAATGTCAGGGCAATACTATTCAAAGCAGCTCAATATTAAAAACTCAATATTGTTTCGGGGGAAAGAGCAAAATTAAAAGCAGTTGATATGCATACTTTTAAAAACTCAATATTTATTCGAGGGAAAGAGCAAAATGTGCAAAGGCTGAGCAATTTAAAATGCTTGGAGTGCATACTATTAAAAGCAGTCGATGTGACAAATTCAATCAATTATGCTTGGAGTATTTACGCTAGATTAATTTCAATGACAGCAGCAATGTCTTGTAAAAATTGTTTAGGCTGCCTGTTGTTGAAATCCTCACAAATGGAGTTGAATACTTTGTTGACACGGCAGTATTTACAATTTTTTTGTGGTGGTTGCTGGCCCAGCTGCATCTACCTCCTCTGAATGGCTACTGCATGCTGTTCTTGCATCAGTTTACGTGCCAGCTTAGCACGGGTTGGGTGGCTGATGCTGACTGTTCTTGCAAAGGCACGATGCCATGCCTCTATGGCAGTGTTGCTTTGAGGGAGGTCCTTCAGTACCCTATCATACTGATTCCAAAATGGAATGCTAAAACATGGTTGCCTCATATTTTTCCTGTTTCTTGATAACCTTCCTATGTAACAGTCCTCATAACAGTCAAGCAGACACTCAAGATCAGCAAACTGCTGGTCTTCCTGCAGGATTTCAAAATATTCTTCCACCCTCTGTGGTTTCACAAATGCCAAGCCCAGTATACATCGTACTCGATGAGCAAACTCCTCCTCTTGTACATATCGCTGCTGAAGTCCCTCCTGTTGGACATGTCACCACAAGGCCTGCCCAAGGTGAAAGTTGCACCCAGAAAGTTCAGCATTTGGCACCATCTGCCAAATTATCTTTATTGCCGCAATTTCAAAATCTGTCATTATTGTAGCAGGATTCAGCTTGCCACCAATAAGCACTTGGAGGTGAGTAAACAACTTTCTGTAGACCTCCTCACCACGTCCCGGCAACAGTGAGTACACACACAGTCTGTTAACCCCCTGCACAAGAGTGTATATGGTGTACAGCTGATCATCCTCATTTGGGGCTACATTAAATGTCCCATAACAGAACCAATGAGGGCTATCATTTAGGGCTCTTAGATCAACATCACTTGCAAAAATGAGCATGTCATCCTCATGTACTCACAGAAATTCCTCATCACTGACAGTCTTAGAGTACTGTAAAACATCAGTGTCATTATGACCACTGTTCTGCCTATGTCTTCTTACATCCCAACACAGTGTTTCATGAGTGGGCAGCAGGTGTGCATGTTGCACACAAACCTCTTGCAATGCTTGGTGGACAATATTGCGAGTGGACTCTTCTGATTCACAGGCTTTCCTCTTTATGGATGCCCTTGCTTATATCACCTCCACTCTGCCATGAATTGGTGCATGGTTGTGTTCACTTGGCAGCTGTGTTATGGTCTCACCAAGTGTGTGTAACCTTGCTCTGCATGTTCTCAGTTCACAGCGCCAAATAATTTTCCCACCAGCACCCTCCTTCTCCTATGTATACAGATAGTTATCAACAGACAGTTTGGGCTTCCCCTTCTGAGATAGAAGGTACTCCATTGTTGGTAAAAACTTGAATGACATCCCACACTAACATCCATTGGCTTTATAGCCATGCTGTTACCCACTGGCAGAAACTAGTTTAACTAATTGAGCTCCAGTGCCCTTTAATAGATACACAGTGCCCAAACTCAGATGGCATTGCACACAGAAGTCAGCTTGTAGTGTTCCAGGCTCATTCGTTTGGATACTGTGGTTTGAAATTGTGGACTTTACTCCCAGAATTGGTGGTTAAGGCAAGCATAATAGCAACATTCAGGTTTACAACTGAGAGGTGGAAATTAATCTCGATGGGCTGCTCTGGGCTGATTTCTGAAGATAAGTGGGCAAATCTTTGTCTAAGGGCTGCTCTCTAGAGTAAAGAGCAGTTTAAGTTTAAAAAATGTTTGGTTGCAGAGTGCTACTCTTTGATTGTAGATGCTGTAGATGCAACGGTATTACAGAGGCAGTGGCTGAATTGTCACTAGCAACATTGGCAACATTATGACCGCAACCAGGTGTTACAGCAACGAAAACTATTTTGCCGAATGAACCACAACATGTTGTCTGTGGCAAAAAAGATGGTGAGAATTGTCTGTAGGCCCATCAGGAGGGTCTATCTGCCTTAAAAACAGCTTTATAATGAATAGACATGAATAAACGAGACATGGAATTCCTATTAACATTAACAGAATTGGTCCTTAAGAACAATTACTTTGAATTTGAGGGACAAAGTTATCTACAAAAAACAGGCACAGCAATGGGTGCAACGTTGGCACCCACCTATGTCAATGTATTCATGGCAGAATTTGAGAATACATATATTTATTCAGAGTTGAATGTGTATAAATCATCTTTAAAACTATATAAGCAATTTAGTGACGATATATTGATATTGTGGAGTGGAAATGAAGAAGCCCTGACATTATTCTTCGATTATGTAAATCAAGGAACACCATAATTGAAACTCACTATGAATCACAGTCAAACAGAAATTCCATATCTGGATTTATTACTTAACAAAGAAGGTACCATAATTACAATGGACTTATATATTGGATATGAAACAGAGATTCCAACAAAGAGGTTACAGTAATAAGATATTAGAACAAGCAGAACAAATATTTGAATCTAAAAAGAGAAATTTAATTCTAGAAGACACAGTGAGAACAACAAATGTACCAGAGAAGATAACCATGTCTATGCAGTGCTCACAAGCTTTTGGGAAAATAAAAAAAGTCATTCTGGGAAACTGGAATATTCTATGAACAACTGATCAGGAAAACAACAGTTTTCAGAATAAACCATGGGTAACAGCTAAAAGAACGACAAACATTAAAAATCTTTTAGTAAAGACACAACACTGGACACCCCCCTTCCCACCAAAGACATGGCTATAAAGGGACATAAAAGGTTAATTTTCCTGTGGAAACTGCATGCATTGTAATAATGGACTGAGAACCAAATATATTCATTGTGCATGTACAGACAAAAAATAAGAAATAAGAAGCCTGATCACTTGCAATATCGACTATGTGGTTTACTGCATAGTGTGTCCATGTTCGTTGTATTATGTAGGACAGACTATTCGACCATTAAAGCAGAGAATAACTGAACACAAAAGTAATATAAGAAGGGAGGATGAAAGGTCTCCTCTTGCAAGACACTAGAGAATTCAAACACCAAATCTCAACGATAAAGTTTATTGGACTAGAAAAAGTAGTGGAACCAAAGAGAGGGGGCAATAGAGATATGCTTCTGCTAAAGAGAGAAGCATGGTGGATCTTCACTCTACAGACCTATAAGACAAGATACAGACTTAATGAAACCTTAGTATGGTCCACATTTAGGTAAAAAACTAATGAACCTATGAGTATAGGAAATTTGAAACTAGTGTGTATTTCACAATATAAACATTTTAGTATTGGTACAATGTTAAGCCTGACAGATTTAGGAAAGTTTATATATTGAAATCACAAAAGGCAAAAGCAATGGGAAAAATCACAACACAACAGTCTGTAAAGCAAGACCTATTTTAAGTCTGATGACCCTGAGCTTGGAATGGTGACCTTCTGTATTAGAGTATTCACACATAAACGAAGAGAGGTGATTTGAAATGAGAACCTTATATGGTTCACATTTCTGTATAGGATTAATACATTTAAAAGGATATGACATTTCCAACCAGTTTATATGCAACAAGGTAGTAATTTTAGTACTGGTATAAGAACAAATTTGTTAGATTTAGGAGAATTAATTTATTTTAAGTTATAAAAAAAACAACATTTAAAACTGTAGAAAAGGGAATATAAGGGGGGTCCTATTTTAAGCTCAGTGACCTTGAACACAGAAGGGTGACCTCCTGTATTAGAACATTAACACATAAATGAGGTAAGGTAACTCAAAATCAATGGAGGCAATCCCTCACAATTTTGTTTAAACATTGTTGTTCCTAAGGAGGAACTAAGTTGATACAGGTATGAAAATATTGCATTAGTTGTGATGTATGGTCCACCTAGCTTTTCACAAAAACAAGAACTTGAATAAATCCTATGCCACGCCCCCTTTTTATCTTCACTACAACACGTATGACAGAATATGGAAACAACATTAAAATTTGACCCAACCCTGATGTGAAGTGGTACAACATTGTTTTGGATAACACAGTAGTCACCCAGACTGAAAGCTGAACCTTTCTCTTTCAATGAATATACAGAATGACTTTGCTATGTTACTATGTAGAAGGGGGACCGCTGTTGGCTTTTACTTAGAGTTAGGCGGTTTCCATAGTGACCAAGCTTCTCAGGGTGTGCGTCACTGAGTGATGCAATCATGCCTCCTGGCATGAACACCTGAAGGCTCGGCCCCTTCTACACCTTCAGGAAGAAGGTAACTTGTTATTTTGAATGATGGCATCTCAAGTAATGGTGCAGGTACCTTGGTGATTTGTTGATTGTGTGTGGAGCCAGAAGTTCTGAGTAGAAGATGGTGCATCAGAAACGAGTAAATCGCCTGATGCTGAAATGCAGATTTAAAGTTAACACGGTGTAACAATTAAATAGAAATTTGAGTAATTGAAACAGGGACTAAACAAATGCTTACTCTTCAGGTGGTGTTTGAAATGAAGTGCCCCGGAGTTAGAAGAGCAATGTTCATTGCAGGAACAATAAACAGTGTCCCTGCTGTTTAGAATTAAATTGAAAAAGAAAACAGTGTCCATTCTAAAAGAATTCCTTTTATTTTGCAGAACGTTTCTGGGCCCACATTGAAACATATTAAAACACTGTGAATGTCTGAGAATTTGAAGAGGTGTGTCCCCACCTAAAATAATAATATTACTTAAAGAGAGTTATGTTTGGAGAAATTATGAGAGAGAAATGAAATATACACTTTTCTTATTTGTGTTACAGATACTTTTTGTTACAAGAAGCAGCTCAATAATATCTGATGAAGGGACACACAGGTTCTGAAACATAATATGAAGTAAAATTAAAAGAGCGCTTTCATGCGCCGGCCCAGTGGCACTGAGGGCTGAGGTGCTGGACACCTTACCTCACGGCACGCTGGTGACCTGGGTTTGGGAACAAGCCCAGGCTGTTGGAGGTTGGCAACAGGTGGGAGGGTAGAGCTGGATGGAGCTGCTGACAGGCAAGCTCCCCTCTCCCAGGGAGGTGTAATGGCTTCCTCTGGCTGATGGCTGCCACCTGGTAGAGGCTGGAGACAGCACGGGCCAGGAGGAGCCAGGCAGTAGACCTGGGGTGGGAGGAAAGGGGCCATTACCAGGGCCATGGGACTAATGTGTGCCTCCACACACATGTGTACCCACTTCTGGGGCCCCTGGGTGCAAAATGGAGGAAAGAAAAATAGCCGGCAGCAGGATGGTGACCAGCTCCCCACAGGCTCTGCTCCCAGGCTGGGCATAAGGTAAGTCCCAGTAATTCCAGGTGACGAGGCTCGGGGGATCAGTCAGATGGAGGCTGTCCGGGGAGGTGCAAATAAAAGTGCTAAATGATAAAAAAAAAAAACAGCGCTTTCAAGAGAAAGATTAATGGATCTAAAGAAAAGAAAATAAATTTGAAGAATGTCTTTTGGACTGATTATTTGGGGTTGAGTACCACTATTATTTAATTTTGATATTTCTTCCCAAGTCATCATATATCCTCTATAAATACTGTCTTTCAGTGCAGGTAAAATACAGGAATAATATTAAATGCAAAAAATATGTTAAGAAAACTGTTAGAGCTGCAGAACAAAACTGCAAAAAAAGGTCAGTGCAACATTAGGGAAGAAATACCCCTGAATTTTTTGAGTGTATAATATGCTGTTCCCAGGGCTTCAAAGATTACTTAAAGCAAAGATGGTATCACTTTAAATCTGGCAGTCTTCTATTGCAAGGCATTTTACTCACATTTCACCGAATCCTTCTGTTATTTTTTGAGAGGGGCCAAAGTTAGGGAAAAACTAGTACTGCTTACCTTTCAGCAGTTGTTTAAACACTTTGAACACCACATACCATAATCAACAAAGTACAACAGAATTTCGACCCTAGCGTCACAGTTCCATTCTTTTTCTGATTTGTGCTACAACCATTACTGTCTCCTGAATTGAATTTATTTGCATCCTTTTGTAAAAGGATATTTGTTGTAGATATATATATATATATACACACACACACAGGCCCAGATATTCAGACTGAGCCTGACAGTGGCACAAGCCTGGGTGCAGCGCAACTGGGATGTGCCAGGGCCAGGACCAGAACCAGGTGATATTGAATGGTGATGCGCCATGGTGCAGCACTGTTGAATATGGCACAGACTACGCATGACGTAGTGGCACTGTGCCAGTGCAAGCCAAAGATAGGGAGCACGGGGATGAGCCAGCGCAAATGCAGTTGTGTGCTAGGCGCATCACCCATGATATTCTGCAGAGGGCATGCAAATGAGGCTATAATATATACAAAGCACAAATGGGGTCATTTGCATGTCATTATGGCCCCATTTGCATGCCTTGCACAGGGCAGCCTGGCGATTTGAGCCTGGCACCCTACACAGCATGATGTGTGCACAGTGGGGGTCCCAGGGCATCCCTCGTCCCATAGCCATGATCATGGTAAATGCCTAACAAATCATTCTCTGGCAGTCTAGTGGACCTCCCTTCCTCCTGATTCCCCGATCCTGGTAAAGCACCCTAAATTAATTCCCTGGTGATCCAGTGGCACCCCCCCACCCATACAGGACCCATCACCCACCTCATACTTCCCCCCAGTCATCGGTGCGTGGCTGCAACCCACCCGCATACCACCCGGCTGCCCGCCAAATGACAGGTACAGTATGGGCTGTAAGCCCATTGGTCCACAGTGTGGACCAATGGGCCTGCAAGACATACTGTACTAGAAAGTCCCAAATATGTGAATGACTTCATTTACATATTTGGGACTGTCTAGTACAATATACCCTGCAAGCCCATACTGTACCTGTCATTCAGCGGGTTGGCGCGCAGTATGTGGGTGGGTTGCAGATGCCCACCAATGACATGGGGGTGCAGGGTGGGCAAGGGGTCCTGTGTGGGGTGGGAGGGTGGGTGCCACTGGATCATCAGGGAATTAATTTAGGTGCTTTACCATGATCTGGGAATCAGGAGGGGGGTCCACTAGACTACCAGGGACTGATTTATTAGACAGTTACCATGATCGGGGACTCGGGAGGAAGGGGGGTCCACTAGACTACCTGGGAATGTTTAATCTACATTTACCATGATCAGGGAATTGGGAGGGTGGGGGGTCACTAGACTACCAGGGAGCCATGTGTGCTTGTGAACAGTGTTCAGGGTGGGTGGGTGGCCACCCACGGCTGGCGGCTGCGGTGTTGCACCCTGAAATACAGCAGCCCACCTGTTGGTGGCCATGAGCTGTTCCTACTCTTCACGGGTTCAACTTTGAGCACCCCTATGCGGCGCAATGCAGGGTTGCGCCAGCATATGCACCACACATTCCGGGCTGAATATCGGGATGTGCCGCATATGCATGGGCACGCCCCCTTCATCTGCGCTGCATACAATTACATTGCCCCCAGCGCATCAGGATTTGCGCTCGCCTGGCAGCCCATTCAATAACCCCACCAGGCGCAATGCGGAGTTGTGCCAGTGCAACTCTGTTGCGCCATGACAACCCTTTGAATATCCGGGCCACAGTATATAATATAAATGCATATATATATATATATATATATATATATATATATATATATAGTATATACATGTATATACATATATATATATATTAGAGGCAAAAAATCCGTTTAATGCATCAACTAGGTTGTTCCACAGTGACAAAAGTGAAGAAATTCGATGTTAGGGTTGAAACCCCCTTTGCACCCCTCAGCCCACCACCCAACTGGAATCATGGTGCGCATTGGGATCATCAGCCCTAACTGTCACCCCATCACATGTGGAAAGAAGCTGAGGAATAGGAGAGGAGGGTGACAGTTAGGACCGATGACCCAATCTTTCCCAATTCCAGTTGGGGAGGTGGGCTGGAGGGGTGCAAAGGGGTTTCAACCCTAACATCAAATTCCTTACTTTTGTCACTGTGGAACAACCCTAACTGATGCATTAAATGGAGTTTTGCCTCTAATATATATATATATATATATATATATATATATATATACATGTATATACTATATATAAATATATATATATATATATATTAGAGGCAAAAAACTCCATTAATGCATCAGTAGATTGTTCCACTTGCCGACAAAAGTGAGAAAGTGGTGATAAGGTTAGCTTATGGACCCCAGCCCCCAACCGGCATTGGGGTGCACATTAGGTCTTCAGCCCTAACTCTTACCCCATCACATGTGTAAAGCAGCAGAAGTATAGGAGAATGAGGTGTGAGTTAAGACCAATGACCTCAGCGCACCCCAATGCCGGTTGGGGGTGGGCTGGAGGTCCAAGGGGTTTTCAACCCTAACACCAAATTTCATCACTTTTGTCGCTGTGGAACAACCCTAACTGATGTATTAAATGGAGTTTTTTGCCTCTAATTTCCCTTCTTTTTGAGAATGATAACGAGAAATAGTGAATGTAATGCAGCGGCGGGACACAGGAACAGCAACGCAAACAGAAGTGCTAACAGTGGCACACATGGTAAAGCAAGCGCGAATGAGAACAGAAAGGGGTAACGCACACGGTGGCGTAGACGGGAAAGGTCCGCCACGTGATGTCTTGTCACATAGTGACATGGTGCCCGAAAACCGAAATGTCAATGGGCATGGTGACGCAAAGCGAAACAGAAAGACAAACAGTACTATAGACAGAAATGGCAAAAAATAACAGAAACGCATAGCGGAAATGAAAGCATAAAAGGATAAGCACATGGTGGCGTAGATGTGACAGCAGTAAGTGAAATGGGTATAGAACATAGCGGAAAGGGCAATGGTAACAGTAATGTAAGTGCACAGGCTGGTTTTCCAAAAGCTACATAGAAAGACAGTGAGTATAAAGAATGTGTATGTATAATAATGGGTCTCGGAGCAGAAAATGAGGAGTTGGAATACTAAATAGCGTATATCTCAGGAACCGTCGACGTAGAAAACAAATTTAAAAGTCATATGATTTATGACTTTCCTGGCTTAATTTGTACTTAGCCCCCACTAGGGGCTAAGTATATTCTGATGAAAGTCCGTATCTCACCGTTTCCGAGATACTGGCCTGAAAGGCGCGGCGAACGCCGTAATGTTATCCTATGGGGAAAAAAGAGAAGTTCGGAGTGCCATAACTTTGCCTCCCTGTAATATTTTTTCACCAAACTACTGAAAGGCACATCTGTGTGATGTTAGCTGTGTTCCCTGCAAATTTCAGTCCAAAAGACCAAACCGTTATTTTGCAGCAGGGTGCCAAAGGATTCCTGTCATGCGTCGGACGCCGTAATGTTATCCTATGGGAAAAACTGTCAACTTTGGACTGCCGTAACTTTGCCACCATGTAATATTTTTTCAATGGAACACTGAAAGGCACATCTGTGAGATATTGGCTGTGTTCCCTTCAAATTTCAGTCCAAAACTCCAAACCGTTCTTTTGCAGCGTAGTACCAAAGAATTACTGCTATTTTGGGCACAGTGTCGCAAAGTAGTGTCGTGATTTGCGAAAGCTTTCGCAAAAATTTGCGACACTTTCATGAGTGCAACACTACTTTGCGAAAGTACTTTTTCCAGAAATCTGAAAAACATATTTCTGGGGTGTTGTACCCCAAAATAAAGACATGGCTAGCATCCTCAGGGCCCGACTAGGTGAATACAAAAAGAATTAGGTTGCTAGAGGGTCTCAATTTTAAATGCCAAGCATTTTTCTGATCACTAACTGAAAACAAAATGGCAGATTTGCAACACTAACAGGGCCATTTGCGACACTAAAAAGTGCATTTGCGACACTGTCGAACTTTTTGTTAACTTTTCCCATTGACTTATAATGGGAAATTGTTTTTTGAATAACTTTTGAACCGTTTAATATTTTTTCACAAAATCTTCAAAAGGCACAGCAGGGACCCCAGACGCATGTTCTCTGAAGATTTGGGGCCAGTCCTACAAACCGTGCGACCTGTAGGCGCGACAGCATAATTCCAGAAAAAGCGTAAGCACGCCGCAGATCATGCTTAATAACTCCACAGCCATGTGTCTGACCAGTACAAAACTTGGCAGATCCCAAGGTCTATGGTTCTTGATCATGTATTCCAAATTTCAGGTAAATCCATTAAATGGTTGCAAAGTTATTAAGGTGCAAACTTTTGGGTTTAACATAGAAATGGCTCCTCAACCCTAACTATGGTAGCACTACCGTGCTACCATAATATATATATATATGTGCATTTATATTATATACTGTGGCCCGGATATTCAAAGGGGTTGCGCATGGTGCAACAGAGTTGCACTGGCACAACCCCGCATTGCACCCTGGTGGGTTATTGAATGGGCTGCCAGGCGCAGCGTAAATCCCGATGCGCCGGGGTGCAATGTAATTGAATGCAGCGCAGATGCAGGGGGCGTGCCCCTGCATATGCGGCACATCCCGATATTCAGCCCGGGATGTGTGGTGCATATGCTGGCACAACCCTGCATTGCGCCGCATAGGAGTGCTCAAAGTTGAGCCCGTGAAGAGTAGGAACAACTCATGGCCACCAACAGGTGGGCTGCTGTATTTCAGGGTGCAACATCACAGCCGCCAGCCGTGGGTGGCCACCCGTCCACCCTGAACACTGTCCACAAGCACACATGGCTCCCTGGTAGTCTAGTTTACCTCTAATTTTCTTTCTTTTTGAGAATGATAATGAGAAATAGTGAATGTAATGCGGTGGTGGGGGCCCCGCGCTTCTGCCACGTAATGCAGCGGAGGGCCCCGCGCTCCCGCCACGTGATGTCTTGTCACATAGTAACATTGTGCCCTCAAACGCAAATCGTAATGTGCATGGTGACGCAAAGCAAAACAGAAAGAAAAACAGTACTGTTGACAGAAATGTTAAAAACAACGGAAACGCAACCGCAAATGAAAATGCAAAGAGTAACGCACATGGTGGCGTAAACGTGAACGGTAAGTGAAAAGGGTACAGAACCGCAAGCAGAAACGGTAATGGTAACAGTAATGTAAGCGCACAGGCTGGTTTTCCCCAAAAGCTGTATAGAGAAAGACAGTGAGTAGAAAGAATGTATGCAAAATAATGACTCTCGGAACACAAAAATCAGGAGTTGGAATAGTAAATTGCTAAAAAAATACAAAATCACACATGCCCCCACAATGCAAAGCATCATGGGCTGCATATGCAAATCACCACAGAATGTTATGCTGGTCCAACTTTAAGCAGAATTGCATGGTGCCGAAGCCTCTCACACAGTTTGCAAAGGTTGCTAGCAAGAAGCCTTTGCAGGCAATGGCTCAACTTTCATCTGGTCTGTCAATATTATTCCTCACCATATGAGAACATGTGTATGAAAACAACTTCCCAGCCAAATGCCCTTTGGGGTAACCCTTGCCTCAGTGTTTACGCACAGAGGTTCTTTGTCTTTTAAATAGTAAATTGCTTATATCTCAGTAACTATACCACATAGAAAAAAAATTAAAAAGTCATATGTATTATCACTTTCCTGGCTAGTTTTTACTTAGCCCCCATTAGGAGACTAAGAGTTTTTTGACAAAAACTCCATATCTACTTACCGTTTGAGAATCCCAGACCCTCAAAGGCAAATTAACGCCATAATGTTATCCTATGGAAAAAACAGAAGTTTGGAGTGCCATAACTTTGCCTCCCTGTAATATTTTTTCACCAAACCACTGAAAGGCACATTTGTGAGATGTTGGCTGTATCCCCTGCAAATTTCAGCCCAAAGGACCAAACCGTTATTTTGCAGCAGGGCGTCCAACGATTGCTGCAATGCGTCGGCTGCCGTAATGTTATCCTATGGGTAAAAGTGTCAACTTTGGAGTGCCATAACTTTGCCACTGTGTAATATTTTTTCAACACAATAATGAAAGGCACATCTGAGAGATGTTGGCTGCTTTCCCTTCAAATTTCAGCCCAAAACTCCAAACCGTTCTTTTGCAGCCGGGTGTCAAAGAATTGCTGTCATTTCCCCACAGCCTAGAAAAGTACTGTCGCAATTTGCTGAAAGCTTTACAAGAACATTTGCATCACTTACGTGAAACACGAAAGTACTTTGAAAGTACTTTTCCAGAAATTTGAAAACATATTTCTGGGGTGTTTTACCCAAAATAAAGACATGGCTAGCATCCTCAGGGCCCGACTAGGTGAATACAAAAATAATTAGGTTGCTAGAGGGTCTCAATTTTAAATGCCAAGCATTTTTCTGATCACTATCTGAAAACAAAATGGCAGATTTGCGAAAGTAAGAGGGCCATTTGCGAAAGTAAAAATGCATTTGCGACACTGTCAAACTTTGTTAACTTTTCCATTGACTTATAATGGGAAATTGTTTTTGAATAACTTTTGAACCATTTAATATTTTTTCCACGAAATCTTTGAAGAACATCAGGGACTAGCCACACCTCCGTGAGATTTTGGGCCGGTCGCACAAACCGTGCGACCTGTAGACGTGACCGTAGAATTCCAGAAACAGCATAAACGCACACGCAGATCACACTTAATAACTCCGCAGCCATGTATCTGACCAGTACAAAACTTGGCAGATCCCAAGGCATATGGGTCTTGATTGTGTATTCCAAATTTCAGGCAAATCTGTCAAATGGTTGCAAAGTTATTAAGATGCAGAATCTTGGGTTTAACATGTAAATGACTCCTCAACCCTAACTATGGTAGCACTACCATGCTACCATAATATAGTGTGTATATATATATATATATATATATATATATATACTGAACTTAGGAACAAACTATTGAGTCAAGTCTCATTTACAGTGGCATCTATAGTTACAAGACAATCAGATTAGTTTTGCAAGAGCAGTAAGTTATATAGGAAGCATATAATGAGCTGCTACAAAGTGTGTGGCAAAGATTAGGTTAAACATAAAGGATATATGCAATAAAGACATCATGCAGGCTAAGTAATAGTCACAATCTGGCCATCTTAGATATTTTTATAAGCACTGCTTGTGCCTTTCATCCTATGCACAGACTGTTACAACAGGAAAGGAGTTTGGAGGAGTGAGTATATATGTAGGAAGACTAAGTACATACACATTGGAGGACTAGGTACATACACAAATGCACAAGGCTTTCACTGTGGGTTTAGAATCAGATGTGGGTCTCCAACTACAGTTGTAGCCAGCTCTGGGGCATAATATATGGCCAGTGGAGGTAGTGTGATGTGGACTAGTATGGTCATGAACTCAGCTGCATTTATATTACTGGGACATACCTCAGACCGAGAATCATCCCAGTAAATATCACAATACATCTAGATATATCACAGGAAATCCCATTGAAATGAATGGGAATTTTCAGTGATATGGATGTCCTGGGACTTATCTCTGGCTGCCACTGTAGCTGGCAACCTATGCCAGGCTGCTGGGCCAGCATACAATAAACTGTGGTTCCACCTGGAGGTTTTCTCAGCTAGTGAAGTAAGTTCATAGCCTGTGGCAGCACAGATCTCCTCTCCAATGCGCCATGGCTTTAATAGGCCCAGTGTGAACCTAGGTACTTTGAGAGCTCTGTATTTGCGCATGAATTGGATTAGGTGCAGTTAGAAATATAGAAACATAGAAAGATGTCGGCAGAAAAAGACCCATCATCCAGCTTTCCTGCCCATTTACCTACCTGAGCTGTACCAACCTGCCATGGTAATGCCTAGGCTGAATACACATTGGTAGTTTATCCCCTACCCCCCCTTCTAACTCTCCCCTTTTGTTGTTCTAGTTTTCACTAGCTCCTCCTCATAGCTGTCGCATGCTCTCTTGAAGCCTGTCACCATTTTGGCATGTACCCCCTCCTTTATCAAACTATTCCATCTATCCACTACCCTTTTCATTAAGAATTACTTTCTCATGTCCTTTCTGAACCTACCCCCACCTGTTTATACTCCTACCCCCTATTTGCTGATCCCACTGCTTACAATAAACATGACATGACATTGTACACTGTTTATCCCTTTCAGACACTTAAAACTTTTTTTATCATGTCCTCCTCTCCCTTCTGGTCTCCAGTGAGTATGTTTGGGTGGGCTAAACACTCTTCATTTGATTTTCCTTGATGACCATGCGTCACCTTTGTGGCCAACATCAGAATTATCCTTTTTCAGGTGTGGGCTCCATAGCTGGACACAGTACTCCAGGAGTGGCTTCACCTGTGATCCATGGAAAGGCAACAGTACCTCTTTTCACATACTGGTGAACACTCCCTATACATCCAGGCATCCTGTTTGCCTTTCTCAATGCTTACAGAATGCGCGATGCTCAAACAGCCATCATCTCTATGTTCCTAGATTCCGGACAGCCCAGGGGCAATGCTCATTTTCCTACAGAGCACCTCACTGGTTTAATACTGTTCATAGTGAAATAGCTACCCTACCTAAATTGGGACCATTCAAACTGAAGTTACGCCAGCAGCTCATGGCCAACAGTTCTTGTGACTGCTTCATCTGAGACTCCCATCTACTAGCATTCAGTCTTCTCCTCACAACTGGGTAACCCTGTATCTCTGCTGTTATGTCAATAATTCCGAGGCTACTTCCCCTTTTAGCACTTTGACAAACCCCTGGCTATACCCCCAGTCCACCTCACCCCTGCCCCATCCCTCCCACACCAGCTTGACAAGGCCAATGACTACACTACCTACCTTCTTACCCCATCCACCTTACCCCCATCCCTACCCCTCCTACATTAGCTTGATCAAGACCTATGGTGCCATCTCCTACCTTTCTTACCCCCTGCCCACCCTCACCCCTTCCCTACCTCCCAGCCAGCTTGACAAGGCCTATGGCTTGCCACTTCCTACCTTTCTTTCTCTCATCTTTATCCTTCCCCTCTCATCTATGCTTTCTCTTATTAGAACAATAAAACTGTATATATATATTATGGTAGCATGGTAGTGCTACCATAGTTAGGGTTGAGGAGCCATTTACTTGTTAAACCCAAAATTTTGCAGCTTAATAACTTTGCAACCATTTGATGGATTTGCCTGAAATTTGGAATACACGATTAAGACCCATACACCTTGGGATCTGCCAAGCTTTGAACTGGTCGGATACACGACTGCCGAGTTATTAAGCATGATCTGCGCGTGCGTTCACGCTTTCTAGAATTCTACAGTCGCGCCTAAAGGTCGTGACGGTTTGTAATACTGCCCGGAATTTTCAGGGAAACATGCGGCCAGTGTTCCTAATGTGTTCAGATTTCGTGAAAAATATTAAACGGTTCAAAAGTTATTCAAAAAACAATTTCCCATTATAAGTCAATGGGAAAAGTTAACAAAAAGTTCGACAGTGTCGCAAATGCATTTTTACTTTCGCAAATGGCCCCATTACTTTTGCAAATCCACCATCTTGTTTTCAGTTAGTGATCAGAAAAATGCTTGGCATTTAAATTTGGGACCCTCTAGCAACCTAATTCTTTTTGTATTCACCTAGTCGGACCCTGAGAATGCTAGCCATGTCTTTATTTTGGGGTAAACACCCCAGAAATATGTTTTCAAATTTCTGGAAAAAGTACTTCCATAAAGTACTTTGTGCTCCGCAAAGTGTTGCAATTTTTCTAAAGCTTTCATGAGTGCGACAATACTTTTCTAGTCTGTGGGAAAATAACAGCAATTCTTTGGCACTCTGCTGCAAAAGAACGGTTTGGAGTTTTGGGCTGAAGTTTGGAGGGAACGTAGCCAACATCTCACAGATGTGCCTTTCAGTGTTTCGTTGAAAAAATATTGCATGGCCGCTAAGTTACATTACTCCAAAGTTGATGCTTTTCCCATAGGATAACATTACGGCGTCCGACGCATTACAGGAATCCTTTGGCACCCTGCTGCAAAATAACAGTTTGGTCTTTATTCCTGAAATTTGGAGGGAACACAGCCAACAGCCCACAGATGTGCCTTTCAGTGGATTGGTGAAAAAATATTACAAGGAGGCAAAGTTATGGCACTCCGAACTTCTCTTTTTTTCCCATAGGATAACATTACGGCGTTCGCCGAGCCTTTCAGGGCCTGTATCTCGGAAACGGTGCGAGATACGGACTTTTCATCAGAAAGGGGCTA
Source organism: Neoceratodus forsteri (assembly GCA_016271365.2). Taxonomy (NCBI): domain Eukaryota; kingdom Metazoa; phylum Chordata; order Ceratodontiformes; family Ceratodontidae; genus Neoceratodus; species Neoceratodus forsteri. The sequence continues at coordinate 860,984,177 of CM057456.1, forward strand.
AGTGCAAAACTAGCCAGGACAGTCATAAATCATATGACTTTTAAATTTTTTTTCTACGTCGTACGGTTCCTGAGATATAACCTATTTAGTATTCCAAGTCCTCATGTTCTGCTCCGATACCCATTATTATGCATACATTCTTTGTACTCACTGTCTTTCTCTATGCAGCTTTTGGGGGAAACCAGCCTGTGCACTTACATTACTGTTACCGTTGCCCTTTCCGCTTGCGGTTCCGTTCCCATTTCACTTATCGTTGACGTCTACGCCACCATGTGCGTTATCCTTTGCATTTTCCTTTGCGCTTGCGTTTCTGTTATTTTTTGCCATTTGTGTCTACAGTACTGTTTCTCTTTCTGTTTCACTTTGTGTCACCATGCCCATTGACATTTCTGTTTGCAGGCACCATGTTACTATGTGACAACACATCACGTGGCAGACCGTTCCCGTCTATGCCACTGTGTGCGTTACCCTTTCTGTTCTCATTTGCACTTACTTTACCATGTGCACCACTGTTAGTGCTTCTGTTTGCGTTGCAGTTCCTGTTACTATGCCACAAGACATCACGTGGCTGGAGCGGAGGCCCGATTCACTATTTCTCGTTATCATTCTCAAAAAGAAGGGAAATTAGAGGCAAAAAACTCCATTTATTGCATTAGTTAGGGTTGTTCCACAGCAACAAAAGTGAGGAAATTCAGTGTTAGGGTTGAAAATCCCCCTTGGACCCCCAACCCCACCCCAACGGCATTGGGGTCTTGCATTAGGGTCATCGGTCCTAACTCTCTCCATTCTCCTATACTTCTGCTGCTTTACACATGTGATGGGGTGAGAGTTAGGGCTGGCGACCCCAATGCCGGTTAGGCGGGCTGAGGTCCAAAGGGTTTTTCAACCCTAACACCGAATTCCTCACTTTTGTCACTGTGGAACAACCTAACTAATGCATTAAACGAGTTTTTGCTCTAATATTGTATATATATATATATATATATATATATATACACACACAATATATATATATATAAATATATATATACATATATATTTGCTCACTTTATTTTTCTGTTTTTGGGAACATTGTACCTTTCCTTCTTTGTATGTTTTGTCTCTTCTCCCCACTGATGTGGAACCTTTGTAAATGAGCTGTCTGTGCTCAGAGGTATTGTAGTCCGAGAATAAATAAATAAAAAATAAAATAAAAAACTAGTGTACTGGATCATTGACTTGAGGCTAGCACTAATGACGATCCCCAAACCACTTACCTCAGAGGTTAGCTGATTTTCTGACCCCCTACCTAATAACCTGTCTTTGAGCTACCCTTGCCTATATGCATAACATTGCACTTTGGACCACCCTACAACTTTTCTAGGTCATATTTCATGTTTCCGAACCCCTTCTTTGAGTCTAACCTGCCACAGAATTTAGTGTCATCTGTCATCTGCAAAGAATATAATTTTTCCCTTGATCTCTTCCTGTCACAGATCAGCACATTAAACAGTATTGATCTCTCCAGCCTTTTAGATTTACCCATCCCAGGCTCTTGTATTTTGCACAGTGAAAGAGGCCCCAAGGATGAATCCATTCATTTTATTATATAGAACATCAAGTTTGCCCAGTAGGGATTTTGCAGGAATGTTGTATAGAAGCAAGCATTTGTCAATGCCAAATGTTCATCACTTGCATTGCTGTTGTACTGGGTCTTGCTTGTACATTTTTACTATATATTTACACAGGACAGACCAGAAGAGATGCAATATCTCATTTTCAGTGGTGTCCTGCTTTTACACATCATTATATTTTATACCTCGGATAGGCCAGCAGAGAGGCCCCTGGCCTGATCTCTCTCCCTCCCCTGCCTGCTTCTTAGCCTAGACAGACAAAGTTAGAACTGGCTTCCAATCTGTACTATCTGTTATGTAATGACCAGCACTAAGCAATTCCTAGTATCTGAATGTATTGACTGCTCTTTGGAGTTGAATGTTTGCCTACTGCTTATTGCAAACTTATATGAACTTTATTCACTGTTCTAATGTTAGTTACGTCAGTCTGTATCTTATCTCTGTGACGTGGATCCTTTGTAAATGAGTCTATGACTTACAGGTGTTTCCGAATCCTAAAATAAATAAATATTTAATTCTCAGTGGGCTCTCACATTTTGACTCTAAATTTCCAACAGTCTTTTTATAACCTGACATTATGAACAAGATAGGTGGAATTTTTTTAAATGCCATCTGAATGGTGATTTTGCAGTGCCACTGTGAAAAAAGTTTTGGAGGAGTTTGAAAAATGACACCTGTCATGTTCAGGAGGTGGGGTAATACATGAGATTTATTGAATATTGTGGGCCAAAATCTGTAAAAATAAAGTTGTGAGTAAATGTTAGAACAATTCAACATTTCTTCATAACATAGTTGTTTTTTCACATTTTGATCCCACATTTTAACATCATCTCTTTATCTTTTTTATGACTACTCCTTCTGAATATGACAGATGTCATGTATAAAATAGTGGCCAAAACTTCATGATGCACCACAAATGGGAAAACACGTTTTGGCCAGAAGTTGAAAAAAAAACAGTTGTCACATTCATGAGGTGATTTGAAAAAAAATGGCTATTTTGAAAATTTGGGATCAAAATATTGAAAATTACTAAAGTCATGAGCGCATTTTCGAAAGTTTTCAATGAATTCTCTAACTTGTTGTTGTTTTTTTTTAATATTTACCCCATATTTTTTAACATAGTTTTATATGACCCCACCTCATGAACATTCATGAAGTGGTACAAAAAAATTGCTACATTGAAATTTTTGGGTCAAAATATTGAAATAACAAGCATGCTTTGAAACATTTTAACATACGCTCATAACTTTTTTTTTTATATATTTTTACCTCACATTTTCAACTTAGCCTTCTCATGACCCCATGTATGCTTCTTATGGACCCCACATCATGAACAAGAGTGGAGAAAGTTTTTAAATCCTGCCTGAAAGGTGATTTTGTACCACAAGTGCAAATTTATATTTTGGCCAGGATTTGAAAAATGACAGCTATTGTATGCATGAGGTGGTGTGAAAAAATGGCTATGTTGAAAACTTGGGGTGAAAATATTGAAAATTACCAAAGTTACAAGTGTGCTTTGAAAAATTACAATGTACGCTACTAACGTTGTTGTTTGTAAATATTTTTATCTCAGATTTTCAACATAGCCTTCTTATAATTCCATTTCATGAACAACAACAGAGAACATTTTCAAATCTTGCCCAAAAGGTAACTCCACGCATTGACTGCAAAATCACCTTTTAAGACAGATTTGCAGGTTTTTATTGTCATTGTCATAAGGTGGGGTCCCAAAAAGGCCATGTTAAAAATGTTGGGAAAAAATTACCAAGCCATGAGGGCAAGTTTAAAACCCATTGAAAGACATTGACCTACATACCTGCATACCTGATTTTATTAGTTCCCGGTACAGCGTTGAAGAGTGAACACGTGTCTCTAAATCCAGACAGGATTACGGCACAGGACCCCTGGTAGATAACTAAAGCATGAGGGGGTGCTGAGTGGGTGGGTCAGTGGGGGAAGGGTAACAGTGATAGCAACAGACATCAATGGACGGTTTTTCTTTTTTACAAGAGTATAAAAATTAAAAAGTCAAGGAATGGTTTTCTTTATTTCAGTTCAATGGCCTATGCCGCCAGTATGATGTCATGCTTGTGCAACTATGTTACTTGGTTTTGGCTGTTCAGACTCTCTACTCCAGAGGAATTACCATCCTGTAGGGGTACCAAAGGCAAAGAACCTTCGAAGAGGGTTCCACCTCTAGAGGTGACGTGGGATGATTCCCTTGGCTAAAGGTACCTTAGGAAGGGTCGCAAGGAGAGAGACTATGGCCCTGAAGGAGAAGGGGAGGATGGTGGGGCAAAGAAAAAGTGCTTGAGAGAGAGAGAGAGACTCAGAGGAACTGCTTATACAGCACAGAAAAGGGGAGTAGCTGGCTGCTTATCCATTGAACCTACAGGCATAGCCTTCGAATTCAATGGCCTACACAGCCAGTATGATGTTATGCTTGTGCAACTGTGCTACTTGGTTTTGGCCATTTGCACTCTCTATTCCAGAGGAATTACCACCCTGTGGGGGTACCAAATGCAAGGAACCTTCTAAGAGGGTTCCACCCCCAGGGGTGCTGTGGGACAATTCCCTTGATTAAAGATACCTTAGGAAGGATCCCCAGAAAGAAATGTAGTAGTATGAAGCATGCTAGCAATCAGCAACTGTGAGGTATAATAGTAAATAAGGCATCAGGCAGCTTGATAATGTAATGAGATGTGCAGGTTAGTATGATGGGTTGCACTGGAGATTGAGGGGGCCTCCTAAGGAGAGAGAAAACTGCAAGTAGGGACACCATCCACCTCCATCCAACAGCAGAACCTACTTAAAGGAACTAGGGAACACTAACTATGGCTAATTAATGGGTTATGACCTGAGGCACAGGCAGAGAAAAAAAACCCTTGAGGAGGAAATCTCTGAGGATCCAAGGCCTAGGTTGCCTTCCCTCCAGGCTTGAGATGTTTATTTTGTGATGGCTCTACTACTGCAATTTAGAAGCCCAATGGGGGGATATTCCAATTTAGATGAAAGCTCTCACTCAATTCCTCTAAAGGGAATGCCGTGGAAGGTTGCGAGTGTGCTCTGCAACATTGGGGGCAACCAAGGCAGGAAGAGGAGAGCAATAACTGCTGAGGCACTCACCTGACCTACTCACCCTAAAAACAAGCCAGGTGAACCAGAGGCAGTCCTAAGGAGAATGCAGTGAAGGTGCCTTGCTAGTAGAATACTAGAGCCAAAGGAGATCACTGTAACCACCCTTCATGGCTAGTCTTAAATTCTACACCAGGAGCTGCTGTAAAGTCTTGAATGGCTAAAGCCAGGCCTGGACTGAGGACATTCCCTGCTGTGGACCAGGTGAGTAGGACCCCGCCCCAAGTCAGGCACATTCAAGATGCAGACTTAGAAATGCATAGTGAGATCATTGACTGCAGGGAGGCCCTGTACCAGAATGGTATTACTGGCATGCCCCAGAAAACTGAAGAGAAGCTGAATGAGCATTGAGTGCTGGGACCTCACGTAGATCAGATGGTAGTAGCAAACATTGAGCAATGATTGTGTAAGCAATGAGTGGACCTGCACATAGGTCAGTAAGGCAGAGTAGCAATGGTCAAACCTGCATGTAGGTGTGTAAAGCAGAGTAGCAATGGTTAGACCTGCACAGAGGCTGGAGAAGCAGAAAATATGACTAGGTGCTGTGTGAGAGGGTCAGGTGGGGGGGAGGGTAACAGCAGTGGTGGCAACAGACATCGATGGATGATTTTCTTTTTTACAAGGTGTATAAAAACAAAAAAGTCTAAGAGGGACAGTTTTCTTTATTTCAGATACTGACACTGGGGGCTGGGCATCCCAATGTCAGAGTTATGTATGGCAGCACCAGGGGTGGGCTCCCCAGTGTTCCACACTGAAAATGGGCAGGGTGGCGTGTAGTAGTTGGCACCGGGGATTGGGCACCCTGATGTCAGAAAATTATGAATGAAGGGGTGGGAGAGATTGAGGAACAGTTTTCTTTTGGATGGGAGAGAGTGAGGAACAGTTTTCTTTATTTCAGGTTATGTTAGGGGGGAAGAACCCTCAGCAGGCTGATCAGGGTGCTGATCAGCTCTGCTTATTGAGCCATGTTATGCAGATCAAAGGAAAGACCTGCCGTAAGATTGGGCCTGCTGTTTCATTTAAACTACACAAAGTTTCCACCCAGCAAGACCAGAACAGTGTCATGATCAGCCTGGCTGACGATTGGTCTGGCACTGACAAGCCTCTTGCAGTCTGCTCTGCACTGAACTGACTGTGACACACCTCTCAGAACCCACTGTCATACCATAATGTTCACTTTGTACACAAGCATAAGGACAAACATAAAAATCGCAATAAACCAGAAGTGTTAGTGGTATTACTTGGACAAATGTTCACTAATTTGTATTGACGATACCAGCCTTAGTCTGGGGTAGAGGAGCAGTAAAGTAGATTACCCCTGTATACCAGGCAATACTTTGAACATTATGGGGAACCAGAGTGCAGGGAGTGAGAAGGGATGGTGTTTTGCACAAAGGTAGGAAAGGCCATTTGGTTCTTTTGTGGAGACTGGGAAAAGGGACAGAAAGGGATATGGGATGCAGAAAGAAAGGGGAACAGATATTTGTTCCTTATCGGTATCCAGGATCAAGCAAGGGTGTGGGGAAGGATTAAGTATGCAACAGAAGGGATATTTGTTCTTTTTATGGGTCCAGGATCAGATGATGGGAGCAGAGAGGGATTGGGGATGTAGGAAGAAAGGACATTTTTTTTCTTTTCATAGGTCCAGGACCAGTCTAGGAGAGCAGAAAGAGATAGTGGATGCGGCATGAAGTAGGAAGGGATATTTCTTCTTTTGGGGTTTTGAAACTGGGCAGGGGAGTGGGAAAGGATCAAGGATGCAGCAGAAAGGGGGGGAAGGGACATTTGTTTGTTTCAGAGGTCCTGGGCTAGTCATGAATAGTTGGGAGGTACTAGAATGCAGTGGAAGGGGGATCATTGTTTTTTCAAAGGTCAGTGACCACCGGGGGAGCACTGGAGGGGATTGGGGAGGCAGTCAGAAGAGAATGAGAATATTTATCATTTGGGGGGTGTTTTACTTAGGGGGGATTGAGAGACTGTGGAGGGATCATCAGGAAAGAAGCGGGAGTGGGAAAGGGAATATTTAACATTTTAGTGGGGAGGTACTAGATGCACCTCTGACAACCCTATTTAACAGCTCTCTGAAAACAGAAGTGGTTCTAGAGGACTGGAGGAGTACTGATGTTGTCCTACTACACAAAAGTGGTAGCAGGGAGGAGGCTTGCAAATATAGGCCTGTCAACCTGATATCGGTAGTGCGTAATTTAATGGAATCACTGCTGAAGGAAAGGATTGTGGAATATCTTCAATCCAGTTACAAGACTTGAGGCAGCATGGATTCAAGGGTGGGGGAGGTCATGTCAAACAAATCTGAAAGATTTCTTTGGGTCACGAAGGAATTAGAGCAGGCTGGTGTGGTGGATGTGGCCTACCTAGATTTCAGTAAGACTTTTGACACTGTTCCACATAGAAACTAGTAAGCAAGCTAGGTAGCCTAGGAGTTGGTCTAAACATGGTAATCTGAATAAGAAATGGATTTCACTCCTTGGAAGGGAGGGTAACCAGTGGGGTGCCTCAGGGATCAGTACTAGAGCTGGTACCTTTAATGTCTTTAAAAGTGACATTCAGAGAAAATGGAAGAAAAGGTCTGCCTCTTTGTGGAGGACACCCCGGGGGGTTGGAAAGATGAGCAGAGACCTGAGAAAACTAAAGGAATGGTCAAGGGTATGGCAGTTGGGTTTTAATGCAAAAAAGTGCAAACTAATGCACTCAGGGCAAAGAAACCCAGGGACAGAGTACAGACTGGGTGGAGTGGCATTGACGACTACCAAGCAAGAAACAGACCTGGAGATAATCATATCTGATGACCTAAAGGTGGCAAGGCAGTGCGACAACGCAATCAGGAGAGCTAGTGGAATACTGGGGTGCATAAGGAGGGGTATCACTAGCAGAAAAATGGAAGTGGTTTTGCTTCTGTATAGATCACTGGTAAGACTCCACCTCGAGTACTATGTCCAGTTCTGGAGACTGCATCTCCAGAAGGACATAGAGTGGAGGCAGTCCACAGGAGGGCAACTAAAATGGTACAGGGTCTGCATCAAAAGCCCTATGAGGAGAGACTAAAGGACTTCAATATTTATACCCTAGAAGAGATGAGGGAGAGGGGGAATTGATAGAGACCTTTAAATAACTTATGGGGGTAAATAAGGTACAGGAGGGAAGTCTCTTTCAAAAACAAAAGTACTCAAAAACAAGTTGACATGCAATGAAGTTGGAAGGGGCAGATTCAGAAGAGGTAGAAGTACTTTTTCACAGAAAGAGTGATAGAATTCTGGAATAGCCTTCCAGCAGAGGTGGTGGGGGTGAATACAGTGGTGAGGTTCAGGAATGCATGGGATAGGCATAATCTTAATGAAAAGGAGGGGAGGAGGAAGAAAGAGCCAGAGATCAAGTAGAGTCTGCAATGAAACTATGGGTACTGAAAAATGGGCAGACTGGGTGGGCCAAGCTGTCCTTATCTGCCATTAAAGTCTATGTTTCTATGAAGGAGCTTGTACAAAATAAACTGACCAGGGTGTACAGCATCGGAGGTGTTGACCAAAGATGGGGGGCCATCAAGGAGACCATTCACGACTGCAACAAAGTCATGCATGAGAAGTGTTAAAAAACAGGTACAAGATACCAATGTGGTTCTCAGAAAGGGTCAGAGAAGCAGTGAGGGCCAAGAAAAGGTCTTTCACCAGGTACAAGGAGAAGCAGGGTGAGAAAGAATGGGGAGAGTACCAAATAAAAACTACAGAAGCAAAGAGGACAGTTAAAGAGGCAAAAACAGCCATCGAGCTGCGTATTGTGTAAGGGGGTCACGGGTGGGGGAAAAAAAACAATTCTTCAGCTATATTAAGGAAAAAAGGAAAAAGGGAGGGTTTATTTTTAGGCCACAAAGCGGGGGTACTTGTAGAAGATGAACAAAAAGCAGCCATCCTTAACAATCACTTCTGCTCTGTCTTTACAAGGGAAGACAGCTGGCCCCTGCCAGAAAGTGGCATCAAGGCAGCTGTGAGGGGCATCACTGAAATGAGGCAGCCAGTATTTACCAGAGAAAGGGTCCAGAAGGGTCTTGAAACCCTAAAGGCAGATAAAGCCCTAAGCCCGGATGGGATCCATCCAAGGGTAGTAGTACTATTCAATAGCACAATTCAGACATGGATAGTTCTTGAAAGATCAGAGAGTAGTTGATGAAGTCCCACTATGCAATGGGGAGGTGTGCAAGGAGTAACCAGGAAATTACAGACCTGTCAGCTGTACCTCTGTAGTGGGTAAACTGATGGAGTCACTGGTCAAAGAGGACCTTGTGGACTACCTAGAGAGCAGCAGTCTACAGAATAATAAGCAGCATAGGTTGGTGGCAAGGAAGTCTTGTCAGACCAACCTGATAGTTTTCTTGGACCGGCTAACAAAGGTGGTAAACAAGGGCCATGCTGTGGATTTACTCCACTTTGATTTCAGCAAGGCTTTTGACTGGGTGCCACAAAGAAGACTGCTGAAGATGCTGCAGGATGTGAGTGTGGCTAGGGCCATAGTTGGATAGGAAACTGGTTGAAGGAGAGACAACAGAGGGTGGTGGAAAACAGGGTCAAATAACAAAAGAGTGAGATCACAACTGTGGTGCCACAGGGATCTGTCCTGGGTCCTGTCTTCTTCATACACAACATTGGTGAGGGCATCCGGGGCAGGTTGTGTCTCTTCACAGATTACAGGTGGCTCTGCAGTAGAGTAGATAGTGACAAAGTGATCAGGGAAATGAAGAGACTAGAGAGGTGGTCTGAGGTGTGACAGTTTGAATTCAATCCCAAAAATGCAAGGTTATGCATCTGGAAAGAAAAAAAAACAGGACAGAGTACTGGATGATGGGTTAAACTGAACAGTATGTCAGAGGAAATGGACCAGGGGGGTCACCATTAGTGACTCCCTCAAACAATCAAGCCAGTGTAACAAGGCCTATATTAAGGCTGGGGTGTATTGGAAAAGGTTTTGACAGCAGGAAAAAGGAGGTATTACTATCTCTATATACAGTAAGTCACTGGTGAGGACTCACCTAGAATACTATCCTCAGTTCTGGACTCCTCACCTAAGGAAGGACAGGAACAGGCTGGAGACGTGTGGAATATCGTGCTCAGTTCTGAAGTCCTCATGTAGGTAAGGACAGGAACAGGCTGGAGACATGTGTAATACTGTGCTCAGTGCTGGAGTCCTCACCTAAGGAAGGACAGGAAAAGGCTGGAGACGTGTGTAATACTGTGCTCAGTGCTGGAGTCCTCACCTAAGGAAGGACAGGAACAGGCTGGAGACGTGTGGAATATCATGCTCAGTTCTGAAGTCCTCACGTAAGTAAGGACAGGAACAGGCTGGAGACATGTGTAATACTGTGCTCAGTGCTGGAGTCCTCACCTAAGGAAGGACAGGAAAAGGCTGGAGACATGTGTAATACTGTGCTCAGTGCTGGAGTCCTCACCTAAGGAAGGACAGGGACAGGCTGGAGATGTGTGTAATACTGTGCTCAGTGCTGGAGTCCTCACCTAAGGAAGGACAGGGACAGGCTGGAGATGTGTGTAATACTGTGCTCAGTGCTGGAGTCCTCACCTAAGGAAGGACACAGACAGGCTGGAGACTTGTGTAATACTGTGCTCAGTGCTGGAGTCCTCACCTAAGGTAGGACAGGAACAGGCTGGAGACGTGTGTAATACTGTGCTCAGTGCTGGAGTCCTCACCTAAGGAAGGACAGGAACAGGCTGGAGACGTGTGTAATACTGTGCTCAGTGCTGGAGTCCTCATCTAAGGAAGGACAGGGACAGGCTGGAGACGTGTGGAATTCTATCCTCAGTTCTGGAGTCCTCACCTAAGGAAGGACAGGGACAGGCTGGAGACGGTGCAATGCAAGGTGACCAAGATGATTCAGGGCCAACAGGGTAGATCTTGTGAACATCATCTCACATCTACTCACTAGAGATCAGGTAAGAGATGGGGGATTTGACAGAGACCTTAAAGTTCCTGAAGGGAGTAAACAAAGTGAACTGCAGAGAACTATTTTTCATGAGTATAGAGAGAGTCAAGAACCCAAGGTCACAAGTGGAAAATGACTGGGGAAGGTTTAAGAGTGATGTAAGGAAGGTCAGTTTTAAGGAAAGGGTGCTGGATGTGAGGAGTAGTCTGTCAGAGGTGGTGGGTAGTGCCAAGACCATAAATGGTTTCAAGCATGGCTAGGACAGAATGAAGGGTCTGGTGGTTTCTCAAGTCAGTAGCAGTAGGAAGGGGAACGGGGGAGTGAACCAGGAGGGATAAAACCCTGCATGTGCAATAGGTTGTGGGGCAGATAGGGAACTCTAGGCAGACTAGATGGACCTGTGGTCTTTTTCTGTCATCACTGTCTGTATTTCTAGTATGTTGCCATGGCTCTTAGTTGGGCTAGCAGGAGGCGAAGTGCAGTCCCCAAGGAATGTGCAATGCCTCCAGAGTGGTTGTGTGAGTCCACCTTCTGTATGCTTACCATCTGGTGACCCATTCTGTTGTAAGTCATGTATCCAGCAATCACTCCTGCATAATCAGAACCCCCTGTAATGGTCAGTGGGGATGCCTGATGCACGTTTCAGAGGCAGAGACATGTCTAAAGCTTTGATTAACATCACCAGTAGTAGTACTGATGCTCACCCTGACCACCCTAGTTGCTGAGCTTACTCAATCATCTTGCACTTGGGTGGCCAAGTTTTATTTTGTTTATTAACTTTGTTTTTTTCAGATTATTGGCCAGGAAGGGCACACTGAGTCAAATAATTAACAGGTATGTCCCTGGGAGCACAGGGAGTTTAAATGGCTTGCTCAGGGTCACACGCTATGCAAGTGGTTGTTGTTGGTTTCAAACCCTGGTCTGCTTGGTCTCCAGGCTCACAACTTGGTACTGTAACCCTCTAAGATATACTGCCACAGAAATATGCAGGTGAAGTCCATGGTGGTTTCACCAGATGTGAGTGTGGGAGGGCGCTTGGAGGTCACTAGTGGAGAGGAGCCAGTAACAAAACAGCACTGTAAGAGGAAGGTGGATGACTCCATCCCAAAATACAGGGATAAACATGATGATTTAATAATCTCCTGGAAAAATGTTTCCACAAAGCCATGGGATATTAAACATTCATTATTCCAAAGGAGGCTTAGGATTCTAACATGCTTCTATATGTAGCAAGAGTGCAAACATTTCTGTCAAATACCATACTTGGCTGTGATGGTGTCCTTCCCTTGAACTCTAAGCACGGAATATTTGTTTCTATTTCACTTAACTTTTTTCTGCTTTAGGCTTTCTATTTCCAGACACAAGTATTTTTTTCCCAGTCATTTCTAGCGTGCCTGTGCCGTGACTGAAATAGACATATTATTGCCTAGTGCACTTACCCAGTAGTTAAAAACTGAATTAAAAAATGAACCCAGCTGAGCTGAACCTCCTATATGGATCAGCTGGCAAGTTTCTCTGTCTTCAGTGGTATCCAATAGTGCTTTACAACATATCCTAACAGTGTCAGTTGCTCAGCAGGTTACCCACTCGTCTCTGAAGCCAGAAAAACAGAAGGTTGTGGGTTCTAGCCCCACATCAGAAACTTGGGATAAATTCTGACACTGTGGTGCAGCCCAAGGGGGGTGCTGCATTCCTGAGGTGTGATCTTTCAGATGGGATGTTAAAGCAAGATCCCATTTGCCTGTGCTTGAGGATGTTAAGGATACCATAGCACTTCTTGAAAAGAGAAGAATTTTTATTGGGGAGAACATAAACATTCAATAATCCAAGTAACAAAATTAAGCACATATACTATACAACTAAAATCTATGCACCATAGAAAAACTGACATCAATACTAAGAAATTATATAAACAACAAAAAAATCAAAAATGAAAGTGTACCCCCATACCTCTGTATCAGACTACTGTAAAGTATTTCTATTTCTAGTTATCACAAGATATTCCATTCATAATATTTTTGTCAATTTTTTCCACTTTTTGTACACAGAAACATAGAAATTGTCAGCAGATAAGGACTGCAGGGCCCATCCAGTCTGCCCATAAGCCCTGTATCTGTTTGCAGCCTCTAACCCTATCTGGTCAGTGGCAATTCATCACGCCTTCCTGGTCAAGGTCCCCCTGTGTCTGTCCCAGGCATGTTTAAAACCCCCACTGTGCTCACTCCCACCACCTCTTGTGGCAGACTATTCCATGTGTCCACCACCCTTTCTGTGAAGAAAACTTTTTCACAGTTCCTCTTAACCTGCCCCTTCCAATTTCATATCACGCCCCCTCATACTTGTATTCCTTCTACATTGGAAGATGTCTCCCCCTACACCTTGTGTATGCCCTTGAGGTACTTGAATGTTTCTATCATGCCACCCCCGCTCCCTCCTTTCCTCCAGTGAATACATATTGAGGTCCTTTAATCTCTCCTTACATGTGTTGTGGTACAAGCCCTGTATCACCTTGGCCGCCCTTCTCTGGACTGCCTCCACCCTGTCAATGTCCTTGCGAAGGTGTGGTCACCAGAATTTCACACAGTACTCTAGGTGATGCCTCACTAGTGTTTTATACTATGGCATCATCACCTCCCGCCTTCTGCTAGTGATAGATCTGCCTATGCACCCAAGCATGCCACTGGCTCTCCCTGCAGCCTTTGTGCTCTGCTTTGACACCTTTAGACAATTAGAAATGACAACTCCCAGATCCCTTTCTTTCTTGATGATCATTGGCACCTCCCCCTGCATCCTGTAGCTCTCCTCCAGGATTCCATTTCCTAGGTGCATTATTTTGAACTTCTTTGCATTGAACCTCAGTTGCCACACCTCAGACCATTTTTCAAGCTTCCCCAGGTCCCTCCTCATTTTCTCCACCCCTTCTGATGTATCCACCCTGTTGCAGATCTTGGTGTCATCTGCAAACAGGCAGATCTTTCCTTCCAGCCCTTCCATAATGTCACTAATGAAGACATTGAACAGGACTGGCCCAAGGACTGATCCCTGAGGAACCCCACTGGTCACCCCCTCTCCCCAGATTGGATCCCATTTACCACCACCCTCTGCCTCCCGTCCATTAGCCAGTTTCTAACCCAGTTTACCACTTTACCACTTTGTGCCCCATACCCACACTACCCATCTTGTTAACCAACCTTTTATGTGGGACAGTGTCGAAGGTTTTGCTGAAATCAAGGTAGGTGATATCCACTGCCCCAATTTACTTCCTTCATCACCCAATCAAAAAAATCTATAAGATTTATTTAACAGTGGCACTGGAGGTTGAGGTGCTGGTCACTACACCTCATGCCATGCTGGTGACCTGGGTTCGAGAACGAGCCCGGGCCACCATGGGTTGGCAGGGGACAGAGGATTAAGCTTCCGGAGAACTGCTCTCCTATCTAGGGGAGGGAGGGTTTGCCGTCCCGCTCGTCAGTCTTCACCCAATGGCATCAGCCGGGGGAGATGCGAGCTGGAAGGCATGTCGCTGACGTACGTCGTCAGTGGAGGGGGGTGCAGGAGAAAACTTGGAGAAAAAGAAGTTGTCAGGCTCCATGATGGCTGCACCAGTGCCCCATTCAGCCCCCAATGTCTGGATTTTGCTCCAGGGGTGGGGGAAAGCTGGCACCCTTTTTCCTCGGCCCTGCCACGGGAGGAACCTGTAGGGGATTTAGGGGATGTCGGATGGGGGAACGGTGCAGCCAGAGACAGAGTCCCTCTGAAGGAGGGACCAGAGCCGCCTGCCAGGATCAGGAGAATAAACAGATAATAGAAGAAAAAAAATGATTTGTTTAACACAACCTTCCTGCTGTGAATCCATTTTGCCTTGGATCCTGGGCATCATTGGATTCCAGGTGCACCACTATTCTTTCCTTCAGCAGTGCCTCCATTATCTTCCCTGCCACTGAGGTGAGGCTGACCAGCCTGTAGTTCCCTGCCTCCTCCCTACTACTGCTTTTATGTAGAGGGACTACATGTGCCCTCTTGCAATCCTCTGGAATCACTCCTGTGTTGACTGACTCAGTGAGCATGGCTGCCAGAGGTGCTGCTAGCTCCCTTTGCAGCTCCCTTAGTATCCTCAGGTGTATGCCATCTTGCCCCATAGCTTTGTCCATCTTCAGTTTTGTGAGCTCTTCCAGGACTCTCTCCACTGTGGATGGACTGGTGTCCACCTCTTCCCCCTCTTTGCATCTGTTGCCCAGTTGTGGTCCCTGACCCTCCCCCTCTTCAGTGAATACTGAACAGAAGTATTTATTCAGTATTTCTGCCTTGTCTAGGTCTCCCTTCTTACATTCACTTTCATCCCCTTTGAGCCTTACAATCCCCCCCTCTGGTTTTTCTTCTTTCGCTGATGTACCTATAGAATGTCTTGTCCCCTTTCTTCACTGTCTGCGTTAATCCCTTCTCAATCCATGCCTTTGCACTCCTAACAGCCATCCCTGCTCCCCTTAAACACTCAAGGTACACTAGTGATGATGGCAGAAAATGACATTCTTGCCTATACACAGTATACAGTAACTCTTTTGATATGTTTAATTACTGCCCTCTAATCTAATTTCATTTGCTGACAAATTAATTTACATCTTGATTGCCATAAGTAGAACTTTATACATGTAAAAGTAATCTAACTGTAGTAGCATCATATAAAAAGGAGAACTTCCCGGTGTCTTGGCCAAATTTCCCCCATTCACTAAAAATACCACCAACAGATTAATCTGATTTAATATGTCAGTTGCATCTGTATCTCCCCCTTCCCAGGATGAGGCTGTAAATAGGCAAAACTGCCTAGCTCTCCCTTCCTGGTCAACAAAAACGAAATAAATAATGTATCCAGAGAATCCCCAGCTTCTAGACTGACAGCAGGCTTCCTTTCTGATTGAGCAGTTGACATGCATGGTGGGGAACCTGACAAGTCCTATGACAAGCTTTCTGTCTCAGGATCAGTCTGACAGTTCCCAGCTCATGTGGCAAAATCATCCAGAGCATCACAGCACTGATTCTTCTATGGTGGGTCCTTTTTTCTTTATTTAGTCATGCAACCCTCTTTCTGTCACATCTGAACAAAAAATAGCAAAACCCCAGAAAAAATGAACTATAATATAATTTATTTTTGGTGAGAACAGAACGTGAAATGGAGACGAAGCTTTCTAGTTCTTGGCAGCCTGGAATGCACCACTGTCCACCAATCAAAATTTATTTTTCACCTTGTATATCTGCACTATCCAACTCCTGGTACTACAGCATGTCAACCCCCCCCAATCCCATCATCAACCTTCTCTTGGACTTCCCAGTACTCCGCCAGTTACAGAGGACCATACATGGTAGTGGGTGGCCTGCCATTTCGGTCATGCATGGGGCTATGGGGGGGGCTAGATCAAACCAGGGCTTTTTTCTTCCAGTTTTCCTCCCAGAGTGCTCTTATTCAATGACACTCACGCATGTGTGCCGTGGTGTGCATGGCATCTGATGGTAGGCCCTTCCCTGCAGTGAGTGCTTGCTTGCACTATCCCCTGCCCTCCGCCAGGTGGCAGTCGAGCAGCAAGATGTTGTATTCCCCGTAGTACAGCTGTCCCTAGGTGACTCGATTCACTCTCCCCTGGCTGACCCTCAGACACCCAAGCTCATTCCCAGACCTGGGTCATCAGTGTTGCAAGCGGTTGCTTTACCACCATACCGACAGGCTAATTATCAGTCTAAATTTCTAATGAAATAATACGTTGTGCATGGCATGTTGTTTTTACAGCACAAGCCCCCCCTCCCCCAAAGAACCATTAGGCATACTGTATGTATACATTTCTACAGATAGTCACACAGTTGCATGTTAACCAAGATTTACAAATTATATTATATCCATTTGAACATTTTATCCTAATACATCTCTTTATATAGTTTAATAGAATAATATTTATATTCTGGAGATACTAAATTTATTTACCCATGACAGCCCAGCGGTGATGCAGCATCTTCCTTTAAGCAGGACCCTCATCTCCCGAGTTTTAAATTGGGTGGTCTAGAGCCAGGTTTTCAATGGACCTAAGATGGCCCAGAGACTACATCCCATGCTGCAACCCCCCCCCAGTGTAGAAACAAAAGCTCCACATTGACATTGTATTTTCAGTCCAGGCAGTGAGTGCAGCTGTAGAAGAAATGTTACACCTGGTAATACCAGGCATGCCATTTCAGCACAGCTGCGCACAAAAAATGTCTGTAAGCTGCTGTAAATCACAGAGCTGGTCACAAATTGGCTCCATGTATTAAAATATCATGCATGTGGCAAAACCTGAGGGTGTGCAAGGGAAGCCCCCCTTGTGCATGGTTTTTGCCGCTCGTGCATGGATTTTTGATTTCTTGAACATCTGGCCCGTGAAGCATAGTGAGGTGATATGACATGCTCAAGGCTGCTCAGTAAGTCAGCATCAGACCCAAGGAGCCTGATTTTCAAAGGTAGTAAAAGTGCACACTTATGGTGAAAAAGTTGCACAAGGGAAGGTAACCTAGCGCAACCTTTAGTGTTTCTGCATGCGCTTCATTTTCAAAGAAGTTGCCTTTTTGCAACTTTTTCCATAGTATACAGTAGCATGTGCACATTTTTGTTCACAGCTACACTGAAATACTATACTTGCTATTGTCAGGCATAGCATTCCTTTGCACCTGTACCTGAAAGGAAAATGCCGCACATGCGGCATGGGGTCATAATAACATAAGGCATTATGCGCGCTAACTAAATCGTAATGCCAATACAGCACGATTTATGCCATGTGGCAAAACTCTTTTCTGTAGGGGGCTCCTTAGCTTACAACATTATAACCCGGTACGCACACATGCAGCTAGCATGTTAAAAATATCATTTTTGCCTGATGCTCCCTGCACCACGGAGTTGGGCACTCAGACTTAGTGCCCGGGCCAGACCAGGCCCTTTAA
Source organism: Neoceratodus forsteri (assembly GCA_016271365.2). Lineage (NCBI taxonomy): Eukaryota > Metazoa > Chordata > Ceratodontiformes > Ceratodontidae > Neoceratodus > Neoceratodus forsteri. The sequence goes on from CM057456.1 coordinate 861,001,823, forward strand.
AAATTGGGCCCAAGGTCTCCAGTGTTCATTTCAGTGTTGTACTGTCTGAACCAGCCTGAAATTTAAAAGGGAAAGATTGTGCAGTTCTTCTGAAAACTGCTCCTACACGTACCGTATGTAATCCGTACTGCACTGTTGCACTGAGGTATAGCATGTAGAATGCAAACTTGTATTATGTAATCAGGATTTTCATGGCCAGCACCCAGAGAGGGTTTAAAACCATATGCTGTGGTATTATCTGCTTTGTGAGCCAGGAGAGGAAAATATGCTTGTATTGCTGCATTACAACCTCAATATAGATCAAATGGAGTCTTGACTACATCTCCAAACAAGAAAAGCGAAAAGCAAACTAACTGTTTAAGAGAGATTCTCTTCAGCTATAGTAGCTTCTTAGGGTAATGTGACTGCTCCTTAAATCCCAAACATTCATTATAAGAGAAGAACGTCATTTGCCATGTTACAGCAGTTTAGGTGGCAGAGCAGTTCCATCAGAGTTCTATATTTAGCATTGGCAAATGCCTGCTATGGATGCTTGAATGAGATTTGTGTTGAAGCCAGCCTGCTGAATATGAAATCATTTTCTGTATAGCTAACTGGCTTAGTTTCTCGGTGCCCTTAGATTATGGTCACACCAGTACAGCTGCTCTCTAATGTGATCACTGTGGCATTCTCCTGTCATTTGACCCAGCCGCCTTGCAGCACAGTGAATAGAATGGTACCATTTTGTAGGACACAGAGATGTCTGAGTAGAATAATAATGCTAGCCCCCTTTTTCACTAGTGTTATATATCTGTCTGTGCTGGTTTCTATTATTATAAGCTGTATATTGCGGTAGGCTCAGAGCAGCTCAGTTTGCAGGCCATCAGCAACTGACCAATGAGGTCACAGGTTCTAGTCTTGGACTCCTAAGGGGGGGGTTGGGCTTTGAAATTCTACCACTGAGAAGTGAGGGACATTCCAGATGGGCATGATAGCCTTCTACTGCCTACAGACTGCAGTATTAGCCTTGAGCTCATACCCCAAAGGCTGGCATGACAGTGTAGTACTAGGGGAGTGCTGTACAGCAAGAGTGTGCCATCCTTCAGATGGGGCATCACACAGAGATCCCTTCTGCCTATCTCTGGTGCTGTCCTGGTGGGTGTCCAAGCAGAAGATAAAGGGCCCTAATGGCACTTTTCAGTTTTTACAAGATTAGGAGGTGTCAAGACCAGGATTTCCTGTCCCATGAAACTGGCCCGTGCAATTTGCCATGACTGTGTGTGGGTGTCGATGAGCGGAAATGTTGCCACCAAGTGTTTACAGTCACTTCGCTGCCAGCCTCTCTCATTGCTTGTAAAGGGCTTTGGGATACAATGTGCATAAAAAGCACTAGATAAATACAAATTCTTACTATTATTATTTTGTTTACTCTTCAAAAATAATTTTAATCGTAACATTGTTTGTATTTAATATACTAATACCATTGTATCTACAAATCTGTTGTCATGGTGCTGTACATGCAAATGAACTCAATTAACAAAAGAAAGATATTGGAAATTAGGTAGGTTTGTTGATCTGCGTGTCACTCTTGTTTCATTGCATTTAACATGATGTGGCCTCATTCTAGTAATACTTGCAGCCTATGCTACCTAAAAAGTAACTGAGAGTCTGGCTGAATGTTCAGATAGCATGGAGCAGTATACAAATATTGACGAGAGGTGAGGGGTATAGTGGGAAAATACTGACCTCGAGGAATGAACTATTGAAGGACTATAGTTATAATGCCTGAAGCCAAAGACTGAGGGCAATCTGACTATAGGAAATCAATATCTTATCCTAAGGAGTCAGAATGTTCCCACTATGTCCTGGAACAACTCCAGTCAATATCTGTTTTATTCAACCTTGTCCGAGTTATGCCACCACCACAGTTTACCTTTGTTCTTTGGTGCCTGTGGTTTCTTTTTCTTCATTTCTTGGTGACAGTGGAGCCCTCAGTCCTAGTTTTGATTATTATTTTTTAGTATATGGCTTGCTGAAATAATAGGGTTGAAAAGCATACGAAAAAATCCTCATAATAGCATCGTCCCTGAAGTGATAATACCACTCTTGGCAGCTGATAATACTATCGTTCTGAGTCCGTAACAGTATCATTTGGAGCTCTGAATGATAGCATTTTCATAAAAATGGAACAGCGCAAGTGCAAGCTCTCCCACAGCACGCTAAGTTGCCAGTGTCAATCAAACACTATCGTCTGAAAACGTGGCTCATGATTGGCCACATTCTCTTTCTGGGTGGCGGAACATTTTGAATAACATGGCGGCCATCTCTCGCTTAGCGAGACAAAATCGCGACGAAGATATTTCTTTTTTTTATTTAAATTCTTACGAAAATGGAACTATCCAGTTGATCCTGCATTCTGGGGGGAAAAGGTAAGTCTGCCTACCAAAAAAAAGCTTTTCCCCTCGATAGAGAAGTCAGTGCTTGGCCGTGGGACAGGTTAGAAGAGCAAGACAGTGCAGTAGGTGAGAGGAAGCTGAGACAGTCGTGATCAGCCAGAACAGAAGTCTTCCCACAGCAGCCCGACTGCCTCTTACAAAGATAATGGATCCATATTAAAAAAAAATAACAAATACCCTAAAGTGTGTGCAGGCAGTAATCTCATCTCAAGGTTATGGGGACTTTAGAACCTCTTCAAGCTTCAAGCCTCGAGAATCCAAGTCCCCAAAACCTCTCAATGAGATTACTGTCTGGTAATACACACTTAGGTATCTATTATTCTATTTTTATATATTGCAGTGCAGATTGGAATAATAGGTCCACTCACCTATGTATATTTCTCCACATATATATTGTTTCTTTTTATTTTCAAAAAAGAAAAGTTATCTTCCAGATAGTTGAATTCCTACATTTCGGGATGACTATCCCTTCATCAGGGAGTCTGGTTTTTAAATTTTAAATTCTTTTATTTTAAATCCCCAAGTTTATATTTTTCAGAATATATGCCCATCTGATTCCTGTGGATGTAACAGAGACTTCCTTTGTTTATATTTTTGGCCTTTTATCATTTCTGTAAAGTGCCATACATCCTACTTTCTGGGAATATGTATGTTCCCTGGTAGACCAGTGTCCCCTCCCCCACTCAGGATTAAAAAAAAAAGATAAAAATAATTCCCTGGTAATTTAGTGGCACTCCCCCCTAGCTATTAAAAAATGCTTTCACTGGTAATCTAGTGGCCCACCCTCCTCCCTACCCCAGTTATTACCTCCCTGCTCCCCCATGATTCTGAGATGGCAGCCAGTATTCACTCTGTGCTCACCTTCCCTGGCAGTCACCATCTCATGCAAGTATACAGACTTGCATTTTTGAAATAACTTCAATACTGTACTTGAGTACATATAATATTGGTAAAGTTATTTCAATAATGCAAATGAGTATACCTGCGTGAGATGGCATAGGTGGTATAGATGAGTGTAAGGTAAATACAAGTCACCATCTCAAGCTTGGACAGGGGGAACGTGTAAACAATTGTGGATATGAGGGGCAATCAGACTACCAGGGAATACTTTTTTTAAGAAAATGGCAGAAAGAAAGGGTGGGCGAGGGTGATGGCACCAGGGTGGACTCGAATTCGGAGCCGGCACCATTTTTTTAAAGATGGTGCATGTGTACCAGTGCAGACAGCAATAGTTTTTAAAGCTGTTGCCTATTGCTAGGACTATTGCCCTTTGCAAGGTATATGTGAGGACAATAATGCTAGCTATTTCGGGTCACGTAACTGTATAACTGCCACACATATAGAAATACAAAGTAATGCAAAAGCCCATGATGGCATCCACTTTCAGTTCCACAAGCAGTTACAACATAATTCAAAAGACAGCAAGATCTCTAAGGCTTTGTCAAAATGGCCCTGGGTACTGAGTTCATGAAACCCTGTGAAGGCAGTCTTCTTCATGACAAATCACCAAAACTGCATTGTGAAACAGTGTAAATAAAAAAGCTTGCTTAGATACAGCAGGCTTAAGTTAGGCGATTGGCACACTTGAACAAATAATTTAGCCACTGTCACTCTCTTCTAGTTGAAAGTGAGGTCCAGCCCCAGTCTTTAAGTAGGGAATAATGATGCTACGAGGACCTATAAAACATAAAGCAAATCTCATCATTTTGTAGTAAATCTTGTCTAACTGCTGAAGGTCACTTTTATTTGCTAGGCAATAAATCAGCCTGCTTTGATCTACTGACAGATGTAAATTTTGTACAGCTATTGTTTGCCATCTGGAACAACTGGTAAAAAAAGGTTTCCAGACCTGTTTGTGAAGCAGTCATTTTGATGTAAATGTCAAGCAGAAGCATGCTGGACTGTCTAATGGCCCAGTGTGTGGTGCTACACCATCCCATGTGGGTGACCGGAGTTCAGGAATGAGCTAGAGGAGCCAACTGGGCAGCCTAAGGGCTAGGAAGGTGCTGCCACACAGCCACACTTCCAGCCCCACTAGGGATGGAATCAAGTTGCACCACTCTGGCGACCCCTGTAGTAGGCCTGGGTACTTGTTCCTCCACTGGGAAACATTATCAGCACATCGAGGCCAATAGTAGGTTGCACCTAATGTCGGGGGAAGGAGGAAAAAAACAGAAAAAACAGCTAGCAGTATAATGATGGCTCAGGGCCCTGGCCTCCATATCTAGATAGTGCTCCAGGGAGGGATGGTCCTTCCCTTCCTGGACCCACAAGGGAGTGGGTTAATTTGTGTAGGATTCTGAGTCCAGTAAATCACTAAGAATTGGGGTGGTGGTTGATGGGCTGGGCGAATGGAGAGCTGAAGGGCATAGGCTGCATGGGAGTATAAAGAGTTTTGAGGGATAAAAAAAGAAGCATGCTGTAGGACCACCAGGATTCTTATATTATTGATTCACTTAAAAACAGCACAATAGTTCTGTGCGACATTGAGAAAAATTCTGTCTCTGTTTATTAATTCTGCAGTCACTTTCTGTCAGAAACATAGTTTTGAAATGTTGTTGAGTATATTTTAGAGTCTAATTCTTTGCTAAGCATGATAAGTAGAGGAAGACTGTGTTTATGTTTGCTTAGCGCTTAGCCTAGTCAGTTATTGTTTTTGAATCCCACCGTAGCCATTGGCCTTCTATGATACCTTTAGCAAATCATTAAACTTCCCAGGGCTTCAGTTCTCCCAGCTATAAATTCAGGCAGATTTTATATCTCAGTTAACCTGTGCAGGGTAACTTCATCACTAAAAAGGAATAACGCAAGTCTGGCTAGATGGGGGTGCTTTTAAATTGAAATAATGGGGAAAAATAGCTTCCCAGGATGGTGTGGTTTCCTGGTTTCTTCTGTGAGTAACATGTACGTCTTTTATTAAGCCATATGTTCTTTAAATTGTGTGATGGGAGATTTACTGGCATGTGGCACTAAATGTTTTCTAAATAGAGCCCTACTGGTCATAATATGTGTTCACTGAAGATTTTGGAACCATTTTCCTTGTTTGTCTAAAACTATAAAGTCAATTAAGTGAAAAGCCTACCTTTCAGATGGCAATGGAAGGCTTTTGTGCTGCCGTCAGTTTTCATTTGAGACTGTTGCATTTTCTTCCATTTTCATTGAATCAGCACTTTCTATTTTGGAAGTTTGATCAAGTAAGCAAGATGCTGGTGATAATTTTCTCTGTTATTTCACACTGTTAAGTTGCATAGTTATTACCCTTTCCCTCCTAGTTTAAAACTCTACAAAACTAATATTTTTTTTTGTTTACTGACATACACTCAAAAAGCATATATCAGAAGGTATTGTCATATCTATGGTAAAGCCTGCTGACTTTGCCAAAGGGGGTACTAAAACGCATTGAAACTAGAGATGGGGGATGCTATAAGAGTTTTATGTTTCAAAACTCTCATTGAAAAGTACTGCACAGAGTACTGTACTGAGTCAATCCAGTTGGCATGCTTGCAACATGTAAAGACTGCCTCCACAAAAATGCTATTTTGTAAAGCACAGTACCTTTGTGAGCACATCATAATCAACATTTTATAGAACATGACCACTGTCACTTTAATAAATGGGCGTGTGATTTTATCCACAGCACACCACATCTGTGCAATGTGGTTGTTGCACATGTGAGTGAATCAACAGTCCAACATGTGTGCTACTGATACACCTGTACATGTTTGGCCTGTAAGATGATAAAATACTGTATCAAAGGAGTAAAGTGTTCCAAGTCTCCACTGAGACAAGAGAAGGCACATTTTATTTATAACGTGTCCATTCCTGAAGGCCCAGAGCTATACAATCAAAATGAACATAAAAATGCCTATAACATAGGTTACTTAAAACTAATATATATTGAGGTATGAACCCTTGCCTTGAAGTCATAGTCACGGTCATGGTTTGTTTAGGTAGTGCACACTTCACAAACGACTGTAGCTCAGTTTGGAGAGAAGGACTGCTGAAAGCCTTTGCAAGTAAGTGATTAGACTCAACAGGGTGTGGGGCACACCCAGGACATAGTGAGGCCTGGCACCGTAGGTGGAGCGCTTTAAAGCCCGTGGAAGTACACATATCCTCCAACATCCCACATCCTGAAGGATCTTACTGTGCTTAAAAATTTGCCTTTCACAATACCAACATTTTTAAAAAAATATTTAAAAACGTTTGAAGAACAAGTTTTACATCTAAAATAGTCCTTATTTAGGGACAGTGGCAGCTCTTGTTTTTGAGGGCTCTGTTGCCTGATAAACTTGCAGCATGCCTTGTGTCTGCTGTCAGTCATTCAGATTTCAGGATGTTTTCAACCCATTTTCTAATAACACTTTTTACTGTTACAAAACGTGAGTGGAATTGTTTTGCCAGTTGTTGGATCTTTAGGCACAGCTGGAGAAACATTTTGGGTATCTTGTTAGGAGAAAGGTTTGTACAGCTCTGATAAAAGTTTTTTGCATTGTAATCTCCAGGCATAATTATTATTTCTTAAAGCCTCACACTCATGCTGCTTGTACTAGATACATTTCATACAAGAAACAATTCGAACCTAATTTCAAAAATGGACTACTTTATTCCTGTAAATACAAAGGAATTTATTGAAATGTATCTTCCTCTTACATCTCAAACCAGAATCTATAATTTTTTTAAACAGATTGCTTACATTTTTAATGAACTGAAGTTTTTTTTTTCTAATTTTCCCTCTAGGGTTTTGGCCTAGAAGAGTTATAAAAGCTATGTAAAATTCATCTGACAGCAGCTATGTGTCATTGGCCTGAGAACTGTACTACAGTGCATACTGTGTGCAAACATGCACATTTAGGAAAGAAGGAAGGCCACACACTCACCAAGTTATTTTCTATTCTAACACAGAGGAAATATCCTGCTGCCTCCTTTTTCATTAAGGTAGTTGAAGTTTAAAGGTGGAAACAAAGTTGACAGACACCACCTATTCTGTCGGCCTATTCCAGGTGTTCACCGCTCATTCTGTATAGCTGTCCTTCCTTATATTTACCTGGAATCTTCCTCCTTTCAAAGACAGGGAGTGTTTCATCTCATCCTTATACATCGCAAATAGTTATGTTTGGTATAACTGTGTTTATCCCTTTCAGATGGAATACTGTAATCATGTCTCCCCCGAACGTCCCTTTTTCAATATAGAATTGTCCCAGTTCTGCTAATTAAGCAATAAGCCATGAAAGGGGGTGCATTACAGTGGCGTAACAGCCCATCTCAGGTGGGTTGAAGTAGGAGGTAAAGCCAAGTGCTTTCACCACCCCAAAAGTGCCATTAGCCCACAATAACGCTCTCCCTGGAGTGCCTCATTGGGATTATTAAATGGGCCCTTTTTAGTGAATTGGATGAATTTGTTAAACATATTTTTGTTGTGCTGGCTTCAGCTGGGCTGTTGTGTTGGGATAACAGCCCATGTGAATGTACCTCTTGGCCAGTCAGGAGCCAGCATTCTTTCTACCCATTACATAATCGGTTCTCAAAGCCCATGTTTTCAAAGCTTTCAACCATCTTGGTCATTCACCTCTGCACCTTCTAAATCATCTTGATAGAGTTCCTCAGATATGGGAACCAGAACTGTACTCTATACTCAAGAGATGTTCTGACTTTTATGTAACTCACTCATGGCTTTGCCACTTATTAATTATGGTCCCACCCCCTCACTCATGAAGATAAGCTGCATATTTTGAGTCCAGCAGTTGCATATCTCCTACATCTCTCACTCTACATATGATGCACATCATTATCGTATTTGCTTTGCTGTCTGCTGCCCCCACACTGTTACTCCTGTTTAAAGTTGTTCATTACATGCAGGTCATTTTCCTGCTGAGTCTCAGCAACCTCTGTGGTGTTTATGTTGTATTTTGCTTTTATATTCGTTTTTCTTAGACGAATCAATGTGCATTTGCATTTCATTACCCTTCAGCTGAGATACAACTGTCCATACTATTTTGGTGTCATCAGCAAACTTAGCAACCCAGCTACTGCTGCCCACTTTGAGAGAACTTATAAATCTATATAACAACACTGACACCAGTACAGAACCTTGCAGGACTCTTCTGGTCATTTGTATGTTGGCTTGCGCACACGCGCAAGCAACATCTTGTGGTAGTAGCACATTTCAGAGGTGTGTCAGTGTTGTGGCCCATGCAGGGGACACTTTAGTGGGTGCGTCCCTCAGCCACCAATCAGTGAGCATGCTGCCAATGACAAAAAACTTGCAAGGGAGCCAAAAAGTTGAAAGAAATCTGCCACTGCAATCATATGCAGTTTCATCATTGCAGTGGCAGATGACAAAACTCTGACCATGCGCATTACAGTGCACAATGTCATGCAGAAGGTCCTGACAACATGTCTGCTCAATTATTGCCTTTCCTGGTGAAACATTTCAGAGGAAAGCTGTCTTCAATTCTGGCTCCTGCCTAGAAACACCTCCCCAGTTTCAGCTTTTTACATGAAGGCGATGTTTTCTCATGCCACAAAGTACTTTTATTTTAAAAGGAAAAGTCAGCTACCCAGAAGTATGGCAGATGCAGGGCTTTATTTACTGTAAGGCAAGCGGTGCCGCACTGCTCGCTTCAGTATATTTGTATTGAAGTGAGCGGTGCAGCGCTGCACCTTTACAGTTAATGGAGTACCCCCCACATCCATCTTACTTCCAGGTAGTGGACTTTTCCTTTTTAAAATAAAGTAATTTGAGGCATGAGAAAAACATCGCTTTTCATGTAAAAAGCTAAACCAGGGAGTAAGCCTTGTGGGGGCAGGAGCCAGAATTGAAGACAGCATTCCTATAAATAATGTAGCCACAGAGTGGCTTTCCACAATGGCAGCTCCTACCACCCACCACACAGTCCCACAAACTTGACATCAGGGGTGCCCAATCCCCATGTCAGCATGTACCCCCCCCATTAAATGTGGCACACTGGGAGCTCACTCCAGTGTGTCGAAACATGGTGGCTCCTGCCACCCACCACACACTCCCAAAAATGCCAACATCAGAGTGCCCAGTCCCCGTGTCAGCATGTATCCACCTCCCATTAATGTGGCACACTGGGAGCCCACCCAAGTGTGCCAACATTTTTTTTTTATTTTCTTCTGACACTGGGGTGCCCACTCCTGATGTCGGATGGTTCCCCTCACCCCCAAACCCCTCTACATGATTTGCTGACATAGAGGTGCCAAATACCTGTTTCAGAATGCCCCCCCAATATTGTGGCACACTGGGAGCCCACCCCAGTGTGCCCACATTAATAAAACAAATTTTGCCGGTGAAAAAAGGAAACCGTCCTTTGCCATTTTTTTTGTACCTGTAAAAAAGGAAACAGTCCATCATTGTGTCGCTGTCCCTCTCCACCATCCCAACCCTCCCTCTGTGCACCCACCTCCCCACATACCCTTCACCCCATACTTACCTCTGGAGGTCGAGCGCTGTCATCTTCTGTGAACCGAGACACATCTACACTCTGCAAAACCGAACTGCAAAATGAAGAATGTAAGGTAAGCCGTATAATTGGACTCAATGGGGGTTGGGTTCAATTTAGGTTGATATCGCAGCCATTTTTGGAATTTTGGCCCCAAATTCTCAACATGGGGTTCTTGGGACCCCACCTCATGAACACTGGCACTGTCATTTTGTTTCTCTCTCCCCCAAAAGGTGATTTCGTGGTCACTGCGTGGAATCACCTTTTGGAACTGATTAACTAAATGACAGTGCCACTGTTCATGAGGGGAGGTCCCAAAAAGCTCACATTGCACATTTGGTGAATAAATTCCAAACAATGACTGCGTTACGAGCGTGCATTGTGCAGTTTCTACGCACATTCATAACTTCACTAGTTTTTAATATTTTCACTCCAAATTTTCAACATTGCCATTTTTTACACCTCCTTATGAATAGTGCAGCTGTCATTTTTCACATCCTTTCAAAAAAAGTGTTTTCACACCTGTGGTGCAGAATGGTACGGTCACTGTGGGAAATCAACTTTTGGGACAGATTAACACCATCACATTGTTACTGTTCATGAGGGGGAGGTCCCAAAATGCCCATGCTGAAAATTTGGTGGAACAATTCCAAAATGTGATTGTGTTATGGGTGTGCATTGCACAGTTTCTATGCATGCTCTTAACTTCACCAATTTTTCATATTTTTACTCCAGATTTTCAACATTGCCACTGACACCTCCTCATGAATAGTATAGCTGTCATTTTTCACATCCTTCCCAAAATGTGTTTCCACACCTGTGGTGCCAAATGGCGCAGTTGCTGTGTGAAATCACCTTTCAGGATTGAGAAACAAAATGATAGTGGCACTGTTCATGAGGTGGGGTCCCAAAAAGCCCATGTTGAAAATATGGAGTGAAAATACCAACAAACGCTCGGGGCATTATGGTTTCCAACCATAAAGCCCCACCCTATAGACACTGACAGGTGTCAGGGGTGTGACTTGGGTTCATCAGCCATAATGCTCACAGCATTCCACCCCCACCCTGCAGCCAGTAACAGGCATCAAGGTATGCCTTGGGGTCTTCAGCCCTAACATTCACTCCATTCTCCTATACTGCACCCATCTCAGCTTATTTCCTTATGGAATGAAGTGAGCATAAGGGCCAAAGACCCCAAGGCACACCACGACACCTGTTGCTGCGTGCAAGGTGGGGTGAGGGTGAAATGGTGTAAGCGTTAAAGCCGACAACCCAAAGGCATACCCCCAATGCCTTTCAGTCTCTGCAAGGGGGGTGCAGGTTGGCATTAGTTCAATACTTCACTGCCATTCCTATTATGCATCTCTCTAATTCCTTCACTACCAATGCCAATGTCAGCAAGACAACATTTGGCATTGACTAATGTTTGTTTTCCATGTGGATAGAGTACTATTTATTATAACCCTTTGTTTCTTGTCCTGCAACAGATTGCTAATCCATTGCATTATACAACTGGTTATGTCTTGGTTCTCAGTTTTATGAATAAGACTCATGCATGGCAGTGTCAAAGACATTGCTGTCATCCAGTTCCACAGCATCTAAAGGTTTTCTCTAATTAAGCTTCTTGATAACATTACAAAAATATACAATAAGGACTGGTCTGGCATGAAACCTCTTGGCAAAACCTTTTGGAAAAACATCCAGGGAATAACTGGACACAGAAGGACTGGTACTATTTAGTAAGTCAGGAAACAGATTCCAGTTTTTAGTGTATCCTATACCGCTGTGCCTTATTAATCCTGTAAATGTTTCCTCTACTTGTCAGACTAAAGAGTATAGTTCAGCGAGACTATTTAAAATTCTAAGTTGGAATGTGGATGTCTTCTTTCAGAAGTCAATAGATGTGTTTACATTGCAGTCCAGTCCAGTGCTGCCCCAACCTCCTGGGCCAATTTTCAATAGCGTTTACATGGCCCCTATAAGCACCAATGCAGGGCACACTGGAGAGGGTCTGTGAGTCTACAGGGTAGTTTGTTGCTTGGTGACATCTGCAGTGATGTGTTAGAGGAGGACTAGTAACTATATTTAGTAGCTCAAGTCATCCTGATGTGCTGCTACTGGATATGCAAATGTTTGAGTATTTTTAATAACTTGATTAGAACCAATACTATTTAAAAAGGGTTTGTTTAGAAAACAGTATCAGTTGCTTGTAGTCTTCTTTTACGCTTTCACAACATTTAGAGAGAACCTATACTCATTGCAGGTTTGGTGCCTATTTACAAACACTTCACTATGTTATAGTATGTAAACCTGCTGGTCTACCTATAGGACTCATAACTAACTTTATTTTCCTTATTCTAGTTATTCTATTCTTTATTACTTTTATGGGTCCACCATGCTAGTCAACTTCCTGGTTTCAGAGGCCCTGTGTGTTGGAGCAAGTGGTGCAGCCTGTTCACATGGCTGCTTACACACTTACTATTCCCAAACGTGTCTTCAACTTTGCTGGGGCTCAAGATAAGGAGAGAGGACCGACTTACCATGATCGATTAAGTGTCCACATGGCCACATTTGCACTGTAACACTCCAAGCAGGTTGTTATGGTGCAAATAATCCTGACTGTATGGACTTCATTAAATCCTATGATGTAATCCTAATGCAGTAAATCTGTTCAACTAATTCCACTGATTTCAATCTAGATAATTTCAAACATTTTCTATTGAAATCCATAAAGGTAAAAAAAAAAAGTGGTAGCTCTATGGGGGGATTAGGTATTCTTATATCACAAAAACTGAATTATGTAGGATAAATAGTCAGATTTATACATTTAATCTAGTTCAACAAAAATGTACACATAAATGTAATTTATGATCAAGTAATATTTGTTAACATTTACATGCCACAAAACATCAAAAATCATATAGAGATTCCTACTGGTCTGAGTGCTCTAATTTAATTACACTTTCACAACTGACCCATGTAGGTGTGGTAATTTTGATAGCTGGTGATCTTAGTGTCATAACCTAAAGTAAAATTGAGAATAATAATACTTGCCTTCATTCTAATTTGGATGACTCTTATATGGATCTGAATGCTCTGTACAAAATCCCCACAAGAAACTCGTTAGATTATTTTTCATAATCAGCAAGGTCTACTCTTACTTTTGTTGACATATAAATTGGGTTTTATTATTCTTGATGGCAGACTACTGTTAGACCTATCTGGTTCTCCAACATACTATTCAACAATAAAATGATTGAATTAATGACTAAGTATTCCTTAACTGAACCTTAGTATTTTGTCTGATCTTGAATCTCTGTGTTCTTGATAGACAGCAGTCACTATGCTATTGAATTCTTCTTGGCCACTAATATTAGTGTTTTTATTAATTATAATATATCTAATGAAAATTGAGCTGTTTTAAAAAAAAGTTATATGGGACAATGCTTTTCTTCTGAAGTTTACTAACCAAGTTTATCTAGCACGGTTTTTTCATGATGTTTTTTCTCATATTCTTTTATTTGATAATGTTGAGCACTTTCTTTTTTCTATTTTGTTTTGTTTTGCTGTAGTCAGCTTTTTGCTTCTCTCTGGCCTTTGCTTACTAAGACCTTTCGGTGTAACACTAAGGGAATAGAAAAGCAAGGGCTGGCACCAGAAGAATGGGGTGTAGAAAACAAAATCTACTCCTCTTGGTTTTATTCTTACTGCTGTGCTATGAAATCAGAATTAAGAAGATTAACTAAACTTGTTTTAAACAATAACAATATGTCTCTTTCATCAAAACAAGAATTAAAAAAAGTTTTTAAAAAGCATATAAAAAAGTTGATACACCCAAATGAAATGTGGCAAAAGGAATTATGGAAAATGGTTGATAATACAGCTAGGCTGAATCAAATGAAGTCTTTTTGGTCTCTGGTAGATAAAGAAACTTAAGATTTTAAAATATACTGCAGCAAATATTCCATGTACCATTCAGTGCAACACTTCATGTTGATTTTTCAAGAATCTAACCAATCAACTCATCCGATATTGCATAAGCTTGTTTTAACAAATCTACAGTACTTCTGTCTCATCAATATCCCCTTCAGTTCCACTTCTTAGAGAATAAGACCAGGTACTTTACTGTCTTTCCTTACAATTCCTGCTGAAGTGTGCCACTCAAATTTAAATTATTGGATTCCAGTTCTTATAAAATGTTCAAGTAGCAGGGGTGGAGCCAGGAGTGGAGCTGATCAGACATGTTTGTGTGGAGCTCTGTGAATTTTAGATCATTCAGACCTATACTATTGCAATTTAAAAGCTCGGTTTCCCAGTTTTCCTCCTGGCACATCTGTTTACTGCAAAGATAGCCTAGGCTCTGACAAAAAGACAAACTCCAGTATATCTATAGACATATTTATACAGAAAGCTAGCAGTACAGTGGCAGGAATGTCAGCCACAACTGATTCAGAAATCCTACTGATTTTAACAATTGTATAAAGTACCAAAGAGAAAGCTGACAACTTTAATAACTTTTTGTAGCACTTGATCAGTGAGTTAAAGAAGTGGGAGTTGGGGCTGTGGAACAACATATGGCAGATCTACAGTTGATGGTGGAATGCTTTTCTTGTGTAGAGGTGGAGGCGGTGGTGGCAAATGACATGAAGGCTGCTTTGAACCACATGGAAATGCTGGAGAACCAGCAATGGGCTACCAGTGTGTGTGTGTATCCTGGGGCTTTGTGATGCCATTCCTAAGAGAAAGAAAGTAGTTGTGGTTCAAATATTTTTACAGAAAAGACTGCATTTGGCTGAGGACAAGGTTCACATTCAGAGGTTGTTTTAGATACCGCTGAAGAGGACATGAGATGGAGGTGATTCAGGATCTAGATTTGTGGCACAGTTATGGTGTCCAGAGGAGTGGTTGGTGCTTTTGGTGACTGTCTGAGATCATAGGGACTCCATGCATCATGGTAAAACAACTGATGTTATTCCCTGATGTGTCAACAAGGAATCAGCAATAATGGAAGTAATGGCTGGTATGTAAGACAGTTTTTGCAACTGGGGTGTCTGCACATCTATTTTTCTTGGTGAGACTGTGCCTTTCCTATCATGGGAAACCATATTTGTTTACTGACTCTGGGGTGGCCATGCATCTTTTAGAAGCCTCTATACAACAGCAGGATGTGATACAAGAGGATGCAGCAGACCGAATTGGACTTTCACATTTTGCACACTGATACAAAACCTGTTTGGTTTAATGCAGGTGCTCTTTATTCAATATTTGGGAACCTGGACTTTTTCTGGACTGTGAACATTGTTTAGTAGATGAAGACATGCTGTTAAATCTGGGTTGGGGCCAAAGATTTTGTTTTTCTTTTGCTATTTTAATTTTTCCATTGTTTAAATATGACCTCAGACCACTGACCGTACCCCTAGGTCATGGGAATATGTTGGGATACTTGAAAAGTGTATGCTAGGGGAGATCTGGGGCCTCTTTTGTATTGGGCAAGATTCTTTCAGAAGTTTTATTTCTCTTGCAACCCTACTAAAGTAATGGTATAGGGGTACTAGGGTGGTCACTGTTTACAAGTTGGATGAGCCCGTAACGATATCTATACGTGTAAATTTCCTTCTCATTAAATATACTTTTGGAGATCTTCCTAACTGCACCCCAAGTTCCTTTATAAGAGGTACCCCATTGTAGAATGATAGAATGACTTAAATCAGCAATTAGTGAGAGAGCTAAATAAAAGTGGGTGGTTAATTGCTTCATCCAAATTCTCTTTTCCTTTTTATGAATATTGGGTATATTCCTTATTCATTGTGCAGTACAATTATAATGTGACTAATAAGGCAGTACCTGACACTGATATGTGTATTGGATTGCACATGGAGATTTTTCTGTTTTTGAACTAAATAGAAAACTTCAATAAAAAAATGAAAATATTCAAGTATCTTGGAAACTGGATATATGCCAGTTATGTAGTAGACAAACATAGTTATCCCATTAGACTAAAGTTATTTATTTGCAGTATGTACTTACTTACTGAAAACTGGTAACTGGGAAAGGCACACTGAGCCAAGGCTGATTTCCAGGTGTGAACCAGAGGGAGGGGTACAGGGAAACAAATACATGCAGAGGTGATGTGCATCAATGTTAACAAAGCAATATGCAGGCAAGTACGAGCTACCAAGACAAAATAAACAGTAGGACAATACAGGCAATGGTGTAGTGAAATTAAGAAACGGGCAGTAATGCCAAATTAGTACAATGTGTTCAATGAGCAGCATAATTAAGTTGCACTGGAAGCATAATAAAACAAAATATAAAAAAAATACTTACCATAGTAATGTTGATTCTTCTCAGGGATCCCTCATTATGTTTTCTCTCTAAGCATCATCTCCTAGGAGACAGCTGCACTGGAGCCAGAACCTTATTCTCATTAATAGAATTTAGAATACTGGTTCAAAAAACTCTGCAGTCATACTCCATTCTGGCAGTTTCCAGATTTGTTTCTATAGCCAGAGCTGAGCAATGGCTAGTAAATCTAATCAAGAGGCTACCAAAAATTATGCAAATTTCATGATGTTTGAAAAACTTCAGTCAAATTGAAGCAGACATGTAAATGCAAAAAATACACAGAAATGTTAAGAAGAACCTAACTTAACAATTGTAGAGAAACTGCAATAGAAATGCTCAAGTAACCTTATTAAAAGGAATCAATTATTATGAGAACCTATTCAGGTTCTGTAAGGGGAGGCAGAGTGGGGAGTGTAACCATAGTGAGTGATCCCTGAGAAGAAACAAAATCACTATGGTGAGTAATTTTTTCCTCTAACCCAAGGAATCCCTCACTTAATGGTTGCACTCTAAGCAGACTATACAGCAGTGCCTTGGGAGGCTGGATCCAGAGCCTACTCAGGAAAAAGATTCTACAAGACAGCAGTTCCAGAGTTGGCATCCCTCCTGGACTCTATGTCCAGACAGTAGTGCTTTGTAAAGGTGTGCATTGTTCTCCAGCTAGCTGCTGTGCAAATTCCTAATAAAGGGATGCCCCTTGTGGAATGCCATGCAAGCAGTGGTTCCCTTGTGGACTGCGCTCTTAGGCCTCTGAGTGTCATTTCTCCAGCTTTTTCATAGCAGAACTGGATGCAAGAGACTATCCTTTGAGAGCTAGACCTCTTAGTTGCTGGTTTACCTTTGCCAGCCTCGCCATAGGTAGCACAAAGCTGGGTGTTTTTTGACCTATCCGTTTTTGCCTGCTCCATGTAAATATCCAGAACTCTTGTCAGGTCAATGCTGCACAATTTTTGATCACCTGGATTAAAATGTTCTGGATGGAGTACAGGAAGTATTACTGAGTGGTTCAGGTGAAATTCAGACACCACCTTAAGTAGGAATTTCATGTTGGTTCTAGGGACTATCTTATCCCTGTGGAAGATTATATAATTTGGCTCTGTGCAGAGGGATTTCAGTTCACTCACCTTCCTAGCAGAGGTCACAGCAATCAGGAATATGGTTTTCCATGTGACATACTTCAGGTTAGCAGTGCCTATAGGCTCAAATGAAGCCTCCATGAGCTGAGCAAGGCAAACATTGAGATTCCATGAAGCGACTGGGTAAGATCCAATGAGCAGTGTCCAGTACCACCTAAGAAACAACTTCCAAATGAGAGATAGCCAGCTCGCTATATGCTTAATCAGCATGTGCCAAAATTGTGTCCCACAGTGCTTTCTGTTACTGTGCTATATGCGTTGAATAAGCTGCTGCTTAATGAGCAGGGAAGCTGAGGTATAAACTTTTTTGGCCATAGCATCACATTTTTGGGTGTACTTTTCAGAAGGCTGTGCAGAGAAGGTAACTTTTGCTTTCTTGCAAACAGCAATCTGGACTATACCTTGGTGATCAGGATGGGCAGACAGGTGTTCCACCTCTTGTCTGTTCGTCTCATATTTTCTTTCAGTTTTTTTATCCATGGCTGCAGCTGAATTAGGTGTAGACTGCAGGTGCAGACATGATTTTTAATATGGCTTTTTAAGTGATTTATATATGGGGACTAGCAACCCCCTTGAAGGTGCTATTCCCATCATATTCATGAAACCAGAATCTCCTTCATCCTCCTCAGTTTCCAAAGTTGGAATGTTGAGAGTATCAAGCATCTATCTGACAAATCACAAAGCTAATAACCAAGCAGCTTTATCAGCATTGTAGCAAAACAATTTGCAGTTTTCTCTTAGACCTAGTCAATGACTGGATTTTCAAAATAATACTCTCAAAGAAAATCTCGGTCGTAGGGCTAATTATTGTACATCTGACAGATACTTTATTTTGTCATATTTATTGGACAAGTATACCTGTGTTAAAAAAGTAGAACTTGACACTGCTTTTATAGAGTTCAAATCAGCATTTGATACGTTAAAGAGGGAAGTATTATGGGAAAAACTCAGTCTGCTAGGTATGGACTCTTATTTATTAGATTTAATATGAATAGATTATAAAGTTACTGGGTACATGTGAGAGTAGGGTTCTCTGGTGAACCTCCTGATCCAACTAATTCCACTCAAGGTATAAGGCAAAGGTGAAGCCTTGCCCCTATCCTCTTTAATGTGTTCCTCAACTACCTCTTATTTTACTTTTCTGATGTAAAATTACATGCCCTAGAAGTTTTATCCATTTGTATTCTTCTTTTGTTATATGCATATGACCTGATAATGTTTTCTTCATTTCTTGTTGGTCTTAAACAAATGTTCATGATACTGTTAAAACTCTACTCCAGCTATGGTCTGCAGGGTGATGTAGATGAATCTAAGAAGAAGAAGAATCAACATTTATATAGTGCTTTTCATATATCCAAAGTGCTTTATAAGCAATGCTAGACTGGTAGTGAAGTGACTGAATGTGTGGTGGTGGCCATATCGCACATCATCACCCACACACAGCCTGGATAATTGCATGAACCGGTTTTATGGGAAGGGGAATGTTGGCCAGGCCACCAGGAATGTTCCCTGCTCTTTGCAAATAGTGCCCTGGGTTCTTCTACTTCCACTTGGACACCCACCAGGATGGGCAGAAGGGACCTCGGTTTAACATCTCATCCAAAGGACAGCACACCCCAGCAGTACAGCACCCCCAATACTGCACTCAAATGCCAGTGATTTTTAGGTGCACGTCCAATCCCAGTGTGGGACGAGAACCCACAACCTTCTGGTCCAGAGGCGGATGTGCTACCAACTGAGCCACACTGACACCCATTTAACATTTGGATGGGAAATATATGATTAAGTGGTATCTAGACAAAGCTCCCATTGAAACAGTCTCTTGTTTTACTTATTCATAGGTCCTAATGTTTAGTATTGGATATTGGCATAGGCATATTAATTCAAAATGTTAAGTTTTGTTCACAGTCTATTCATAGTATAATTTAATTCAGAGTGATAATAATAATCCTGCAGCAGTATTCAGTGAGTTTAATATAAATCAAACTCTGGCAGAGCCACTACAACTGTAAATGTATTAACTAGATAAGAGTGTTTCATGGGCTTAAACATAAACATTTATTTATTTATTTAAAAAATATAAGATTTACAAACCTTTGAGTCAGAGACTAATTTACAAAGGCACCTCGTCGAAACTAATACAAAGACAGCACAGTTAACAAGTCCAAAATCAATGGCTCGGAGAGCAGACAGTTATAACAATCACTCGCTGGAGATACATTGGTATCAGTAGATAAACAGATTACATAGTTTAGGCACACAGGCATCACATCAAGAAAGCAGTTCAAATAATATACAATAGCTAAAGCAAATAGACATCAGGAGTCAAAGAGAAGCCCAGAGTGTTCACATGAAGGCTGTTGCATACACTAACTGAATCAAAGTATAGTACATTGAGAAAGGGAATATTTAAGCAATAAGGCATGACAGGGTGTGTGTTATCATGTAATAATGTCACTCCTGGGGTGGGTTGAAGCATGAGGCGAAGCCGAGTATTTATTTTCACGTATTTATTTGATCCACTGGATCAGCAATATTTGCACAAGCTGTGCCCAGTGCAGATTTTACAGCACTAGTCCTGGTCTGGTGATCTGGGTTTTACCCATACCAATTCAGTGTGTGATCTGCTCCACCCTGGCTTTATAAATTTATTTAATTGTTTTTAGAGGGGCTCCTGGTTGTGACCAATATCAACAAACAAATGAAGTCCAGTGTGCCCCCCCATCTGCCCAAACAGGCCTGTAATGGAGGATTTTTTTAATCTCTCATGTCTCAAATAGGGGCTGTTAGTTATCAAACTTTGGACAAAATGTGAACAAGCCAAACCACTCCATCAAAGTGGCCCCAATCGGTTTGGTCCTACACTTTATATAATGTAAAAAGTACCTTGCTGATCTGAGTTAGAGTCCTGCTGTGTCATTCTCAGTTTGCAAAGACAATACTCCAGCTTCCTTGTTACATTTATAAAGTGCAGTCTGCTAGTTGTGGCTGGGAGCAAATCACTAGGAAAGTAGTCACAGCTTCCCCCAATCATAAACCAATTCAATGTATGATCTGCTCAACCCTGGCTTTATAAGTTTATTTAATTGTTTTAGAGGGGCTTCTGGTTGTGACCAATATCAACAAACAAATGAAGTCCAGTGTGCTCCCCCATCTGCCCAAACAGGCCTGTAATGGAGGATTTTTGTAATCTCTCATGTCCCAAATAGAGGCTTTTAGTTATCAAACTTTGGCCAAAATGTGAACAAGCCAAACCACTCTGTCAAAGCAGGATGAGACCTACTTGTTTATGGTGTTATGGTCAGGTAGATGATAGAAGAGTTTCCTCTACCTTTTGATAGAAGAAGGTGGTGAGTTTAAAATACATAATGTGTCATAAAAAAGGTCTAGTGAACATGTCATTTTGAGGTGAGACAGAGAGGGACTGAGAAAATGCTTCAGAGACTGTTGTGCAGTGATGCTTGAGTGAGCACTTCAGGTGCTACTATGCTTGTAATGGGGAACTGTAGCACATTAATTAGTATTTTAGCATCCTTTAGATTTAGAATCCTTTAAATTTCAAAAATGTGATAAATTATCTTGTTCCAGCCCTTTTTTATTAAATTAATAGGCCAAGTCATGCATTCACATTGGTATGTATTACTTTTGTCCCACACAGTACATAGTAGCAGCTCCTTAATTAATATATGATTGTGCCTTTAAGAGAGAAAAAGCAACTGAATATTAGTGAAATAAATTACTATTAAAGTTCACTATTTCCCAAATAGTTATTTTAATCAAACCTCCTTGTATGTTCACCCAATATAGAACAGTACTGTGTATCATTTTCAGCCTTTTTTTTATGCCTTGGTTATCTCTGGGACAAAGTAGGCATGTGCCTTTGGGAGGTGGGGCAGGCTGCTTTAGCTAAAATTTGCATGTTCACCCAATACAGAACAGTGCTGTGTATCATTTTCGGCCCTTTTTGTATGCCTTGGTTATCTCTGGGATACAGTAGGCATGTGCCTTTGGGGGGGGCAGGCTGCTTTAGCTAAAACTTGCCTTGGCTGTGGTAAACTGAGTGAGGGATCATCTGCATTACTGGCTGCTATTGTAATAGGATACAGTTTGGGGCAGAAGCATTTTTGTTCTGAAAAACATGTTTCTTCAGTTCTCTCTCATGGTCAGTAAGTTAGGGGACTTTGCCTGGAGAAGCTGTAGCAATTGCTAGCTCCATTCTCCAATGCTGGATTTAGTCAAACCTAGTATGTTTGTCCTCATCTAAGATGGTGGCCAAAATCTCATGAGAGCTGAGAGCCAGTCAGCTTGAAGCTCTCATGTGGCAGGAGATTTGTAAACTGGAAAGAAGTAGGGGGTATGGTCATGCTGTTGGCAGTTGTTTGAGAAACTGTGGCCATAAAGAAACATTTGGATGGCTCCATTTTGGTCCATAGAACTTCCTTTTCTCTGTGGGACTGTTTTCGTGTAGAAAATAGCACAAGGTGATTGCGGGTGCTTTGATTTAGTGCCACTGAACTCCAGTAATGTCTGAATCCAGCTCGGGCATTTTAAACATTTTCCAGTGCAAGGAAGCTTTTCTGCGTGAGTTTGAGAGTACCCGTTTTACAAGTTAGTGGGGCTAGCAGGTTCATCAGATTCTTGTTGGTGATTAATACAACTCAGGAACCGGGTTGATTATTTATTATATTACCTCATGTAAATCATTGCATAGATTCTGTGTTCAATTATGTGGGTCAGATATTATTTTAGTTCCTGGCAACGCTAGCAGGGGTGTTCAGGTAGCTAATAATCTCAATAGTTGCACAATGCGATAATGTTCATAATTTGAATACTGTGCTGGCAATTTCTTACCTAACATTTTCCTAGACAACTGATGCTAGTAGAAGCCGTAGTGCTATCATTTCTAAGACTGCCAGTTTTGCAATTTTAAACAGTTGCATATCTGCAGAAACATACTACAGCTACTCTAGGCAAAGTCCCCTAACTTACTGACCGTGAGAGAGAACTGAAGAAACATGTTTTACAGAACAAAAAATGCTTCTGCCGCAAACTGTATCCTATTACAATAGCAGCCAGCAATGCAGATGATCCCTCACTCAGCTTACCACAGCCAAGGCAAGTTTTAGCTAAAGCAGCCTGCCACCCCCCACCCCCCCAAAGGCACATGCCTACTGTATCCCAGAGATAACCAAGGTATACAAAAAGGGCCGAAAATGATACAAAGCACTGTTCTATATTGGGTGAACATACAAGGAGGTTTGATTAAAATAACTATTTGGGAAATAATGAACTTTAATAGTAATTTCTTTCACTAATATTCAGTTGCTTTTTCTCTCTTAAAGACACGATCACATATTAATTAAGGAGCTGTTACAATGTACTGTGTGGGACAAAAGTAATACATACCAATGTGAATGCATGACTTGGCCTATTAATTTAATAAAAAAGGGCTGGAACAAGATACTTTATCACATTTTTGAAATTTAAAGGACGCTAAATTTAAAGGATGCTAAAATACTAATTAATGTGCAACAGTTCCCCATTACAAGCATAGTAGCACCTGAAGTGCTCACTCAAGACATCACTACACAACAGTCTCTGAAGCATTTTCTCAGTCCCTCTCTGTCTCACCTCAAAATGACATGTTCTCTAGACCTATTTTATGACACATTATGTATTTTAAACTCACCACCTTCTTCTATCAAAAGGTAGAGGAAACTCCTTTATCACCTACCTGACCAAAACACCATAAACAAGTAGGTCTCATCCTGCTTTGATGGAGTGGTTTGGCTTGTTCACATTTTGGCCAAAGTTTGATAACTAAGAGCCCCTATTTGGGACATGAGAGATTAAAAAAAATTCTCCATTACAGGCCTGTTTGGGCAGATGGGGGGGGCACACTGAACTTCATTTGTTTGTTGATATTGGTCACAACCAGGAGCCCCTCTAAAAACAATTAAATAAATGTATAAAGCCAGGGCTGAGCAGATCACACATTGAATTGGTTTATGATTAGGGGGAAGCTGTGACTACTTTCCTAGTGATTTGTTCCCAGCCACACCTAGCAGACTGCACTTTATAAATGTGACAAGGAAGCTAGAGTATTGTCTTTGCAAACAGAAAATGAAACAGCAGGATTCTAACTCGGATCAGCAAGGTACTTTTTACATTATATAAAGTGCAGGACCAAACCTCAATCCCTTCCCCCCATGACAGATTGCATTCTGGGAAGATTACCTTGGCAATTTGCTATAAAAAAACCCTGAAAAACAGGTTTAATGGAGTGAATGCTGACATCCTATTCTATTGTCCATAAAAAAAGAAAACATAGTTAAGATTTTTTTATGTCAGCTCTGATCAGAATAGCTTTTAATATCACCAATTGTTTCCTTGTTCAATGTTTTCTAATACATCTCAAACTTAAAAGAAAGAACACACGTTACCATCAAAGTCTGTTTCAGCTTCCTACCATACACTTCATTTGTCAAAAAAAATGATCTTATCACAGACCACAATCAGCACTAACTGCTAACAGAATGCTGATACCTACATTTACAATTTAGCAAATACTTGAAATCTAACTGAGTGGGGTTTCTGTAAGAAAACAGATAGAGTCTGTTAATTATAGCAGTTTATAGCATTGATGATCTGGGCAGTTAGATCTGGGTTTGAATCCCACAGCCCCCACAAAAAAAATGAAAATTTCCTTACAGAGCTAGACGTGTCTCTAGGTCTCCTTCTGAGGCACAAGGTGGCTCTGATAATCATGTGTTCCAAAAGATTTTTAAGTCAATTTGAAGGCATTACATATCTTCTGTTCTGTTCTCCACTGCACAAGCATGTCTGTTGGTTGATAAGGTCCCAAACTAGTGTATCGGGTTACAGCATGCTAGAGCTATCTCATGCCCCCCCCCACATGAATCAGAAAAAAGTTTGGGGTGGAGGCAGAGGTGGATCTTATTCCAAAAAAAACCTAATGCTGCCTCTCACTA
Source organism: Neoceratodus forsteri (assembly GCA_016271365.2). Taxonomy (NCBI): domain Eukaryota; kingdom Metazoa; phylum Chordata; order Ceratodontiformes; family Ceratodontidae; genus Neoceratodus; species Neoceratodus forsteri. The sequence continues at coordinate 861,026,197 of CM057456.1, forward strand.
CTCAGGTTCCAGTTCTTGTACCGCCCATTTAAGAAAAAAAATAGTACCATGCAACCATTGACTAACATGAAAGCATATTTATTTGAGGGCAGAAAACATTGCTTGGAGGAGGGTAAGGCAGAGGAAACTATTTACACCTTCAGTCAGTTCCACAGACAGAAAACATGACATCACTCCTTTTGTACATGCAATACTCCTGTAGGCTCCGTCCACAGTCATAAACATGAGTTCTCAGCTATTATAGCATCAATGGCTCAGTAGGTAGCATGCTTGCCTCTGGGACCATACAATCATAAGATTGTGGGTTCTAGCCCAACACTAGGCACTTGAGGAAAACTCCATGATTCACAATGTAGTGCAGTATGAGGGCAGTGCTGCACTCTTGAGGTACCATCTGTTGGAAGAGACATTAAAACAAGGTCCCTTCTGCCCATCTCTGGTCACCGTCCAGGTATAAGTAAAAGATCCCTTGGCATGTATCAGTGAGGAGCATGGGCCTAGTGTCATGGCCAATAATCCCCCCTCAATAAAACAGGTTCATACAACCCATCCCCTAGGTTGCACCAGAAAACAAGCTGTCACAGTTTAGTGTGCCCTTCCTGGTCAAATATTACAAATAAATAAATATGATACTGAAATATGGTTCTGGTCAAATGTAGATACATGTGAATGTATTTTAAATGGTTTCCTAAGAACTGCTTTGCAAGCCTCACATAGTACACCGGCCTGCCTCCTGCAAGTGGAGTCCAGAATATCATCAATTAAGGTACAGGTTCTCATTAAGGGGCACCGAGTCATGTTGTCAAAACCAAAAACAGCACAGGCAAAAAATGTGTGGTGCAGTCCCATAATCTAAGCGCAGTCTGAAACTGTGCTAGATTATATTATATATACCAACTCTGGAACTGCACACACATTAATGCCCATGCAGTTTTTGATAGTGTGAATGTGCTATCAGTAAATTGACTGGTTACCCCTACCAGGTTGCCTTTTCCATGCCTCTTTGAGGCCATGGATAATGACTGTTTGAAATATACTATAATTCCTTTATTTAGTTGAGAAATATCATAGGTACTTTAATAGGATATTGTCACTTGTGGTTACTAAATATGTTTGACAAATTGCAGTTACTCAAGCAAATATAAACTAGACTTATTACTATTGCCAAACAAATTGACTTTTCCATCTGAAGCCAGATGAAATCTGCAATTTAGTATACATTATTTAAAAAAACAAAAATGGGAGACATATTTAGAACATTAGGAATCCAAAAAATATAGGAACATGTTTACTAAGATTAGATCTACTAAGGTTCCTATTGCAGTACTGCTAGACAGATATTTGGGTATACCTAGGGAATCATGTGTTTGTCCAAGCTATCTGAAAGACGTTGAGCAGATTAAGCATTTTTTTTTTTTTATTTTGGGTTTTTTTTTTGTTTGTTTTTTTTTGCTATTCTGTTCTCCGTACACTTCATTCTGGAACTGTTTGCCTTCCAAAATGAATTTATATCCTGACTTGATGATTTGTTTTCTACCAAGTGTATAAAATGAAATAATCACAGCAGCTGATGCTATATATGTTCTTAAAGAGTTAGTGGAACCAAAATAGACTGACAGGAAAATGATATAAGTGTTAGTAAGTAGTCAGTTGCGACTTTTAATTTCTGAAGTATCTATCTTTTTCCATTTGCTGATTAGAAAGTCTTCTATGTGATATTATTCTACTAGATGTGTGGAACAGTGCTCTGCCTGGTAGCTGACATATCTATCTCTATTCTCCCCACTGCATCATCAGCATTGTGATGTCACTGACAGTAACATCACAGGCGAATGACCTGGCAGCTACTGAGTGGCTGTTTCTAAGCAGCAGTGATGTCACAGTCAGTGAAGTCACACGGCTGAATATGTAATGGGGGGGCAGAGCTAGATATTTCAGTTGCCAGGCAGGGTGCTGTTCCACACATCACACCTACTAACATCAGGTAAACAATCCTCTAATTAACCAAATGTTAAAGAAACAGCACCTCATTTATAAAAAGTAATGGCTCACTGCTTTAAAAACTAATATCAGTTTTAGGCTGTACACTAGCTGTTTAAGTCTGTGAAGATCAGAAGCTGAGTTACTGTGAAAACTGCTTATGCAGAACAGTTCTTGTCTATTTTTATTGTTTGCTTTATTTTCACTTTTGTATTTTATAAAATGCCTCCTTGATTGATTGACTGATTTTTTTTTATTAGCGTGTTCTAGTTTTGAATGTTAATAATTTCAGTGTTTAACTTTACTTGTTTTTTATGTATCAAATTTGTTGTTTTTAATTAAGTTTTTTAATGAGAAAGCAATAATAAACTTGAGCTTGTAACATGTACTGGATGAAAACTGATCTCTAATCATGGACCTTCATCAATAATATTCTCAGTGCTGTTAAGTATTTTATTTAGTTGCATCTAATTGATCATTGGTTAACTCACCCTTAAGTGAACAGCTTTCACAGGTTTTCAAATTAACATAACTATTCAGGTATTGTTTTTGCATATTGTAGTGGGTTTGTCCCTTCAGCGTTTCCGTTGTGCAGGGTTCTCCCATAAAAGGAGGCATGACTCCGGGGGTCTTCCATTTAGTCTTAGAAGCATGGTGCACAGTCTGAAGCAGCACGGTGTGCTGTCAGGAGTAGTGTGATGTGCAGTTGGGAGCAGTGTTTTGTTTGTTTGGGAGTAGTATGTAAGGCTCGGGCATGCAGTGCAACTGATACCAGCTGTAGCTGCTTTCAGCTTGGGTGGGTCTGGAACAGAAAGGACTGGCTTGGCAGCAGCATGGAGGGCCTGCATGACTTTGAGGGATGTGGTTGCTTGATGAGTGAGGCTGGAGGTAGGATGTTGGGTTGGCTTTCACTGTAGGTTAAGGTAGCTTTGTGCAGGTAGAGCGTTTAGAGGTTTTACGGTGGGTGTTATGTGAGTTAACAGTGTGGCTGTTACATGCATTGTTAAGGTGCTTGTTATGAGTCTTATTATGGTGTTTGTTACATGTGTTATTTTTAATGTAATAGGGTGGTTTGTAATGTATTAAGTATTAATGTGCTATTAAGATGTTTATAATACATTAATACAATAAAATTAGCTAATAGGTGTTATAATACATTATATTGCATGGGCACAATAGGGCCCCTATAGTTAGAGTTACAAATGCATTTCTTTGTTAAACCTAGTGTCTGCATCTGAATAATGCATCCATCTCTGGACAGAATAGCCTGAGATTTTGCATGAACTTTCTGGGGCCCAGGCTCTCCAGATCCTGAAACTTTGATAATGATCTGTTCAGCAGTGTTAATGTCCTAGCAGGTTGAAAATACCTCTGCATTGCCATAATGAGACCTTTAATTTGCTTCACTGTAGCTCAAAAACAACTAACAGTTGAAACTTGAAACTCAGGTTTGTTACAGATTGATCCAAGGAAGTGTCTTCGATAAGTGGTTTCACTGGAAAATGTTTTGTTTTGTAATTATTAAGGTTCAAAAATCCTGTTTGTCACACATGCACTGGCTTATATAGAGAATAATACATGGGCAGGTATGGGTAACCAGAATTTTACACACACCTGAGATGTGGGATGCTACATAGACACTGGGAGCAAAGCTTTAGGGGTTTATAAAGTATCCCACACTGAGGGCGTTTGTAAAATTCTGAGTTACAGCCATCCTCCCATGTCTTCTTTTTGTAATTGCAGACCAGCATTTTTAATAAATGTTGGACTTCTGCAGGCACTGTTACTAGAGCAAGCTTAATTAACTGCTCACAGTTACAACCACCCAGTTGTAATGCAAAATTACAACCTGGTTATCCAGGAATTAAAAAGGCTGGTTAGTAATCATTTCTCTATCTATAAGGATTTTTATGACAATGGGATTTATGAATATTGAAAAAAAGAAAAAATCTTCTTGCTTTTGCTGTTTTAACCCTCTTGCACTATAAGTTATATGGCTGTTTGGGGTCCAAAGGCCCCAGATTTTCAGGTAGGGTGAGCATCTTGCACTTCCACACCCACACCCACACACGCCCCTCATGAACACAAAAGTGTTATTTGGTTAACGCATGCTGAAATGTGCATTCCCTTGTTTCTATCTAACTCACCACCTTGGAAATGTTCATTAAAACTTTACAGTATGTCTTGCTTTTTAACAAGGAGAAAGAGAAGATTTTTTACCTAACTTTTGCTGTATCATTGTCTGAAATTACAGCCTTTATGTGAAGGATTTTGAGTACCTGATGTAAGAATAACCTCATCTATACATAAACATTAAAAGAGTGATGTTTGTGCAGGTAGAATTGTTTAGGATTCCCAAAATGTTACAGTACTGTATGTCATGTACAGATATGTACAAATAGTACTACATCCAGCTGCTTTTTGAACTTTGCTGGAGTTACTGCTATGACTGTTGGCACCTGTACCAGACTTCAATAGAAATAAAAGATAATGTTTCATAATACTACCAAAAAAACTCCTTTTGTTCATAGGTGTAGTGCACGACCCCCAAAGAATAATAGTTCTACAGCATATTACTATATTAGTATTTCTTTGAATTGCATTTAATGTGCTGTCTATAAATTCCAACAGTTCATTTCCATCAGAACATCTGAAACTCAACAACAGGGAATAAATCCTCATGTTTCAAAGGACATTTTCTAATGGAAAAGGTATAAAGAAGCATGGAACATAATACAACAAAAGTGGGAAAGTCAAAACAAAGCTTTGATATGTGTTGTGCTGTTTTGTGAGATGTGTGTGGAGTGTTAGATAGTCACAGCTGTGTTAGGCTGATGATAAATGGCCTTTCTTTGCAAATGACACATAATTATGCATTACCCAAACAGTGAAACTTTAATATGACTCAGCTCTGCTGAGATGATAAATTGTATGTTGCACAGAAAAGTCCTCCTGCAGTGGTACGGAATATATTCTGTACATTGCAATATTAAGGGCAGTATGATTTCTGGTAATTGATCAAAGACAAATAGCCAAAGCCAATGAAACTTTAATGCATCCATGACATTTTTATGGCTGCATGGGCATAGCCATGCTGATGTATTGCTATCATTTAGAAGAGAGAGAAGGGATGGTGGAAGTATGTGACCAGATACCTTCCCTTTGTTCTTCCACAGTGCTGTGGTCAGTGCTTTTCTGTTATTCGTCCACTGTCCCTCCACTAGCCCCCCCCCGAGCACTATTTCATTGTTGCTTATCACTTCTATTTCAGTTCCACAGTTGCGGTAGGAAAAAAAGAGTCCACCGTGCACAAGATGGCCACCGTGAGCTTAGTGCACATGTGTGGTGAAGTCATGCATGCGCACTGAACTCACAGTGGCCATCTTGGGCATAGCGGGCTCTTTTTTGTCAGCCCCATGAGTGCTCTTAAAGTGGCACAGCAGCCATGTTGGCTCTGACCAGAGTTTGTTTAAAAAGGCAGCTACTAGATAACATAAATGAAAATACTAGCATACTTGTTAAACCTGCTTTTCTAAGTGCTTCCTATGCAGTGCATTTTTTAAAGAAACATAGAAAATGTCTGCAGATAAAAGCCCATTAGCCCATCTACTCTGCCCAAGCCTGCCTATTTTTGGGACTGTGTCTTTTAATCATGCTTCTTTGCAAGGCCCACCATTACACTTCTCAGCTAGTTGAGGTAATGCACAGCTGTCTGTTGGGACACCCATTTCAAATAATCACTCTATTAAGATTCATTGACAGTTACCCAGTGGGAGACTGAATTATGTACAGCTAGAGAAATCTGATTTACAGTCAGTCAAAGCATGAAATCTACAAAGTACTTATATATTAAAGTTAAAGCAGCAGTATTTGTCAGTAGGTAAAAAAAATATGTATTTTGTTTAGCAAAAATTTATTTTTTACATCCAATGATACATGCTCAGTGTATTTTTTGTTTTTCCAGACACTGTTAAAATGGCTTTTATAGCTAATTGTATATTGAATGACAAACATCATTAAAGATACCCACCACTCGCAATTTTTAAAAATCTCTTCCACTGAGGTTACCTGTTCAATACACATGCTAGTTTCATACTGTTAATGCATTAGGATGGTGCTACAACATGTTTCTGATGGTAAACAGCACAATACGGTACCAAGATATTTATTTCATAGCAAGCATGACATGGGAGTAAAAACTTTTAAAAACTTCAAAATCTCATATCTTGGTTCAGGAATAAAAGAAAACAAAATGAAAAATGTGTATCTTTATATATTTGCCAGACAGACATTATTGTTGGAAAACTATATGGTTACTAATACATGCTGCTGCTTTAAATAAGAAGAATTAAAGGTTGGCCCATCAGCATGGTGATGTATTTGCCACTTGTGATGCTGGCAGGACAAGCTCACATCCCAATCCCTGATCATTTGAAAGATGACAGAAGGATGCGTTCCTTCTCTGGGGAGGGAGTGGCATTACTCTTGCTGTTCTACCACTACATGGATATCCACAGTTGGTGGTACAGTTGAGCTCCACAAGCAGATTGTTACGTATTTAAGATACTTGTCCTGGAATGCACACTAAGCTGACTCTCATTTACAGGAGCATCCTGGGGGAAAGGGATGCAAATACAGAAAAATAAGGCAACAGAATATACAAGAAATAAATATGGTAAAAAACATAATACAGTCTAGGTACAGTATAACATCAGTATGGTACAGAAATGCAATTATCAAGGATTGCCTGCAAATTACGAGGATTACAAATAGGTGGGGCACAATGTAATGGGCAAGAGGAATGCAAATTAGAAACTGTTAGCAGATACAAATTTAGGGCATAAATATGTAAGCAGTAACACACAACAGGGTATGCATTAAGCTGTGTTGCCGCATCTCCCGGGTAAGTAGTGTGAGGCATAAGGACACCAACCATCATCACTGCCACCTTTCAAACTGTTGGAGGAGGACCTTGATTTGTGATAGGGCTGCTTGTGAGTGTTTGGTGCTTTCTGCTTTAGAGGCTGTGTCGAGGTCTTTGTTCTGCAGTAGAACCCTAGGAAGGCTGGTGGCTCAAGCATCATGTCAGTCTGAATGCAGCTGAGCTGGGGGATGTGAAGAGAGCCGAAACACAATACCTCAGCACTCAAAGTCAGTTTTAACCTCTTCTGCAGAATGGTAAAGAATTTTCCCATTGGAGGAAAAGTACTTTTAATTTGACCAGGAAAGGGTATAGAATTTAATACTGGCCTGCTCAAGGGCACAAAGGTACAGTGAATATGCTTGTCTTTTTTGTTGGATTGCAGATGTGTAATCATTGTCTCAATAAATCTGTTGATCGTGGTAGACCATCATTTTTTCCCTTCATGCCTGAGACAGGACCATCTCCTTTGTGGTATACCACAAGAATCTTAAAATGATAGACCGCAGTCATTCTCTAGGGGTCAGCTTTGGGCCTAGCATCCTGTGAACATGCTTCAGTTCTACGTCAAGCTCTCAGTAAGCCGTAGGCTAATTTTTAAAGGTTGAGCAACAAAGTCAGTTATTTTTGGGCCCTCCAACCCAGTGGAACCACATATATGCATAGAGTCTTCCGACAGGCTGTGCCTTCTATAGCTTGAATTTTGAGCTTCATTTGCACATGGCAATGGTGTAGGCACACCTATAGGCCTGCCATGTGGTCAGAGCAATCCATAAGTGAGATGGAAGTCACTTTTAAGTCTTTTTTTTAATCAAGTATGCATTATTGATTTTCAAAAATGCAACCAACAATACTAATACAATGCAGGTAAAACAAAAATGACAGTGAAAAGAAAAAAGAAAACAAACCCCAAAACTCCACCCCCACCACAGACCCTCCCCCCTACCTTGGAGTAACAATACTATCATATAAACTACCTGAGGTTTCTGCAATCTTAAAGTGATTTAGTCACATTCTGCAAATGCCTGTTTCACTTAGTATGCCATTTCCACCCATGCTTCAGATGCTGAAGCTGTAATTTGTTTTGTAAAAAATAAAATTGTCATTTTTTTGTATGTTTTTGTTTCTGTGCACCCTTCAGTTTTCTGTGTGCAGCCACACCCCCAGAATAATGTCATGCAAGGGAACTGTCAATGTTTTATATACACCAACAAGGAATTCTGGGAAAATTATAAAGTTGACTTAAATTTTCATTACTCAGAGGTGCAGTCCCATATTTTGGTAGTGGGGACTGCAGAATTGCACCTAATATGTTGATATATAACCTACAGTAGTTTCAGAGAAGCTTGAAGCTAAGTACGTATGCACATGAGCAGACTAGGTGGGCCATAGGCCCTTATCTGCTGTCAACATCTATGTATTTCTGTATATATATGTAGCAAGGCATTGTGGGTACAGTGCATGGCTAATTTTTCTGTCTCCCTCATCAAAGTGCAGTCTCCTATGTTGGTAATGTTCCCAGCAGTACAGTCTGTAGAAAGGTTTCTAAAAAAACTGTTTTTGTGATGCAGATAGGCCAAAAAGATCATTTTCCAGTCTGTGTAGATGTTGTTTGACTTTTACTGCCTCCTGGTGAAGTAACAGGTCTGACGTGGCAGCTCCTGTCAGAATGTGGTAGGGTAATGATACTTTTCTATGTTTATGTTACAGGGCCTGAATGACTAGTTCAGGAATGTAATTATGGGTCAGACTATTTTTCTTTTTCTTTGGTGTCCAGTTTCTGCTATGAGTTTAAAATTGGGAAAGAAAAAGGATGTCTGCAATACCAAGACTGACCAACAGAGGTCTCTGTCAAAATACAGTGCTTAAAAACTTTGTTTCCCTTGCATGATATCACAGTTGAGGTTGCAGCACTGAGGAAAAAAGGGTGCAGTGTTATGCAAATGAAGCAGAGCACAGAAATAAAAGCATTTTTTTCATGGAAAACAGCACTTTTTGGCAGTTGAATGGTAGGAGATTGATTCACGACTCCTACAAGTTACTACTCCCATTTGCTATGGCAAATATGATAAAATCACGTTAAAGAAAGATGATCGTGGACAAATAACACTATGAGGAATATATTATGAGGGGTTACTTAGATCTTAGATCTCAGCCTGAGGGATAAATCGATAATAACGTATACAGGGGTTCCCAAATGGTACAATAATAATGAGGGCATCTTGGTAAAGAGGCAATATGCTTCTCCACCATCAGGGCTAATAATATTACTTTTAAGTCTTTGTGGTCAGCTTTGATTGTGTTGTGTTGTGGTCCTGTCTCATACCTGCTACGGAATCTCATACCTCAGTGCTGAAGGCTAGTAATTCAGTAAGAAGTTGCTCATTAGTTAAGTTTAGGGGAGAGGAGCCAGCCTGCGTCTGAGGTGATGAGGCTGCACTGCTCTCCACTGTGGAGGACATGCTATGAGCATGGCAAGCTGGTGATACCATACTTGGTTTGCTGTTTGCTTCACTTTTTTCTTTCCCTTCATTGTTAGCTGTGCCGATTCTGCAATGGTTCAGATCCAAAAATCTCACGTTAGAAAGGGTTTTCCACTGAATTAATCAGCGGTGGAACTGAGCTGTTGACTTAGATGTCCATTCCCCAGCGTGATGTCACTGGAAGAGTACTTCATTTTTCCAATTTGTATATGCATGCAAGGAGGGTGTGACAATCAGGGAAATTGTATTTAATTAATTTAATTTGTTTTTTACTTTAGGTAGTTTTATTTTTAGGGCCTAGTTGAGGATTTTTTGTCAGTATAGGTGGCCGTCATGTTTGTGATGGAAGGCCTGTTCCAGGTGAAGAGGGAATGATTTTTTCATTGTGTGATGTGGGTACTAACAATTATGCCATTATGGTGTTATAATCACACTACTCAGGTGCTTTTAACAGCTCACAACTGCACCATGTGTCTAACACTGCACCTGAGATGTGCAATTATATCACCATAATTCACAGTCTGTCATGTCTTACTGCTTAGATATGAAGTGAAAATGCATTCAGTGATGCCCAGCTGAAGAACAAAGACTAGTTCTACAAATATTTCAGTAGAAATGGTTCACATAAAGGACTAGGTGCTATCCATAACATCAGCAGCTGTTCTGTTACTCTGTGTTATTGCTAAGCAGGAGCATTTCAGAAAATTGTTCCTTTATTTATGAATTCATTTATATCCTATCAACTTGTTGCCTTCTGCTAATTTTACTTTCAGTAGAAATACTTTTTATTCTTGTCTAAAAAACATTAGAATTTATCATCTTTATTGTTTATCATGTATTGACTTTTTTATAATTTTGTTACTGAAAAGCACCTGTTTGCTGCTATTTTCATTGACTTTCTGACCAGCTGGAGGCTGAATTCTTGTGAACTGTTTGGAACCCCCTGATTGCTGATTTTCCAGTGTGGAGTATGACTGGAGCCCAGCAGTAGCTTTGTACATCCATGGTGTTCTGCGGGGTTTAGCTTTGCTCTTTCAAGGACTTGGTTATTGGATCACTCCATCTGAAGTGTTTACTAAGTTTTATTGGTATTTTTGGTCTTTGTTTTGCTGATCATCAAGAAGGAATGGTAACAGCAAGACTGTAGCCACCATATCTATTTCTGTGTTTTGACAGGACAAACGGGGAGATTAGAAGAATGCAAGGAGTAATTGTTTCTTTCTATATACCAAGCCTTGGATATAAAAAGATAACTTATGCTGAACAAATCTATAAACAAATAATAAACAGTGTATCTGTCTGCATAAGGATAATGACTGCCAATCTACAGTAGAATATAAGATACAATGGTGAGTTAACCATGTCAACCCAGAGACAAATCTCAGAGTACTATGAAATAAAGTGTCCAGTGGTCTTGGTTATAAAAGCCCTCATATGGGCCCGATTCTCAAAAGGATACACCTGGCGTAACTTAACTTGTGGCCAAAAAAAATGATGCAAGTAGCAAGTTACCCCAGGAGTTGCGACATTCAGTATTCTGCAAAGCAGCCTGTGACATGTCGCAGACCGCTTGCACCAAAGTGGACTTACGCCAGCAGTTATGCCCTAAAGCCCCTGCGACATGGTGCTAGGGGTTTATGGCAGCTGTTATACCCTATTCTGGAAGGTCAGCAGCAAAGTCCTCAAAGTTGCTGTTCTGGAAGACACCCTCCCCGTGAACATCCGTCAATGAAAGCTACACCAGTAAATAGCTGGTGTAACTTGCATCCACTGGGGTTGTGTGCCACCGCCCTGATCCACCAATATGTGCCACCCCAGCCCCATCCCTGCCCCACTAACAGTCCCACAGAATAGAGAACACCCCACCTACTGTAAATTGCCCCCATAGGGCTAGAGAATCCCCACACCTACTGTAAGTGCCCTACGGCGAGGACCCTCCACCTACCCGTCAGTACTCAAGTATCCCCCACCTTGATTTCCTGACCCCACATCCCAAGTCATCTGTATACTGTACAATATGTACAGTACACATACTGAAATTCACTGGTAGTCTAATGGTCCCTCTCCTGAAAGTGCAAGACCACCCCACTCCCCCCAGTGACCCATACTGAGTCAGCGACTGCCAAACCCACCCGCACCACTGCAGCCAGCCACCGACTGAGCTCCCCTAGGAACACGTACTGTAATAAGTATGTGTTCAGGGAAAGACAGCAGCTGTCATTCTCTGAGCACATACGTATCACAGTATACATTCTTGGGGAGCTCAGTCAGCGGCTGGTTGCGGTGGTGTGGGTGGGTTTGGCAGTCGCCGACTGGGTATGGATCACCGGGGGGGAGCAGAGTGGTCTTGCACTGTCAGGTTGGAGGCCACTAGACTACCAGGAAATGTCTGGTATGCGTACTGTACAGTACATGGATGACTTGGGGTGCGGGTTAGGATTCAAGGCAGGGGGATCCTTGGGGCACATACAGTGAGGGATCCTCTAGCCCTATGGGGCTATGTCAGCTCTTTCTGGGGGATCGGGGCTGGGGGGCACTCCTGCCTTGCCGGACAGTGGTTGCGGCATGCGACAAACTCACCAGGTATGCCCTCTGTTCGGCGTACCTGGCTAAACATCGCAAGTCACAGGGCTTAGCTGTGGGGACCCAGCATGGGGTCATTATGTGGCACAACATAGTGACGCATGGCACAATCGCGCTGTGTGATTGATGCCATGAGGCATATATCTTTGTTCTGTGGGGGGCTTTTCCCCCCACACACACCCCTTATGGGGGTCTGTGCCCCCCCGGACCCTCCACTTAAGATTTTCAACTTTGGGGGGTCCAACTCGGGGTGCACACAAGTCCGGGTTCACCATAATGCCGCATGCTATTATGTTGTGTGACATTATGACCCAGTACAAGGGAACCCTGCCCTATCTAGAATCAGGAACAGGGTCCTTGCCACAACTGAGTTTGGCACAAGTCACCTTTGGTTGCGACTTGCACCATTCTTCTAGAGAGAGTGCCTCAGAAAAGCACTAGCAAACAGGCAAGAAGAAGGGGTGGAGGAACAATGGGGAGTAATCAAAACAGCAATCATAGAGGCAACAAGCCTTTGTGTAAAGCAAATCAACAAAACACAATGAAGGAAAAAAAACGCTATGGTTCTCAAAAGAGGTGGCAGGGAAAGTTAAGGAGAAAAGGATAGCATTCAGGAAATATCAGGAAACACAGAAGGAGCAGGACAGAGAACTTTATCAGTTAAAGCAGAAAGAGGTTGGGAAGGCAGTGAGAATAGCAAAGGCCCAAACCGAGGAAAGGATAGCCAACTCTGTTAAGAAGCGGGATAAGACCTTTTATGGGTACATTAGGGAGCAAAGAAAGCCCAAAGGAGGGATACTGAGGCTCAATAAAGAAGAGGGAATGTGGGTAGAGGGTGACAGTGAAAAAGCAGGGATACTGAATGAACATTTCTGCTCATTATTCACAAAGGAAGAGGAGGGGGAGGTACCTAAACCAAACAAGAGAAGCACTCTGAAGACGGGGGTCGATACCAGTCCATTTACAGAAGAAAGGGTTCTGAAAGAGCTAATAAAATTGAAGGTGGACAAAGCAATGGGGCCTGATGGGATTCACCCAAGAATTCTAAAAGAACTAAGGGGAGAACTAGTTACATCGCTGACTACTATCTTTAACAAATCATGTGAGGATAGGGTGGTACCTGAGGACTGGAGGAGGGCGGATGTGATTCCCCTTCACAAAAATGGGAGCAGAACAGAGGCAGGAAACTACAGACCAGTTAGTTTGACCTCAGTGGTAGGGAAAATGATGGAATCACTTCTGAAGGAAAGAATTGTTGAGTACCTAGAGGCCAGTGGGGCACAGGACCCAAGGCAGCATGGATTCACAATGGGAAGGTCATGTCAGATGAATCTAATAGATTTCTTTGACTGGGTGACCAAAGTAGTAGACCAGGGAGGGGCTGTGGACATGGCCTACCTAGATTTTAGCAAGGCATTTGATACAGTCCCACACAAAAGATTAATACACAAGTTAGCCAGCCTTGGAGTGGGTCCCAAGGTGGTAGCCTGGATAAAAAATTGGGTAAGCATCAGGACGCAAAGGGTAGTAGTAAATGGAGTCCACAGTGAAGAAAGGAAGGTTACTAGCGGGGTACCGCAGGGTACAGTACTGGGATCGGTCCTTTTTAATGTCTTTATAAGTGACATTGCAGAGGAACTGGAAGGAAAAGTATGTCTATTTGCAGATGACACAAAGATCTGCAACAGGGTTGTTACACAAGATGGAGTGGAAAGGATGAGAAGGGACTTGGCAAGGTTGGTCAAATGTATGGTAGCTCAGATTCAATGCAAAGAAGTGCAAGGTAAGGCACCTGGAAAACAAAAACCCAAGGGAAGAGTACACAATGGGGAGTGAGATACTGACAACAGTAAAAATGGAAAGGGACCTGGGGGTAATTATATCAGATGACCTAAAGGTGGGCAAGCAATGTGAGAAGGCAGTAAGGAAGGCTGGGGGGATACCGGGATGCATAGGAAGAGGCATCAATAGTAGAAAACAGGAAGTTGTTATCCCTCTGTCCAGACAGTTGGTGAGACCCCATCTAGAGTACTGTGTGCAGTTCTGGAGACCCCATCTCCACAAAGACATAGACAGAGTGGAGGCTGTCCAGAGGAGGGCAACCAAAATGGTGCAGGGTCTGCACCAGAAGACATACGAAGAAAGACTAAAGGAGCTTAATATGTATACCCTTGAGGAAAGAAGGAGAGGACATGATAGAAACTTTCAAGTACCTCAAGGGAATCAACAAAGTCCAAGAGGGTAGCATCTTTCAGAAAAGAGATGTGCAAGAACAAGGGGACACAATTTGAAGATAGAGGGGGGATGGCTCAGAGGTAATGTGAGGAAGTATTTTTTCACAGAGAGGGTTGCGGATGCATGGAACAGCCTCCCTGAGGGGGTCATGGAGTCAAGAACAGTGGGGGAATTCAAGAATGCATGGGACAGACATAAGGCAGTCCTAGTGGGGGGTAGCAGGAAGTAAGCTGTTGGTTAACTAGGATCTGCAGCTTATCTGTTAGGTAGGAAAATGGGCAGACTAGGTGGGCCAAGTGGTCCTTATCTGTCATCAAATTCTATGTTTCTGTGTTTCTATGTAATTGGCCCTATAGTCTCCATAATCAGTCAGGGACAGAAACAATGAATTAACTAGCTGTTTACGGATGACCTGGCTAAAGCACAGCCTATTTCTATAAAAAAAAAAGATAATCATTTTTCCAATTTATTAGAAAGCATGTGAATATGCAAGTCAAATGTCATAGTTACATCAAGGATTACACCAAGATACTTTTGGATGAAACCTTACTTAACGAAGTTCCATCCAAGACCCTTAAGCCATTGCCATGGTTCACCTCCCGAGACTTACCAGAAAACAATACCCACTGTGTTTTACCCACATTTAACATTAAATGTAATTTAGACAGAGAGTGCTGAATAATATAAAAATCTTTCTGTAGGGAGTGCAGTGCTACTAATGGATCTTTGTTTTGAGTGTAAATGATAGTATCATCAGCATACAGCAAAATATTTGAATCAGGGGAAATAGTTTTGGGTAAATCATTAACATAGATAAGAAGCAAAAGAGGACTGAGTATGGACCCCTAAGGCACACCCTTATTAACCAAAACAAAATCCAGACAGAAATCACCCACTTTAGCACATCGCATCCTGGAGGATAAATAAGATGAGAACCAGAGTAAGGCTCCTAGGCCAAATCCAGAGGCTTTCAGCCTGTTGAGCATTATATTATGCTCAACAGACTCGAAGGCCTTAAACAGATCCAAAAGAAGAGCAGGGACTGAGTTACCATAATCAAAAGCAGTATAAATATCATCGGTTACCTTGGTGATTGCTGATAAGGTGTTATGACACTTACAAAAACCAGCTTGGTGGTCAGTAAGAATATTTTTTCTTCCAAATAGTTTGATAGTTGAGTATACAAAAGTTTCTCTAATAACTTAGAGATAGGTGACAAGACAGAGATAGGTTGGCAACAACCGGGGTCAGATTCATTCCCTCCATTAAAAATTGGTATAATACAAGCTTACTTCCAATCAATGGGTATTTCAGATACACTGACTGAACGATTGAACAAGTAAGTTATGTGTTTAGCCAAAACAAGGGATCCAATTTTATAAAAAAACAGGATCAATATTATCCATTTCAGACCCTTTCTTTGTACCTAGCCTGTTTAGTTCAGTAAGCACAGTTTGTTCGACAAATTTCATAAAAAAGAATAAAGGCCTATTGTAACAAGAGTCAAAAATAGTATCCAAAGCAACTGGAAGACCTGGGTTGTTCTGATCAAATATACTCCCTGCTTTCAGAAAATATTCATTAAAAGTTTGATCTGGTCAAGAGGCTTACAAAGATACACATCCTTAAAATATAATAGCTTAGGTAAACCATGTGCGTGAGTCTTACCATGCAATTGCTTTATATTATTCAAAACTTTCTTGCTGTTGCCTGATGTATTTAGAAACTGCTGGTTTTAAAAATAACTTTTAGCCGATCTTACTTCCCTAGTGAATTTATTTCTGATTGTTCTATATATTTGAAGGTCCCTTTCTGATTTGGAACATCTAGCTATAATTGATCTTTTTCAAGAATCAGATTTATCAGATGTCCATTAAGCCAAGGTGCAGGATTAATTCTAACGCTCTTCCTTATTAAAGGGGCATGTTTATTAATAACCTGCAGAAAGGAATCTTTAAAGGAAGCAGTATAGCACAGTGGTTTAAGGCTCTGAGCTGTAAACCTGGAAACCTGGGTTTGAATCCCACAGCCCCACTTGCATACTGTGTGACCCTGAGCAAGTCACTTAACTTCCCTGTGCTCCCATGTCACACCTGTAAACAAGCTTTCAGCTTAGTGTGTCTTCCTAGTTAAACAATTGGAAAAACACCAAGCAGTATGAATGTCTGGACAACAGTATAATAGTGCCCAATTAACATGAGATAAATCAAAAAGAAAAGCCTGATCATTAAACTTAGAAAAATTCCTAGCAGTAATAGTGTGTATTGGCTTAGATATTTTAAGCTGATGACGTATACAGGCAATATAGCACTGGTCATTAACATCTGCATCAAAAACAGAAGAAATATACTTCTAGGGAGCAGTTGTCAATATTAAATCTAACAAAGTGTCTTTGTCAGAGGCAGCTTTATTAAAGTGGGACTATGGTCAAAATTTCTGGCACCAGTAAATTCAGAATTTGGATCAGCATACACCCAATCAGTCTCACGCCAAAATGATATCTCTAAGTTACGATGTTTAAAAGTTACAAGTCATTTTACAACCCTAAATTCACTGCCTGTTCAAAAAAGCTAGTTTCAGTGAAGAGCTGCTGCTGATGATGATGTCATCTCCTGAATTCACAATCTAGTCCTCCCTGTCAGCAAGCTTATAGGACCTGTTTTTTCCAAAGTTTAAAGTGATTTGGCGAGCTTTCGCAGATGCCTTTTTCACATAGTATGCCATTGCCTTCAATGCTTCAGATGTTGAAGCTGCAATTTGTTTTGTAAAAAAATCTGTTAAAGTCATTTATATTTATGTTTTTTTTTTGTTTTTGTTTTTTTGTGGCAGGTCTCTCCACCAGATTTCTGCCCTGGTCACGGCCCCCGGACTTCCACCTTCTGTCACTGCCGTGATCTCCTGGTCACCCCCGGCTTTCCCCCCGGAGGGTGGGGACGTGAAGCTGGTCCCCAATCCAGCCCGCGGTACCAGTAACTGGTTGGGGGATCCCGCAACAGAGGCTAATTGAAGCCCAGGGAGGGTTTCATAGAGGCGGTGGCCCCAGCTGGATTTTCTAGCTGGTTACCCTGTGGAACCAGGTGCATGCAATGACACAAGCTGAGGGCGAGCTTGCACGCATCCGTGCGCGCTCCCCTCAAAGCATTCGCACTCGGCTCCCCCTATGTTCTCACCCGGTACCGTGCACCCCAGCTTCTGCTAGGGGCTGACATGATGCTGGTGTGGTGCTACCCCCCTCCCCGGAGAAGGACAGCAGTCTTTTGGATGCTCAATCCTTCCCCTGCCCTGCCGATCCCCAGCTGCCCATGCCCATTCCCAAACACAGGTCACTGGCATGGCGTACAGTGCCTTATAACCCTCAGCACCACTGGGCTGGCCTATATTTATATTTTATCAGCACTGTGTCCTCCAGTTTTATATGTATGGCCACATCCCCAGAATGATGTCATGCAAGGAAACTATCAATGTTTTACATAGAGCACCTAGAAATTCTGGAAAAATTATTGTGTTGATGTAAATGTTAGTTTGTCAGAGGTACAGTCCCTTATTTTGTTGGTGGTGACTGCACCTAATATGTAGATGTACATAGCAAGACATTGTGGGTACAATAAGAAATTATTTTCAGCTCCTTTACTGTGAGGTGCAGTCTCATATCTCTGTAGTGGCTTTGACAATAAAAGCCCTCATATGTTTATTTTCCAAACAAGGCATTGTGCATATAGTATCCAGCTGACAAGAGTTCTTTACAGAGAGATGTACAGTAGTCTCCTATGTCGGTAGTGTAGATGTCTGCAATATCACGATTGACCAACAGAGGCCTCTGTTTCAAAACATTGCTTACAAACTTTGGCCCTGATTCTAGTACACCTACGCCTAGCATAACAGCAGCTGCACCAAGTAGAATGGTGCATGTAGCAACTTATGCCAACAGTTGCGACATGCGCAATTCTACAATGCAGCCTGTGACACGGCGCAGGCCACTTGCGCCAAACAGCTGTTATATCAGAAGTTGCATCATAAACCCCCTGTGACATGGTGCTAGGGGGTTTACGGCAGCAGTTGCGCCCCATTCCAGAAGGCCAGCATCAAAGTCTCCAAGGTTGGGATTCTACAAGAACCCCAGGAGGAGAACCAGCAACGTTAGTTACACCAGCATTTAGCTGGTGTAACTTACAGACACCCCGGGGTCCTGCAGACACGCCAGCTGCCCAGCAGTCCATCTCTCGAAGCCTCCCCATGCGGCATACCTGGGGCTCCTGGCGTCGACACCCCAGCCCCGATCTCCCATTGCCAATCACCCCAGAGGGCTACCCACACCCGCAGCCCCCAAATCTCTCATTGTCAATAGCCTCTCAGGTTGCCCATCCTCAGGCCCCCAAATCTTCCTCACCACACAGCCCCCACCTGTGTCCGATCCGAAGTCGCAACCACAAATGGTAAAGCCCAGCCCTGGTAGCTGTTGGGCCTCACCAGTTGCACAGCTCACCCAGCTCCTTCCATCCGTCCCTGTTAGCACTGGCAGCCACCTCTCATTCTCCATGGCTAGCTACTGACTGAGTTTGTAGGAGTGCGCATAGTAAAGACACACTTAGATATTAATTTCTGAACATGTCTTTCTGTACGCATTCCTACTGAACTCAGTCGGTGGCTGGCTGTGGAGGTGAGAGGTGGTGTGCCAGTCACCAGCTGGGGACAGGTGGAGGGGTGCTGGGTGGGCTGGTATGGCTGGGTGGGGGGTGGGGCCACTAGACTACCAGGGCTGGGTATTTGGCCGATTTGTGGTTTTGACTCAGGATCAGGGCATGGGTGGGGACTGCACCGCCTGTGGGGCTATTGCAATGGGAGATTTTGGGGCTGGGAGTGGGCAGCCTGTGGGGCACATAATGGAGGTGTTGGGGCAGTTGGGTGGGCAGCTCTGCAGGCAGTTAATGTTGGATCTGAGGGGCAGGGGGTGTGAAGCTATGGGCAGTTAATGTTGGAGTCAGGGGAAGGGGTGTGGCAGCCCTTGTGGGCAGTTAATGTTGGATTCAGGGGGCAGGGTGTGTGGGAAGCCCTGAAGGGCAGTTAATGTTAGATTCAGGGGGCAGGGGGTGTGGGCAGCCCTGCGGGGTGCCTGTGGTTTACTGGGCATGGAGGGGGCACTTGCGACCTGCATTGTGGCTTGTGACATGCTCGCTAGGTGCACCCATTGTTCAGTGTACCTGGCTGCATGTCACAAATCGCAGGACTTAGATGCTGAGACCCTGCCCCTTCTAGAATAGGGTGCAGGGTCAATGTCGCATTTGCAATTGGTGCAAGTCATGCTTGGCGGTGACTTGTGCCAACCTTCTAGAAATGGGCCCTTTGTTTCCCCTTGCATGACGTCACACTTGGGAGTTGCAACACTAAGAAAAAAAGGTCCGGTTATGCAAATGAAGCAGAGCACAGAAATAAAAGCATTTATTTCATGGAAAAAGCACGTCTTGGCAGTTTGAATGGCAGGAGAGCGAATCACAACTACAGGTTAGTACAGTTTACAACTCCTATTTGCTATGGCAAAGCTTGCTAAATCACTTTAAAAACTTTGTTTCCCTTGTAAAATGTAAAGGTTGGGGATTGCAGCACTGAAGAAAAAAGGGGCAGGGCTATGCAAACGAAATGAAGCACTGACATAAAATAATTTTTTTTTTCATGGAAAACAGTACTTTTGGCAGTTTGAATGGTAGAAGACTGATTCACAACTACTACAGGTTACTATGCCCATTTGCTATGGCGACTTTCCGTAAATCACTTTAAACTTTGGAGAAACAGGTCCTACTGTATAAGATTGCTGACAGGGAGGACTAGACTGTGAGTTCAGGAGATGACATCAGCAGCAGCTCTTCACTGAAACTGGCTTTTTTTGAACAGGTAGTGAAATCAGGGTTACAAAATAGCTCATAACTTTAAAACAATGTAATGCAGAAACATTATTTTTTTGGTATGGGATTTATTGGGAGCATGCTTATTCTAATTCTGCAATGTAGCACTTTTGGCCAGAGTCCCTCTTTAAGATGAGTGGGTCTATCAATAATCTGGATTAGGTTAAGGGCTGCAAATTGATTAGCTATCTGAGTGGAGGGTTTGGCCATATTCCAGTTTAGATCACCCATTATTAACAGTTCCTGATGTATGTATGGGGCTAGCATAGACACAAATAGTTGTAGAATTTCAGAAAAGAGGCAGATGGAGTTTTATAACAGATTGCAAATGAAAAATTCAAATTCTGAGACACACTAATTTTCATAACAATAAGCTAAGTTCTAATCTTTCCTTCTAGGCTATATCATTTGGAGACTGCATTTGTGTAATTATTATACATCTTTTTTCTTTGTCTTAGAAATAAATGTAAGAGGCTGAAGCACTCTTAGACTAGTATCATATACTACTAAGTATCTTAACCTAAGGAATTTAGCAAAGGCATTCAACGGACTGGAATGGAGCATTGGGTGAGTGGAGAGGTAGTTAGCTTTAGGGATTGTGGGTCCCTAGTCTCCAAGATTATGCTTTGGAGAAAGGGACACTGCCCTATCTACAGGACCTTCGGAGAGCTCCATGCTCATCTGGCAGCAGCTAGGAAGAAAATATTGCAGCTGCAACTCCAGCTATGCTTGTGCTCATCCCCCACACCCCTCTTCTTTAGAGGCCCCCTGGCCCTGGGGGGGGGTTGAGGGCAGTAGAGGGGGGATAGCAGGTGGGAGGGATGGTCACACAACAGTCAGGTCTTCCCATGAGGTACCACTGACAAATCACATTGTACCTCTGGAAGAGGTACAGGTGCCTGATTCGGGGAGGGGTGACCATGGAAGAGTTGGTGCTGATGGGAAAGGAGACATGATGACACCTTTGGTCAGTGGGGGGGGGCAGAAGTTAGCAAGGAGGATTCTAGTGATAGGAGACTGTATGGTTAGAGAGATGGAGAGAGTGGTAGGTCAAGGGGGTGAAGGGGGTGATCAGATGCCTGCCTGAAGAATGAGCCTTCTGAGCCTAGGATAGAATAGGGAGGATAGGGAAGGAGAGGTGGGGAACAGGGAATGCTGGTGCAGCTTGGTACCAGCAATCTAATAAATAGGCCTGTGGAGATGGTGAAGAGGTGCTTCCAGAGACTGGGGTCAGACTGAAGAAGCACTTGGCTTCCTTAGCCTTTTCTGAGGTCCTTTCTATTAGGGGTGGGGAGACTAGGAAGGATGGAGTAAGGAAGGTAGAGACTGAGGAGCTCAATGGGTGATTGAAGGAGTGGTGTCAGGAACAGGGGCACCACTTTATAGGGAACTGTGGGGGTTTCTTGGACAGAAGGCTATTCAAAGGTCATGGCCTTCACCTGACAAGACAGGGAACTAGTGCTTTAGAACAGCAGTTTGACATCTACATTGGCAGACAGTTAAATTAGCTGCACGGAAGGCTGAGGCTGGGGATTCCACAGTGGAAGGAAGAACATTGGGGAACCTAGATAGGATTCCCCCAGGGATGGGGGTGAGGTGTTCAGCAAATAATAAATTGGGGGAATTAGTCCAGGGGACAGGGCAGGGTGTGGTTATGGGGAGGGCAAGTGAGAACCAATAGAGGTGCAGGCGTATGTTGGAAGGTGATATGCCTCAGTACCAGGAGTCTGGTTGATAAGATTAGTGAGCTCCCAGCTTTGGTGGTAGACTCTGGGCTGGATCTAGTGGCTGTTGAAGAAACTTAGGGCAGTGTGAACAATGTTTTTTTTTTTTTTTTTACCAGGAGAGACACACTAAGCTGAAAGCTTGTTTACAAGTGTGACCTGGGAGCACAATGAAATTAAGTGACTTGCTCAGGTCACACAGTATGCAAGTGGGGGCTGTGGGATTCAAACCCAGGTCTCCAGGTTTGCAGCTCAGAGCCTTAAACCACTGTGCTATACTGCCTCCAATGTTTGAGTCATAGCAATACCAGGTTACCTTATATAGATCTAATAAAGAGCATGATAGAGGTGGAGGGAAGAGAAGAGATTGAAGCAGCAGAGGACGCCACCATTGGGAGAAATAGGGAGGTAGAATCACTGTGGCTTCAGTTGATAGATTTGTCAGGGAGGAAGAGTTCACATAGGTGTGGTTTACAGGCCATCAAAGCAGGGAGAAAAGAAAGACAAGGAACTGAGTGCTGAAGTGGGGGGGGGCAGCAAAGGAGGTGGTTGTAACAGTGGGAGATATCAACCTGCCATACATTGACTGGGATATCCTAGTGGCCAGCTGCACCAGAAGCCAGACCCTACTTGATGTCTTGCAGAACTACATGTCGGAGATGCCACTGGACAGTCAGCCGTTCTAGATGTTGTAGTCACCAACTTGGGAAGAGTAGGCAGAGTACTGGTCAGGAAAGCACTGGGGTCCGGCCACCATAATACTATATGGTTAGAGCTGGCCCTGTGCCTATATATATATATATATTTATTTATTTATATTTAAAAGTTTTACCAGGAAAGACATACTGATCTGATAACAGCTCATTTGTAGATGCATCCTGGGGGTGAGGGGTATGGAAGATAGTTCAAGAGGAGAAAAAATGAATAATAATTAACAGCGTCACAAAAATAATAATCATATATAGCAATACAGAACATCAAAGGGGCGTAATCATTAACTTTGTATGGCAAAACAGTGCAACAGTTACCTGCAGTAGATAAAACTGAGTAATCATAAGCCCTCATCTAAGGCTGACATGTTAGACTTCAGGAGGGCGAATTTCAGCCATATGAGGGAAATTGTGCCGGACAGGTTTACTGGGGCAGGCGGCACCATGGGAGAGAAAGAAAGATGTGGGTTATAAAAGGGGCCATTTTCGAGGCAACAAAAACATGCATGAGAATAGTTACCAAGAGAAACAAGAATAAGACACCAATTTGGTTGTCTAAATGGCTCAGGGTGGCAGTAAGGTCTAAAAAGAGGGCCTTTATTAGGTAGAAAGAAAAGAAGGGGGATGAAGAATGGGACCAGTACCAAGAAAAAAGAAAAGGTAAAGGCAGCTCAGTGGATGTGGTGCATCACGGTAAACAGGCTTACAGTCAGGAGAGACAACCAAGCAACTCACAGTACATGCAAAAATGCTCAATTGCTTGAGCTTTAGTAACAAACTTTTATTCAGCCAAAAAGAGTTCCACATCAAGATAGTGACTTCCAAATGGCGAGGAGTGAAACTGCACTAAATCACAGCGCAACCACACAGTGAACTTTGTTTGTGGGCGGGGTCACCCATGTGCCCCCCCAACCCCTTACTTAATATGTCAACTCTGGGGAGGTGGACTTTGGGGAGGGGGGAACCGTCAGTCACTGATACAGCATGTTCTGTGTATTCATGCCATTTTCACTCCTTGCTGTTTGGGAGTCACTATCTTGACAGGCTACTGCCAAAAAGCGCAAAGTAAAGAGTGGGCGGTCCATGTCCACCATCCCATTTATACCTTTTAATGTAATCAATGAGGATGGAATTCACCCGATAGACTGGCCGCTCCACTACTATCATTAAAGTGACAGTGCATATCGTAAACTCACATATAAACAGTCATAATACAAGGGATAGTGCAAACATAATTATAAATACAGAGCAAAAGCAGTAAAAAAAAATTATAGACCAATTTGCAAAACTCAACATCATTTAAAAATACCATAATGTGTATTTCATCAATGAGCCCAGGGGATTTAATGGCTTATGCCTCAGAATCACCTCTCTTTTTAGACAGGAGGGCATCATCAATATATATTTTCTATAAAGTCTATTTCACCACACTGGCCATATTCGTGTTGAAATTTAATGCATTTAGCTTCCTGGGGGATTTTTACCTACAACTGAGCGGGACTGCTAAGGGGGCAACTTTCACCCCCAGCTTTGTGAATTTGTACATGGGACTCTGGGAAAAGCGAGTAACTTACCACCAATCCTCAAACCGATTTTTTAACAAGACAGAGCTTTGGAGATGTTATATTAATGACATCCTGATGGTGTGGCAGGGGACAGAAGAAGAACTTGATTTATAATTATGTTTTCATTATCACTTGTATCCTGACTGTTTGTATGTGAGTTCATGATATGCACTGTCACTTTAATGATAGCAGTGGAGCGGTCAGTCTATCAAGCTTAATTCCATCCTCATTGATTAAATTAAAAAGCATAAATGGGATGGGTGGACATGGACCACTCACTCTAGACAAAGCTTCTGGACAGGAAGTGAAACGTTGAATGTTTTTTACCTTGTGCTTTTTGGCTAAATAAAAGTCTGTTACTAAAGTTCTAGCAATTGAGCATTTTGCCTATACCGTGAGTAGTCTGGTTTTCTCTGATACCAAGAGAAAACTAGGGAGTCCAAGAGGGCAGTCAGGATCACAAAGGCAGACACAGAGCTTCAAGTTGCAGAGGGGGTCAAGGGATGTGGAAAATAGTTCTTCAGATATAAGAGAAAAAAGAAAGATGGTAGGGTGAATTGTCCGCCTATTGGTGGGTGGCAGGGTAATACAGGAGGACAAGAACCAGAAACAGTACAGTGCACTCACTGAGAGGAAGATATTAGATCCATATAATGAAACTGCAAAAAATTGGAAATACTTTATTGCAAACAAATTGTCAGGTGTGCAGAAAAATCACTGCTGGTAAAACTTCCCCCACGCTTTGTTCAAAAGACCTTCATCTGGAGACAAGCAGAAAGCAGCTACTTCTACTTCAATAGGGAGAATAGTGGACCATTGCTGGAGAGTGGCATAAATGCAGCTGATAGAAGGGTCCCAGAAATGAAACTGCAGAAATTTATTGGAGAAAGAGTCAAAAGGGGACTAGCAGCCCTGCAGGGAAACAAGCCCTTGAGCCAGATGGGATTCATCTGAGGGTGCTATGGCAACTGGCATTGGTGATAGCCAAACCCCTGGCATGGCTATTTAATAGCTCTATATAGCAAGGAATAGTTTTCAGAGGCTAGAGGATGGCAGACATGGTTCCACTGCACAAGAAAGGGTTCAAGAAGCAGCCAGGAAACGATAGACCCATCATCCTTACCCCTTTAGTAGGAAAACTGATGTAGACACTAGTCAAAGAAGAGCTAGTGCAGTGCCTAGAGAAATATGGACTTCAGTAAGTAGCACAAACTTGTGACAGGGAGGTCTTATCAGTATTCTTTGACTGGATAACCATGTAGGGTTGACAGCATAGAGGAGATAAGGGAGTTGCAGAGAGACCTGCAAAGGCTGGAAAACTGGTATAAAATCTGGCAGCTGAAATTCAATGCCAAAAAGTGCAAAGTTATGTACTTGGGGAACAAAACCCCCAGAACAGAGTATTGGATTGGGGGGGGTTATACTGGACACATCAGAGGCAAAGCACCTAGGAGTCATCATTAGTGGCTCCCTTAAACAAACCAGCCAATATAACAAGACTTTCAACAAGACTAACAGGATACTCAGGTACATCGGGAAATGGTTTGACAGTAGAAGACAGGCGGTACTGTTACCACTGTATAGGTCACTGGTGAGGCCACACCTTGAGTATTGTGCCCAATTCTGTAGTCTCCTCCCCCCCCCCACAAAAAAAAGGATAGGGACAGGCTAGAGAAAGTACAACATAGGATGACCAAGATAATTCTGGGCCAGGTAGGCAGATCCTATGAGGATAGACTAAAGGCAATGAACACGTATTCACTCGAAACCAGAAGAGACAGGGGGATATGATAAAGACCTTGTAGTTCCTGAAAGGAATTAACAAGGCAGACTGTGAGTAGTTATTTACCAAGAACAGAGAGCCTAGGACATGGGGCCATGAGTGGAGGTTAACAGTCGGAAAGTTTAAAAAAGGCTGTGACAAAGTATTATTATACAGACAGAGTGGCTGAGCTATGAAATTGCCTGCTGAAAGAGGTGGTAGGTGCCAAAACCATAAATGACTTCAGATATGGCTGGGATGGAGTCAAGGAGATCTTAACTATTCAGGAGGAAGTGGAGGGGTGGAAACGCAAGTAACAAAAGGGGGAATAGTGTAAGTGCAGACCCCAGAGACAATACATCCTGGGGTATGATAGGGTAATATGAGCAGACCAGATGGACCATTGTTTTTTATCTGCAATCATTGTCTATGTTTCTATGTAAAACTCAGATTCAGTAGCAAGCACATACTGTATAAGCATATCCTGTCAAGTTGCCTAGTACATTTGGCCACCGCAATTATGGCACCACACCAAGAGCGACATTTAAAGGAGCGATCTTGATTTTAGATCACTCAGTATTCATGTCACCCTTTGCACCCACACTATTTTTGCTCCCTGCCTGCCCCAGAGGAGGTTATATTTAGTTTTGGGGGGCAGGGGGGGTGAAGCACCCCACATTGGGGGGTGCTGGAGGCTATGCCTCCCTCAAAAGCTGACTGTTTCCCAGGAAGGTGCTTTGGCATTGTAACTCCCAGAAGACAGAACGCCTGGTGCTGTAATGCCATGCTGCATATTGTCTGCATCATAATCGGTGTCGGCAACATGTTTGTCGCTGTAGCATGGGTGAACCCCGTATAAGTGGGAGATAACATAATACTTTCTTCCTATTGCACTGAAGAATTGTTACAAATATTTAGCTTTGCAATATTACATGATAGCTAATACAGGTAAAGAACACTATTAAATCCTTACCAAGAAATAAATCACCAGGGCTAGATGGGTTAATGAGTGAGTTTTATCAGCTTTTTGCTAATGAACTAGAACACTAGTTGAAACAAATGATTGAAGAATTATTGGATGACAAGATTCTAATTCAAATTCCTACTTCTATGCAAACTGCAAAAATACTTTTAATACATAAAGAAGGCAAACCTACAGATTCTATAGAAAGTTATAGGCCAATAGCCTTACTTAATGTAGATTACAAGTTAATTGCTAAAATCAATAATAAAATACAACCTCATCTTGGAACATACTGTGTATACACAAAGATCAATATGGATTTATGGCAGGCAGAACACTGCTTTAAGCCAAAAAAAAGATTCAAACAATTATTCACTTAATAAATACAGATAATAATTACAAAAAAAGATATTTTTTATGCAATAGCTATAGATGCCAGCAAGGCTTTTGAGCTAGTTAATAGGAATTATATATATTATACCTTACAAAAATGAGGAATTCCCTCTCAATTACTGCTTCTAATTATCAAATTATATCATGAAACAATGGTAAAATTCCAAATTATTAGGTTCTTAACAGAAGAATTTATTATGTTAAATGGAGTTAGATAGGGATGTCCCCTTTCTCCAACACTTTTTATACTGGCAATAGAGCCTTTTCTGTCTGCAGTTAGGAATGATCCAACTACAGTGCTCCCTTGCTACAATGAACCCTGTTATAGCGAATTCCCGGTTATACCGAACAGGGTTTGTGACTCCCAGTGTCAAACATGAAGCCACTGAAAGTCACACACACACTCTACTGTATTAGTGCATAGCGCTGTTATAGACAGTGTTACCAGAAGAAGTCTGTTCCGCCTCGATCACTTCCATCACATTACAAATATCAGTAGTGTCATGTAAATAAGAAGGAAGCTGTTTTTGCTCCAGATATCAAACCTGAAACCGCTGAAAGTCTCTCTCACACACACACACACACACACTATATATATATGCACTGTATATTAGTGCATAGTAGTGCTGTTATATTCAGTGTTACCAGGAGAAAAGTCTGTTCCACCTTGATTGCTTCCATCACATTACAATTTACAAATATCAGTAGTGTCAGTGATTAAGGGAAGTTAAAGAAAACACAGTAAACCATTTTTTTTGTTTATTTTATTTATGTTTTACTTGTGTTCCACTTTGTTCTGGGGGAAACTGTGTTGAAACAGTGTTGATGCTGAACTTGCCAAACAGGGTAAACATAAGACCAGGGCAAACACACTGACAATGAACTTTGCAAACAGCTGTTTTTGAAAACTGGGGAAAAGAGGATGAATTGTGTGATTTTGTGTAAAAACAGTGCCATGAAAAAGCAAAACTAATCACAGTAAACTTTTATTTATATTTCTGCTGTCAGTTACTTCCTGCTTTGTGTCAGATTACTGCAAACATGCTCCCTCAATTTAACTAACATGCCAGTATAACGAACGTGTTATATGGCCCCCATTTTGTTCATTATAGTGAGGGAGCACTGTATTGAAGGGTTTACCTTACAAAACTCTGAAACTAAAATAAGTGTCTTTGCGGATGATATCCTGATGATTCTTAAAGAAATAAATACATCTTTGAATTCTTTTTTGGATTTAACCAAACTTTTTTCTAAAATATCTAGATATCAGTTAAATAAAAATAAATCATGATGAAGCTTTCTAAAGGCAGGGATGCTTATAACATTTTTTAGACTGTTTTTAAAAACAAAAATATATTAAATATTTAGGCATACACCTAACCACTGACCACAATCAAAGAATTAAAATCAACTATGAAAGAGCTAAAGAGAAAATAAAAACCTTGGGTGCTATACACAAATGGTGCGGAGTGGCTACGTACGCATATCAGGAGCATGTAGCCACTCTGCACCAATTGAGGACCCATACAGCATGCACAAAGGGGGTGCACAGACCCACTGCACCCGATCCCCCATGTCCGTGGACCGCACCATGCTGGGGGTGTTCTGGGGGTGTGCCAGCGTTATGTGGTATTCACTAAACCGTGTAGTGCTGGCTGCATGGGTGTGGAGGGTGGCACATGGTATGCCAGGGTAGACCCTGCCATAACCCTGTGTGTGCCCTGGCAGTCCCCATCCTCTGGATGCTGAGGGAGCTGGCCAGTAGTGCCCTCTGTGCTTCCCCTGCCCACTAGGCAGCTGGTGAAGACAGAGGCAGTGGTACAGGTGAGTGCCCATAATGCCAGCTTTGCGGCAGCACCAGGATGTTTGGGGGGAGATGGACCATGGCATATGCCACCCATAGCGGCTCAGGAGTATAGGGTTCCACAATGGTGTTGGGGCACAGCCGCTGTTGCGGGCGTGCGGGCCAGAGGCGGGTCCTGATGCTAGGGTTCTGCAGTGCACTGGATGGACACCATTTGCTGAGGCTGGGCCAGTGAACTGACCATCCATGGGGCCATGATACATGGGTCTGGGTGCCTAGGCAGTATGCACAACCCCGGATCCATGCATCACAACACAAGGGATCCACTTTTGGACCTGGGATGGGCATCCCATTGGATGCCTGCCTGGGTCTGCGACTCCACCTCTGGCTGCCCTGCAGAGTCCTGCATGCTGGGAGGGAGGAGCTATGGACAGGTGGCCGGCATTGGTGAATGCCAGTATGGGTGCACCTGTCCGTGGAGCGCAGGATCACGGGTGGGGTACGTGACTTTTATGCATACCCCCACCCACTTCATGCATAGTGCCACTTATTAGAAAACTGGAAAGATTTTACTTTATTCCTCTGGGGTAAAATTGATACCATCAAGTTGATGGCAATGCCTCACTATATTTTTATGCTTAATAATATTTTGGGAGCACCTGGAATAAAATGATTCCAAGATGTTAAAAGGATTTTTTCCAGATTTCTTTGGAGAGGGGAAAACCCCATATTCCATGGACTATATTAAATATACCAAGAGCTATGGGAGGAATGGAATGTCCACAACCATTAAATTATGTAGAAGCAAATATTTTGACTAATTATTATCAATGGACCTTTTTTTCCTAGAGAAGACCAATACCTATGTCAGGTTATGATGTTTCCTTCAGATATAAATGCAGAACTACAGCACTATATACTATCTGCGCCTTGATTTTTTGAAAGGCACACTAAAAATAAAGATTATTATTATTATATTATTATTATATATTCTTTAGGGCAGATCTTCAAGGAAAAAAAACACTTATTGTCTACATGGTTTCAATATGTCAAAAAATGTATTAATAACCCGTCAAAACTCAAGATACCATGGTTACTCCTTCCTATTGATTACAATAAAAGAATCTGGGATCAACAATACAGTTTTAATTTTCAACATTTGTATAAAAATAATATAACAAAATGGAAGGCTATATTAGTTGAAAACAAAATACCATCTATTCAGGAATTTATTAAAGTGTATAAACAAAAAGGATGGAACCAATTAGTCCACTTTACACTTCTTGCTAAATTCCACAAAATGAATAGATTGTTTAATAATAAAAGTAGTGGAAACATATCTACATTACTAAAACAACAACAAGGAGCATTAAATAACGGAATGAATAAATTACTAGCTAGATTCTACAAATTAGTGTTGGGAATTCCTAAACAAAAGATAAAATTAAACAATCAAAGATGGAATCTGGAAGCCAACATAAATCTATTCTACCAATAATGGGACCAATTAAGAAAAATAAATAATAAAATCTATATCTCAGCTAGAAATAAAACAATTTAAGCCAGAATAATCAATAGAGCCTATTGGACCCAGTTTTAATCAATAAAATTAGTCCAGAATATTCTTATACGTGTTGGCATAATTGCGGGGCTAAAGGTACGTTGACACACTGTTTATGGTCATGCCCTAAAATATACAGATGGTGGGCTAAATTGCAACAAATATTGAAATCAACAATAGGTATAGGTGTACCTTTTCAAACAGACAAATTTTTGTTTAATAATATTACCCACTGTATTGATGATCTGTCGTCTAGGAAGATGTTTACGTTAGCAATAATAGCCCTGAAACGTATTATTTTTGAAAATTGGAAAGTAGAGATTTTAACTGTCATAAATGGTGGTATCAATTTATAGAAACTTTGAAATATAAAGAATTAATAATAGTCACTGATTCCACATTAGACGATCCTGAATGAAAATCATGGAAAAATATAATCAATAATTTGCCTCCAATAAGGAGATGTAAATAATAGGACATCCCATTCCATACCCCAGGGAAAGGAATCATGTTCCCCCTTTAGATTTCTGGACTTGTACTATGTGCAAAATACCCATTATAGATTAGATTAGTGAATTAATAATCAATACAGGCATACAGTGATGAGATGATGGGGGGGGGGAGTTATGGAAGAACTTTTTCTCCTGTAATGCATTGTAGGCACTTTTCTAAACAGGATAAACTAACATTTAAATTGTTGTTACATTAGGAAAGATATTCTTACTGTGTCTATGTTTGTATCATTTTGAAAATGCATAATAAAAAACATTTTGACAAAAAAATTATAACTAATGCAGGTGGTTCACTGATTTGTAACATACCAAAGTATGTCCAACATTGTCATTTGTTTCACATTTTGCCTATTCTGTGAGGGAGACAGTGGACATCAAGATTGTGCAGGCCTTCACAGGTAAGCCTTGACAAATTTCTGCTTGTTAAGAGAATCACCGGACACCCTGAGTAGTAGAGTGGGTAGGGATGTCTTTTATTTTAGTAAATGTTTACACAGCACACTTATTCATGCCTGCTTTTGAAGCCGGGGAAAGACACGACGAACCTAGAGTCCCTTTTGACCTTGTGTGTCTATATACTTTATGTTAGTATGTGCTCATCCTTTTTCCTTTTTGCCCATTATGTGAGCTGTACAATTATACACCTGTCATACTGATCCATGCACTAACGTGAACCTTGGAGACTATGTAACATTTAAAGTAATGGAGTAAGATTCTCAACGGGCAGACCAGCCCAGTGGCACAAAGGGCTGAGGTGCTGGGCGCCTTACCTCCCACCATGCTGGCAACCCAGATTTGGGAATGGACCTGGGTCATTCAGGGGCTGGCCAGAGAGGGAAGATTGAGCATCTGTTGGACAGCTCTCTTCCCTCGGGGAGGAGAGACTGCATATCCCATGCCTTGCCTCCCACCTACAGTAATCTAGGTGGCAGCACTGTGGGACAGTATGGGAAGGGACTCCACTCCCGCATGCCAGTGGCATTTCTGTGGAAGCTGTGTACACATGTGTCATTGCATGCATGTGTGCCCAGTTGGGGAAAATAGGAGGAAAACCCTCTGACCACAGCACAGTGATGGCTTGGTCTCTCACAGGTCTCACACTGATGACTGGGCACTTCCAGTCCAGGGTCCTGTAGCAGGGCCACTGGAGAAGATAAATCCCAGATAAGTCAGGTGCTGGGGCTGGGGAGACCTGTCTAGGTGGGGGTCTGTAGGGGTTCTGAAGCCAATAAACAGCTTTCTAGAAAAAAATTCTCAATTGGCATTTGACCTCTTATCTGTGATTTAAATTCATGCCACCCAGTGCTCATCCATCTATAGTACATTACATGAAGTGCAGTAGAGTAGGATTGTCTGTGGATGTTGGGCATCTTGTCAATAAATTTAAACAGTGTGAGGCACTGCGCATTTTCTTATACAAATGTGTCTCACTACTTAACACAGCAGTACAACAAAAAATGTTTTTCAAAACAAATCTATCTTTAGCTACAATTAGGAAAAATGTTACCATACGTGTCAAATGTACTTATCTAGGTAACTCTTATGCTGCCTAATATGAGCCTTTTTTATTTATTTTTTTTTTATCCTAACTCTTGCCAGGTCCACAGTGTTATGTCTATGTAAATGTGGCAGCCATCTTTTTTTCTTGAGAAAAAAACTGTGTTAAAACATTCATAAAATCCTCGAATTTTGATGTAATTAGAAAATGGTGCCACCAAATAAAACTGGGAGATGTCTGGAATCTTTTAAAATGAAAAAAGGTAGCGTTAAATGTTTTGCCAAATGTCATTGCACTGCTGCTTTAAAGGGAACGTCATCTCAGTCTTTTATTCTTTTTCCCTGTGTAATTTGTAGGCATGCTTAAGGATTACCTCTATTCCACCCTCCTAATTTCATCAGGATTTAAATGTAAATAAAGTTAATTAAGTCTAGTGTGAAAAGTTGCTTGACCCCATTGCAAAGGTCATGCCCTGACTCATGTAAGGCACCTTGGAATTTTATGTTTTGGTGCTAAAAGCTTGCAGTAGTTACACTGTATTAATCAATGCTATTGCTGTCCTCTGTAGTCCCTATGTTCTTGTCTTATGCTGGCTAAGAAACTCTTCATGGCATAGTAAAGTTCCCTGTTGTTTTCTGTAGTTTAAAGTGTATCTGAGTTAGAAATTAAAAAAAAATGATTTTAGAGAATATAGGGACTTCACAAGACATGTAACAGAACTGAATGAAAGTATAACTTATGCTGGCTTGTGTATGTACGCATCATCAACTCCCATGATGCTTTGCATGAATGGGGTCATGACATTCAGAATGGAAACTTACAAGTTTTCAGACCATGGCAAAACAGAGCGATGCAACCTCATTTTTATTTAAATTAGGATGACATTAGAGGGAGGCAAGAGAGGAAATCATTGTTCATGCCTGCAAACTACACAGGTATACAGGAAATAGACTAAGGGGACTTTCACTTTAACTATCTTTACTATTATTGTACTAACATTTGTGTAGTATTCCTGTTGCAATAGTAAATTCAGTCTTCACAGCCTGTACTGTAGGCTGTGTTTTTGTCAGAGTTGATTGGTTCTCTACAACAAGGAGAGTAACATTGTGTGGCATTCATTGTCAGTGTGCACCGGGGTGAGGGATAGTTCATAACTCACCAATCTAGAGTGTAGTGAGTCTGCAGAATACCTACCAGAATGGACAGTCAGTGCCAGCACAACAGACACTTTTATAAAGAGCTTGGCTAAACATGTCAGACATGGAAATAAGAGGGCTATAACCACTGAGACGTGGGGAATGGTCCTTACTTGGGCTAATAGCCTTCTACCATCTCTAATTCAAGTATACAGAATCAAGTAAATAGAGGTGTTTGCTCATTCTCTGTAGAAACTATGAAGCTTGCATCCCACTCTCTAGATCTTGGCTTTCAGGGTTTTATTTACGTATTCCACCAAGACATCTATTGCTTGAGGATGGGGATTTCAGCCTTGCTGGTGTGTTGATTTGTATTATTTGGAATCTGGAATGTAATTCCAAGCAGGAAATGAGATTCGCTGATTGTACAATATCTAAATGTTCTCTGTGAAACTATTAAGCAGAAAGGCGCAACAGGGTGTGGATTATTGGGGGGAATTACCCATGCTTCATGTGGTGTGGCACAAGCTGCAACCCTGTGCCTATAATTATATGAGAAGTGGGTAAGAGGGGTCTCACATGCCTCCTTTTTCAGTAGACTTTTGCAAATACTTGGCTTGGTCTTGGTTTACTGTTTTTTTATGCATTTTATTATGTGATCTGCTGCCTTTGCTATATGAGGTGGCTTTTTGTGATGTTTGTAATTTTATTTATGTTTTATTTAATTTTGGATGTTCATTTTATATATGGTGCCTTGAGCCTCTGGGGAAGAACACCTAACTAAATAAAACTACTACTACTTATACCACAGAACATCCCACATCTACCCACATCCTGAAGGACCTTATTGTGATTACACAATAAAACCATGAGTAAAATGTATTTATTTATTTAAATTTTGGTAACCAGGTAGGTCCACTGGAACCTTGCGGTCCCTTTTTTAGGGGTGACCCGGGTTTAGTTACATGTACCTAGAGGGAGGGAAAAACCAATGCTTTTGATATGCACAGTGTAACAGGCTTACATTGAATGAGAGAACATTGAAGTCTTTAATATATTTTTCTGGAAGTGTTTTTTACTGCCTAATTTAAATATTCTTTTTAATATATCTTTTTGGAAGTTTTTTTCACTCATGCAGTGAGTTCAGCCAGGACTTCACCCATACTTTAGGTTACTGCAGGATTTACTCATGACATGGATGAACACCCAAACTAACCAATGAGTTTTAAGTATTTTAGTCCATTACAAACTATTTCTTAATCTGCTGTCACCCTGAGACCCCTACGAAAGCAAAATGTCTCATCTTAGAGGGCTATCCTGGTGGACACGATTTCTGAGGAACAAATAAACTGTCAACCTTCTGAAAATATGTTTTAATTGAAAACAGAACATAACATGAAAATCAAATGTTGTCCTGTCAGCTCAGTTTGGAGCAATCTAGTGGTTTAAGACCCCTCCCCCTCCTAATGTCTTTGTCTTTGGGCTGGAATGTCAACATTACTGATGCGTGACTTGTGACAGACATTCTGCCATAGCTGCATCACTGCAGGTCGCCAAAATGTTTGCAAGTGATTTTCAGACATTTTGACACATCTGCAACACTTCACACACTTTATGGTAGGAAAGTGATGTATGTTTTTGGTTTACATTTTTTAAATGCACAATCTGCAGCAGTTGCAGCATGAAGTTAAATCGGCTTTTACGTGGTCTGAGTCATGTCACAAGTAGCGCAACTGCAGCACATACAGTATATGCTACAATTCTTTGAAAATCCTGCCCCTTGTTCTCATCTTGCTGGTCTTATCAAGGCATTTACTCATTTGCATGACTGCTTAACCATGCAGTTGTCTCCTAATGGTCTGGTTGGACCGTTATCCCATAATTCCGTTTACTATAGCCAGATCACATGGAATGTGCCCAAATCCAAAGGGCAGTTAAACGCATGCTTGCAAATGACTTGGTTTGCTTTGTTCTATCAGGCCCCATATCTTAATATCATAATATCCCTGGCTCCATTCTTACCTCCCCTTCGGACACTAGTGTAATTTGTTAACTTGCTCCCTCCCCCCAGTCACCATTGCCCCTACCTCGCATCTCTCCCCCTCCCCTTGACCTCCTCCCACGCCATCCCCTCTCTCCTTCTTCCTGCCAACTCCCCCCCATGCCACCCTTTTCCTCACCCTCCTGGCCCACCCACTGGATTGCCCCTCCCCTCTTCCACCAATTGCCCTTCCCCTCTCTTTACTCCTTCCCCTCCAGGGTGCCCACGTTTCTCCTCCCCTCCACACTCCTTCTCCTATGCCATGCACTTACAAAGCCTTCTCGGGCTGCTTCATTGTATCAAGCAAGTCTGGATCCTTGTCCTCTTGCTGTACTCTGCACTTACCCTGGTAAAGCCATACGTTACAATCTGCATCTGAAATGTAAACAGCTCGCTCTATTAGGCACTGATTTCTAATCTAGTTGTGTTCTGTCCTGTGTTACCAGGATCACTGATTTCCTTTGCAACCAATGTATTAATGTGGACCCCCTTTGTAATTTGCAATGTAACTTACCATGGAATCTGTGTAACCTTATATAACCTATGTATTGTCTGATTGTCTTATGTATCTATATGACCTGGAATCTTTGTAAAAGAGTCTCTGACTCAAAGTTATTAATCCCAATCTGAAATAAATAAATAGGTAAATAAATAATAAATAATTGGTAAGTACGAGACATTTGTTGGAAACTTGAGTCCATTTGCATTTTCTCAACTAATGCTCTGCATTAGCTGTTGCAAGCAATCACATTAGACTATTGGAAAATGTAATGAGAAGTTCATTTTAAACTAATCACTGCACAAATTCATTTCCAGTTGAACTCATAAAAAACTATCAAGGATGCCTAAAGTTAGCTCAACTTCATCAAGTGCATTCTTTGAAAATAAATTGAACTTCCCTCTAACACAGGGCTGACGTAAAAAAGGAGACTGAATCACTGAAGTAACTACTGGTGCATTACAATTCTGAAACCACAAGGCACTCATCTCTCAAGGTTGATTAACTCTTGGGAAAAAGGGTTTGAAATAGCTGCACAACAGCGTGTGCGCAGTTTATTAGAAATCAGGAAATCTGTGCTATGCCTTACAGTACACTTGACAGATTGACTGAAAACCTTTTGCTACCATAAATTATCTTCATCTGGTTTCTGGTACGTTTTATATAATTTTATGGAGCCTCTCCCTGCCTACTGTCCAGGGGCCTGATGGAAGTTGAGGGCAGGGAGCACCACTTAAAGCAGCAACACATCCAGAAGGGAATAAAGCGGCACGCACCTGGGTTGAATTCATTATGTCCACAGGCGGTCGCTGGGCACGGCCTAAAGCAGGGTGCAGGCTGCAGTAGAACCTGAAGCTGTAGGGCAAGATGTCTAACTGATAGCATTGTCACAGTTCATGGAAATAGCAAGAGGCTCACTCTGAAGTAAAGTTTCAATGATAAAAATTTTATGTAAGGCAGGCAAACAGAAATACACAGCTCCCAGGAGCTGGGGGCATGACTTGAGAAAGAAGAAACAGTCTTCTGTGGCACAAAGCCATGGCACTAGTCTTGTGACTATTCAGGCCATGATGCTGAATCCTCAAATGGAGCTGGCTGGCTGACTACAAGAATTTATGGTAGCAGCACAAACCAGACCTTTCACAATCTTCCTGGCCTCTCCCTCTTCACAGCTTGAGCATGCAGCCTACCAAACCAAGCTGCAGCATTCCCAACAGTTTTCACCCCCATCCTGCTAAATAGGGCCTAATGCAACTGAGCCCCCTGGCATCCCTGCACATCCCAGGTGCAGGCGATCCGAGGGATGCACCAGATGCCACAACTTTCTCCCCACAGGCCATCTTCCCCTGGGCAGAATGCCGCATGAGTAAGGGGAGGTGGGCTGCCACCACCAGAACTCACCGCGATGCAGGCTGCCACCACTGCACTGCCCCTTCTGCCTGTGACTCCAACTAGACTGCAATCTCCTGGAACTAGGCCCAAATCCCAACCTGGTGCCATGGTGCATGCAGGTGGGCACCTACTTACTCCCCAGACCACGGCTCCCAAAAACTGGGCACCATCCAGGCACATCGCTGATCCCGAAACCACCCTGCTCCTCCTGAGCGGACTCCCAACTTGTCGATCCACTGAGCCCAAACTCGGTCAGGGTCAGTGCCCTGGCCCCACTGGATTTTCTGTTCTTTCTCTCCCACTGGCCTCCCCTTAACTGGCCAAAACCACCCCTTTAAATACCTTCCCAGGGCACTGGCTCCACCCGACCAGCGGGAAGGACAGCCCAGCAGCCCAAAAATGGAAAACTAGGAGGAGAGTATTACCTTAGTACTCATTCTCAAAAGTGGGTGCTTACACTTTTCCTCCCTATTAAACCATTCACTTCCTCATGAATCTGGTGCTTGGCTACCTCCAGACCAGACATAGAGATAGGATATGCGCACTCTCCTGCCCCTGCCGGTGGGGCAAAACCAGTCAAAAAGGGACCCCCCAAAACTATACTTACGGACACAAGGCCCCAAACCCCCACTACCGTGGTACTGCTACCACAGTTTAGGACTCAGCATGAATATACTTGTGTAAACACCAAAACCACAAGCTCCCCAATGTTAATATAACAGTCAACAACAAAGACAGTATACAAATGAGTGCTTCAGGACAAATTAATACCCTTCATTTTTTCTTCTCATACCTCACACCACACACCCCGACTATCACATCCTCAGATACACACACTAACGGCACACCCTTAAAATTAATACACACAACCGAACTCACTCCTTTCATATCCACACACACACACACTCACACACTCACCCACACTGCTCTCACACAATACCCCTGCCCCTTTAATAAAACAATGGGGCAACTGGCTCAGAGTCCCTAAGAGAGGCAAAGTCCGCAGGAGCACAGTTTTAAAAATATCATGGGCATAAGGCCATCTTTTAACGTATCTAAAACTAACAGCTGGATAACTTTTTTTTTTCCTATTATTTGCTATTTACAACCAGATATAACAAGAAACACAACAGTCAACAATTAACTAGAGGGAAAGATTGGAAAAGTCTCACTCATTCAGATAGTCCCAAACAGTCTGGGGTGTCTAACAGACAGTCCTGAGCACATCATAAACAGTCTAATTAATCCACCAGAGCAGGTACAACCTTTCATACAGTGTGTCTTCTGCTGCAGGGATAATAAAACTGAGGGTCTGGTTTAGTTATTTCAGCTCCAAGGGTGTCAGTGGAGATGATGTAGTATTTGGTGCACCTTTCCATTATGTCTTAGATTAAAGCAAAGTGCTTAAATAGAATGAGTACAATCCACACCATGAAGTTGCAAAGCGACAGAGCTCTAGTAATGGTGGTTGCTGCAGGCATACCAGTCTGCCAATTTCTGAGCTGGAGTTTATCCACAGCTCCCTTAAATATCCAGTCAGACCTCTTCTCCTCAATAATATCCCATATTTGTTCCAAAACATATAGATAATCCTCCTTGGGGTACTTGGCATGGATCTTCCTAGAGACCCACTTCTCCACTTGTAACTACTCTGGGATGCTGTAGACGCTGGCCCAAGTGCCATACCTTTCTCTAACCACATCCCAGAGTGGTATCTCACATTTAGAGGATCATATGGCAACAGTCCATTCATCTTCTCTCTTATGAGAATGCAAAGCTGAGGCAGCCTCAGAGTGTTATCGGGCAGCTTCAGGCATAGGCAGCTGTAGGGCTGAAGAATAGCCAACTCCACATCCTGGTCCTCAAAAGCCAAACATGAAGGCAGATTACCGGGGGGGGGGGTGTCTTCATGGTCAGAACCAACAGAGTTAGCCTTGACTGTCTTGCTATCAGGTGACTCCCTTCCAGAATCAGGAGCTTCCCAGCCTAAAGAACTGAAGGTCCTGGTGGGCGTGGGAGTAGGCCCTGACTCCATGGGCCCAACAGAGCTGGCCAGTTTTTTGGTTCTCCCATGACCTCTCCTTCTGCCACAGGAAGGCTCAGGTGCCTTCACCGGAGAAGGGCTAGGCAGACATCTATGCCCACTCTCCACCAGGGTGTCCCCCTTCAGTATCCAGTGATGTGGGCAACTCAAACTGAGTGACTCACTTTTGAGTGACTCAATTTGAGCACCCGTCAGGACAGCAACTTGTAGGGAAGAGCGTCTGTAGGGAATAGTAAGTAGAGGGCAACAGAATAACAAGGAAACAGTGAGGCAGCATTAGGGAGCATTAGTTAGATTTAGTTATGAGCAGTGGTTGGAGGGGGCAGCGTCAAGCTGCTTTTTTGCTTTGCCTGATGTCATGTTCCTCCGACATTGTTCCCCCCACACCCCAGGCTACCCTCATGTTTTCTCTCTCCCAACTTGTGTCTCCCCAAATTGCGCCCCGCCCGAGTTTCTCCTCCTCCCCAACATGCACCTCCCTGGAGTTGATAATCTAAATATAGGGCAGTGCGGGGGCAAAGCATAGAAATTTAGTTAAAGTTGTTCCGTGTTACTTATTACTGTTTTTGTATTTGGTGGGGAGTGTACATCGCCGTTTTGATTTTTGGTGATGCACACTCACTGTAACAGCAGTCGCTGCTTTTCAGTCACCATTATGACATGGAACCTCCTCTTCAACAGGATGCACTTCAGTCACAGGCTGCTTCAAGGGGGCAGTAGCAGATTTCAGTTCATCCCAATTCTCCAAACTGCCAGAAGCTGA
This sequence comes from Neoceratodus forsteri, assembly GCA_016271365.2. NCBI lineage: Eukaryota > Metazoa > Chordata > Ceratodontiformes > Ceratodontidae > Neoceratodus > Neoceratodus forsteri. The sequence continues at coordinate 861,066,664 of CM057456.1, forward strand.
AATAGCAGTGGTGTCTGGAGACATAGACGGCACCCAAGGCCAGGAGGGTAAATACGGTGGCATAGCATAAACATTTGCCATGGGCAGCACTCCTCAAGCACACAAGGACCAAAGGGGCAGCTGAACCACTCCCACCCCAGACAGCTGCAGATCACACACTGATCCAATGGGGATCCCCATCCTGCACTACTCCACAACAATGCCAGTAGTGATGATGGAACAGTCACTAATGGACCGCCTTCCCAAGGAGCCCTGCCATTTCACCCAGTTCATTGGACTGCTAGCACATCCATGATCTACACAACATGACACTTCCACCTTGGTCACCCACAAGCCCACTGCTTGCCTCAGCCAGTCCACTACATCCACAAAGTCATTAGATAGGATTATCTATGCAAATGCAGTCCCACTCTGGCACCAAGAGGAGAAAAGTTGCAAAGCTCAATCCAAAATGGCACAACCCAGGAATGGTGCGCCCAGAAAACCAGCCTTCAGATCACACAGGTGCTGCAGCTGCCCTCCGGAAATTAAGATACTGTCCTGCACCCACAAACTTGGATCCTGGATGAGTCCCCATGTTGTAGCCTGCCCCTCCCCAGTGTCTAGGGACCTGATGAAAGTTGAGGGGAGTGGGCACCACCTAGAGCAGAAACACATACTGAAGGGAATGAAGTTGACACATACCTGGGTTTAATTCAGTATGTCCACAGATGGTCACTGGGCACGGCTTAAAGGATACCTAAACAACATTTGGACAACAAACTATTCAAAAATCTGACCTCAAAAAGGACTAAAGGAAAGGCTGCTTAATTCATTAATGCTAAAACTACATTTATATAAGTTACCTAAATGTGGTTCCAAAGCATTTGAAAAATGTAAAATCAGCCTTCCAATTTCAAAAAAACTGCCTCACCTGCTTCTTAAAATGACCGCCAAATGTGTTAAGTGATGACATAATTGGAGCCAAAGTCAGAGAGCTATATGGCTCTCTATAGTGCTAACTAGTTCTTTTTTTCCCTTTGTATAGAATTGTTTCACCAAAATTGTCAAAACCATGTGCATTATTTAGATCAATACGCATGTTAGGCTATGTTTCTGTTCATTTTGTTTACTTTAACATACTGAAATTGTGTTTTAATCCAACCGACCTTCTCTTTGGCAAACCACAGTGCAGTACAAATCTTGAATAACCTGGTGCTCTAGTGATTATGGTGGATCCAGGATGCTACAATGTGAGGAGGGGAAGGGTGCTGGGAGTGTGTGCATACTTGATATGCACTTTTTAAAATTTTTATGAATCCTTTATATTTTCTGCTATTATGCTTTTCTAGTATGTTTTTGACTGAAACTACAAATGTAATCCATATTTTTGAATGTAAACATTTGTACAATCAATGAATCAGACTTCTTCAACAAAGTGAAATGCAGCAGCAGCAGCAGCGAGTACTTTACAGTCCCCTTTCCAGCTGCACCCTTCACCACCCCATAGATCCACCACTTGTTTGTAGTAAAGTTCTTCTGTAGTCCAATGCCAGAGTTCATACTTTCTTGGAAATCAAAAATATGCTTGTCTTGTCTTCTCTTCTTTATCCATGGGAAATAAGAAGAAGAAGAATGAGTATTTGTATAGTGCTTTCATACACATTGTATCCCAAAGTGCTTTACAAGTAGTGTTAGACTGGTAGTGAAGTGACTGAATGTGTAGTGGCAGCCCACACACAGCCTTGGACAATTGCAAGAACTGGTTTTATGGGAATGGGAATGTTGGCCAGGATAATAGGGTCAGGTAGTGATCATGGTGCTGGCAGCCCCACATCTTATTTCTCACAGTGATCTGCTCATATTTCTCCCCTTCTGTCTTCCCCATTCCCTGAATATAGCAGTACCTTGCAGGAGTGGTCTTCTCAGTCTCCCTCTGGTATTCATTCTCACTACTTCTCCCCACACCAAACACGGGTGAGCTCATCACCCTTGTGCATCATGAATGTAGGCAGTACAGTTCCCAGGTTTTTTGACATATCAAAAATAAGCAGATCTTTCCAGTAAGTCAGGCTGATAGTAGCAGGGAACAAGGGGAATTGTAAGCTTTCCTATCTTTAAAAGATCTAGGCTACCTTTGATTAGGCACTATTAAATGATGGGTGTGCACATCATTATGCATGTTATTTAATAGTGCCTAAATCATAGGTGGATTAGAGCTTATATGAGTAGGCATGCATATGTTTCCCCTGTGCCCTGCTGCTATCAGCCTGGCTTACCAGAAGATCACGTTTATTATTAATATGTAAACATGACATGGGCGACTGTACTAACCGCATTCATGATGCAGAAGGGTAGTGAGCTCACCAGTTTTTGGTGTGGAGAGCAGAAGAGAAGAATGAATGCCAGAGAGGGACTGAAGAGGCCATTCCAGCTGGGTACAGCTATATTCAGGTTAGGGGAAGACAGGAAGGGGGATGTTTAGCAGATCATTGTGAGATCTGAAATGTAGGGCTGCCAGCACCATGATCACTACCTGACTGTGAATGAGAGCAGCCAGTGATGACAAATACTCAGTGGCAGGGCTGCACTTAAAGTGTTACTTGAATTCAGTGTAGGGAGATTACCCTCAGGTGGGGAGGGGTGTTGACGTTTGTTAGGACAGTATTGAGGGAGCTGTGTATAGATCATTCAGGATTTAGAAGGGTGTTATCCAACCAGCTCGCATTGAGGAGTGGGGCACTAAAAAGTACAGAAGATTTGCAGGGAACTGTCCTGCTGGGTTCTGCAGATTATAGGTAAAGGAGTAGACTGACACTGGAAGTCTGGTGGATTCGCTCAAGGCATTAGTATGCCTCTCCTGCTAATAATATTGTTATCCATAGTAAGTACAGCCCTTATGAGGGTATGAACAGCAGTTTTTCTTTTGAGTCTTGAGGCTTATTGCTTGGCCCTCCACGAAGACCCAATTGTTGGTTAATGAGGCGGGACAAAAACACAACAGGGGAACTGTACATACTGCCTTCACTGTGCAGAAGGGTGGTGATCCACTCAATGTTAACTGTGGGAGCAGAAGCCAAACATTGAAAAAGTGGGCTTAAATGTGATTTGGGAGGTATTTTTTAACAGTGCCAGCTGATGATCCGTATTGGTGTAGATATGCACAACTCTCTTAGGTATACAATTACAGTCTGAGGTGTGATAATTCTCTTTATGAGACCGCAAGCTCATATGCAACCCCAGGCAGTACTAAGAACATGGTATGGATGGTGGGGTGTTCAACAGAAGCCAGGCTAGATGCAGGGGGTTCACATGGAAAAAGAACACAAGAGATGCTTTTTTTGTGGATTAACAAAAATGCATGAGCTTTGGAATTGGACCAGACTGGTACTTCGTTGTGTGACCCTGAGCAAGTCACTTAACTTCCTTGTGCTGCCAGGCCACATCTGGAAACAAGGTTTCAGCATAATGTGTCTCTCCTGGTTAACAAAAATAAAATTCAGGGCATCACATAACCACTAGATCATCAGGTATTTGAAGTGTTGTACTGTTCTGCAGTTTGCCAAAGAGAAAGTTAGCTAGCTTGCAAAACATTTGCAGCAAGTTAAAGTAAATAAAATGAACAAAATCATAGTCTAACATATGTACTGATAAAAAAAAAATCCACGTTAACACATGGTGTTGATCATTCTGGTAAAACAATTCAAAACAAAGAGGGAAAGAAGAACTAGTTAGCCTATAGGAATCTATATTGGTCTCTGGATCTGGCTCCGATGATGTCATCATGACTCATCACTTAACACATTTAATAGACATCTTAGGGAGAAGGCATGGCTGCTTTTTTTAAGTGAAAGGCTGATGTTTACATTTTTCAAAAGCTATGAAACTGCATCTATGTTATTTGCATAAATGTGAACAGTAGCCTTTACTTTACCTCACTATGAAGCCAGATTTGGGAATTTGCAGTTTTAAAAAACTGCTTGTTTAGGTATCCTTTAAAGCAGGGTGCAGGCTGTAGTAGAACCCAGCACTGCAGGACAAGATGGTTAGCTGACAGCAATGTCACAGTTCATAGAAATAGCAAGAGGTTCACTCTGAAGTAAAGTTCAGTGGTAAAAAATTTAATTTAAGGCAGCCAAATAGAACTGCACAACTCTCAGGATCTGGGGACACACCTTTGGAAAGGAGAAACAGTCTTCTTTGGCACAAAGCCATAGCACCAATCTTGTGGCCGATCAGGCTGTGATGCTGGATCCTCAAATGGAGCCGGGTGGCTCACTACAATAATTTATGGTAGCAGTATAAACCAGGCCTTTCACAATTTTACCAGCCTCTCCCTCTTCACAGTTCGAGTATACGGCCTACTGCTTTCCCTCACACACATTCATGGTGGCAAACCAGGATGCAGCACTTCCCAACAGTTTTCTCTTCCATCCTGCTAAATAGGGCCTAATGCAACAGGCCCCCCCAGCATCCATGCACATCCCAGGCGCAGGCAATCCATGGGATGCACCAGACACCACAACTCATACCCTACAGGCCATCTTCCTCCGGGTAGAATGCCACATGGGTAAGGGGAGGTGGGCTGCCACCACCACACTCCACATGACACAGGCTGCCACCACTGCATCACACCCTCCTCCAGAGACTCCAATTGGGCCGCACTCTCCTGGAACTGGGCCCAAATTCCACCCTGATGCCACGGTGCATGCAAGTGGGTGACTACTAACTGCCCAGGCTGCGGCTCCCAAAAAACTGGGCACCATCCAGGCATGCCCCAGATTCTGAAACCACCATGACTCCTCCCGAGCAGACTCCCAACATGTTGAGCCACTGAGCCCTAACTGTGCCGGGGCTGATGCTCCGGCCCCACTGGCTCTTCTGTTCTCTTTTTCCTGTTGACCTCCCCTTAACCAGCCAAAATCACCCCTTTAAATACCTCCCCAGGGCACTGGCTCCACCTGACCAGCAGCAGGGCCAGCCCCCATGCCCAAAAATGGAAAACTAGGAGAAGAGTATTACCTTAGTAAGCATACGCAAAAGGGGGTGCTTACATTTATATTATTGGAGTATGGCATGTCCTGTGTGTCCTAACAAGCTTGAACTTTATTAACAGTTATTAAGAACTTAAGAACAGTAATTTTTCAAGGGTGCCTCATCTCCCAGTCACAAGGGGCTGTCACAAGATTGTTGTGCCAACAATTTTGTGCCACTAGCCAGCCTGCGGGCATAGTGGTAAAGCTACCACTTGTGATGCTTACGACCTGGGCTGGGAACAAGCCTGGAACATCAGAGAGCTGGCCGAGGAGAAGTAGGCTGAGCATACCATGGACAGCTCTCCTCCTCCAGGGGAGGGGGGTTGTAGGCACCCAGGACTACAGTGACTCCCAGCTGAGGCTGGGAGAAAAGACTGGGACCTCACAGATGGGGGATGGGGACACTGGGGAACATCCGCAGACACACAGACCAACGACTTCTTATTAACAACAATGGAGGATCTGCACAGGAACAGGTTGACCAGTTCAGATACCTGTCTGTGACCCTAGACTGCTCTCTCTCATGTAACAAACATATTCATAATATTGCTAAATCCTTAAATGCTCACATTGGGATGCTCTACATGCATAGGCACTGTCCGATGGCAGTTGTTTTAAATCTGGCTATTCAGTGCTCAGTCACCTCGATAATAGACTATGGTCTTGTGATTTATGGATCTGCCACCATTACTGCTCTCACACATATGGCTCTAGCCCTCAACAAGGCCTGTCGGCTCCTCACTTCTGCCAATCGACTGTCCCACACTTGCGATGTCTATGTACAGGCTAGCTGGCTCCAGCTGTCGGGCAAGCTAAAGTACCAGACCTGCATCCTTGCAAAGAAGACCACGCTGGGCCAACTGCTCCCTGGGATTCAGTTCTCATTGACCCCACTTTGTGCCACCCACCTAACCAGAAGCACTGAAAACTTATCATTCACCATTCCCTGCTGCCGGAACTCACAAGGACAGCACTCCTATAAAGTCAGAGACCCCACCTGGTTTAACTCACTCCTGGTGGAAATCTCCAACTCTACCAATCTTAGCACTTTTAAACACAAACTTTGCCTACATTTGGTGGCCTGTGCTCACTGTGACTGCTACACACAAATAGCTCTGCAATGTTCCCCCTTCTCTCTCCTAACCCCACTAACTCTGTGATAGTACCTTTCCACTCTGGATCAGCTATATGAATCCACTGTGTACTCCCTCCCCACACTGCTTCTCTCAGCACTTTGGACAGAATTACCCTTTCACCCGACCTCCACCACTCACCTTCCCCCCCCTTTCCCCTTCCTCCAACTCTCCCTCTACCCTCCCTCCTTTCTCCTCACACTCCATACCCCCTTGCTCTCCCCACCAACCCCTCCTCTCTTATATATCTCACTCAGACTTCATTTTTCTATCATCCTGACCCCCCTTTTCTTTTCTTTTTTACTGCTCTGCTTTCACCTTAAGTTACTAAATGCCCTGTTAGCACTTACTAACCTCTCACCTCACTGGCAACTGCCCCAGGCATGCATTGTACAATGTCTGGTGCATTATTCATACTTCTTTCTTAGTTTAACTTCATTTATCTACTGACAAAGCCTCTGGCGGCTCCTTGTAAGAAACCATCTGTTTGTCTGTACCTTATTAATGCTCTGTTCTCTGTATTTTCTCATGTCTTTGTAATTTGACATGGAACCTTTGTAAAGGTGTTATCTCAAATCTTAATAAATAAATAAAATAAATAAATGTGTGGGAGCACACATGGTTGTGCACTGACATCATTGCACATCCATGTTTCCAGTGAGAAACAAAGCCTGAAAACCCCTGTGACTGAAGCAGGATGATGGCAAGGAACCTAGCAAGTGCCACCCCAGCCTGATCCAGGATGCCAGACTCTAGATTAGCATCTCAGTCCTCCCCCCTTAGGGTCAGAGAGGGGAGCCCCACCATAGGAGGTAAGCCACTGTCCCCTGGAGTACCAGTAGTCCTGCTGATAGAACACAATTGAACCTGAAAGGGGTCCAGGGCTCAGAGAGGGGTACATCCCTGCCACTACCGCAGGTGAAAAAAACAGAATTGATAAAAAAATTAAAAATGTTGTGCCACTCTCTTGAGTGTTACCCCCTGAATTAAATAAGCATAAAGGAGGCTGTGCACCTTCTCTGCATGGTTACTAACCTCTATTTAACCATACAGTGAAGGGGAAGGGAGGGGTTTCACTATGCAAATCCATTCACAGATTGCAGCAGTCCTCACAATTCTGTTTGCAAAAGCAACACCTCTATTTGTAGAGCTGATAAAGTGCTGCTTAAATGCAACCAAAACATTTGGAGCCAGCAACAGAAACGGACCTTATAATGAACACTGCACTTGGCGGAATGGGCATAGAGAGGGTGGTTCCACAGGATGCCATTGACTTTAATCAGGCTGGTGAGTAGGTGGGGCAGCCCATTAGACCACTAGGAGGACTAGAAGAGGTTTGTGGTACATCGGCCCACAAGATGGAGCAAAGGAATGGGGGGTAGGTGGGTGGGTGGGGGATGGCAGTAGGTCCAGGACCATTGGACCTCTGTGCACCATGCCACACACAGAAGTCCATGGGTCTTGTTAATTAGATGTTAATGTTCACAGACCTTGTTTGCATGCACTAACATCTGGAATTCCTAATTTGCATTCTGATCTAGTAACATGGGGAATTCTTTTTCCCAGCAACTAAGTGAGCCTTTTAGTGGCTAAGTGAGTGGTTTCAATGGGACAGCTGTTTGTTCCCATTCTGTGTCTCCACAATTAGACTGTGTATTGGGTCCCAAGTTTTCAGCAACACTTCAAGTGCAACAAAAAGCCTAATCCAGGAAGACCTGCAACTGTTAGTAAAGCTGGTCAGTGCCACAGAATACCCCTCTGCACATGTAGATACTCCACAGAATCCACCAACCCTGCCATGATACAGTCCTTCTCTGACCCAGTCCCACTCTGCCAGCTGACCTATGCAAGGCAGTTTGATTCAAAGGCAGACAGAGGTGAATCCATACTATGTGGCACACCTGATGCCAGATACTGTACATGTGGATTAAAGCACTGGGAGGGTGTGGACAGTACATACAGTACATAGGGATGACCCTTGATACTCCATTACTAATCTGCCGCCTCCTGTTGCATCCTCTGCCTTCTGGGCCTTGACCAGGCACCCCCCCCAAACACACACACACACAAGCATGTGATGCCCCAGCCCTCTTTCTTTGCATGGAGGGCTGGAAGGAGACTGAAGCCATAATTTAATTTTTTTTAAATAGAGTGCCTCAAAGGGGATATGACAGTCCTAGCCGCACTGCCATATCCCATGATCCCTTGCTTACTATGAGTAGGGGATACACCAGAGGATGAACAAGTGTCTGACCCAGGTTCTCCTCCTTGGTCTCACGCTGCTACTGTGCAGAGCTCGGTACTGGTGGACAGGAGCAAAAAGTGCATATGGCTGTCACCCATGAGCAAGGTTCATGAGTGGCAATGTGGTGCACACATGAGTATGGTTCATGAGAGGCAGCGTGGTGTACACATGAGCAAGGTTCATGAGTGGCAATGTGGTGCACACATGAGTATGGTTCATGAGAGGCAGCGTGGTGTACACATGAGCAAGGTTCATGAGTGGCAGTGTGGTGCACACAAGGGTAAGGTTCATGAGTGGCAATGTGGGGCACCCATGAGTAAGATTCATGAGTGGCAGAGTGGTGCACACAAGAGCAAGGTTCATGAGTCACAATGTAGGGCACCCATGAGCAAGGTTCATGAGTGGCAGTATGGGGCACCCATGAGCAAGGTTCATGAGTGGTAGTATGTGGCACCCATGGGCAAGGTTCATAAGTGGCAATATGGGGCACCCATGAGCAAGGTTCATGAGTGGCAGTATGGGGCACCCATGAGTAAGGTTCATGAGTGGCAGTATGGGGCACCCATGAGCAAGGTTCTTGAGTGGCAATGTGGTGCACCCATGAGCAGGGTTCATGAGTGGCATGAGTAAGGTTCATGAGTGGCAATGTGGGGCACCCATGAGCAAGGTTCATGAGTGGCAATGTGGTGCATCCATGAGCAAGGCTCATGAGGGGCTGTGTAATGCACACGAGATCAAGGGGCAATGTGGTGCACTCATGAGCAAGGTTGACGAGTGGCAATGTGGTACATGTGCTGGACCAATTTTTGGATCAAACCCATAGCATATCATTTTCCGAGATCTATTACTAGGCTAATAATATATACTGTTTTCAATTTAATTTCAGCTTTTAAATTTTGCTAGGCATTAATTTTCAATTCAGCCAAAACTAATCAGTAGACAATGCAGGTAATAAAAAGAACACAAACATACACAAATCTACACAGAAATATATGACAGGGAATGTATTACGTTAATACAATACTCTTTTTTTCCTACAGGCTAAATGGTTCTATTGTTACTTGTATATATGTAAATTGTTGTATATAATCATTTCATGCCATTGTATTGCTATTTATTCTATTCTTGTCTATGTAATAATACTTGTATCCTCATTTGTATGACCACTCAGGTCCATCTTGTAAATGAGCTTTGCTCAATGATGTTCACCTGAATAAATAAAGATTTTGATTGATTGATTGACAATAATGCACATGATTGAATTGTTACCTCCACTAGTCCATTAGAGGAGAACACATATTCATCAGATATATGCATATACAATAAGTAGGCCTGCCTAGGTTATTTTAAAGGACAACCTTGTCCTTCAGCATGTATTATCATAAACATAATGTTTCAGCTACAATAGTTCACTGGAAAAAAAAAATATATATGTAATAGATAAACCACTCTGAGGTGTGCGGTTACACTCAGATATATGCATGCCTTGGTGTGCGTTGTTACGCACGAGGCCACAGGCTTCGTGCATCAACCACCCAATGTGTACATATATCAGAGCGCGACTGCACACCTCAGAGTGGATAATCTATCTTATAAAATGTCAGAATTGTTTTGGAGGGAGGTAAAAGTGTAGGTGTGTGGTCATGCTCTGATATACGCACAGTCATGTATTGCTTTTCAACCAATAAAGGCGTCGCATTTTTCCTACCCATTTTATAAATATACATATATACTGTATTTTTTTTTTTCATGTTTGCTTTCCAGAGTTTAGAACATATTTTGTAGTCTGACTAGGAAGTGTGCATAAAAATCGCCTGACTGTGAACAACTGGCCTCATAGCACCTTTATTTAGGATATCATAGTACTTATCATATGACAATGGACTGTGCTGTTACAAACAGTAATTATGAGGTCAGTTGAGGAAAGTCAGAGCAACATTAGGAGCCACAGTGATATATAAACAATATTATCTAAAACATCTAGTAAACCAGTACAAGAGAAAGCAAAAAATTTAACTAGAAAACACAGTGATTAAGTATAACTGTTGTAATTATAATATATTTACAGCTGTATTTTAGTAGCTGCTTGCTTTTTTTTTCCATTAAGATTTTTATCCACCTGATCAGACCTGGGCAGCCATCAGCCCTGTCCCTTGGTCTCTGTCAGCTTTCCCATGCTTCACCTTTCTGATCCTGGGTGAGGTTCCCCTGTGGATTGCCCCCCACAGCAGGGCCAGAGAGGGGAATGCCATCCTCCCTCTCCTCCAGTGACTCTCATCCTGAAGTCATACTAGGATCAAAGGCAGCAGGGTGGGCTGTGATGCCTCAGGCAGGGCTTCACGGAGCCCAGGTCCACCATTTTCCTCCATCTCTTTTGTCCCTCCTTCAGTCCCGGTGCTGTGGCAGTGCAGAGGATGCATGCGTGTGGAGGAATGAATGTGCTCTGGAACCATAGCCCCTTCCACTCTCCCAGTTTCACATCTGTCTCCCAACATCTGCTCTGGCACCAGACAACTATGTGGTGTCGGCCAAGAGTCGGAAAAACTCACCACCACAGTCTGGGAGAGGAGAGCTGCCAGACGGCTGCTCAGTGTTCTCCCAGCCCTCCCATTGACCAACCCCTAATGATCATCTGCCAACCCCCAGTAACTCGAGCTCATTCCAGAACTTGAGTCAGTGTCATGGCTCAAGGTAAGGTCCTTTACAGCACCTCAGCCTTCTGAGCCACTAGGCTGGCTACAGCTACTTGCTCTTCAAATATGGAATAATACATGGGGTGGTGTACATTATGAATATTTAATACACACTCAAGGTATGTGATGTTACATAAACCCCAAGAGCAAAGCTTGAGGGAATTATTCAAGCATCGCACATAAAGGATGTGCATTAAATCTGAGTAACCACACCACCCCATGCTTTATTTTATATAATTTCTGGGCATCAATTTTTTTCCTCATCACCTCACATAAATTAAGTTGTCCTTTGACAGTTCATCCATGCTGGTGCACAAACAAAGAGTGCTTGGTAAATGAGAGCACAGGCAAAAGGGTGTTATGATAGGTGAGTGGCATGAATTGGTCACCCCCCCAGCCAGACTGCACATGGTGCCTGCATGATTTTCTATGGGGGGACACACCCCACACACCCCTAAACTATATATAACAAACTCCTTGTCGGACTTGCCATGAAGGGTGGGCAAATTGTGGAGATGCCGAACATGGTGTGAGTGCAGAAGGTTTTAAAATCCAGAATGCCCCGTCACTCATGACCTTTTTGCGGTACCATTATGACGGTGCCCTAACAACAGCATACTTCCTTTGAAATACTTTCACTTAGTATCCACCTCCCTAGCTGGACTTCTCCAATAGGCAATAGTTTAGAAAGTGACTACTGCTCTCCTGACCCCAATCCATGATTTTGGGGGAAGGAGTCAGTAGTTGCTAAGTTGAGCTTGCTCCTGTGTAAATAAATGAGTTGCAGTCAGGTAACAAACACTCCCATAGAGAGTTGCACTGCCATTTCTTTTTTTGTTTGTTTTCATCAGGAGTCACTTACACATTGGGTAGTGAGTGTGAGCAAACAGGACATTTCTAGCAACAAAGTGAGTTAATTTTTAAAGATATAGAGAGGAAAGCTCTGTGAGAACTGACTCTGTAAGGGCCATGAGTCGTGCAGTGCTTTCTGACTGAACACAGCATTGGAAAGAGTCTCGAGTCAACAGCTGTGCTCAGTGAGCACGTGAATGCCATAATAATTGGTTGAGTTATTATGGTAAACAATAGCTGGCCATCTCCATTGAAAAAATTGATGGCCAGTTATTATAATGCAGTAATAATCATAAATGAAAACTTCTCACATTTTAAACCATGTTGTAGGGAAAATATTTCTTCCCCAAACTTTGAACCAGCCTGGATTTTTTTTTCATCATATTTCAGGGATTTTGTAACGAGATTCCCACTCTCCCTTATCTTTTATTCAACGGGGGCATGTTAAGAAAGTAACTTTCCCTTACTAATTACTTACACGATGAGTAACAAGAATTGTTATTTTCACTGAAGGGTATAGTTTGAGGATAAACTAGCAATATTTTTTAAACAGAGAAACTGGGGAGCAATATATGCAAACTGGTACAGTATGTCAGTGTCATGGAAGAGGATCTATGGTTCTGTTATGTAATGGGCATGCGTCCATGGGCCCCATTAACCATTTTTGTGTGAAAGTCAGAATCTTCCATGGATCCAAATTTAGCAGTCATTATAGTTTTCTGGAAGTCAAAATGCTTCCCAGATCTCTAATTTTGGAAGCCAGCATTCTGAAACAAAACAGCTTTTGAAAGTCTGCTGAAATAAAATATTACTGGCAAAGCCTTTCAGAAAATCAACCACTTTTTACTTCAATACCTACAACATTCAGCACAAAGACAAATCTTTATTCAATTGACAAAGAGTCATTACAAAATATAGACAAAGAAGTTTACAAATACATAATATTCAAATAATATACCACATTTTGTACAAGAAAGTCCAGCTATGTAATTTTGAGTTTAAAAATGTGAAGCATTAAGGATCATAAAGTGCAACAGAAAGCTCTAATAGATCTAATCAGGTGAGTAATCATCATACATTTCAAAACAGCAATCTTGTTTATCAGGTAGGAGAAGAAAATGGCAGAGAAGGTGCCTTAGCAAATTCTGGGTAAATACAGAATGTACACAGGATTTTACCCTTCCAGGTGGTTCACTTCTGACTATATACTTTCCTTCTTGGACAGTGGTCTACTCAACTGTTAGACCCTCAAAAGGCCATGAGGGGCACGGTAAAGGACCTTATGCCTAATATACTGTAACTCTTCCAAATGTGTTTCCTTTTGGAGAGTAAAAATGCTTCCTCCTCCTTTACTTTGGGAGTATGTACTTATTTTTGGAAGTTTAAATGGAGTAAACTGGAACCCAGTCTGTATCACTCACGTTTTATCACACTGGGATTTTGCTAACTGCTCCTGTTGCACTGTATTGTGAAATGGGTAGAAAGAATGCTGGCTCTTGATTGGCCAAAATGCACTTTCAGTTGGGCCATTATTCCAGCACAACAGCCCAGCTTAAATAATTCAGCAAAAATATGTTTAAAAATTACATCCAATTTAATAAAAATGACCCATTTCATAAATGCAGTTTGCTTTAAGGTGGGCTATTAGCCATTCTCGGGTGGTAGAAGCACTCAGCTGTGCTCATGCTTCAGCCTACACAAGGTGGGCTGCTATTCCAACAGAACACACCCACTGCCATGCCTTATTACTTAATTAATGAATGGTGCATTACGGTTCTATATTTCTATTGTAATTTGATATTTCTTTTTACCCAGTTGTTATGGTGCTTATTTTATTGTTTACATGTTCTTAAATTGTGTTTTTCCAAAATATTTTTATTGTTCAGATTTATAATATGTATCCCCCTGAACCCTTTCACACAGGATACTTTAATAAATGAGCCGGTTTTTAGTTCAGCACATTTTTCCTAGTCAGTTTAACAAAAAATACTAATTAAAAATTATTTATTTATAATTTCTTTACACGTCCATAAATAATTTAAAATCATCCCAGATACAATTTGATTTATTGACCATATTTACGATGTACTTGAAAATAGCAATTAAAGTAAGAACTTTTTCACTTTAGAATTCCAAAGTAACAGTCAATAACAGATGCCTCAGACAGTATTTTAGGGAATGTGTTTGATTGTTTAATAATTGTCCGAATCTAGTTTACACTGTTACTAATAGCTGCATAAATATCCACTGAGGCACACTTTTGTCAGATCAGCTTTGTGTGGCAATGACACTCATCTATAATATGGGTGGGCAACAATGGTAGCCAGTCAAAAGTGTTTTTCAACAAGAGCATGATAAAAACCATGCAGAGAAAAGAGCATGAGTGAATACAACTACAGGGAAACTATAGCTTGGACATTATAGCGCTGCACCTATAGCTGTGGTCATTCTCACCAAGCAGGAGAAGTTACTGTGTGTGGGCAGTGTCAGTGTGCTGGTTCGTGGTGCAGTGGTTAGAGGAACAAGCTGTGAGTGCCTATAGTACCCTGACCGTGGATTGAGTCCAATGGAGGTATCTTCCATAAATTGGGTTTTCTTTTCACCGACTATTCCTCCCTACTACATTTCTCATTGTTTCCAAATGTGTGTGGTTGTGGAGTGTGTATATTTTATTATGGATGGTGCAGGGGGCAAAGGCCCCTCTCCTAATATTGTCAGCACACTTCATCTCCCTCCCCTTCACCCCAGTTACATGTTGTTCACCCAGAAAAATTTGTGTCTCCCACCCAAATATGTCTGTCTACCTAGTGCCGTGTAGCTCCCAGTATTGTTCTTGAACCTGCCCACCCCCGACATTCACCCACCACTGGTCGAAGCACTGTGTCTGTTCTTGTTGTTGATGTTCAGTGCTGTTGTTTCTTTTACTGTCTTCCCTGTGCTGCTTTCAATCACACTATTAATGTTTAGCAGTTTTGACCTAGAACCAGCAACAATAACCATTTGCAATAAATTACCACACAGATATATATATTTTAGTAAAGAATTACTGCAAGGCTTTGATTTATGTTGTATAATTAACTCATGAGTGTACAGTATGTTTTGCTCAATCAATGGCAGTAAAAGCAACACTAGTATCCCTTAAAGAGGACAGGACATTATTTCTAATTAGCAATGGTTTCTAATGTTTCTGTTTTCAGAAATAATATTTACACCTCTACATGATCCATATGTAACAATACAAAAATAAAATGTTATGCAAAAAAAAATGTATTTTGCACTGTTTGTTTTATGGACAGCATTTATTTATTTGTTTTTGTTTACCCGGGTAAGGCACACTAGACAGCCATGTGCCTATTTTCAGGTGCGACCCGGGAGGGTTACAAAGGTAGATGCATACAAGAACAGTGAAGGAGTCAGTTAACATACAGTGAGATAACAGGCTTAACAGGGATTGAATAGGTAGCTGACAGCATGAATCAAATTTAACATACAGGAAAATAACAGGCTTAACAGGGAATGAATAGGTAGCTAACAGCATTAGAGACAATTTAGCACACGATAAATACAGTGTGGTACATACAGGGTGAATTCAGCAGCGAACAGCAAAATACATAAACAGGTTTGATCAATGCAAACCGAAGTAAGTGCCAGCAGAGGGGGGCACTGGGGGGGTTACATTGGGGAAGGAGGGGGAAGGGTCTAGAGGGACAGGTGAACCCTTAGGGAAGGAGGACAGGGAGTGAGCATGGTTCAAGGATTCTCTAAGCTTGTCTTCGTGGACCAGTGATCTGGCAGTTTTTAACTAGTGTATGTCATAGTTTGAGTACAGAACTCTGAGCATGGTTCTGACAGGTCAACAGCTCATGCTTAGCATTCTGTACATAAAACATGACATAGTCAAAACTCCACATTACTAGTTCCATGATAAGAACTGTGCATAATGTTGCTTATAAAAAGAAAACAATTAAAAACGCAGTTTTTCACATCAGTGTTATTCAGGTGCAGGTAAACATGGGTCATTTGAAGGTATAAATGTCATTTCTGAAGATAGAAGCATTTCTTACATCCAGTTAGCATTAATTCACTGACCTCTTTAAGGATTCATGGTTACATAATAATTAATCAGTGAGACTGTCCCAGAGCCATGTTTAATGTATGCAAGGCTATTTTATATTTACTAATTGCTTCACAGTACATATATTGTATTCACTTATGTGTGTGTGCAATTAATTACATCCACAGTTTTAAAAATGCCTTGCAAAATTAGTGTTGAAAAATGCCTTTGTAACAAAATAAATCTGCCACTCCAAGTATGTTTTCGAAGAATAGTCTCACAATTTCTTTTGCACTGCTTTCTGAAAGTCTAGCCCCTAGCACATACTAAGTTTTCTGTTTTCCATGAGAACTGCAACTAGAATTATTCATGCAGACAATAACTAGGAGGTAGTGCTTTTAAAAGAGATTTCTGACTCGGCTGTCTAGATTTAGATGCCTAATGTTAATCATATAAGTTTCCAGGACAGATTTTATGCAGAGAAAATGACTCCCAATTTCCACAGGGATACGAACAGAATCTACAAATGTTATGTATTATGATGACTCTAGGAAATCAGAGGCATCATTTTGCAAACACTTGTTTTCTGCATATTATAGAACAAGGGCTAGAAGTAGAACATTCTGATTGACTAACAGCATTCTGAAAGGGTTATGTTAACACTAACTGAACCTCAGTAAAACAAAAAAATTCTACAGTCAGGAGTTTATAGTGATGACAGGGACTTCTTGAGCTTCACGCTCGAGGTCACTATGTCATCACGGTAAACTCCTCAGTAGAAGCACAGTCTTGTTGTGCACTGTTCCCCCTACACTATCCTATGTATAGTCCACATTTCTGGGTATAGTTATTTTATATCTTTTAAAAAGACAGGTTCATTCATTTTACTAGTTATTTATTTCAGAGGGCTTGCCTATTCTATAAAGGCACTAATAAATCTGTAAAAAGTAAGGTATTCAGTTAACAGGTCTATGCTGTTGTCAAGTATTTCTTCAAATTGGCCCCAGTATAATAGCTTAAGACTGACCGAAAGGTTTATTAGGCTGTAATAAAGATCACAGTACCTGATGTGCTACGCCACTTCCTTAGGAAGTGAGAGCAGTGAGAGATAAATTACTATTCATTTCTGTAGCAGAATGCAGCCCTGTCATTAGCTAATGTATGAAGTGATGTTATTGATAACATCACATGCTGAGCATAGAGGGGTTTTGGATATAAAAAGAGGGAAAGTGAACCAGGTACTGTGGAAAACCTGTAAATATTAATAAAGAATCACCAAGAACAGTGAATTCTGCAGCACTGCAAATATTATGTGGTAGGTTGCAAGTTCTGTGCAAAATTCTGCAGCTGGAGAATTCTAGGGGCCTTGGTCCCCACTGTTATGAATACAAATGTGAGGGCATTAGCCACAAACACTGGTGATCTAAATGAAGTGCTAAAACAAAATCAGGCACCAATCGCTATTATTACTGAGATATGGTGTGGCCCCCATGTGCCTGAAGATGCAGTTGCAGTAAATGAGTATGAAGTCGAAGGGAAAGACTGAGTGGGAAAAGAAGGTAGAGGGATTGCTTGCTATGTCCTTGGAAGTATAAATACAGAAGGATGGTTGAAGTGGAACAGGTGGGGTTTGAAACATTATGAATGGTAATAAAAACATCCAAGTCACCTAGAAATTGATGACATTTGTTCATGGGAGGATTTTATCACCCCTCAAATAACAATCAGAGTATGGTTAAACATCTGAATTGGGATATCAACAGGATCATTGAAAAGTATCCTATCTGTGGACTAATTCTGATAGGGGATGCGAATCACCTACCTATGGCAAGAAAAATACAAAGGAGAAATTGAAAACGGATAATGAAGGAGGAGACAAAAGGGAAGAATATTCTAGATGTAACTGTGACAAATCTACATGAGTGATATGAATCTGTAATTATCTTATCTCATATTGGGCTATCTGATAACAATGTGGTATTAGTGACGTCAAGTCAGGGGGGCCAAAACAAAGAGGTAAGAAGCAGGTTATTCAGAACAGAAAATGTCTAAAACAAAGACAGAAAATGTGTTAGATGCTGTCACAAACGCACTCCACAGGTTAGGCCCTCTGCTCCCACAGTACCAACCTCAGAGTGCAATAGTATGAACAGGTAACAGACAGGGTAACCCTTCTGTCTGCTTTGGGTCCGAATCACCTATTAGCCTCGAGTTCTGGAAGGATTCAAACTGTGAACCCTATGTTAGCATACCCAATTAACAGGCTCAGATACGTATCCTCTTCAGGGGGATGTGATACAATCCTTGGCCCAGGGGCACCTAGCCAGGTTTTTAAAAATAACCCTTAAAACTCTATATGAGACCCAGGTATTTCTTAACTTTTTAAACCTTAGTAACACCATGCAAGCCCTTACGGCTGTCAGACTTAATACCAGATCAGCAATGACATGCAAAAAGGACTAAGAAGACACAGGCAGTATAATAAAGAAAATGTTATTTACTAAAAAGTTTAAAATGGGCGAAATAAAATACAGAACAAATATCAAGAGCTCACAATCACATAAAAAATAGGAAGTTACAGAACAAAGACTCCTACCACAAACTTAAAATCTTTCCTATCTATCAAAAGTGCTTTCAGAGTGTAGAAGTTCCTCCGAGTCCAAAGATGATATGTCACATATCCCAGATGCAGGATTCATTTCAAGATCCCTCTTCCCACCCCCTTTTGGTGAGTCAGCTAGCTCCTCTCTTAGAATTAATTCTAACATAATTTTCTACAAGGAGGTATTTTAACTAATGTGAACATCACAAAAAAAAAACATTTCCCAAATATGCCAGCCTTTAATCAAACATTTCTCATTGATGTCCCTCTGCTGATTTCCTGGTGCTAGTATGATCTGAGGGTTTTGCAACTCTTCATACACTTCTGGCTATGTGCTAAAATGAGAGGAACCAGCCCAATTACCTTTCTTCCTTCAATGTCATAAAACTCAAATTTAGTTTAAACTTCAAAAACATGGGCAGGTCATAAAAGGTAATAAAATGCCCTTCTGGAAGGATGTCTTAATTAAATGGTCAGTTTAATGACATCCTGTGGTTTCAGCTACTGATCTTGAAAGTTAAAGGCCAAATCTCTCACATACTGACATTTCATACACAGACCATTTATTTATAATATAAGTATCGTACAGGTAACCAGAAGGCAGAGCGTTGCAGATGCAACTGCAGGTAAGGTGAATGCTGATTGATTTAAATTAAGCCCTGTTTACACTACCACATCACTCCAATCTTGATTGTTTCTTTCTGGTGCACTGCCATCTGAGCCTGTAATCAATAGTTTACACAGCTGTCCATGCAGTGCTGCAGTGTGCACCACGACGGGGCTGTTCCTTGAGGGGGTGTTTTTAGTTTGTTGACGTCGGCTCAGACAAGTTGTGGGAAAATTGGCCTGCCCCGTAGATCGAGCACCACACAGTAACATGCTCGATTCACTGGACATTCCCTCTCTGGCATCAGATCAAAAAGTGGGATCGGAGGCAAGCTACGGTGCACCTGTGAGTGTCCACACTGTGAGATTTTCAGCACATCAACTGTTGTGCATGGGTTGATGCACTGCAAATTGAGTAGTGTAAATGGGGCTTTAGACTCTGCTAACTCAGCCTGGGAAAAGATGATAAGAACACTACAGGAAATAAGAGACTAACTTGCCCCAATAAAAGAAGTAGTGATAAAAGGGGGTGATAAGCCATGGATAGCAGATGAATTTAAAGAGCTGATATGTAAAAGACAAATGGCACTAAAAGGGAATGATAGTACAGAATATAACAGGTTAAGAAATGAAGTAAATAGGTCAGCAAAAAGAATAAGGAAAACATACTGTGTTCAGAAAGTTGAGGGGCTAAGAAGGTCAGATCCACAGAAGTGGTGGTGTAAAACAAAGACATTGTTGGAGAACAATAAACAAGGGGGACAGGTGGAAAAATGGGCAGAAAAAGGTGGTTTTGAAAGAAGTGATGAAAGGAGGCAAGTTTGTGCAGCAGTTAAATAAAACACTATGTAAGGTGAGTAAAAGTCAGAAAGTTTTAGAAAAATTCGAAGGAGAAGAGTGGGAGGTGCCCAAAATAGTATCTTGTAAAAGTAGGAGATGCAGCAAAGGAATTGAAGAAATAAAAAGTAAACAAGGCAGTTGGCCTGATGTAATACCAAACTGGTTGTGGAGGGAAGGGGCAGACATTACTTCCCCTTGGATATGTAACATATTGGGGGCTGGCAGGCTAGCACAGTGATAGAGCTACCGCTTGCCATCCAGACGACCTGGGTTCATGCCCCAAGCCCAGGATGTCAGGTGCCAACTGGTGAGGCAGGGTCAGGTATCCTTTGGACACCTCCTGCCTCGGGGAAGGAGGGCACTTCCATTTGATGCACAACTCCCTCCTGATGATCCAAGAGGCGTGTCACATGGGAAGGAATAAGTGGTCCCCATGGGGTGACCTCACATTGTCATGTACCCACTCACCTGTCAGGTGACATGGAAGTGTCACCTGCCTAGAGTAGAGTTGGGCAAGGGAACACCAAAGAACAGGTGGGACTTACCCACCCTTCTGATGGCCCTAATAGGCTGATTTCCAGGTAACCTCTCAGAACCATGCCCTGAGGTGAGATAAGTGGAGGGCCTAGCAGGGGACAAAATACCCACAGCAGCACTGGCCAGATGAAGCCACTCTGCCCCCATGCCACATTTTGCCTTAAATATCTGTGCCACAGGATGTAAGAAAATATTTTAGGCCCATCTCACTTACCTGTGTGGTATTTAAAGTATGTGAGGAATTTATCACAAGATGAATTTTAGAATTAATCTCAAATGAAATTGATAAAAATCAGTTTGGATCATTAAAAGGGAATTTGATGACTCTGGCAGCCTTAAAGTTACTGGGATTGTATATGAAATCATGGGAGGAAGGGGAAGTGGTGAGGGCAGTACTGGTGGATTACATAAAAGCCTTTGACTTAACAGAACATAACAAATTGACATGAAAGTTATAGATTTTAGGTATCCCATCCAGTATTGTAAGATGTGTCTATGATTTTTTGGAGGGTAGGACCCAGTGAATTGAGATGGAGGGGGGTTGACTGGCAGTAGAAAGTATGAATGGAGGAGTGCCTTGGGGAACAAAATTGGGACCGCTGTTACTTTTAATAATGATAAAATTACCTCCAAAAATTTGGAGCCAGTACTAGGTATGTGGTGATGCCACTATAATTAATAAAATTTACTGAAATAAGTCAAAGTAACATGCAGGAAGACTTAAAAAATTGAAGAGTGGTCAAAACAGAATTTTATGGGGAAAAGCCCAGACAAAACCAAAGAAATCAGGTTTCGGAAAATAAGGAAATGAGACTGCCTCCTCTGATATTTGGAAGGGTTGCATTTGAGACGGTTGAAAGTGTACAACTGTTGGGGACCACAGTACAAGATGATTTTTGATCGAAAGAACAAGATAAGAGGATGTTTTAAAAAAGATGATTTGGTATGTTTCTAGTAGTGAACTGTAGTAAGACCAGTACTTGAATATGGATCCTTAGTATGGAACGGGCACTTAGAAAATGGAGAGTGAAGAGTTAGAAAGAATACAAAAAAAGAGCCCTGCAAATAATTTTACGGCCTGAGGTGTAATATTAGAATGCGTTAAAAAGTGTAATTCAGAGAGACTGAATGTAAGGACAGAGGAAACGGCAAAGAAGTTATTTGTAGAAATCTGTGGTCACAAACATAAGTTACACTTACTGCCATTACTAAAAGAAGAATCAGTGTATGGTTTAATGAACATGTACAAACAGAGGAGAGAAAGAAGTAATTACCTCAGCTGGGGCTTGAATCCCGGCCACCCGAAATACTGTTCTAGTTGTGCTACCAGCTGCACCACCGAGGCAACTGGAAACTGGGCCACCCAGGAGCACATTGCCCTTTGTCTTATGCACAAACTGGTGCTACACAGATAATTACATTTTCAATCACAAGCCTGAAGTGTGCATATTTATGGAACACTTACAAATGGAGAAGATAAAGAAGTGGGTACCTCAGCTGGGTCTTGAACCCAGGCCACCCAGAATACCATTCCAGTTGCACTACCTGCTGCACCACCAAGGCAACTGGAAACTGGGCCATCCTGGAATTCATTACTTTTTTCTCCAATACACAACCTGATGCTGCGCAGATAATTACATTTTCAATCAGAAGAGTGTGGTGTGCATAGTTACAGAACACATACAGACAGGAGTGAAAGAAGTAAGTGCCCCAGCTGGGACTTGAACCCAGGCCACCCAGAATGCTGTTCTGCTTGTGTTACCAGCTGAGGTATTCCAGGCAGCCTGGGTTCAGTCCCAGCTGAGGTACTTGCTTCTTTCTCTCCTCTGTTTGTACAGTATGTGTTCCTTAAACAATATACTGATTCCTCTTTTAGTAACAACAGTGAGTGTAACTTATTCTGGGCAGCCTGGGTTCAAGTCCCAGCTGAGGTATTTACTTCTTTTCTCTCCTGTTTGTATGCATTCTTTAAATATGCACACCACACTCTTATGATTGAAAATGTAATTATCTGTGCAGCACTAGGTTGTGCATTGGAGAAAGAGTAATGTGCTCTGGGATGGCCCAGTTTCCAGTTGCCTTGGTGGTACAGTTAGTAGTGCAACCAGAATGGTATTCTGGGTGGCCTGCATTCAAGTTTCAGCTGAGATACTTACTTCTTTCTCTCCTCTGTTTGTATGTGTTCCATAAATATGCACACCACATGCTTGTGACGGAATATGATTTAAAGAAGCACGTTAGATGGCAAAAAACTTTTTTTACAACCAAAATGTATTAAGAAATATTTTTTAATATATGGATTGTTAAAATAATATGCTTGAAAAGCATACAAAAATTTCCTGGTACTACCATCGCTCCTGGAGCAATAATACTACTCTTTCTGAGTGATAATACTATCGTTGGGGTGCCGTAATACTATTGTTCGGCACCCGAACGATAGTATTATTAACAAAGCTGAAGAGCACATGTGCAAGTCTATCCCCAATGTCTTAAAAGGCGTGCCTTCTGATTGGCCACTTTTCCTCTGTGGGTGGGCAGAATGAGTCTGAAAACATGGCGGCTTGCTCGCTAGCTTAGTGAGACAATCTTCCCTGCAGCAACCGTTTTTTTTTTACTTTGAAAACCATTTGTCTTGTATTATTAACAATCGGACTCTCTCTGGGGCTCCTCTGCTCGTCCGATACCGTCACTGACAAACACTAAATAAAAAAACACGGCTAAATGAAGCCCACAGCAGCCGCTCATCCACACAGGACTGGGGAACCCTGCCAGCATGCACATCCACCCGCTGACTCCAGTGGTCAAACGGAGGTGAGTCAATTCACCTCGTATCCATATATTAAAAAAAATAACAAATAGGTTCTGGCATTACAAGGTAGTAATTCCATCTCGAGGTTCTGGGGACACATGAAACCTCTCGAGCTTAGCTCTCGAGGTTTTCTGTGTCCCCAGAACCTCTCGATGGAATTACTACCTTGTAATACACCAGAACCTATCTATTATTCTATTTTTATGTGATTTTTAGATGAATGAATTTGAGCATGCTATGAGTTTTGGTTATAGTAGAAATAGTGTGACAAAACTACAGTTATTGCTGAGAAAGGAAACAATATAGAAGGAATGTGTCAAAACTCAGTAGATATGTTTATGTGTCTAGATAGATTGCTTGTAAAGTGCTTTGGGATACACTGTGTATGAAAAGTGCTATATAAACGCTGATTCTTCTTCTATATTTAATTTTATTGTATTATTAATGTGTTTTCTGTAAGCCATATGTGTAACATTACACTGATGTAGTATAATGAAGTTAAATATGTGTATTGAATTTTTATAATGCACTGTATGTAACTGCACCCACATTTTTGGGGAGCTGGTTACAATTGTGTTTTTAATGAAGTCAAACTCAAACTGCACATAAGATTAAATAAATCACTAAATAAAGCTACACAGGACTGCATGCCCAGTTTCTGTTTACATAAACCGAGATGGCAACTTGCCTAGCTGTTTCATTATGGGGGAGGCAGTATCCACTTGTCAATGACATCGGGTGACCTGCTTTTTTTTTTGTGACATCCAAAAATTCATAGTTGAGCATAACCACTGAACGCACACAAACACAAGTGCAGTGTTGTTTTCAGAATGCACATATTTCCAGTAGTAAAATCCCTGCTAAATTTTCTTGCCTTGGCAATACAACCTGATTATTTGTCAGAAAGCAATACCTGCTACTCTCACAGCCATGCTGTCCCCAAGGACCACTCTATAGCAGCTGCAGCCCCCAGTGTGTCCATGCTGTCTGTCAGCACAAATGGGTTCCAACTTCCCTCTGCAATCAGGCTCTTACCTCTGTATCTGTACATGTACCAACAGTGCACTGGAAAACTGTACAGAGCACGTCAATGCTGATTGACAGAACAAAGCAGTTCAGCACCTAATTTTTTTCTTAAAGCGTACATGGTAAATGTATGTTGACAAAAAATATTATATAGCAGCATAGTAATTTAAGGTCAAAATGTTGGCTCAGTATTTGGGACTCCAGGTAATCTAGTTTTTTTACTGGATATATAGTATTATGGCTACAAGTTTTAAAGCAAACGTTCTCAATAAGAACACATTGTTTTATAATGCTTGTAAAGGTCTTTTAAGTTATGACAGTAAGTCAAATAAAACAATACTGATTAGATAGTCACACAAGAGAAATACTGTGTGACAATTGCCTAAAAAAAAAGCAACTGTCAAAGTCAATTTAGGAATAGTCTTTTTGTCCATGAATTCAAGTTGAATCAAATGGTTAAACCCAGCACCATGTCAAGAAAACTCCAGCAGCTGAGACCTCCCTGTTTAAAGTTTTTAAAACAAACGTAGTTGCACATTAATTTAAAAAATGCAGTGCAAACATGTATAGTACTAATTTATAGGGATTGCCCTACCCACACTACTACCCAGGTACCCTGCGATTCCTTTGGCAAGAAGTTTGTCTAGGCTTACCTTGAAGGCCTGTAATATCTTCTTCAGGGGTTAAACTGGGCAGAAAATCATATGAACTCAATTCTATCACTTCTGACACCTTTCTGCATTCAACACTATGGAGAGTTTCACCTCCTAGGGATGACAGTTCCACATCCTACAGAGATTACAGTTCCATCTCCTAAACATTCCCAATATAACCACTGGTCTTCATGTCCACGGTCTCCAATGGAGGGCTGTTCCACAGGTTAAACCCCTACTGATCTTACCACCACTGCTCTTCTGAGTGTGTCTCCAGTCCAGCTGGTGAACAGCGGAGCAAACATCTCTGTCTGTAAGATCTTGTTGATGCCCTTGAGTATGCAGAACACTGAGACCATGTCCCCTCTGAGTCTCCCTTTCTCCAGGGTGAACATTTTAAGGGTCACCAAGCCTCTGACCATTTCTGTGACCTTGCATTGCCTCCTCTTCATCACCAGAATATCATTTTGGGTTTGAAGAGAAGCACAGAACAATGCAAGTAGTAGTCCAGATTGATTCTTATCAGGGCCTTGTAAAGTGGCATTATTACTTCCCCTGCCCTGCTGGTTACCCCTGTTTAATGCACCATAGCATTCTGCTGGCCCTCTTGACAGTGATTGTACACTCCCTGTAATGCTTCAGACCCTTGTCTATTGTAACTCTCGGGTACTTTTCCTTATGATGAAGTTCACCAGAGTGAAGCGCCAGGGTACCTGGTACGTAACCTTGTGCTCGCACCTGCTGTACCACTTACATAAAAACATAGAAACATAGACGTTGATGGTAGACAAGGACCACAAGGCCCATCCAGTCTGACCATTTTTCCCACCTTATGAATGTCTTTGTGTATTTTTTTGCAATATGCAAAAATAAAGCAAATGTTCTTTCACTGCACTCTATTTGTACTGTGAAAGAGTGGTGACTGTCTGCAACAGAGTGTGGCTGAATCTCATTCTAGCTTTTCTTCCTCCACTGCAACACAGAAAGTGATGCACAGTGTGTAAATCCTACCACTGTGTTTCCTCTCCAAGTGTGGCACTTTGAATCTGGCTACACTGAATCTAAGACTCGGGAAGTCCAACCAATCACCCATCTTATTCAGGACCTCCTGAAGTTTATACTCATGTTCAAGGAGTCTACCAGCCTGGCTATCTTAGTACTATCAGTGATTGTACTGTAAGCAGCTTACTGGATACCCCAGCTTTCAGATTATTGATGAAGATGTTGAACAGAAGAGACCCCACCATAGATCCCCGAGGGACCCTGCTGGGAATCCATTTCCATTTGGAGTACTGCCCATCCATCTCAACCCTCAGCTTCCTTCCACCAAGCTAGTAGCACTCTATCTTGTATATGCCTCATGTATACTGCATTGGTGTACTTTGCCCAAATACTTGCCAAAGATCTTGGTAAAACCCTCTGTAATTCTGAATAATATGCCTAGTTAAGCAAAAACACAATATGCATCCATGAAGTGCAGGTCAGCAAGTGCACAAAAAGACACAACAAGGTGTATGGTCAATGGGAATATATGCACACCACTGATAAGAAGGAGGCATAGATGAGTGCCTTTAAACACCAAAAGGCTTACATATGTCCCCCTCCCCCCAAAAAGAGATATCTGGTCAATATAGTGTGCATATTACAGTGGGGCACAGAACTGCACAGGCAATATAGTGGTAGTGAAAACAGCGACAGGGAAAGTATTGTGCAGGTATAACAGGCACATCCATGTAGCCGTTTTCACCTACACCATGTTGGGTTGTGAGTGTTCCATTGCTGTGAATCAGCAGATAGAGCCACAGGCTGTGAATAGTAGTGGTGGTGGTGCTTGCAGATGTCCTGGGTTCGGATCTTGCCTCCGTGCATTTTCTTTCTTTTTTTTTTCTCCCCCTTGCCTTCCTACTCACGGTTACCTCATAAACTCCCCCCTTCCCCAAGGTGTTCCACCACCCCTGCAATACCCCTGTCCTCTTTCTTCCCCCTAACAAAACTGCATCTGCCGCCCACTTGATGCAGTCACTCTACCCACCCCCTCAACTCATGCCCATTCCCCAACATGCATCTTCCCCCATGGATGATTATAATAAAGTTGTTTTTCTGACAATAATGTTCCCAGTGCTATTAGAGCAGCGTCAATTTGTCCCACGTGGTTGTATCCATGCCACATTGACCTAAATCCAAAAAAGGCACACCCTGAGGTGCATTTCTCTGTTAATAAAATGAATATTTTTCTAATATAAACAGGAAGATGAAGAATCTCTCTGGGCTTTTGGTGTGTAATTCTTGAGAGATTTATTCGGTCTAACTGACAAATCAAGAAGCAGGATTTTCTTCAAGGATTTCATAAGTCTGAAGTACCAGTCGATTGATCCCAAACCATGTTCATGCACAACATAAAGGAATTAGGACATCATTCACAGTCACTGTGACCACTTTGCAGCAACAGTTACTCTGGGACCCCACTAAACTAAGCTCAGTGGAGATCATTTCACACATGGTCACAAGAGGCACTGTGCATGCAGGAAACAGAGCAGGGGCTGCCATGCAAATGGCCTGCAGGGATGGTCAAAGATGCATGGTGGCCCACTAAAGCCTGCTGAAAGCCACCTGAGAACCCCCACCTTGTAGAACAGTAACTGGCATGAGGTTAGGGGTTGACATTGCTGCGATGAAGTGAAGAGGCCCAACAGGAGGAGAAAAATTAGAGAAAATCCACAAATGAAACAACAATGCAAGAATGGGTACCATGGAGGGGGTACCACTAGATCACCAGGGAGTTATTGTTCGTAGAGAAAGAGAGGCACCACTGCACCACCAGGACTTGAGACCATCAGATGTCCAGAATGAGTGACCCAACAAGGCCAAAGAGGTATGGAAGAGAGAGAGGGGAAACATCCAGGTGGGCTGCTTGTTCTGTACCTGCTGCCAGCACAGCACTGTGCCATGCACCTTGTGCAATGCCATGCTATGGTTGCAGTCAATAACTAGCAGGTTAGTTGGCAAAACCCCATTTGAACCCTCTTACATCTGGATTAGCTATCTGTAGTGCACCCTGTAGCAGAGAAGCCTCCCCCTCCAATGATATAGTAGAGCTCAGTGTCATGCTCCTTCTTGTCTGGCAATGTTGTGACACTACTGTCATGAAGCCTTTTGTGATGACGAGACATAATGACTGGAAATATATAGTAATTACACAGTTAGTTGTGATGGCTCTGTCCACTCTTGCCAGTTCATGTCCGATGGTGCTGACTGATATGACTAGACAAGAAGGAACATGACATGGAGCACCACTGTATGTGTTTCTTAAGCAATAATCCATGACAGGGTGAGGGTGTAGACAATGGTGGGATTTACCCATGCCTGGTGTGGTTCAGTTATAAGGCGGCAGGCTGAGTGACCTAACAACACCAGAAGTGGGTAAATCCCACCATACCCACATCCTGGAGTGAATTATAAAAAAAGGTTTAATTTACAGTTTTTGTTTTAACATTTGTTTTTGCTTCCATTGCCGGCACCTTTGGCAGATATACCTGCCTGTCTGACCTCCCCCTGGCTGGGGACCATCATGGGCCTCAGCACTGGGAGATTTACTCCTTAGTTTCCCACTTGTCCTTCCTCCCCACCCCCAGGACACCAGCACAAAGGACTAACATACAGACTGGTGATGTACTGATGAACATCTCAGTCAAGCACCTAATGGAAGTCCTCCCCCTCCCTTCACTGCTGTCCTTGCACTGCCACACATGCACCTACAGGTGGCAGTGTTGGAGCAGCGTAACAACCCTCCCTCCCCCAGAGGAGGAGAGCATTCCCTGGAATGTTCAATCCTTTCCCCCTGGCAGGCCCCCAATGACCGAGGCTCGTTCCTGAACCCAGGTCACCAGAGTCATAATTTACTGTTTTTAAAGGCTTTTTATTTATTTTTTGTAATATCCTTCCTCCTTGTTACATAGTGCCTTGTTGCTAGGCAGATTATGACTGCAGTCATCTGCCCCCCCCCCCCAGAGCATGAGCATTCCCCTCTTCCACAACACCCCCCTTCCCCGGCACACCTAAACACACAGTTAATGCTTTGAGTTTTTGTTATTTTTTTTTTTTTAAGACATTAAGAGAGAGCCTGGTGCAAGCTGTGAGTGGCTCTGCAGTTGAACATACAGTATATAAGATAGCATGCTTGCAAACTCTGAGGGGTTGCCATAGTTCAGGGTGTGTTTCCAGGGTGAGTGTGGCTTTTGCAGTCAGGGGAAATGAGGGCCTGACTCAGTGGGGTTTTTTTGTTTGTTTGTTTATTGTTTTAAGCAATCAGTAGAGCAGAAATTTAACATGCAGGGTGCCAGGCATTTAGCATTCCTGTAAAGGAGCATACACTGTGGAGCTGGCAGGTGAGTGGTATAAGCAGTGAACAGCTGCCCTGTGCTGTGGATGAGCACAGAGAGTGATCACCGGTAATGGCAGTAACAAGTATCCTGTGAATAGCTGTGTATATGGATCTTGAGGTATGAGTGGTTGCAGGAGCTTTTTTTCTTTTGAGAGGTAATCTGTGTGCACTGGGTATTGTGAGCATGTCAGTTTGAAAGATCGGGCCAGTACAGGGTGCAAAGGAGTGGAGTGCAGACAGGGGGTTACTGATAGATGGAATGAATTGGAGAGAGAGAGAGAGAGAGAGACACAGTCTGACTTTGGCCTGCATTCTGGAGCGCTTAGAAGGAAACAATATGGTGGCGTTTTGTTTGCATTTTGGCAAGAATGTGGAAGATTTTTTTTTTTGTAAACAGCCTTCTCTGACTAATGGATCTTTATCCATGGGTTACTGTAGGATCTACCCACGAGTAAAGACTCTAGTTAGTCAATCAGATTTCTGTAACTTTAAACCCCATTGTACTGTATATATATATTTTTTTGTGTATAGCACACACAGGTGGGGGCAACAGAACATCAGAAAGCAGCCCACTTTGTGTTGCCACACGTTGGGAGTGTAAATGGATACCCTGGTCAGTCATCAGACTATTCTGCAAATCCAGTAATGCATTCAGGAAAAAAGGGCCAACATGAATTCATCAGAGCACTTAAAAATAAAGAAGTAAATCTATATATTTTAATGTACTGATTTATACATGAATGCACTAAAACAGGTTCCAGCAAAGCCTGGAAATTGAGGCACTATGTTTGGACTCAAGGTCATGAGATAAAACTACAAATGGATGCATTAATATTAACAGGTAAAAAAACTGTTTTTCACAAACAGAGTGGCAAGGCTATGGAAATCAGGAAATCCTGGCCAAATAACGTATATCCTGAAAGCACTACAGTCTTTAAAGTAGCATTAGATATATTTCTGACAGAGTGGAAAATCATTGACTACAACCATTGAGAGAACAGTGAGACAGATTCAGTAAGCTTTGCCTTCTTCCGTCCTAACTTATACAATGTAATCAAATGTACAACACTCACAGCTGGAACCTGATAGCAGTGGGAACTCCGTGGTGCTGACATTGCCAGTCATAAAGATAAAATCAAATGTTTGTACTGATTATATTTAACACCTTTAGGTGCAGTCACTGTGTCTTATTTCACCGATTTTGAAAAAGGACAGAATACAAAACATGATTAGTAGTACAGTACTTGAATGCCTGAGTTCACTTTTTTAACCAGGGGAGAGACACCCTAAGCTGAAACTTGTTTATAGGTGCAACCTGGGAGCATAAGGAAGTTAAGTGACTTGCTCAGGGTCACACAGTATGGAAGTAGGGGCTGTGGGATTGAAACCCAGGTTCTCAGCTCAGAGCCTTAAACCACTGCACTTTACTGCCTCCTCACTCTGAGCAAGATGTGTACGAAATGCTACTGAGTTTAAAGAAGAAAGCCAGTAGTAATGTTCCATTAAAAACTGTTTAGTGTTTCTTTTTGGTTTTATAGTGTTACAAACATAGACATGAATGTGTTCAGCACACAGGCTGACCCAGTCTCTCTGTTACAAACAGTAGGAATCTATAAATGACGTTTTACAATAAGCATTGTCTTACTGCATGAGCATGATGTCCCGGAGATAGAACTTTATGCTAATTATGGAATCTAGAATGAAGTTCAAACTCTGCACTGTGGTCAGGCTCCCCCTAGTGTCATAACATCCGATGTGATTCTCCACCTGAAGAGAGCAGATGCTCCTAAGTAGGGTTACCTTCACCACCTGTTTTGATTTTGGCAGGACAGTCCTGATTTGGGCAGCAGTGTCTTGCATCAAATTATGAAAAATGCTACATGTCCTGATCTTATAGTAGAAAAAAATATATTCTTACTTTATTTAAAATGTTGAAGAAAATTATAATACCTTAACTAAAATACCTTAAAATGATAAGAAGCAATATGAGCAACTGCAAAACTACAACACTTAGTCTTAATTCTGATTATTTAGACAGAACAAATATGTTGCATTGGGAGAGGTTACATATTGTAAGCAAAAATCATGTTTTCAGTAAGAAATGTCCCACTTTAGGCTTCTTAAAAGATGATAACCCTACTCCGAAGTACAACTCCAGCTTTTTGGTCAACATAACTCATTTATGTTACTTTTTTATTATATTTTCGGGAAGTTAAACTAGTTTCTGTTCACTCTGCATTAGTTATGGTGCATTTTACTTACTTTCGGTAACTTAACGGTTTCACCAGTTCCCAGTCGGTTCCCAGGAACCGAAGAAGACCACTCAGTAACGTAGTTCCCACCTGAAGAGAATCACCTAACATTGACTAGAAAAAGCTTTAAAGCCACTAATTTGGACATTTTTAAGTGGTTTTCACTGTTTTAAGATGCAGTTCCAGCTTGTAGGGATTCAACCCGCATTTCTTATTTAAAGTTAAAACCACTGTTTAATGAAACCCTTTTAATTTTTTAAGTGGTTCCCTCTTGTTTTTGAGGGAAAAAACTTAAAAGTTTTAAAATTAAGGAACTGCATTGTTTTATACACGGCATGACTGATAGACCTGTTAAGAAGAGAACAGGATGCACAGGCTTAAAACTTGTTTAAAGTGTTTTCAGTTCCTACTGTAGCAAGGGCAGACTGCCATGAGCTCTGTATTTAAGGTGCCTGGATCCAGATAACAATTTTCTAAACAGTGAGTTCTATAAAAAGATTTGCCCTAAACCCCAAAAGAAAAGGACTAAAAAAAGGGAGTATTTTATGGCTTCTCAATCTGTCACCATGTCACCAAAATGCAGTAAAGGTTCTGAGGGAGTGCCTAATGATGGTGGAAAGCATGGGTGTAGGCAGGCATACTCCAAGTACTCCATGGTGTACAATTTTTTTTAAGGGGGTAGCAAATAGGCTCTGAACTGCTTCCTTTTCCAATGAAAACTAACAAAGAAAATGCTGAACCTTTCTGTAATTTTATTCATAGGAGTCGAAACTAGGACTGGTCACTAATACTATCTTTGCATCCCAAGGATAATACAACTTTACAGGCTCTGGGCTGGTATGTGGGTGTTTTGGGGAGCAATGCATGGCATTTGTATTTACCCATGCAAGGCAACAACCATTGTCATGAGATACACAAGTTGTATTTATTGTGCCAAATGAGGTAGCAAACATGGTCCTGGTGTACATTTATATATTGTCTGGCTACACCCGGGCGGGGGGGAGTAGCATTGATTCCACTTGGTGTGCAGATCTGAAATCCCTGGCTACACCCCTGGTGGAAAGCAAGCATCGAGGGGTTGCCTCCTCATAAACAGAAGCAGTCCCTGCCAAAGGGGACAGATATGAAAGATAAAGCTGCTCAGCCATCGGCCACACATGGAAAAGGTGTTAAATATAACAGGGTGTCTGAAAGGGGGAACCCTGATAACAGTGATGGCAAAAATGCAAACAAAGAACCTCAGAGCAGGTGCTGAAACCAGAGCTTGCAAAAAAGAAACAAACAGAATGAATGTCCAAGCCATTTCTCCTGAAAAGGAAAAGGAGCAGGCAGGAGACCTAAGATGAATACCCTCATCAGAGGACATGGCCAAAGCATGACAGTTTCTCCAGACCTTCCAGGTTATAGGAAACATTCTTAATATGCCTGCCGCCCCCCCCCCCGGCAGTTTAGGTCCCAGACAATTAACCTGTGGAGGAGGAGGAAGACTTATACTATGAGGAGGAGGCTGAACTTATTGACACTGATGGATCACCTGAACAAGAGTTTGGCTCCCTTCCTGGGCCAACAGAGTATTATACTTCTTACTCATCTTTCATCAAACAGATGGTGAGCACCCTCAACATCCCATCTCATGAAACAGAGGAAGATGAGGAGGAAGCAGAGTTTATGGATATGAAGGAGATAGCCCTTACATGAAGGCTATTAGTCCTCATCCACAAATCACTCCAAAATGCTACTTCAAAGATTATGTCAGCACCTAACTCAGCTACTGGCATTGATAAAAAGGTTGAAAAAAAGTATCAGTTAGACTGACAGGGTGGAATACTTGTATGCTCACCTTGATCATGAAGAAGTGGTCCAAGCTTCTGCTTGTGAGAAGGCCAAGGTGCTCTTCTCTGCACAGCCCCCCTGAGAAAGATTCCAGGAATATGGATATTATGGCCAAAAAGACATATACAATGGCTTACCTTCTCCAGAGGCAGCCAGTCTAGCTTGATTATACAGCCCTGTATCAGAAGGTAATGTGGAATGCAGTTCTGTCACTGGCTTATAAAGTTGATGGCGAGGTGGCAGAGGACTTGGCTGCCACAGCAAGGTCAGCCCTGGATACCACAATATATCAGTTCCACATGCTGTTGAAACCAATGACTATGCTTCATGGGTCCTAACCCAGGCAGTGACATTGAGGAGGTCTGCCTGGCTAAGGGTTGCCATCCTTTCCCAGGATGCCTAGACAAAGACCATATATTTCTTGTTTGAGGGAAATTCCATATTTAGTGGCAAAACAGAGGCGCACATGAGAAAAAGTGGACAAATACAAAAATAACACCGAAAAAGAAAAGGCCTCCGCCTTCTACCGGCCCTATAAAACGGGAGGCAGGGATAGATGCTACTATCCAAGGCCCTACACTCCCTATAAATATTAACCCCAAAGAAGATACTGTAGAACAGAGTCAGAAGGGGCTACAGGTGTGCTGCTGCAAAACAAACCCCCTCACAATTCTGCCCAGGTTGCTCAACCATTGCCAGTGGAGGGAAGGCTGTCCCACTACTTCCAGGAATAGGTAAAATTACCACAGACAAGTGGGTTCTGGTAATAGTGGGTCAGGGATTGTCCCTGCAGTTCAAGAGGTTCCCAAAACATCAGAAACCAAAAAACTTTCCAGCACATTTACCAACAGAAAAAATTGTGCTGGAACTGGAGATAAAGAAATCAATGCAGGAAAAAGCAGTAGAAAAGGTCCCTGCCTATTCTCAAGATGTTTTCAAATCCACAGGAAAAATGGGGAGTTGCAACCCATTTTGGATCTAAGATATCTGAAGAAATATATCAAAAAGGAAAAATCAAGAGGTCACACTGGGCACAGTGATATCATCCTTATAATCAGGAGATTGACTGGGATCACTGAATCTGAAAGATGCCCATTTTCCCATCCCAGTCTGATCTACCCACAGAAAATATCTCATGTTCAGGCTGGGAAGCTGCCAATACTAGTTTATAGCCCACCACTTTGCCCTCACCTCAACACCAAGGGTCTTCACAACGTTTCTCACTGTGGTGGCAGCACACCTGAGAAGACAAGGTGTGATGGTTTTTGACTGGATGACTGGCTAGTCTCAGGGAAAACAACAAGAGGCGAGATGCTCTATCCAAAGGGTAAAGAACACCCTAGAGAAGCTGGGGTTCCTGCTAAATCTGCAGAAGTCCCAGTTACAACTAGTTCAGGTGCTGGAATTCATAGGTGCACAGCCATGCAGAGAAGGGCCCTCCTTCCACTGTAAAAGGTATCAAACCTGATTGCTACTGCAGGATCCTTCACAGTGGGCCAACCAAGGCCTGCAAGGGATTTTCTGTAGTCGCTGGGCCACATGGTCTCATCCACATGAGCCACGTTTCAGATGAGAGACATTCAGTGTCACCTAAGAGACCACTGGTCCCAAAAGTGGGATCCATTTTTCAAGACAGTGCCAGTCACAAAGACCTTTGCGCAGGCATTACTGTGGTGAAAGGAGGAAAGCAACCTCAGAGAGGGTATGCCCTTCCTCCAGCAGTCCTCAACATGGGTTCTCGCAACAGATGCCTCACTCCTAGGGTGGGATGCCTACCCAGGGGATCTCACAGTAAGTGGCATCTGGAGCCTACAGGAATCTCAGGAACACATCAGACTCCAGGAGCGCAGGGCAGTATTGCTAGCAATGTAGTCCTTCTCCTCACGGCTACAAGGCCAGCCTGTTCTGATTCAAACAGATACTACCATGACAGTGTATTACATAAACAAGCAGGGAGGAACAAGATCTTCAAAACTATGTATGGAAGCAATTAGGATCTGAGATATAGCCTACTCCCTGGATGCAAAAAATTCTGCTATACATCTGCCAGGCAAGGACAATGTCCTAGCAGGTGCCCTAAGCAGAATCATCCAGGGAAACCATGAGTGGACCCTGAACCAGCAAGTGTTAGCCTCATTCTTAAGAAGATGGGGCACCCAAGAAATGAACCTGTTTGCTTTTTCAGAGAACAGTCAGCTCTCACAGCTTTGTTGCATGCCACCAGTAAGAGGCCCAGAGGATGCCCTAGTTCTGGGCTGGATGGGAAGGTTCCTGCATGCCTTCCCACCATTTTCTCTCATACAAAGGGTGCTCATAAAGCTCAGGAAAGAGCCAGCAACAATGATCCTGATAGTCCCAGACTGGGCCAAGCAGGCCTGGTACTCAGTGCACCTGACCCTGTCCAGTAGGATGCCAATCAACCTACCAATGAGATATAACCTGTTGACTCTGTCTCTGGACAGAATAGCATTCACAGGCCTCACAACATTACACTTAATGGCATGGTTCTTGAGGAGTTAAAATTCTCTATTGAGGTACTAAAAGAGTTGAAAGTTTCCAGGAAAGCAGCAACAAGAAAAGCATACCCCTCTAAGTGGAAAACATTCTAATACTGGTGTGCCCTGAGAAAGATACCCCAATTCAGGCAGGGCTGCCTACAGTTCTGGACTATCCAGTTCACTTGCAATCCTTAGGTCTGAGACCCACAACACTCAAGATACATCTGGCAGCAGTGCCAGCCTAAACATCAGCAGGCAAAAGCAAGTCCCTACCCTCACAACTGTTTTTTTTTAATGTACTTTAAAGGCCTCAGCCATCTCTAGGGATCCAGTCCCCCCATGGAACCTAAATATTTGCCTTGCCCAGCTGATGTAATCTCCCTTTCAGCCAATGGACACTGTTGACTTCAAATATGTCACATGGAAAACTGTTTTCCCGATTGCCATGATATCTGCCAAGAGGGTAACTGAGCTGCAAGCCCATTGTACAGATGCAGACTCCATAATCTTCCACATGGATCAGGTAGTCCTTAGGACCAAAATGAAGTTCTTACCTAAAGTGGTGTCAGAATTCCACCTGAACCAGTCAGTTACCCTTCCTCTGCTCTGTCCTGGACACTCCAGTATAGGTCAGCTAAAACTGCACTGTTGGGATGTAAAAAAGAGTAATAAGTCACTACATGGACCAGACAAAGGATGACAGGACCCAGGGTACACAGTTTTCTTGTTACTTATGAAGAGGTGGGAAAAGTAAGCCAGCAGCTAGGAGAACTATCTCTTGTGGGATAGTTTCCTGTATACAGTTATGCTATGAAAAAGCTGGCAAAATATCTCCCAGAGGCCTAAGGGTACATTCCACAAGAGTTACCTCTGCCTCTGTGGCACCAACAAGGGCCAACCCCTTCTAGCTATATGTAAAGCAGCTACCTGGAAAACAGTGCAAACTTTCACAAAGCACTATTACCTGGACATACAGTCAAGGAGGGATTCTAGTTTTGGAACTGCTGTCTTGCAGAACCTTTTCCCTAAGTAGGTTCTGGACTCGTCCTCCCAAGGTACTGCTATAGAGTCTGCTTATTGTAAAGCATCATTCATGGAGTCCTGTTGTGTAAAGAAAAAAAATTACTCACTATAGTAATGTTGTTTCTTCTCAGGGATTAATAAATGAGCTTTACAATTCTTGACCCTACCTCTCCCCTTCCAGACCCTGAAAATAGGTTCACACGAGAATCATTTCTTTTTCTTCGGTTGCTTGAGCACTCCTTTTTACAGCTCCTAAGCAACTGACAGAATGAGGTCAGTTAATTGTTATTTTACCCGCATTTAAAATTTAAGTATTTATAACAAATTTGAATGAAAAATATTGACTGCCATTTAGCTAGTTTTAGTAGTCACAGCTCCCTTAGCTACAGAAAAAAATCTTATATTATGACACTAGGGGGAGCGTGACCACAGTGCAGAGTTTGAACTTCATTCTAGATTCTATAATTAGCATAAGTTGAACCTCCGGGGCATCACACTCATACAGGAAGGTGATGCTTATTGTAAATTTAATTTATGGATCCTGAGAAGAAACAACATTTCTATGGTGAGTAATTTTTTCTTCTCACCTAATGTGGGCTGAGGCTCACAGCAAGTCAACTCCCAGGAAAGCAGGAATGCTGAACCTGAAAAACTAACATTCTTGGCACAAAGACGCACTGCAGCCTAAGTCTACTCTCTCAGGTCTGAGGTCTATGCTGATGCTCACTGACACAGCAAACTGTTGCAGGATCTAGTAATAGGAATCATAACTTCTCTCCTAAAGTGGTGTAAATGGATCATTCTGTTCCTTCCCTACTGACTGCAATGGTAGGGAAAGTGGATATTGCATTGAATATATACCAGGACATAAAATGTAACTGCTAAATAAGACTTTGAAAAAATTATTTTTTGCTAGATCCCTACAAATATTATGCCTGACCTACCGCTCACTAGATAACAATATAATAACATATCAAAGGGCATTAGCTGATGATACATACTACTGTATGTATACATTTTTACTAAAACACCCTGAACGCCCCATCAAAAGTAGCTTGCGCTGAAGCACATACCTAGGAAACAGTTCTAAAAGAAAGCCAAATTAAATTAGCTGGTATTTTTCCATTTACAATGGGAATATGGAAGGGAGAGGGATCTAGGTGAAAAAGCACAGAACTGTGAAATCAGAGATCATACTTTAAATCCCACCACACCACTGACTCATTTGGTGACCTTGAGTAAGTCCAGTAACCTTCCAGCAGCTCAAATCACCACCTCCGCATAGAAGTAGACAATGACATGTTATTTCTCAGTCAAGTTACCCTGAAAAACAAAGATTGTAAAATAAAATGATGTTCAAATTATGAAGCAACAGATTTGTAATAAAAGGTGTCAAATGTTTTTATGCAGACAGTTGAAATGTGCAGAAATCTTGCTTTTAATGCTCCCTGCTCTTAGAAAGCAGGGTGCAGATGTCTGACTTAAGCAGCAGGTAGTTTATCTCATTCTGCAGTGCTATCCTGAATTGGTGTATGCATCACTGCCTTCACAAAGAGATTTAGCTCAACGTGCTCTCCTTATGGACTCAGGGGACGCGCCCCAATTATAACATTTCACTGTAAACTAAAACATCGTCTTGCATCATCCTGCAGATGTTTTGACTGAAAAGAGCTGCTCTCAGGGCCAAGGAGGGTGCCGTATTGCATTTACATCTGGCCAGCTCCCTAAAGCTGATTTCACATGGGCACCATCTGTGGCACCAACAACGGAGGTTTTTCAGTGTAAGCGGCTCCCAGATGGCAGCTGGAAACCTTCTTTTGTAGTGAAATCCTAGATCAGGGAATATATCTGTGAGTTACTCCAGACACAAAAGGACTTCTCTGAAGCACTTAGCAGAGCCAGTGAAGTACTAGATTATCACAACAGAATCCAGTCAGACTATTAGAATGAGTGTACAAAGGGCTTGGCTTGTTTGCATTTAAATTTGTGGCTAATTGTGCAATAAGTCATGTAGTACATGATTAACACAAAAATATAATTACAAATACTGAACTCAAGGTCAAAATCCCATTAGTAGGGTGGCTGTCCCAAATCTACAGAAACTCATATATCTTAAAAGGAAATAGCGCCAGCTATAGTGAGATTGTGACCATAGACTGGTGTTCCTTATATAGAAAAACAGGTCAATTCAGCATGTATAGTGAATAATGTAATTTACAAGAAAGTTCAGGGAAATCCTCCTAGAGTTACAGACAAAAATGCCAAACTGATCTGGAGACATTGCAGTAAGTATCTGCTGCTGCAGAGCCTTTGCACTCTGTACTTATCTGCCCTTCATGAAATTACTGTACTACTACTACTACTAGTTTCTATCTCTGTGTTGCCTTTACTTTGTGAGGAAACCTCATATAAAATTTATATGTGGATTCATATGTTCTGCCTGTAGATATCATCCATGCTGGTATTCTGGGAGACCCATAAGGCTCACAGGGCCTTGACATAGCTGTAACTTGCAGCAACCAGAAAGAACCATGGGAAATCAGGCATTTATTACACTAGTAGACAGCATCCCAAAGAAGCAGTCTGAAAGAATAGCAATATGCAGGATCATAACAGTTTTCAAGGAGAGAAGAAAGAGCCAAATAGTTTGGTTTCTGTGCACCTCTCCAAACCGCACACATACATTCTAAAGCCCAAAACCACTGCTAGGCTTAAAGGGGAATGAAATCC
The DNA here is from genome assembly GCA_016271365.2 of Neoceratodus forsteri. Classification (NCBI taxonomy): domain Eukaryota; kingdom Metazoa; phylum Chordata; order Ceratodontiformes; family Ceratodontidae; genus Neoceratodus; species Neoceratodus forsteri. The sequence continues at coordinate 861,106,446 of CM057456.1, forward strand.
TAGTGCAGGGCAAGATTTGCATATCCATGGAGTTTTGCACTGAGTTTAAGGTTTAAAGGACAAGTAAACAGGCAAAATTTGTAAATCACAACTGATAAATCTGAAAACACGGGTCTCTAGATTAAAATCTCACTTTTTTTAATCCTCCTCATACATCATTAACCCCCTGATCTCACTGACTGTGACATAACAACCAACCAGGAAGAGCCAATCACCTGCTGCAAGATCAGTCACTTGTGATGTCACAATGGCAGCGATTCTGTAACATGCGGATTGCCTACAGGCTGCGGAACTGGGGCGCTTAGGCAACCCCACATTGGAATGCCATGCACCGACCCCCCACACAGCAGTCACAACCAGCATGCTAGCACACTGTGCACTGGATTCCATGGCTAACCCAGCAGTTCCACACCAGGGGCAGGACACGGGCATTCCAGGGGGTGCATCCTGCGCGGTGCCCATCCACAGCAGCACTGCACGCCATTCCAGGGCTAAATGCTGTATGTGGGGAGGACTTAGCTTAGCCATCATGCCCCCCCCCACCATGTTGCTGCTGCTGGCCATAGCACTGCATTGCGGTCCCCCACACTATGCTGCCCCAGCCACATGGACCAGAGGGGAGGGCTGGGGCCAGCTGCCCAGGCACTCACCCGACGTCCCTGCATGGTTGCTGTTCACAGATCCAGAAAAACTCTGCACTGCACAGGGCCAGGGACCCACTAGTGTACTGGGTACAGGCATCTCATTGGCTGCCCATCTATGTCCACCGATCCAACCTGCAAAGCTCAGATTCACTGATCTGGTAAAAATGCCAACGTTCATGAAATGCTGTTTTCACTGGTGTGTAAAAAGTCCAAATTCCAGAATGTTTTCAGGTTTTCTAGTAAAAAAATGAAAATCGGTGGCCTTAACAAATAGGGATATGCAAGATATGGTGTAGCATCACAACTTGTTACAAGGTTAAATGCAGTAGCAATTACAATCTAGTGTTGTGAATAGGTAATTTTTGTAGTTAGACGTAAACAGGGGCTAATGCTGTATATCTGCTATGCCACATATTTCCATACCTTAATTGCAATATATCTGATGTATTTCTGGCCTCAGTTTGTTTTTAGCAGTGGGATACCAAGTAGCTCTTTAAACTCTAATATCAGGTTCAGCTTGGGTTTGTCGGGGGGGGGGGGAGGTCAAATGGCAAGAGGGGCTTTGGTCTGATACTACCTTGTGTGTAAAGGTGACTGAGTTCTGTTATTCAAGGATTCCAGGGAAAGACAGTTTGGTTGATGCTGCAAGCATCAGTGAAGGTAGTCTTGCTTGGCATCCAAGTCAAATCGCCGTGCCAGGTTACATAGGACAGATCTGCTCTGTTGAATCTTGGCTGAGGCAGTGTACCAAACAGGTGAACCATAGTCCTGCATGGATAGTAGACCGGATTGTACTGTTGTTTATGGCTCTTGTTATTTGACTTTTTAACCTGTAGAGTACATCTATTTTTGGAGAATGTTTTTGGTGATTTTGAATAGACAGAGCTCAGATATTAAGTTAAGGTCAAAGTGAAGGCCCAGATAGTTGTAAGTTTTAATCAGTTTAATTGGCTTGAAGTCACTAGCTAGTATTTGGAATGAGTTATGGGGTTTTTACTAATCTTTGCCTTTAACCCAAAAAGCATAGTTTGGGTTTTCATTTTATTGCGCACAAGTCTGTTTTCTACAATTCACTGTTCTAAAATGGTCAAATCTCCCCCATAGTGATGCTTACATCTTCAAATGCATTTGAACTTGCATGCAATACTGTATTATCCACATGCAGAATTACTTTTGTCTGGTTGCATTCCTTTGGGAGCTGGTTGATGAATAGGAAGAACGGTAGAGGACCAAGGATTGCCCACTGCTGCATCCCCTGCTCAAGAACATGATGAATAGACATAGCCCTATTAAGGTTAACCTTCTGTTCTCAGTTATACAAGTAATCCCTGCTCCAGTTAACTGAGGATGCACCAAATTGTAAGCAATGAGCTGTTGGATCAGCAGGTTGTGATCCACAATGTCATAGGCCAAAGGTCATGTCCACAAATATAGCACTAGTGGCATTCTGGCTTCCATGCCACAGTGCAGGTCATTCATTAAGCTGGCCAGTGTGGTTGTTATACTATAATTTTGTCTAAGCAGGCAAGCTGTAAGGAGCTAGTTGCTTGAAAGACTGGTGCAGGTCTGACTTCTCACAATTTTCTCTTGCAACTTAGCCAGGCAGGACAGGACTGATATACTGTAGGCCTAACATAACATAGAAAACATAGAAACATAGAATTTGACGGCAGATAAGGGCCGCCTGGCCCACCCAGTCTGCTCATTTCCCCTACCTAATGCATAAGCTGCAGATCCTAGTTAACCAGCAGTCTACTTCCTCCTACCCCCCACTAGAATTGCCTTATGTCTGTCCCATGCATTCTTGAATTCCCCCACTGTTTTTGACTCCACCACTTCCTCAGGAAGGCTGTTCTATGAATCCACAACCCTCTCTATGAAAAATACTTCCTCACATTGCCTTTGAGCTGTTCTCCCTCTGTCTTCAGATTGTGCCCCCTTGTTCTTGCACATCTCTTTTTTCTGAAAGATGCTACCCTCTTGGACTTTGTTGATTTCCTTGAGGTACTTGAAAGTTTCTATCATGTCCCCCCTCTCCCTCCTCTCCTTGAGGGTATACATATTAAGCTCCTTTAATCTCTCTTCATATGTCTTCTGGTGCAGACCCTGTACCATTTTAGTTGCCCTCCTCTAGACTTCCTTCATCCTGTCTATGTCCTTGCAGAGATGGGGTCTCCAGAACTGCACGCAGTACTCCAGATGGGGTCTCACCAACTGTCTTTTCAGAGGGATAACAACCTTTTGTTTTCTACTGGTGATGCCTCTCCCTGTGCATCCCAGTATCCCACCAGCCCTCCTTACTGCCTTTTCACACTGCTTGTCCACCTTTAGGTCATCTGATATGACTCCCCCCAGGTCCCTTTCCATTTTTGTTTTTGTTAGTATCTCACCCCCCATTGTGTACTCTTCCCATGGGTTTTTGTTTCCCAGGTACATTACTTTGCAATTCTTTGTGTTGAATCTAAGCTACTATGTATTTGACCATTCCTCCAACCTTGCTAAGTCCCTTGTCATCCTTTCCACTCCACCTTCTGTATCGACCCTGTTGCAGATCTTGGTGTCATCTGGAAAGAGACATACTTTTCCTTCCAGTCCCTCTGCAATGTTACTTATAAAGACATTAAAGAGGACCAGTCCCAGTACTGAACCTTGTGGTACCCCGCTAGTAACCCCCCTTTCTTCAGACTTGGCTCTGTTTACTATTACCCTCTGCATACTGTTGTCCAGCCAACGTTTTACCCAGGCGACCACATTGGGACCCACTCCAAGGCTGGCTAATTTGTATATTAATCTTCTGTGCGGGACTGTGTCAAATGCCTTGCTAAAATCTAGGTAGGCCATGTCCACAGCCCCGCCCCAGTCTACTGCTTTGGTCACCCAGTCAAAGAAATCTATTAGATTCATCTGACATGACCTTCCTGCTATGAATCCATGCTGCCTTGGGTCCTGTGCCCCACTGGCCTCTAGGAATTTAATAATTCTTTCCTTCAGAAGTGATTCCATCATTTTCCCTACCACTGAGGTCAAGCTAACAGGTCTGTAGTTTCCTGCTCCTGTCTTGCTCCCACTTTTGAGAAGGAGAATCACTTCCACCCTTCTCCAGTCCTCAGGTACCACACCATCCTCCCATGATTTGTTAAAAAGGGTAGTCAGTGGTGTCACTAGTTCTATCCTTAGTTCTTTTAGAATTCTGGGGTGAATCCCATCAGGCCCATTGCTTTGTTCACCTTCAGTTTTAAGAGTTCTTTTAGAACCCTTTCTTCTGTAAATGGACTGGTATCGACCTCCCTATCCAAAGTGCTTCTATTCTTTGGTTTAGGTACCTCTCCCTCCTCTTCTTTTGTGATTACTGAGCAGAAGTGTCCATTCAGTATCCCTGCTTTTTCACTGTCACCCTCTGCCCACCCTCCCTTCCCTTTATTAAGCCTCACTATCCCTCCCTTGGTCTTTCTTTGCTTCCTAATGTACCTATAAAAGGTTTTATCCACCTTCTTAACTGAGTTGGCTATCTTATCCTCAGTTTGGGCCTTTGCTATTCTGACTGCCTTCCCTGCTTCCTTCTGCTTTAACTGGTACAGTTCTCTGTCCTGCTCCTTCTGTGTTTCCTTATACTTTCTGAATGCTACCTTTTTCTCCTTAACCTTCCCCGCCACTTCTTTTGAGAACCATAGTGATTTTTTCCTTTGTTTTTGTTTTGTTGCTTTGCTTCACACAAAGGCTTGTTGCCTCTCTGATGGCTGTTTTAATTTTTCCCCATTGTTCCTCCATCCCTCTTTCTTGCCCATTTTGCTAGTGCTGTTCTGAGGCACTCTCTCATTTTCCCAAAGTCAGCCCTCCTAAAGTCCAATACTCTTGCTTTTGTATGGCTTGACTCTATGGCTGTGTTTATTGTGAACCACACTGTTTGGTGGTCACTTGTTCGCAGATGGCTACCCACTTCTAAATCTGAGATCCTTTCTCCGTCCCCATTTTACAGTACTAGGTCTAAGATTGCTCCCTCCTGAGTGGGTTCCACCAGTAGCTGTCTGAGGAATGCCCCTTGTAGGGCATCGAGAATAACCCTGCTCTTGGATGTGGCTGCAGCAAAGATGCTCCAGTTAACATTTGGCATATTCAGGTCCCCCGTCAACAATATATGTCCCCTTTTTCTGCCATTCTAAGGATACCTTCTATCATTTCCATTTCAGGTCTGTAGTTATCATTAGCATGTGGATACCCCTCTTATGAATAGGTGCTACATGTGTCAATGTACACAGTTTGGATACATGGATTGTAAAGGACAGGTTAATGATTTTAGCAAATGCTGTGGCTATGGCAGGGGCAGCTAATGTTCAAGTAGCAGGGCTCAAGCTTATGGCTGCCTGCTGCCTTCTTTTAATACTTAGAAACATAGATGTTGATGGCAGATCAAGACCACCAGGCCCTTCCAGTCTGCTCATTTACCATACCTTCTTTTGTGCCAACTGAGTCTACTAGTCATCAGCATTAGCTAATCCTTCCCATCTGTATGATTCCTTTGTGCCTATCCCATGCATGTTTGAATCCCACTACCGTGCATGTTCCCACCACCTCTTGGGGCAGGGTGTTCCATGCATCCACCACCCTTTCTGTGTAAAAGAACTTTCTTACATTTCCCCCTTAACCGTCCTCCCTCCAGTCTCATGTCATGTCCTCTTGTCCTAGAACTTCTTTAATACTGGAAAAAGTTGCTCCCTTTCACCTTATTTATGCCTCTGAGATATTTAAATGTTTTAATCATATCACACCTCTCCCTCCTCCGCTCCAGTGAATACATATTGAGGTCCTTTAACCTGTCCCCATATGTCTTATGCTGCAAACCCTGCACCATCTTGGTTGCCCTCCTCTGTACTGTCTCCACCTTGTCAATGTCCTTTCTCAGATATGGTCTTCAGTACTGCATGCAGTATTCCAGATGGGGCTTTACCAGCGTTTTGTACAGTGGAATCATTACCTCCCTCCTGTGGCTTGTGATGCCCCTTGCAATCCACCCCAACATCCCCCTGGCCTTGCCCACTGCCTTTGCTGTCTGTTTGGTGGCTTTTAGATCATCTGTGATAATGACCCCCAAATCTCCTTCTTCTCTGGTGCTTGTGAGCAACTCCCCCCCCCAACCTGTAGGTCTCTCCAGGGTTCCTGCTTCCCTAGCGCATATTTTGGCACTTCTTTGCATTGAATCTCAGTTGCCACACTTCTGACCATCTTTCAAGCTTTTTTAGATCCTCCCTCATCTTCTCCACACCCTCTGGCATATCTACTCCATTGCAGATCTTGGTGTCATCTGCAAACAGGCAAACCTTCCTCTCCAGCCCATCCGCAATGTTGCTGATGAAGATGATGAAGACAACTGGCCCCAGAACTGACCCCTGAGGTACCTTACTGGTGAATGCTCCCTCTTCTGACTGGATTCTGTTTACCACCACCCTCTGCTTTCTGTCACTTAGCCAGTTAGTAACCCAGTTCACGAGTGTTTGGCCCACTCCTAGATTACCCAGCTTGTTTACCAGCCTTCTATGTGGAACAGTGTCGAAGACCTTGCTGAAATCAAGGTAGGAGACATCAACTGCACCCCCTTGATCTACCTTCCTGGTCACCCAGTCAAAGAAATCTATCAGATTAGTTTGACAGGACCTCTCTGCTGTGAATCCATGCTGTCTTGGATCCTGTGCACCTATGGATTCCAGGTGTTCCACAATCCCTTCCTTAAGGAGGGCCTCCATCATTTTACCCACTTCTGATGTGAGAGTGACTGGTCTGTAATTCCCTGCCTCCTCTTTGCAACTGCTCTTATGAAAAGGGACCACATGAGCCCTACTCCAGTCCTCTGGGACTACTCCAGTGCTCAGTGACTCACTAAACAAGTCTGCCATTGGTGCTGCTGGCTGCATTCTCAATTCCCTAAGGATCCTGGGATGTATGCCATCTGGACCCATTGCTTTGTCTACCTTAAGCTTTGTAAGCTCTTCTTGGACCCTCTACTCTAAAATCGGCTTGGTGTGTCCCTCTTTCCCCTATCAGCAGCTTATAAACCTCCCTATCTGTGGTACTTTTCAGCTAGTACTTAACTTTAGTTTGGTTGGTGCTGTCAAAATTGTTAGTTTTAGTTTCAGAGGAAAGAGGCCACTGTGTATCCATCGACAACAGAAAAATAAGATTGACACTGTTTGCAGCTGTGACTGTTCAGTTATTTCAGTACCACCGTGTAGGGAGTTTATTAATTTTATGTCAAGTAGTTGTATTTATCATACAGTATTATTTACACTGTTCCAAAAGGCTTGAGAATTGTTGAAACCCTTGTTTTGGAGTAGTGTAAGGAATTGCTTTTTATTTAGCCTCATTGAATTTCTTGTTTACGTTTGTTTCTAATGTTCCTGTCTCTAAGGCAGTAATGAACAAGTTTTGTGGTTTTGTACAGTTTCCAGGTCTGATCTGTTTCCATCATTGCAGCTGTCACATTTTTCTTTAGTTGTTTGTTGTTTGACCCCCTAATCCTCCTTTTAGTCATCAGGGCATGCTTGTTGACCTGTGTTTGCAAGTCATGTATCAAAATGTTAAGAGTAGCATCTGTGCATAGGGTTGCTTCCAGAAAGTCCTAGTCACAATTATATAGGTCAGTCAGGAAGTTGTTTGTTTCAAAGTTGGTGGAATTATGACACTCTCTCAGTTTTGCTGGGAGATTCTTCACCTTATTACTCCAAATGCAGCCTACTGGGTGGTGATCACATATGACATCAGGGAAGAGACCTGCCAAATGTACCCTGTTAGCCTTGCTGACTAGAATCCAGTCAATTATTGTGCCCTTTTTAGTTCTCTATCCAATCTGGTGACACAGTTTACTACTTGTGTAAGGTTTGTTTCCTCTAGAATTGTTTTAGGCATCAGTTACCCAATCTAATGTTAAAGGCTGGACCTCAGGTAAGCAATTGTAATTTAGACATTTGTTCCCCAATCCCAGTTTAGAGGAGGGATATCCACAACCAGTACCATTTTAGATATTTGTTAACTAATCCCATTCTAGATATTTGTTAACCAGTCCCATTTTAGATTTTTGTTAACCAGTCCCATTTTAGATATTAGCCAAGCAATCCACTTTTATTGGTTAGTTAACCAATCACTTTTAGGGTATGGACATCAGTTAACCAATCTCATTAATGAGGTCACCCTTTGGTAGTAAAGAAAGATAAGTGTTGGTGTGAGGTGTAGCACTTGTACAATTACTGCAGTTTAGGGGTCCAGTTAGGCTGGTGCTCACAGCCTACGTAAACATTAATCCACAACAAAGGAGGGCTCTACTAGGGAATTAATGCCTGGTTGGGGGCTTGGGTGGCCTCGTGCCTCCAACCACCAACCAGGCATTAATTCCCTAATAGAGCCCAACTTTGGAGTTGGATTAATGCACTTGTAACATGGCAAGTGCAAGGTAAGTATTGTTTCAATACTGTTTAAGTTACAACAAAAGAAAGATGAGGAAAATCAGTAATTTTACTTGAGAAAGCATGCTTCACCTCTGTGCCTTTGAAACACTGTATAGATCTGGTAACATGTGCATGCATGTTGCACAGTGGACATACATTCATGTAGTGTCTGACAATTTATAACACATACAAACTTTACTTTAATTCAGAAAACAGAGATACAGGTCAAGATTTGTTACTTCTTATGCACAGTTCTAATGTTTTGCCCTCCATTCCTACATTAAAGTCATGCTTCAGAGTACTGCATTGTGGGGGAAATGTAGTGCACTTTGCATATTTAATTATTCCCCATAAAAAATGGCGACAGAAACTTACAGTATTTGTCATATTTACTTGCACTTTTCTCTGGGTGAAGTCTGCTTTGCACATTATGTGGTTTCATGTCTGGTACAGTGACCGCTTGAGTTGCCGAGGTCCACTGAGTGGGTGAGTGGGAGACAACGGTGCACTGAGAAACCAAAATGGACAGCATTGACAGCAGATTTAATTACCTCAGTGGCAGGTGGCAAGGAGATAATCCAACAGACACAGCAGTGAGAGAAAGTTTCATCAGCTCGCTCCCTACCGGGATTCGAATGGGCTTGCTCAGGTCAGGCGTGAGTGCGGTCCCCATGCTAGTTAATTAATTTCTGTAGTGCAACCCCAATACCAGCCATGGTCTAATTCTCTGTTTAGCGTGTTCCCGACTTTACCACCATGCACTTGCAGGGATTACTAGGGAATTAATTCCTTCTGTTTCAGGGTCACATGTTGTGTGCGCACCAATCACTTACTTTTATTTTGAGTTGTATCTATTGCCATGTTACAAAGTAGAATTAATTAAATTACAAATTAACCATACTGCAGTGCTGATAGTTACAAGGGGGCAGAATAAGGTACAGTACAAAGTATTATGTCTAGCTCTTTGCTTGCCTCACCCACTTGTTTTCCAACAAGAGACTGTAACTCTTGAATTGTCTAACTTTACCTAGGCACTATAATATCAGCACTTTTATCTCCCCCTAATATTGCAGTCCATTACATGCAGATCATTATGGAGGCCTGAATGGGGCAAGAGGCTCAGTAGTTTTAAACTGACTTGTCAGTTTACCAATTTTAAAAATGCAAAAAACAGATTTTTAAAAATGGACATAATAAACCACACATCTTAGCTAACCATATTATTTCTTTAGCAAAAGGTTTGGATAACCTTGTATCCACATACCATATGGCAATGTATGTCTCACTTTATCAGTTTCCTAAGGTATTGCTACTGTTGAATTCCCTTAGTGCTTCTACACCTCTGCCTGTGTAATTTTCTATCCTGGTTGAAACACTTTGTGGGTCAAGAGAGGCAAAATATGGGAAGTAGATGAGGGAATCAAGCAGCAGTTTGACTTTTAAGTGATAATTCACTGATATGTAGTAGCAGTGCATTATCAATAGTTTGACTGGCAAGCAAGTGCTATATCACAACATTATCTAACCAGAGAGTCAAAACAGAGACTAATCCAGGCCTCATTTCTATCTCTCATCGATTATGCAGATTTCCTATATGGCCACTGTACTATATCCTATTTAAGTAAACTGGATACCTTGTACCATAGAGCTCTAAGATTCATCACAGATCTTCCCTTCAACACTCACCATTGCTCTCTCTATACTGCTGTTGGCTGGACATCCTTACACCTTAGGAGGAACAAAAATGCTGCTTTATGGATTTACAAAGCTCTGTCAAACAAACTTCCATCCTATATTTCAGATTGCTTTACTCTGGCTACATCTAGGTCATATGCCCTAAGAAGCAATAGCCTCATCACCTTGAAGATACCAAAAGCCTGTACCCGGCATGGGAGATCCGCAATCAGCTACTTTTTAGCATCTGCCTGGAATTCTCTGCAGAAGACCCTAAAGTTGAACACCTTTATTCCTATAGCATCCTTTAAAAAGCTTTACACAAGTCTCTTTCCCGAGATATGCAACTGCTTTCACAAAGCCTAGTCCCTTCTTACCCTCTCCCCCTTTTCTTTTTATCTCCTTTTATATGCTTTTGCTAAACCTTAGCTATAACATCTCCTGCAATTCATTGCCATTTCCTTTTGTATTCCCCCATCTCTATTTGCTTAAGCAACTATCCAATTACAACACACTAGACCAGTTCCACATTCCCAATACCTTACCAATACTTTAGTCAAATCTGTCTGATTTACTCTGCTTTGGGGCCCAAAACCACTAGCTACCTTGCTTGTATATATGTTTATATTACTGTACCTGTTTATTTTTAAAGTTTTTGTTTTTTTCTCTCTATTTGTATATGTATGTTACTGTACCTTTATGTTGTTTTTGACCTATCAGGTCCATCTTGTAAATGAGCTTCGATCAATGATGTCCGCCTGAATAAATAAAGATTTTGATTGATTGATTGATTGATTGATTGATTGAAGTGATTTGCCACATGTTTTTGTATTATAAGCAAGAATGACCTAGCTTATGCTAAACCACCCCACATTCAAGGGTAAATATGTGGGAAGCAACTGGATTTATATTATACTTGCCCAAACAATTATTCATCCCAGTTTACAGGACCTCACATAATCCCACAATGTCACACGTTTCACTGGACATTTGGACAAGAACAGAATAGATGAACCTATGCTGTATCATTCACCATAAAAGTTTAATTATTCAGTTGGTATATATATTTGCAATATAGACAGAAAATTATGGTTATATAGGCAATTAGCAAGTAATTATACAGCAGTTTCTTTCAAATACATTGGTACCAGTCAGTGCTGGAATTAAAGGTAATGAGCTTTGGGAGCTGGAGGCTCCATAAAGGTCATGTCTTTAAAATGAACCCCCCTTCCCATTATAAGTCAATGGCAGTGATGTGTGAATACCAGGGCTCACTTCAGAGCAGAGGGGATGAGCCCTTGCAAGCCCCCCTGTAATTCTAACTCTGGTACCAGTACTCTCTCATTAGAAGCCCATTACAATGGTGACCATCATTTTTTCCTACTTCTGGGGGGTGCTGAAAAGGTATGTTGTTTGAACAGTTTCTTTTAAGTTGATACTCTCCATACAGCAGTTCCAGTTTCAGCTTAGTATATATCCAGACCTGAGTATAATACAGTAATGTTCACAGTTCTCAGCACAATTAAATGCACACATTAGTCAAACATGTAATATCTATACAAAATACAAGATAATGTTAGGTTTTAAATGAAAGAAGCAAAAACAGACTCAACATTGAAGGGCACAAAACCATGATCTCAGAAAAGGTCTTTACTTACAGCTTCAGTTCCCAACACAAACACACAGCAGCTGAGAAATGGCTCCCTCCATACTTTTCAGCTGTTGCTGATTTTCAGGGATGTCCCTGATTTTGCATAAAAAAGTTCTCTGTTCTTCATAAAAGTTGTGTTTTTGTGACCAAACAATGGAGATTGAAAGCACAAAATTATGTTAAACATTAAAATTACAGACTTGGCTTTTTTTTCCAACAATGAATCTTACACTATTCCCCTTATTCTGTAAGCTTTCTGCATGAATATTAACCATTTTTAAGATGTGTCCCTGATTTGGGGTCTTTGTCCCTGATTTTGTTAAGCTTTATCCCTGATTTATGAGGCAGGAGGTTGAGCAATACGACTCCCCTCGCTGATGCACAAAACTTTCTCTGTGGGGATTCCTGACTCTGAAAGTGCAGAGAAGCAAAAGGGTGCTGTCCCTTCCCTGTGCATCCAAGTTAAAGCATGCCTTGAGCTCCCATGATGCCATGGAACTGGTACATGATGTCAACGTTTGCAACTACAGTGGTGGTCATAAAAAAGTTGCCTATTACTGCAGTAATCAGAAGGGGTTTTATTAGATAACTTGTAAATACATAGGGAGCTGCACAATCGAGAAGAGTAGAAAGACCGTAAGGCCTTTATCTGCTAGCATGTTCGTGTTTTCTATGTACGTATGTATTATTTATTTGAAATTACTCCATCAGGATAACCCTATAATATGCAGCATTTCATTTTCATAGGAATCCAAGGGAGAAAAGCGGCAATCAACAGGTTAACATAGTCCAGTAGGAATAGTTACATGAAGGCTAACATAAACAGAAAAAAACCCACGACCTATAAAGATAAATACATCAAAACAGTAATCAAAGCACGCTAACAAAGTGGGGCCACAGCAAACAAAAAGCATGAGCATTGTTATGCAGTATGATCATGGTCGGGGAGAGGGGGATTCTGGGCCAAAACAAACACAAGGAGTTCTAATGTGGCTGGAAAGACTAGACGGGATACAAGACTCAGTATCCTGAACCTCAAAATGTTGGTGGCAGGGACAGGTCCATTGTGATCACTTTTAAAAATAAAAATGCTGTATTTTACTGTAGCCTGGGTTAGTGGGTCTCCCCTCCAATTAAATTCCTTATGTTTGCTAATCACTGACCATCACTAGAACATACCCCTTCCTTAGCATAACTGTGTCTCTCCTCTTCTGGGAGGGGGACCACACTGGATATTTTGCTGATTTATTATGTACAATGCCATAAGGTACCTCAGGCTGACTGGATTAAACATCACTTGACAACAATGTTATTGCTGAATGTATCCCTCACCTGCTACAGCATTCCACAGCAGTGGGACACTTTTTCGTGACCACCACTGTAACTTGTGTGCTTATTTAAACGAGTTCAGTTGGCTCCATTAAAACCTCAGCCAGTCCTGGCCAATTCTGGAGTTGCTTCTCCATGAGGTAAACAAGATAAGCTGCCCATTCTTATACAAACAGTGAATAAGCCCACTTACACAGCCTTTGCCTCAGAGGAGTAGCTCACCAATCCTCATCAGGCATTAATGACCTCACTAACCATCAATATGAGACCCTTTTTACAATCTAAACCTTTGCAAGTTGCAGTTTAGGCATGTTTTTCATCACTGCAATTGCACCTCAGCAACCTGACAGCTCGGGATGCACTGATGCAGATGCAGATGTGAATGCTTACCCGATCATGCTAGGCTGTTCCCTGCTCCTCTCCTCAAACTGTTGTCAAGTTAGGGACACATTCTGGAGAGAGTGGTGTAAGTGCCTGTATGTGCAGGCTGCACCGCTCACTCCTGCATGCAGTCTACGGCCCCTGCATCCTTCTGCCTGGCTCCTGCACTTGCAGCCCCTCTCCAGCATGGCTTGCATTTGTGCGGAGAGGGGCCATGTAAACTTAATACAGATCAAGGTTGGAGGTCAGGGCAGCACAGGAGCTGCCAAAAGAATCAACATGGAACAGCTGTGTAAACATGGCTTTTGACATGCAGAAGCAAAAATGTTTGGAATCCATGAAGAAAAACAATTTATGTATTTCTGAAAGCAAAAATTCATCACAATCTGTATCTTTTATTGGGCCCTAAGGCCCCTCCCTTCCTTCCTTCCCCATCTTCCCACACAGAGTTTGTTTGAAACAAAAACAGTTTTCAAGCTCCTAGCATGGTGCCAGGAGCAGACACTGTCTTTCGATAGTAGCCCCCCCCAATCCATAATTTGGGAACGCCAGTAGTAGTAGTCACAATCCAGACAACCCAGTCACCTGCCAGGAGGAAGTGAGGGAGGATGGGAGGGGGCAGAGTGGTCCACATCATTAATGATACTATTCGGACCGATCCGGTCAGTATGCCTAGTAGCATCAATTATGTGTGCTACTCCTTCCTCCTCCCTCCAGGACACATGCCACGACAGTCAAATTACTATATCTAACTACTACAAAAGCACACTGCTGGTTTGGAAAGAGGGATAGCGGGACTATAATTACTACTGGTCCCCTAATCAGGAATCATGTGTCATGGGTCAGGTCAAGAGGACCCCTTGTTATAAATGGCTCTCTGGGAACCAATGGAATTAGATCAGGGAGGGTGGAGGCTATTAAAAGACACTGATGACTCATGATACAGTATCATGCCAGGAAATTTTATGTAGGAGAAAAGAGGATAGGAGGGAGGGAGGGAGATGACTGGACTGCAGAGGATGGTCATTGGATTAGTCATGGCCACCTGGGGAGAGCTAGAGGGTTTCTGCTTCTTTTTGTTTTGTTTTTACTTTTTTAGATATTTTTTTTCTTGAGGATGACTGTCCTGAATAATGAAAATTACTTTGTACTGAATCGAACGTTTTCCATTAGTTTGGGTAGTTGGGGATTTATATCCATTACTCACATACATTCGTTATTTTATATATTTTATTTAAAATGTGCTACTCAGGTATGAACCCAAGAGAATCAAATGCCAATTTTCAAGGGACGCCTGAGGTATAATAAAAACATACATAGCAGTATAACAGTTACACAAAGAACCTGTAACATAACATCTCAATCTGGATTTAAACATAGGATATCAACTGATTTGACGGATATGTGATGGCAAAGAATTCCAGTCTTTCAAAACCCCATATACAAAAGAACTTTAACCAGCAGGTGTTCTAAAAAGGGGAATCTAGCACATTTTGACTCAGACTGTCTTGTAGAATAACTTGAGTTGACAATACACAGATCATTTTTTAAAAAGCAAGCTTGACAGAACCCAGTTTAAATCTCTAAAAAGTAATTAACCTAAAATAAGAACAGAGATGACAATTAGATGGTTTTTGGTGCAGTATTAGCCACTGCTAAGCAACTGAGATCACAAATTGTAGTGAGGAAGAAATGATGTGACCTAACAATTCCCAGCAGGTCATATTATTTTTTTCTCACTACAGTTTGTGACCTAAAATAAGAACAGCATGATTCCAAAGAAAATCAGTTCAATTTAGAATATAGACCACAGTGATGGGTAGAACACTGGCTTAAAAGAACAAAACAGTAAACATTATTATACAGAACTTTTACCCTAGTCAATGTAGGATTATTAGCAGCAGCGTAAATTGGATGGCCAAAATCAACTAAGGAAATAATAAGGGATTGTGCCAAAAGTTTTCTGGAGTTAAACAGAAGTCAATTCCTGCTCCTGTGAGGTACACTAAATCCAGGGCCCCTGGTGCTCTGCAGCAACATTTTCTGATTTCTGCATCAGGGCTCCTTGGCTTCTGCAGCAACATTTTCTAATTTCTGCGGCATGATTTATTTATTTCTCTGGCAGAACGCAGTCCTGCCATTGGCTAAATATGATGTTATGTCATCGATGACATCACATGCTGAGCACAGAGGAGGGGCTTCAGGATAAACGAGATGGGAAAGAAAGCCTGATACTATAGAAAAACAGTATATTACAATAAAAATGCACCAAAAACAATGAATTCTGCAGCACTATATATGTTCTGAGGCATGATGCAAATTCTGCGGAAAATTCCACAACCACAGAATCGCAGAATTCCAGGGGCCTTGACTAAATCTAATCTAAACAAGTATGCATTGTTTTAACTAAGGAATCAACATGACTATTAAAGGATAAGAAATTGTCCAACATAAAACCCAGATATATGAATTGTTGTGCCATTTCAGTTGAATGATTATAAAGGTCTGTGATTACCAGCAAGGGTAAATCAAGACGTTTTACAGGCTGTTCCAAACAACACTGATTTTTTTTTTCAGTGTTAGGAACTAGGACATTCTGAATCAACTGGTTTTCCACAATGTCAAAGTCGGTTTGAATTAAAGAAGACAAGGACTTAACACATGGACATTTAGTATACGAGACTATGTCATTGGTGTATAAAAGAATCGGAGTAAAGGAAGCAAATCAGGGGAGGTCCTTTAAAAATAAACTAAATGAAACAGCCCAGCATTGAGCCCTGTGGATCCCCAATTGTAACAGCTGCAAATGGAGATGCAGCATTACCCAGGGAGACACTCCGGTTCCTACAGTGGATCCAGCCACAATGCAACACAGTAACTTGCAATAAATGACATCACAAAATACTGCATGACAAAAGGGCTTTGTTGCCATTGAATTATACTGTTCTCTGCAGCATACTGCAGCAGTACTGCAAGGTACTGTGTTGCATACTTGCTGGCATCGCTGTATTAGATAATTAATTACTAAGCCATAAAGCCACATTACATACTCATGTTCCTGAGTTTTGCAAGCAGACCATGGAGAATAAAGTCAAGCACCTTGGAAAGGTCTGAGGAAATAGTAGCTGCCACATCCTCGTTGTCCAAGTCCCTACAGAGAAAATCTGTCAATTCAGTCAATGCAGACAAAGTACTATGTGCCTACCAAGGAGTAGCAGGTTAGTAAAGCTGAATAGTTTAGGAATCTGGCATTGAGACTAACCAGACATGTTACTTATTTTGTTGAAGAAAGTTTTCATTTCATGAGTGTGAATAAGAACATGGGTGAAAGATTTGCCAAAGAGATTTTTTCTTTTTCAAATTGCACTGAAAAGAAAATGAAATGAAGTCAACAGATTTAAAAAAAAAGAGACACCTGAGTGGCACAGTACTGTGGCAGAAGACTTTATAAATGTTTCCTGCCCATTGCTTTTAAATTGATGATACAAGTCATTTGGTACATGAAGCCCCTACAATACAGGCTGCTATACAAAACAAGAGAATTATTTTCTTATGGCAGACTGAGGTTACTTCCTGATTAAAAAAAAAAGATAGCCATTCAAACAGGAAGTGATGTCTGTGCAAGATGGAAAAAGCATGTTATGATCAATGGCTACATGAATGAAATTCAGTTCATAATTCATGGAATAAAGTACATCCAAGTATATATAATGAGACTGCAGTTTCATTGAGGGGTTCTGGTGTCATTCATAAACCATAAGTGTGAGGAACGTTTCTTTAAGCATCAAGACATGCCCCAGGAGGCATGCCCAGAGGTTGGTGTACAATCTTTAATTTGACCCTGTGGCATAAGGCAGCTTCATCTTCTATTTCATGAACCCTACATGGTTTTAAAATGGGGTCTGACTGGGTCTGATCCTCATTGGTCAGGAGCCAGTCACAATGTGCTGCTTTAGTTAGCACATACCCCTGCACCAGTGACATCAAAGGGGTGCATTAATCAACAACACAACCTATCGGGGTCAAAAAGGTCAATATGCTAATTACATAACATCAGGATCAAGAAGGACAAAATGCAAATCAAACAACCAGGCACTATAAAAAAAATGACATTGTGTGAATTTAAAAAAAAAATACATGAAAAAATTACCCTCCGTCCTGACAGCATTGCTAAAGAATCATAAATTACAAAAGAAATCTACTCAGCAGTACTGAAAAACTTACTTCATACTCATTCAGCAGTACTGAAAAACATACTTCATACTTAAAACTCAAAACCTGAAAAAGGCTCAGTGCTGCCCACACAAGAAAGGAAACTTACACAACTAATGAAACAGCAAGAAGATATTCCAAAACTACTGCAAGGTTGAATTAAGTAGCTAATGCCACATCTATACTGCCACCTTGTGGTTGTTGGGGCAGCCTGTTTAGTTAATTGAAACACTGAAATGGGCACTGTCAACCCTTTTTGCATCATATTTTTTCTACTTGAAAACCCACATTTTATGATTGTTTACCTCCTCTAAATGTTGCTGATGTTGCAGGTTGTTTTATCTGCTTTCTGTCTCAGTAGAACTGAAATGGATGCCAATGGTGTAATTATAACCAGTCTTCTTTTGTTTCAAACCCTTGGTCTATGCTTATTGCGTACTTTCTGAACATTAGTAACACTCCTAAACAGAGCACCCATTCATGATGTGATAGTTTCCCCTCCTCCCACTACATCTTGAGTGAGTAGACGGTGTTGGGGGTATTCTCAAGCCCAGGAAAGATGCAGTGGGAGTTGAACAAGGTCTATAAACAAGCAGGTTTTTGTGTGGTAACACCAGTATGGTTCACAGTCTGTGTCTCACTTTTAAAAAGAAAAAAAGAAGCAGCATCAAACTACCCTCTGCACCAGCAATCTCCACATAATGTGTACAAATCATAGCATGTGTTTAAACTAGAGACACTTTAAGGCCTAAGTGGGGGTTTGACAGTGTCAATCTAAGAGTCTGCTGGGCATGTGCAGGACAGGGCAGGGGAAGAAAAATAGTGTAGAATAAAAAAGCTGGCTGCTCTGTTGGACTAATTCTGGTGTTTTTGGAAGTGAGAATATAATGCTCTGAAACTGAATTAACAGCACTGAGCCCTTATTTCTCTAATTCACAAGCAGATGCTACTAATACTACATGTTTAGTAGCCAAGGTACAGAAATAGAATCCACATGCGAGAAGAGGATAAGACAAAGGGCATACTACAGTGTCACACAACAGTAGAAATCTAGATACATACAGCACTAAAACATCAGCAACATTTCTATATAAATTGTTCTAAAACTAGTAAAATATTCACATACCTATAGTATCTTGAATGCAGCAACAAAGACACTACAGCCTGAAACTCCCTGCTTCCACCTCATCAACTACACCGAAGTGCACCTGAGCTAGATCACATGGTATCTAATCAACAGCTCTGGGTTCCGTCTCAGACTCATAGATCGCATAGTATCTAATCAACAGCTGTGGGTTCCGGCTTACACTCATAGATCGCATGGTAGCTAATCAACAGCTCTGGGTTCCGGCTCAGACTCATAGAACACATGGTATCTAATCAACAGCTCTGGGTTCCGGCTCAGACTCATAGAACACATGGTATCTAATCAACAGCTCTGGGTTCTGGCTCAGACTCATAGATCACATGGTATCTAATCAACAGCTCTGGGTTCTGGCTTAGACTCATAGATCACATGGAAAACATCTGGAAATGAACTGTTACCAGCTCAGTATGTCTTTCCAAGTAAAACATTTCAAACAAACAAACAAATAAATAAAATAACATAAAATAAGGAAGTACAGCCCGGGCTTCAGCTCAGACTCATAGATCGCAAGGAAAGTACCGGAAGTAAAATCTCAGCAATACTAATATAAACAGGACCAACTGTACCCATGCAATCATAACCCAGTTACTGCAGTACAGCCGCACCCAACTAGTGAGTTGGTCCATTTACAACCTAATCCCTACTGCATAGCTAATGTATGATAATTAAAATTGTCCATTCAAAGATACAGTGCTAAAATACAGTACTA